>CM028351.1:34483421-35705165 GCA_016618105.1 Dendrobium huoshanense | reverse complement strand
GTAAAAGCGAAAAAGATATATGGGATAGACTTTGTATTACTTATGAAGGGACAAATGAGGTTAAGCAATCAAGACTCAATATCTTGTTACATGACTACGAATTATTTCGCATGAAAACTAATGAATCTATATCTGACATGTACACAAGATTCACTCAAATTGTCACCTCTTTGCATGTAATTGGTAGGGAATTAACAAATGCTGAAATGGTTAATAAGATTCTTCGTTGTTTACCTACTGCATATGATGCTAAAATTACTGCAATTACAGAGTCTAAAGATCTGAACATTTATTCAATTGACAATCTTCTTGGTTCACTCATTGCTTACGAGTAAGGAGTAAGTCAAAGAAAGATTGATGCAGGTGAACCAAGAAAAGACAAGAATATTTCACTAAATGTGGAAGAGTCAGAAAGTGAACACTCACAACCTGAGGATGAAGACGATATAGCACTGATGACTAGACAATTCAGAAGCTTTTTAAAGAGGAAGCAGAAGAGACGCCAGCAATGGAATAGAGGTAAGTATAACAGAAATGGCAAGGTTTCTAATGAAGTGATTTGTTATGAATGCAGGAAACCAGGTCATATAAAGACTGATTGTCCAAAACTCAAAACCACTCCTAGCAAGGAGAAGGTAGAGGAGAAACCAATGGTAAAGAAGGGCAAGAAGAAGTTTCAAAAGGCTTTTTGGGCGGACTCAGCTTCAGACTCATCTGAGACTGAAAAAGAAGAAGAAGTCACCAACCTTTGCTTGATGGCAGATAAAGCTGAACAATCAGATCAAGAAGAGGTATGTGATTTAACTTATAATGAATTGTTTGAAGTTTCTGAACACATGCATGACGCATATAGGAAAATGAAAAGGATGCATGCTAGTGTAGTTTTAGAATTAGAAGAGCTTAATAAGGAACATGAAATCCTTAGGAAAGATCATGCTTTATTTGATAGCAACCACATGAAACTACTTGATGAATATGATGACTTGAATAAAAATTTTGAGAATTTAAAATCATCCTATGCTGAACTTGAAAAAGAATTTAAGAAATTTATGGATGAATCTGAGAGCAAGACATATAGAATCAATTATACAAATCGAATCTTGGAGGATATGAATTCATTTTACAAACTCACTATAAGAGCTCTCGAGGATAATAGGAACCCCCCTAAACTTGAAGATTTTACAAATCCTAAATATTATCCTAAATTCATGAAATCTCTTAGAAAACAATCATATGAAAGAAAACATAGGAATATTTTTCCTAATGTTAAATATAACAATTGTGGATTTTTGGGACATATATCTCACACCTGCACTTTAAAGATGAAACCTAATTTGGTGTGGAGAACTAAGATGCATAAACCTAGACATATCATACATGCATCTGATTATAAATTTCATAAAGGTGAACCCAAACTAGTTTGGGTTCCCAGGTCTAACATTTAAGAATTTTGCAGGAATGCTCTCACACAAGATCTCGTGAGAGTATATGGTACCTGGACAGCGGATGTTCAAAACACATGACTGGAGATACTGCTCAATTCATAACGCTGGAAGCCAGGAGTGGAGGCAAGGTTACACTTGGAGATAATACCATGAAGAAAGTGGTTGGATCAGGTATGATTGGAAATTTGAAAAACTTTTTCATAGACAATGTTTTATTAGTTGAAGGCTTAAAACATAATTTGCTTAGCATAAGTCAGCTATGTGATAAGGGCTATAATGTAAAATTTTTACCTACTAGCTGCAAAATTAGCCTAAATGGAAAAAGTGTTTTAAATGGAAATAGGGTAAACAATGTCTACATGCTAGATTTAAATTGTATTCAATCTCCTACTGCTTTTTGTTTGAAAACTGTTTCTGATGAATCATGGCTTTGGCATAGGAGACTTTGTCATTCTAGTATGAAAAATCTTAGAAGAATTACCCAAAAGAATTTGGTGAGAGGAATACCTAAACTAGACTTTACTAAGGACCATCTTTGTGATGCATGTCAATTAGGAAAACAAGTAAAATCCTCTTTTAAGTCCAATAAAGATCTTAGGACCAGTAAACCTTTAGAAATTCTTCACATGGATCTTTTTGGACCTGTAAGCACTGTTAGTCTAGGAGGAAAGGTATATGGATTTGTTATAGTAGATGATTTTTCAAGATTCACCTGGGTTAAATTTCTTTTTCATAAGAGTGAATTATTTGAGGAATTCAGAAATTTTTTAACTTGGATACAAAGAAAACTAGGATGTGAAATAATTTCTATACAAAGTGATCATGGAGGAGAATTTGAAAATGAAAGATTTGAAGATTTCTGTAAAGAAAAAGGGATTGATCACAATTTTTCTGCACCTAGAACTCCTCAACAAAATGGAGTAGTTGAAAGAAAGAATAGAACATTAATAGAAGCCGCCCGAGCAATGTTAGCAGAATACTCACTTCCTAGATATTTTTGGGCTGAGGCGGTTAGCACTGCATGCTATGTTCTGAATAGGATGAATGTGAGATCAAATTTGAATAAAACACCCTATGAGTTGCTAAAAGGTAGAACATCAAATTTGTCTCATTTACATGTATTTGGTTGCAAGGTGTTCATACATAATAATGGAAAATCTGCCTTAGGAAAATTTGATCCAAAATCAGATGAAGGAATTTTTGTTGGATATTCAAGTGTTGGAAAATCTTATAGAGTATTCAACAAAAGAACTTTAGTCATTGAGGAAACCACACATGTTATTTTTGATGAAAATGGAAATATGGAAGAGCCAAAAGTTGTTGAAGAAGAAATTGAAGAAAGCTCCCAAAAGATTGATAGATTAAATTTGGAAGAAAATATGGAAGAAAATTTAGAAAGAGAAGACCCTTTGCCTAGAGATTTGAGATTTTCTAAAAACCACCCAAAGGAATTAATCATAGGTGAACCAAGTGAGGGTGTTAAAATTAGGCGTGGATTAAACAAGGAAGTCAATCATTCAGCCTTTATTTCAACTATTGAACCCATTAACATTGATCAAGCACTTTCAGATGAATTTTGGATATTGGCCATGCAAGAAGAGTTGAATCAATTTGTAAGAAATAAAGTTTGGGAACTGACTACAAGGCCAAAAGATCAAAGTGTTGTTGGAACCAAATGGGTGTTCAAAAATAAAATGAATGACTCAGGAGTAGTCATTAGAAATAAGGCTAGATTAGTAGCTAAGGGGTATAATCAAATTGAAGGAATTGATTTTGAGGAAACTTTTGCCCCTGTAGCTAGACTTGAAAAAATTAGGGTTTTACTAGCCTTTGCCTGTTTTAAAGGTTTTAAATTGTTTCAAATGGATGTCAAAAGTGCCTTTTTAAATGGGGTAATTGAAGAAGATGTTTTTGTAGAACAACCTCCAGGTTTTAAAAATTCTAAATTTCCAAATCATATTTTCAAATTAAAAAAGGCATTATATGGATTGAAACAGGCACCTAGGGCTTGGTATGAGAGGTTGAGCACCTTCCTACTTGAAAGATCTTTTGAAAAAGGAAGTGTGGATACAACTCTATTTTTGAGGAAAATTGGAAAGGATATACTTATTGTTCAAATTTATGTGGATGACATCATCTTTGGATCTTCAAATAAACATCTTTGTGATGATTTTTCTAAAACAATGAGTAGTGAATTTGAAATGAGTCTAATGGGAGATTTAAATTACTTTCTAGGATTTAGCATTAAGCAACTTGATGAAGGTACTTTTCTTAGTCAAACCAAATATATTAAGGACATCCTCAAAAAATATGAAATGGACAATGCTAAACCTGTTAGTACACCAATGAGTTCTTCAGTTCAGTTGGATAAAGACCTTAAGGGAAAATCTGTTGATCAAAAGAAATTTAGAGGGATAATTGGATCTTTACTTTACTTGACTGCTAGCCGACCAGATATTATGTTTAGTGTTTGCTTATGTGCTAGATTTCAATCAGATCCAAAAGAATCACATTTGACAGCAGTGAAAAGGATTTTAAGATATCTACTAGGAACTCAAAACTTAGGAATTTGGTATCCTAAGTTTAGCTCTTCATTTGAAATTATTGGTTACTCAGATTCTGATTTTGCAGGCTGTAGAGTGGATAGGAAAAGCACTTCTGGAACATGTCAATTCATTGAAAATTCATTAGTTTCATGGTCTAATAGAAAACAAAATTCAGTGGCACTATCTACTGCAGAAGCAGAATACATTGCATTAGGAAGTTGTGTGGCACAAGTACTTTGGTTAAAACAACAGTTGATTGATTTAGGATTAACTATAGACACTATTCCAATTTATTGTGACAATACTAGTACTATTTGTATTTCCAAAAATCCTATTCAATATTCTAGAACCAAACACATTGATATAAGGCATCATTTCATAAGGGATCATGTATCCAAAGGAGAAATTGAACTCATACATGTTTCAACTGAAAATCAACTTACAGACATTTTTACAAAACCTTTAGCCTTTGATACCTTCAGTACTTTAAGAACAAGGCTTGGTGTTATTGATTTGAATGCTTAACCAAAATGTCTTTGCAACATTGATACTTGTTGTGTTTTGTTTTTGTGATTTTGTGAATTTTGTGTGTTTTTGAATGAATTGTTTTTGGATTTATGATTTTGTTTTATGTTTTCTGTGTTTTTTTGAATGTTTTTGTTGATTTTCTTAATTTAAAAAATCAAAATTAAATTTTTTTTTGGAGGACATCGTCCAGGACGAAATTGTTTTTGTACGGGACGATGTGTTAAGGAACGTTTGCGCGAATTTAAACCGTTTTGAGAGCAATTTTTAATTAGATCGTCTGTACGATATGTAATCGTCCAGGACGAATTTTTTCTCTCTCAAACGTCGGGACGATTGAATGCAGCGGTTGAGTGGATAAGACAGTTTTTAATACGAACTTCGTCTGTACGAAATTTTTTCGTCTGTACGAACATGTGTCGGTTCATTGTAGGGGACGGTTTTCAATAGTCATTAAAACGATTCACTTTTTGATCGTCTGTACGAAATTTTTTCGCCTGTACAATCGGTCAAGTCAAAAAGCCTGTACGAAGGGACGCATCGTAAGTTGTGTTGAATACGAAAAGCCGTTACATTTTGGACGAATTGGATCGTCTGTACGAAATTACTTCATCCAGACGAACGATAATTTTTTGTGCAGGGCGAACGTATCATTTTTCTTTAAATATGAAGGCTTTCAAACTTGACAATCACACTTTCAAACTTCTTTTTCAATCCCTTTCTACATCAAATCAACAATGGCCTCCTCTAGCAAAAGACAAAAGGTTTTGGTGAGGAAATCAAATAAGAATGCCCCAGACAACTTTCTTTCCAAGGCAAATGAGGAATCTTTTCCTCGTTTTGCATCTGCAAAAATCACTCCGTCTCGCATTCTTATCCAAACAGAGTTGAAATTTCGGGTATTGCACCTCTTCGCCTCAACCCAATTTCAGTTCATTCTTTCTCTCGTCCATCTCTACAATAAACAAACCTACCACTACTTTCTAGCCAACATGAGTTTCAATTCTAACCACTCTATCATTAGTTCTTTTGTTTTTAAGAAAAAAGTTGAGATCACCAAGCACGACCTTGGTGCATTTTTAAACTTAAGAACTGAGAGATATAGAGCCCACACCCTAATGTCAGAAACCTCCTTCAAATGGTTTCAAATCAATAGGGTAATTAGAGAAAATGCGATTGACAATCATGTTGCTAGAGTCTCCGGTATGACCCAAGATGCCCGAATCATCTAGCATATCCTTAGATCCTCAATTATTCCTAAAGCTGGTGATAGGATTAACATTACTCCTCTTCTTTCTTGTCTAACTTTTTTAATCATGCAAAGACATCCTATTGATGAAGCCCAACTCATCATAGATCATATCTATGGGCTTTCAGAAATAGGACATCCTGATCAAAAGAGGAAGAAGAACATTTCATTAGGGCACTTAATTACTTATATTTTGGAAAAGAAGTACAATATAGTGCATCCTGATGAAGAATATGAAGAGCCAGTTTACTATAACGATGCATCATTCAGATTGCTCTTCAAGGAGGAAAAAGAAAAAGAAAAAGCATATGTCAGTGTTTCAGAAGAAGAAGAAGAAGAAGAAGAAGAAGTGCAAGCTTCTGCTTCTCAATCAGATTACCAGAATCTGATTGAGAGATTTGATAGACTAGAGACTCACATTGATCAAAGGTTTGATCAATTTGATGCTCAACTTACGCAGCAGCAACATGACATTGGTAATATTAAATATGAAGTTCATGAAATAAATACCAATGTAATGTTGATGGCCTCCTACTTCAACCTCTTTGGTAGCATTCCTCCTCCTCCTCCAGAACAGTGAAATTGTTTTTATGTCTGTGACTGTTGTATTTTTTTTTGTTTTTGTTTGTTTTGTTTTTATCTTATCTGTTTTAGTGTAATGTGTTTGTTTTTATCTTTTTAAGTTCAATGTATTTTTTTTAATCTGTTTCTTTAATATCAATGAAAGTTTGTTTCTATTAGATTTGTTTTGAAATGTGGTTAATGTGTGTGAATTTCATTAATATTATTTAATCTACATAGTGCTTAAATTCGAATGTAATTTGAGATTATCTATATTAGAAAATCTAGACTTTCTAAATTTATAATTTGTTTATAACTTGTTGTAATTAGAACTTTTAAATTCATGTCTATTCATTTAGACTACATAAAAGTTAATATTATTATTGCAATTTTGATGTTTTCTTATTTTGTATTTCTATGCTCAAATGATATTTATGCACCTAGAAATATTTGAAATTTTAGATTATAGATTTTGGAAAGAATTGGTCAAATTACTCTTGAACATTGAACAAATGTACAAAAATCAAAAGGAATTCGCAAAAATTTGCAAAGTGAAAAAGAGGCACAAAATAAGCCCAAACAAAGAAAAATGCACAGAAATGTGCTCCAAAACTTTGAAAAGATGCGCAAAGCGCCACATGAGGTAATTCTCTTCTTTCCAAATTCATTCAATCTCTTAATTCAAATTGATCTTATGTTCATTTATATTCTATTGAACTTTGAAATATAGAATTTTTTATACATCTCTCTTGTAATGATTTTCAATAGTAAAATGTCTAAATTGAATCATGTCTTTGATAAATTCTTCTTACTTACAATGTTATATCACTTCTTAAATTTTATGAATTTCTATGATTGATCTAATATCCTTAGTTTAAAATTGCATACCCTATGTCAAATCACAATTTAGATTAAATTTTAAAAATGAATTTCATATAAATATTTACATTTCTTATCTTTTTCTTCTTCACTTTTTGTTGCTGTCAAAAAGGGGGAAAATTATTATGTTTTGTGTTTTTGTGGTTTGTGTTTTCTATTTTTTGTGGTTTGTGTTTTCTATTTTTGATTGTTCTGTTTATAAGTTTTTTTTTTTGTTTGTGTTAAAAAATTTGAAAAACAAAAATATTGTTCTTTAATGCCTTCTTATTTTAATGTACTCATAAATTCAGGGGGAGTTTAGGAGATAAGAGATTTGTTTTAACTTGAAACCATACTAATAATAATTGTTTTGCCATCATCAAAAAGGGAGAGATTGTTTGAATAGTTGCTATTTGAATGATGTATATTTGTGCAACTTATGTAGTTTTGATGATTCCAAACATTATTGTTCAAATGTATAGTTATCTCCTAACAATTTCAAAAAATTTGTACTTGCTCTTGTGTGTACTAACATTTCAGGAAAATCAGACTCCAGACTACGATAACTTCAAATCAAATTCAACATGAGATATTTTGTTTATTTGAAGTTTGTCTTTTCTTTGAATTAATTTTGAAAGGTAGTGATTGTAATTGAGTGAATAAAATCTCACACACACAAATAAGGAGATCTTAAAATTCTATACTGATCGTACAGGACGATAATTATCGTACTGGACGATCTGTCAGTTATCTCCTATAGAGCACTTGGAACGAATAGGAACTTGTTCTGAAAAATTTTTCTAAGTCCTATTCGTCCAGGACGAATTTTATTTTCGTCCTGGACGATGGGTTCTCTGTAAAATTTTCGTCCAGATGAATTTTATCATCGTACGAGGCGACCAGTCCTCTGGAAAATTTTCGTCCAGACGAAAATAAATATCATACCGGACGATCAGCTCTCTGGAAAATTTTCGTCCAAACGAAAACAAATTATCGTCCGCGGCGATTGGTGCTCTGGAAAATTTTCGTCCAGACAAAATAAATAATCGTCCAGGACGATCGGCTCTCTGGAAAATTTTCATCCAGATGAATATATTTTCGTCCAAACGATTAACCGACTTAGAACAGTTTTCAGCAGTTTCTAGAACCGACCTTGTAATAACCGTTCGTACTGGACGAACCTAGTTCGTACAGGACGATCAGCTGTACGAAGTCATTTCGTACACATATACAAATTGGGTCGTTTCAGATCATTTAAGTAAAATCATCCAGGACGATCCAGGATCGTACAGGACGATCCACTGCGTACAGAATTGAAAATATGCAGTTTTTGGGCGGTTTTTCATGTCTTTTGTATAAATAGTCCAAATTAGACTGCCACTCAATCTTTTTGTCATTTGATCTTCATGCCTCTTGAGAGAATAGCCAAGGAGAGAGTGGAAGAGAGCATTCAAAGGAGGATTCCTACCACTGGAGCGAGAAGGCTTCACTTGGATTGCTAAGGTAAGAGTCTCTACTTGTGAAATTGGATTTCTTCACTCTTTTCTTTCTTTCTTCTAGATTCTTGTGAGAAGATCAGTCAAGGAGATCCGGTTCTCTGCCGACACTTGGAGAGTGTGAACAGCCGAAGGGTTCTCTGCCCACACTAGGAGAGTGTAAAAGGACGAAGGGTTCTCTGCCCACACTAGGAGAGTGTAAAAGGACGAAGGTTCTCTGCCTACACTTGGAGAGTGTGAACAGCCGTTGGGTTCTCTGCCCACACTAGGAGAGTGTAAAAGGATGACGAGTCTCTGCCAGCACTGTGGAGTGTGTAAAAGGACGACGGTTCTCTGCCGCACCGGGTAGTGGTGAAAAGAGTGTTTTGTACAGGCTTCTCCGCCTTGCTGTGGGTGCTAAAGGAGAGTCACTTTGTGGTATTAGTGCAATACTCAGAGGGTGCCTCTGAGGAGTGGATGTAGGTCTGGTTATAGACCGAACCACTATAAATCTGGTGTCATTTACTTTATTGTTTTTACGTTTCCGCACTTTAAATTTCAGTTTTAACAACTCTGTGGTTGAAAAACATTTTTCTACAAACTTTAAAAGAAAATTTTATTTTGGTTCAACTTTATCATTAAGAGGGTTTAAAATTTTTAAAACTACCAATTCACCCCCCTCTTGGTAGCCGTGGGACATTTACTTAGGCTTAACAACCTAATTACTGGACTCAACAGTATGGGTCTAGGCTTGGAGCCTCTCCAACCTGTAGCCTTGACCCCTCCTATGCCACATCAGCAACCGTTGACCAGTTGACCGGTCAAAATGGTCAATCCCCCCCTTAAACCCTATTTTTCATGGTCAAAGCCCTATTTCCTCCCTATATCACATGCCTAAAAGCCTCTTTTTGCTTTATTTCCCTAATTAATCCCTGCTTAAGCTGCTTCAAAGGTTTGGCTTAGGCTATTTAGGCAATGTTCCCTCCCACTCATCCCAAAGCCTCCCAATAGGAGTGAGGCATGCCCAGCCTTTGGGTCAGCCTTCTGGCTGTCCCAGGGACACTTGGCAACATCTGAGGACCTGGTGAGTCAATCCCAGCCATCCATTTGGCTTGGGGTCGTTTGAATAGGGGTAAAAGGCCTTAATGCCTCATACTCTAACCCTAACCCTCTCTCTCTACTCAAGCCCTCTCAAGCCCTGCCCCCTGTTCCATTGAGCTCCCCAGACATCTCTCAACACTCTCCCACCAAAATCCCTCCGGTCAAAGGCCTTTTCCGGCGAGATCCCGGCGACCCTAGCTTAAATCCGTTCAAGGGAAGCTAGCAATCGATCCAGGAGCTTTCAAGCCGTGGACTCTTCTACAAAAAGGAGCGTGGACAGTTTACAAGTGCAACAAATCCATAAACGGTCTAATCCGTCCAAAATCAAGATGAATTTCATAATTCTAAATCTGAATAGCGTTATGAAATTTTATTCTCACCTCTCGAGGTGATATACTTTTTCTAACGAAACAATTCAATTTTAGAATTTAATTTTAAGTCCCAAAGAAAACTAATATTTTTAAAATATGTTTTCAAAATTCCACCAACAAAAGAATGGCACGCCCGGTGGGACCAAATTTCTCTTCGCATCTTTAATAGTGGCAGAATTTTGTTTCATCGGTAGTTTCAACTATCATTTCTTCCGTTGGTCCCTTTGCTCATTTCTTCCTTGGGTGAGTGTGGCCAACATCTAAAATAATAATAAAATATTAAAAGAGAGGTTGCACCTCCAAATTTGGCTTTATCTAGATTTTTGTTTTGATTTTGACCTTCTGCCCCAGCACAGTCTGTGAGGCGACAGTGTCAAATCAGATCTCTGGATATCCTTTTCAATCTTAGGGATTTATGGTCGATAAATTTCTCATTCAACATATAAATCCTTAAAATTGAAAAGAATTCAAAATTTTTGATTTCATTCCAAACTACTTTAGTTTTAACCCCCCTCACTCCCACTTTGACTTCTAAGGGTGGGGAGGGTTAAACTATTCCTTTTACTTGGGCTTTCTCACAATTCCATAAGCCTTCGAGCAAGGGGAAACTCTATCCGTTGTGTTTTGGAACCTGTAAGAAAACTCCTTTCAAATTCTCAAAATTTCTTCAAAATTTTCTTAAACTCCAAGTTGTCATATGTTACCCCATACAATTTCCTCGTGGGCCAACATATGTCATATTTTCAAAAAAAAGTAATAATAAAATACTTCTTACCATTCTTTTCAAGTAAATCTAATTTCAATCCTTTTCTTCAACTTTCAGAAAATCCCAAATGGCTGGCCAATTGATTTCCTCATTTGACCGAGAGTTGTCTTCGGCTGTTAATGACCAAGGGAGCACTGTTATTTTTGGAATGGGATTTAGTACTCTAGAGCTCTCTATGGATGGACACCAGATTGTTAGTTTGGATGCCAGTAAGGAAATTCCCCCAGTGGTTGAGTTGATTGTGGGATCTGCACCCACCTTGCCAGTAGTCAGTGATGATCAGAAACAGTCTGAACCAGTCGTTGAGCCTCCCACTGAAACTAAGTTTGTTTTTGAGGAGGGGTCTAGTTCTCGGCTTAAATCAGAAGAAGAACTATTTGAGGATACTTAGAAAGAAAATCTCTAAAGCTAAAAGAGTAGTCCCCTTTAAGACCTTAGCTCAAGTAGAACCTGAGGCTGTTGAGGAGCTACCTATTCCTGCTTCCTCTCCCCTCCTAAAGGGGAGTCGCTTTTATCCCCTGGCTTCAGCTCAAGGGGAGGAGAGGATAGCTAGGATAGCCCGTTCTCCACCATGCCCGGTCGACTACTCGACTAAGAAAACTCAGAAAGAAAGACATCTCCAAAAGACAAGGACTTTGAGAAATATAATTCATACCTGCGCTGCACAGTCTGGACAGACTAAAGAGGAATATGTGAAGCAATTGAAGGGAGTGATCTCACATCGCTTCCAAAAAGAAGTGTTGAAGGAAGAAGTGTCTGAAGCAAAGAATTTAACCCCACAATTCATCAGAAAGAATAAGAAGTATGTTAGACAGCCCGCTACTTCAGTACTGGTTGATGGATATTACTGGGTGCCACGCCCTCCGTCCTCTCAAACAGAGGGTATTGTGTTGACTGGGTCCGAGAGAGGCCACCATTTTACTGGTAGACCCCCGGTACCCCCACATAAACCTGTAAGATTGGCCTCAGTGATTGTTAAACCAAAGGGGGTTGAAGTTCAAAAGTCTGTGGACCTTAAAGGGAAAAGACCTAAATCTCCTGAAAAGAGATATGTGCCAAAGAGAACTAAGTTGGAGAATCTGCCACCACCTCCTAGAACTTCTAAGTTCATTCTACAGCTCCAACGAGTTTCACCCAACCCTACTCCGAGTTCAGTTGAATTGATGGATGTCCAGACTAGTACTCCAGTTGTTACAGTTGACAGTCCTACCACAGCCAGTCTAACTCAAGATCCAATAGTCACCATCCCTGTTACCCTAGTTGATGATTCCCAAGGTTCGAGTGTCATCCCTAGGCCCCTTAGTCAGGTGTCTGAGGACCTTACCTTACCAGATGTGGGAACTATCACTTTACAAGCTCCTACTTCTCCTGAGGAATATGTCCCTCTCCCTGTAGAGGATGCCACTCTTCTGACTACCAGCTCTGGGATAGTCGAAAAGGAGAAAATTGACCAGGATCTAGAAATGGAAGATGAACCGGATACAAAGTCTCAACCAGATCCTAATCCAAAACTCACAGAAATCATTGCCCTTATGGATTCTGAAGAATTATTCGATATGGCTGAGTATAAAGGATACTTACCCCTTGATCCTAAGTCAATTGGGGATAGACCGGTTGAAGAGGTAGTTCAAGAAATAAAAAACATCTTGTTGAATAAAGAAGGAATGGCTTCTTTTGACCCTGATATGGATGATCTCCTTGGAGATGAAGATGATTATGTTGGGGGCATTCATGTGGTCGAAACTAGAGGGTCTAATAAAGAATCTGAGCCTAGCAAACGCCGATTTGCTAAAGATGATGATCCACATACTGCTGAGTCAGATTCAGATGAGTCTGTGAAAGACAGAGATGAAGAACACATAAAAAACTTGGAGACTCAGCTCGCTAGCATGATGTCACAAGTTAGAGAAATGCAAGAGAAGTTGGACAAATCACAGCAAGAGTCTTTTATGATCCACCAGTCAGCTCGAGAGCTCACAGAAAAGGCCAAGAGGGCAGAATTTAGTTCCAGACCTCTCGAGTCACCACCTGTGACCCTCCCTTGTCCAGTAGAAGCACCTCTAGTTCACCCTGCAGTTTCCACCATTCCTCCGATCCTACCTCGGAAGGATATCAAGCAGTTAATTGAGGATCAGGTAAGGGAGGCCTTAGCCCTTTCTCAAGGAACCGTGTCTATTTCAAAGGGTAGACCCTATCCCGAGGAATATGATCTAGTTCCTTATCCAAAGGGCTTTGTGCCACCAACTTTTAAAGTTTTCACTGGAATTGAAAATCCGAGACAGCATCTGGCCCATTTCTGAGCAAGCTGTTGCAATGCAGGAGGGTCAGATGCTCTATTATTTCGCCAATTTGTAAGTAGTCTATCCGGCATTGCTTTTGAATGGTACGCCGATCTGCCCAACAGTTCAGTAAGAACTTTTAGCGACCTAGAAAACCTCTTTCTTAAGAGATTTTCTGGAGAGCAACAACGCACCACCGTGGGCGATCTCGTGGTTGAAAAGCAAAAGCCGGGAGAGTCTCTGGTTGAGTACATCTTGAGGTGGCGAAACCTCTCGATGAAGTGTGAACCCCAATTGCAAGAGCAACATGCTGTGGAGATTCTTTTGAAGAATATCCACGGTCCTATTGCTTTTCTCCTGAAGGGTTTCACTATTAAAACTTTTGAGAAACTTCTTAATAAGGCTAGCAATTTGCAGGAAGAGGCTCCTAGGATGCCATTCTTATGAGAGCAATCTGAAGAAAGGAAGGGTCCGAAATTGGTGAAAACATTTGAAAAGAAAGCTGTGGTCTCAGCAGTAGATAAAGGAAAGAGGCCAGTGATTAGTCAGCCTAGCACTCCACTTCCACCACAGCCGCCTCAGAAGCAGCCCTTTCAGATAGTTCCTCAATATACTAGAGATCCCGCCTTCATCCCTTTTAGAGAGAGATTGGAAAAGCCTTATCCATTTAAAAGGGAGTCAGTTAAGAAGATCTTCAGGAGTTTGTTAAAGAAACCAGATTTTCAGTTGCCAGAGGCCAGGAGGCCTGAGGATGAGAGCAAGAAAGATGATCCTAAGTATTGCCCCTACCACAGGATGCTTAGTCACCCTCTTGAGGACTGCGTTGTGTTCAAAGATTGGCTTGAGAGGAACTACACCCAAGGTAACATCATAATACCTAAGGAATACTTGGTCAATCCAGAAAAGGCTTCAATTAAAACCATTTCAGGTAATCCTCTTAACTCTTCTTGTCTTGTTGAAGATGGTTGGGACATTGCTTTGTCCCGGGCACTTAAAAAGTCGATTAACAAGTCTTTTCGTCTTTCTCAACAGCTGACTACGATAGCCCAGGCCCCGGTGTGGAAGGTTGACCTGGACGCTTCGCAGAAGGATGTTGAGCCACTTCCCTCTCCAGTAGTCTTAGGAACTACTGAGAAAAATGTAAAAGAAGAAAAATTTGATTTTGTAGAGAGGAAGTGTGTAGATGAGAGATGTATTAGAATGGCGGATGGCGGTGTTAAAACCCTTTCCCCTCTTTTGTTATCTGACTTTTACTTTGCCCCATCAAAGGTGAAGGGTCAAAAGATGAATAAAAAACATCCTTCTACTTCTGTCTTGATGATTAACCATGAATCTCAAATGCAAATTGATGACTCTCCTGTTTTGAATCAAACTCCTAATGAAATAAATGTTGAGGTTAATCAAACCGACCTCCCCGAATCGGCTATTCAAGAAGAGGTCGAATGTGAAGCCTTATCAGAATGTGATTTCCCTCAAATTAATTTCCAAGGAAATCCTTTCTTGATAGAACTTTCAGATTCTGACTCGCTTTCAGGAAATGATGATCCAACACCTATGGTGTGTGTAGACACTGCCCTAGTTTGCCCGCCCGAAGACGTCGAGCAGGTGCAACTCCGTGGCGGTAAAGTCTTACCTCCTAGGTTGCCCCCTCAGTACAAAGGCAAGCAATCCTCATTCGAAAATCTAAATCCAGATTCCCCTCAACAACCAGAATTTCCTTTAATTCCTCCGGGTTTCGAGTCCGTCGTTCCTAAAGTTGATTACAATGTTCTAGCCCACCTTAGGAAGTTGCCAACAAAATTAAGTATTTACGACGCCCTCCTTCTCTCCAAAGAAATGAGGGAGTCTTTAATTAAAGCACTTCTCGATCCCGAGATTTGCTTAACACAGTTGGCTGCGACTTCAGAAGGTGAGGCTCTTTACTTCAAAGCGGTCCCTGGGGTTACCTTTTCAGATGAAGATTTACTCTTGGGAACTGCTGACCACAATCGTCCCCTCTACATCACTATAGATGTGAGAAATTTTAAGTTATCAAGAGTCCTTGTTGATCCGGGTGCATCGGTCAACATGATGAACATAAAGACTCTTGCTTATCTCAGAGTTGATACTAACAAGCTTTCAACCGACAGGTTGGTGCTTCGTGGGTTCAACGAGAAGGGCGAGAGAGCTTTAGGTTCAATCACTTTACTCCTAGAAATAGGGGGGTTAAAAACTGAAGCTAAATTTCATATAATTGATTCGACTACGTTCTTTAACGCACTTCTAAGTAGACCTTGGATTCACAAATATAGAATGGTTCCATCTACCCTGCACCAATGCGTTAAGTATCAACGAGACGGCATTGAACATGTGATTAAGGGTGATTTGCAACCATTCTCCATTCAAGAAATCAGAATCTACGAAGATGCTGCATATTTCATACCAAAAGGGTCCTCGTCCCGTTCTAAATTAGAGATCAAATTTGAGGAGAAAATGATTGGACAAAAATTCAACCAAAAGAAAGAAAAAGATAAGAATATCAATCAAGAAATAACGCAATCGAGTAGTGAAGACGACTCTGATATCGTTGTCCTTAGGCCTCCAAGCACATTACCTCAAAGAGGTGGGAGGATGGCTTTAAGGGCACGAGGTCGAGGCCGTGCTTCATTAGATAGGAGAGCAGCACCTGTGTATATTGATTTGGAATCAGATTCCGATGGTGAACTAGAAAGTCAAGGTACTGCCCTCTCTCTTGATTATCAAAACATAAATGCTCCTCCAAAATTTGATCTCACCTTAGACCAGGACAGTGACCCTGAGGTAGATACTTCAAAAGTTAAAAGTGACAAGCCTGAATTAACAATGTATGAAAAGCTCACTAGAAGGATTGAGGCCCTTTCTCTGACCCCACTGTCGGCAGGCAAGGTTGTAGGGTTGGAAGTCAAAGTGGCCCCCAACTTGGATGGTGAAGTTAAGAAAGTCCAGAAATTCTTTCCTGGCTCCTCCTCCGCAAGGGACGAAGGTGATGTAACCCTTGAGGAGGCAGATTTTAATGAATTAATGGAATTACCTTTCGGCTAATTCCCTGTTTGTGTAAAAAACACTTTTTCTAAAGGTTCTATACCATACCGATGGACTAAGGGTCAAGCTAGATACCACGAGAATATTTGGCGAACAAAAGTAAATAAAAATCCAACAAGTGGTATTGGCTTTGGAACAGTTAGTTCATTCGATTATGATGAGTATTGCCTAATGATAACTTATCATCTCGATTCTCCAAATGTCCCTACAGATCCTCCTTGTCCTCTAGATGGACTCTGTTTGGAGACTTTAGACGATCCCGATGATCTTCAAGTTCGGGATGCACCCCCTGAATTTGAAGAGGAAATTAAGTCGACAGTCGATGAGTTGAGAGAAATTAACCTGGGAAACGATGATGACCCCTGTCCGATTTTCATAAGTACTTTGTTGAGCGAGGGTGAAACCCAAGACTTAATCCAATTGTTATTCGAGTTCAAGGATTGCTTTTCCTGGACATACGACAAAATGCCAGGTTTGCCTGCTGAGGTAGCAGTCCACAAACTTGGGGTTCGGCATGATGTCATTCCTGTTAAACAAGCTCCTCGACGCATGCGCTTAGAGATTGAGCAACAAGTCGTTTCTGAAGTTAAGAAATTGGCAGAAGTCGGATTCATTCGAGAGGAGCAATATCCCTCTTGGGTGGCCAGCGTCGTGCCAGTTCGAAAGAAAAAGGGTCAAATTCGGATTTGTGTCGACTATAGGGATCTGAATAAGGCATGTCCTAAAGTTGAGTTCCCTTTACCAATACCAGAACTCATGGTGGACATTGCCTCCTCACATGTTATTTTCTCATTCATGGATGGCTCGTCGGGTTATAATCAAATCAAGATGGCCGCTGAAGATGAGAGAAATACGGCGTTCAGAACCCCTATTGGAATCTTCTGTTATAAAGTAATGCCATTCGGCTTAAAGAATGCCGGAGAAACCTACCAACGGGCCATGACCCGTATCTTTGACGACTTAATTCATAATCAAGATGAATGTTACATTGACGATTTAGTTGTCAAGAGCAAGGTTAAAGAGGCTCACCTGTATGACTTAAGAGTTGTTTTCGAACGGTTACGCCGCTATGATTTGAAAATGAATCCCTTAAAGTGCGCCTTCGGCGTCGCCTCGGGAAAATTCTTAGGATTCGTAGTGAGGCACCGCGGAATCGAGATCGATCCTGCTAAAATTGAAGCCATCTTAGATATGCCACCCCCTAAGAGCCTTACCCAGTTAAGGTCTCTACAAGGTAGATTGGCATATATAAGGAGATTTATTTCTAATCTTTCCGGGAGATGTCAACCCTTTTCTTTCCTTGCGAAAAAGGATACTAAATTCATATGGGGCGAGAAGTGTCAAAATGCTTTTGACGATATCAAACAGTACCTTTTTAATCCGCCAGTCTTGGCAGCTCCGATTCTGGGAAAGCCGTTAATCCTCTACACTGCAGCTCTAGATGAGTCTTTAGGTGCCCTGTTGGCTCAAGTTAACGATGAAGGGAAAGAGAACGCTCTCTACTACCTCAGTCGAAGACTCCTTCCTACTGAAATTCGATACCCGTCAATTGAGAAGCATTGTCTTGCTTTGGTTTTTGCAGCTCAGAAACTGAGGCATTACATGCTCTCCCACTCAATCAGTCTGATTTCAAGAGTTAATCCTTTGCAATATCTTATGACCCGACCTACGTTGTCAGGACGTTTAGCTCGTTGGTCTATGATATTGTTGCAATTTGAGATTACTTTCACTCCCCTTCGTGCTGTGAAAGGACAGGCTGTCGCCGATTTTCTGGTAGCACACCCGCTGCCGGCAGATTCTCCTCTGAACGATGACCTACCCGACGAACAAATCATGAGTTTGAGGGAATCTGGCGAGGCCATCCGGGAATTATATTTTGATGGGGCAACATCATCTCGTAGGATTGCGACCCAACAATCTGTAGTTCCTAGAAAGGCTGGAGTCGGTCTGATTTTCATTACGCCAGAAAAAGGAATGATGCATTTTTCCTACCACTTATCGGAGCCTTGCACAAATAACGAAGCTGAATACGAAGCTCTGATAACTGGTTTGGAACTTGCAATTCTAATGGAAGTTAAAGAGATTAAGATCTTTGGAGATTCACAACTGGTTATTAACCAAGTCGCCGGAACTTATAAAGTCTTGAATCCGAATCTCCTAAGATATCACCAGTACACACTTCACTTGTTGGAACAAATCCCTATTGCTACTTTGTATAGGGTTCCCCGTGGAAGCAATTCCGTGGCGGATGCCTTAGCAAAACTCGCAAAGGAATTTGCATGTCCTGAGGAGGATTCCATCCCTATAGATATTCAGGGTCGTAAGACCCTCTCCCTTATAGATTTGGAACACATTAGTAAGACTCCCCTTCAGATCCTTTCTGCCTCTTTGACAACCGACGAAGAAGGCGATTGGATACGACCCTTAGTCGATTACCTTAAAGAAGGGAAGCTTCCCCAGGATAAATCACTCTCCAACCAGATTAAGAAACGTGCTCTATCATATGCACTAGTTAATGATCTGTTGTACCGTCGGTCCTTCGATCACATGTGGCTGCGCTGTTTGAACAAGCGAGAAGCCCAGAAAATTGTTAATGAAGTTCATTCAGGACTGTGCGGTGCACATCAATCGGGTCCAAAAATGAAATTAAAGATTAAAAGACTTGGATACTATTGGCCTACAATGATTGACGATTGCATGAATACTGCAAAGCACTGTCACCAATGTCAGGTCCATGATGTGGTTTTACATCAGCCGCCTAATGTGTTACACCCTACGATAGCCTCGTGGCCCTTCGAGAGTTGGGGCACGGATATCATTGGGCCGATTGACCCTCCCTCCGCGAGAGGTCATCATTTCATATTAGCAGCGACTGATTACTTTTCAAAATGGGCGGAAGCAATTCCCCTACGAAACGTAACATCACACCATGTCTTAAAATTCTTTCGTGACCATATTGTATATCGATTCGGCGTACCTTGCAGAATCATATCTGATAATGGGTCCGCATTCAAGTCTATAAAAATTAATAGTTTTGTAAGGCGCCATAATATTGATTGGAGATATTCGACGATCTATTACCCTCGAGCGAATGGATTGGCCGAGGCCTTCAACAAAACCTTGGTGCAAATTGTTAAAAAGACCCTTGATGATAACAAACGGCAGTGGGATGAGCGGTTGGTGGAAGCTTTGTGGGCTTATCGTACCACTTATAGAGCCTCGACCCAATCCACCCCGTTTGCACTAGTGTATGGATCTGAGGCTGTTCTACCCTTGGAAATACAAATCCCTTTGCTCAGAATTGCAGTTCAGAATCAAATTACAAATGAACAAAATGCAAAACTACGATTGGAAGAACTCGAAGGCCTTGAAGAGCGACGTCTCCAATCTCAACAAAGTTTAGAGTTGTATAAATCCCGTATAGTTCAAGCCCATGATAAGTTAGTGCGACCCAGGACCTTCCAAGCGGGAGACTTGGTATTGGTCCTTCGGAGGCCTATCTTGGCCCATCGGAAGTTGGGAGGCAAATTTGAACCTACATGGGAAGGACCCTTCGTTGTAGAGACTGTCTACGAAGGAGGCTCGTATCAGTTAGTAGATTGTAAAGGGAACCACCCAATGCTACCTGTCAATGGGCGTTTCCTTAAGAAATACTATGCTTGATGTAGCTCATTCTATCAATTAATAAAACTTCCTTTTCTTCATTTGCAACTTGATTCTACCGTTTTTTTTTTAGGTCTTTTTTTTATCGCTCTTAGCCTTCTCCTTAAGGTTAGGTCCTTCCTTCCCTTAGGATTAGATTCGCTAGTGGTGGAGTACGCCCTTCGTGGCACCATCCTAGTTTGCCAATTGATCTGCCTATTTGGAGTAAGTCTTCTATCAGCATCTTATAGGCCTAAGGTTGGGTGATGCCCTTCCTTAGACCCAAGGTTAGGTATTCCCTACCTTGGTTTCCAGTTGATCTGTCTACTAGGAGTAAGTCTTCTATCAGCATCCTGTAGACCTAAGGTTAGGTGATGCCCTTCCTTAGACCCAAAGTTAGGTATTCCCTACTTTGGTTTCCAGTTAATCTGCCTATTTGGAGTAAGTCTTCTATCAGCATCCTATAGGCCTAAGGTTGGGTGATGCCCTTCCTTAGACCCAAGGTTAGGTATTCCCTACCTAGGTTTCCAGTTGATCTGTCTACTAGGAGTAAGTCTTCTATCAGCATCCTGTAGACCTAAGGTTGGGTGATGCCCTTCCTTAGACCCAAAGTTAGGTATTCCCTACTTTGGTTTCCAGTTAATCTGCCTATTTGGAGTAAGTCTTCTATCAGCATCCTATAGGCCTAAGGTTGGGTGATGCCTTTCCTTAGACCCAAGGCTAGGTATTCCCTACCTTGGTTTACAGCTGATCTGTCTACTAGGAGTAAGTCTTCTATCAGCATCCTGTAGACCTAAGGTTGGGTGATGCCCTTCCTTAGACCCAAAGTTAGGTATTCCCTACTTTGGTTTCCAGTTAATCTGCCTATTTGGAGTAAGTCTTCTATCAGCATCCCATAGGCCTAAGGTTGGGTGATGCCCTTCCTTAGACCCAAGGCTAGGTATTCCCTACCTTGGTTTCCAGTTGATCTGTCTACTAGGAGTAAGTCTTCTATCAGCATCCTGTAGACCTAAGGTTGGGTGATGCCCTTCCTTAGACCCAAATTTAGGTATTCCCTACTTTGGTTTCCAGTTAATCTGCCTATTTGGAGTAAGTCTTCTATCAGCATCCTATAGGCCTAAGGTTGGGTGATGCCCTTCCTTAGACCCAAGGTTAGGTATTCCCTACCTTGGTTTCCAGTTGATCTGTCTACTAGGAGTAAGTCTTCTATCAACATCCTGTAGACCTAAGGTTGGGTGATGCCCTTCCTTAGACCCAAAGTTAGGTATTCCCTACTTTGGTTTCCAGTTAATCTGCCTATTAGGAGTAAGTCTTCTATCAGCATCCTATAGGCCTAAGGTTGGGTGATGCCCTTCCTTAGACCCAAGGTTAGGTATTCCCTACCTTGGTTTCCAGTTGATCTGTCTACTAGGAGTAAGTCTTCTATCAGCATCTTGTAGACCTAAGGTTGGGTGATGCCCTTCCTTTAAACTCTTTAAAATCCTACTCCTATTCGGTCAACGCCAATGTGTGCAGCAGAAGTTCCTTCTACCACACACATTGGGGGTCCATTTGTTGACCTCATTTTTGTATGAGGTCACTAAAGCCCTTCCAAACTCCAGATTAATTTTTGATCCTAGGATCTACTCTAGCCCTTAGGATTCTTTCCTAGAGCTAGACCTTAGAGCCTACTCTAGAGCCCAGGATTCCCTTAAATCCTAGATCTTAGAATCTCTCTAGATTCTAGGATAATTCCAGACTCAAATCAATCTCTACCCTTGATCAATTCAAACCTCAAATCAACCTGAAATCCATTCAATTCAAATCCAAATTAATTCAAATTTCAAACATATCCAAACTTTGACTCAATCCACTTGAGAATCCAAATTTCAACCTAGACTTTGATCCTACCCTTAATCTAGCCTTGACCCTATCCATCCATTAACAATCACAACATGATTGTAAATGGTTTGGATATTTTAGTTTTAATTATTCAAACCTGAAATTCATTTCAAATCCAGAAATCTAGACTCAAATCCTAAGTCTTAAGGCCTTGTCCTAAATACCCTTTTTAGGGATTTTTCAAACATTTTAAAACCCAGTCAAATGGTCTCTGATTCAGGGTCTATCACTTTCAAAGTGATAAGACATGTCTCTAGAGGTTACCCTCCAACTTTGAGCTCAATCTGAGGTCTCTAACCCCAGAATCTGAATTAAAATTCAAAGGCTGTAAAACCTTCAAATATTTACAGCCTATGCCACAAAACCTAACCCCTTTGAGATCTTGACCTTGGAACCCTTATCCAAGCCTCCAATCACTTCCAGACCCTTGATTTTAACCCATTGAGCAGTAAACTGTATTTTCCAGACCCATTTTTGACCATAGTTGACCAATAGGTCAAAATTGACCAAAATACCTCTATGGGGCTCAAATAGGGATTTCAAACCAAATGAGCTCCAAATTGAATGCAACCACCTCCAACAAGTTTCAAATGTCATTTCAAATCTTTTGAATCTATTTCCAACCTTTGGGTCAACCTGGTTGACCAGGTCAACAGGTTTGACCCAAGAGGCCCTTTAAGGATCCAAACATGTGTTTTGACCCAAATGACCTCTTTAGGCCATCCAACCACTTCCTTTGGACTTGAAATATCATTTCAAACCTGTTGAGCCCAAACCCAGACCCTGGGTCAATCTGGTTGACCAAGTCAACCTAGGTTGACCAAACAAGCCCTTAAGGGTTTAAATAGTGATTTGGACCAAATTGACCCCTCTAAATCCTGGGACCACATCCAATAGACTCAGGACTACAGTCTGAATATCTTGAATCCATTCCAAGCCCCTGAACCCAACTGGTTGACCAAGTCAACCAGTTTTGGCCTAAAAGCCCATTAAGGGCCCATTAAGCATTCTTGATTCAATTGACATGCATGACTCTTGGAATCACCTTCCAATCCACCCAATCAGCCCATTTAAATTACCTAGATGCAATTCCATAAACCCTTGATTGGGTTGACTGGTCAATCCAAGTCAACAATGCCTTAAGCACCTCTTTGAAATTGTCAAACCTGAAAGTTCGATGGGGATGTTAAGCCCTTATGAACTTATTCCCAAAGCTAATTAAGAGAGAGGTGATTTGGAAAAGAAGAATCTTTTAAACAAAGACAAAAACCTAAACCAAAATCACCACAAAAAGTGCGGAAGAAAAATAAATGCGGAAGCGATAATAAGAAAAGAACACACCGGATTTATAGTTGTTCGGTCAAACCTTGACCTACGTCCACTCCTTGGAGGCACCCTCCAAGTATTGCACTAACACAAAGTGACTCTCCTTTAGCCCCCACAGCTAGGCAGAGAAGCCCTTACAAAATCACTTCCACCTCTCCCGGTGCGGCGGAGTTGCCGGGTCCTTTGACACCAAAGAGACTTCTTCTTTGGTGAACTTACCTCGAGACAAGCCTTCAATCCGATGGTACTAAGGTGCGAGTTTGCCGGAGCAACCGTGTGGAACCCCCTCCATACTCCCTTGAGTCCCCCCTCACAGGAACTTCTCCCTCTCTCAAACTCCACCCTTTCCTCTCTCCCTTTCAAGCTCTCTCTTCAATTTTCCCCCACAAGAACGAAGCTACAATGGCTGCCAAAGACACTTACAAAGTGTCATGCCAAAGCTTAAATAGAAGCTCTCAAAACGAGCTCATTAATGCAAGTTGTCGACATTATCGTCCAGGACGATAGGCATATCGTCCTGGCCGATCAGTACAAAATAAGCTCATTAGCCCGGGACGACTTGAGACGATCAGAAGAAAATTGGTTACATCGTCCAGGCCGATCTTACGATCGTCCTGGCCGATTAGTTTAAAACCGATTTAAATCGTCCTGATCATAGCCCTGAATACAAGCTGTCTGATGAAGATCGTCCAGGACATTTTCCTGGCCGATCATTCGATCGTCCCGGACGATGTGATCGTATCAATCAACCATTAATGCTTTCCAAAGATACCATATCAATTTAGGTATGATTGAGTTAGATCATCCTGGACGATAATAATATCGTCCGGGCCGATTTCCTAACACAAAGAATTCCTAAACTGATTATGGCGGCTGATTCTTTCTGAATTGAGATTATCGTCCTGGCCGATACAGGTATCGGCCAGGCCGATCTGTTGACAGCTGCCTTAATAAGGATGCTCTAAATAGGGTTTCTGATTTTGGACAGATCGTCCAGGACGATATAAATATCGTCATGGCCGATATTACCAAAAATAGAAAACTTATAGGGAACAATAGGAGATCTTCTAAATTACAATCCAACTGGTCCCACACCCAATACAACAGACTCAAAAAAGGAAAAGATTACAAACTGACTCAGACCTAGTTTACCCAATCTTGAGCTGATTCCAAATTGCATTCCGATCGTGGGAACCTGAAACGTTAGCACATAAGGCAATCGTAGAGAAATAAGAAATGTTTGCTATCATCAAAATCATAAACCATAGATCCGCAACAATCTCCCCCTTTTTGATGATGGCAAAACATTTCAAATTGAATTTTCAAAAAGAGCAATTTTCTCCTAATCTCCCCCTCACTAGAATAACACTTTTTAAAAAATAGGGGAGATGAAAATATTTTTGTTGTTTTTAATTTTTTGAAAACAAGATACAAATATGATAACAGTACAAAAATTCAACAATACGTTCTCCCCCTTTGACATTATCAAAAAGAGAGGAGGCACAAACAAGAACAAAAATGACCAAAAGAAAAAAAATTTCCTGATCTAGTGTAAAACAAATATTCTTAAAATGAGAAAGTTACCTCTTGGTTTTAATAAAAAAAAATTAGTAGAATTGTATTGACTATTTGAAAAAGTTAATTGAACTATTTTGATTTGATTTTGAAAGGATGTTCGGAAAACAATATGGGGCCATTTGGTTTGATGCAAAAGGAATGTAGAGTACAATGAAATATATTATAAAAGGACTGCAGTGCATTTAAAATGTTTGGAGTTATTTTGATAAATATAAATAAATTCATCTAATTATTATTATTATTATTTTATGTTTGGTTTGAAGTAAAATGAATGCAGGGTAAAGTCCATTGATAATGGTTTCTGATGACTGGCGGTGGAAGTGGCATGATATGTCACGACAACGACAATAGGCAACGACCGACAACGATAGTCGATGCTAGTGAGCGGCGGATGGTGGCGGTTTCAAGCTGCGAATGTTGTCGAGTGGGGATGGTGGGTGGTTGACGGCGAGCGGCGATGTAACAATGACATGAAATTTACTGTGTATTTGAAAATTGGACAAATCTAACAATTTCAAAATACATAAAAATTTAACTAAAGGGTTAATTCTACGATAACAACAATAAGCCTTTATCCCACTATGTGGGGCCGGCCACATAAATCCTTTTCTTCATTGTGTCATGTTAATGGCCAAATTCTCATCTATATCTAATAAAAAAAGATCTTTTCTAATATTATCTAACCAAGTCTTTTTAGGTTTACCTCTACCTTTTACTCTGCATTTTTTTAGTTCAGTCCAAATATTAATATTTTTTGGAACCCTTACATTTCGAATACTTTATACCTCTTTTATTTCAAACTAAACAACTCCGATAACAATAATAATACTGAGGGGAATTCCTTCCTACAAATGGCAAAACTTGTTGCTGATTAGAGATGGCAATTTGATGAAATGATGAAGTGCAAGCCTTCTTTTAGTTGAGCGTGGATTAACAGCCTTGTTTTTTTCCTCGAGAGAGAAAATCCCAAATTCTAGAGAGAGAAAGCTGTCTTCTTATTTTTTGAATTTGGTTTTTTCGCGGGTTTCCCGCGATCGGTGGTGGAGGCAGTGGATGGTCGCCGGCGTTCGTCTTCATGAACGCTCCGCGACCTATGGGACCTGTGCACCCAATTGGTAGAGGTGCTAATGGAATTGTGATTAGAGAAGGTGAGGTAAATCGTTGTCGAATAGCCCTGTTAAAGGTAAGGGAAAGAGCGTGTTGATTGAGAATATGTATGGGAAGGAGATTCTTGGTGGAAAAGTTAATCCAGGAGCAGCAATTCATGAATCGTCGGCATCGGATGATTTGATTCTTCGTGTGAACAATTTTTTAGGGGTTCTTAATACGCTTAAGGGGTGTAATATTAGTGAAGATTTGTCATCAGTGGGATTTATAAAGGAGGATGTAGCTGTGGAAGAAGGACCAGTGGACATGGAATTGCGAAAGAACAAGAGTAATGAGGTAGTTGAAGCCTGGTTGAAACCAAAGCCAATCAAGCTATCGTTCAACAAGGACCATGTTGAATTTTCAGAAGATGGAATTGCTGTTAAGCTAAATGCTGATATGGAGGCAAGGAATTCGCAGACTTTTAAGAATTCTATGGTGATTAAAGTGTTGGGTAACAATGTGCCTTTTTCGGTTTGTAGCACCGAATTGAGAAAGCAATGGAGCAGGTTTGGGGGTTTCCACTTAACGTCGATTGGTATGGATTGGATCATGTGCTAATTCCATACGAGTGAAGTGGTTGAAGAAGTTTTGAATGGAGGACCCTGGTATGTAAACGGAT
This sequence comes from Dendrobium huoshanense, assembly GCA_016618105.1. NCBI lineage: Eukaryota > Viridiplantae > Streptophyta > Magnoliopsida > Asparagales > Orchidaceae > Dendrobium > Dendrobium huoshanense. The sequence continues at coordinate 35,678,734 of CM028351.1, read as the reverse complement.
TCATTGTTGGAATGGATAGGTGGTCGGCTGCATTCGATCCGAACACGTTTAAAGGAGTTTCAGCACCAGTATGGGTTAGATTTCCATGTCTACTGTTGTATTGCTGGGATGAGGACAACATTGCAAGAATTGCTTCCTGTTTGGGAACACCAATGTACATTGATGGCAACAAAATTCGATGGAGTAAACGGGAGTTTGCTTGAGTGGGTGTAAGGATTGATCTGGAGATTACTGAATGGTGTGTGGGTGGATGGCTCAGCTGGGAAGTTCTTTCAGCGGGTTGAATATGAGAAAATTGATGTTCTCTATTATCAGTGTGGTAGAGTTGGCCACAATAGAGTGATATGCCTAGAAAATGTGTCTATTGGAATACAAAACCAATCTTTAAAGGAGAAAGAGGTAGGTAAGGAAATTGGTGAGAAGAAAATGCAGGAGAATAAATCCTCAGTGATTAGTTTCGAATATGGTCCATGGATCCATGTTCACTTCAAAGACAGGAGAGGTAACAGAGGGAACATTGCTAGGAAGGGATTGAATGCTGATAGAATTGGCAATTCTATCAGGGAAGACAACAATAGAAGAATAATGTACAGTTTGATAAAAAAATGTTAAATAAGAAGGATAATGTTGATGGAAATGATGTCCTGGTTCCAAAAAGTAGGGATGGGCATGAAAAACCTTTTAGTATGGAGAATTCGGAGACTACTGTAACCAACAGGTTTGTTGTACTGAGTGAAAATACTGAAGAAAACTGTTTGGTAGAGCAGGCAAAAGAAATAAAAACTACAGAAAAAGACCGGGAATGTATTGATGCTGATATCAATAATAGTGGTTTGGGTGTCTTCAGTGCTGCTGTCAAGGTGAAGTTGGCTAAGGAATTGAAATCACTAGGTCCTGTGGAACTGCATCATAAGAAGAAAAAGAGGTATGATAGGTTGAACCCCAAGAGTGGGGAGAGATCAATTACACCTGATTAATGTCTTCAATTCTTTTTTGGAATTGTAGGGGGGCAAGGAAAAAAGAAGCCTCCTTATACTTGAAGGAAATTGTTAGAGATCATAGTATCTATTTTATTGGGCTTATGGAGACCAAGTTGGTTAGCATTGATAGAAAAGATGTTGATTATTTGATTGGGAAGGAGTGGTATTACTTTCATTACCCTGCTGAGGGTACTTCAGGAGGCATCCTGGTTTTATGGAATAAGAATATGGTTTCTTTTGATATAGGGGAGACATCGTCACAAGTAATTGTTGGTAGTCTCTCGGTTTCTAACTTGGGAATTTGGAGAATTGCCACAGTTTATGGGACCAGAATTTGTAAGGAAAGGGAAAGCTTGTGGAAGCAACTTTGGGATTGTATGAAGCATGAAGTTCCCTCTATAATTGGAGGGGGTTTTAATTGTATTGTTAAAAAGGAGGAGAAGAGAGGAGGCAAAAGGTTCGTGTTCTCAAAAGGACCTAGGGAGATGAAAAGTTTTATGGTGAATTCTGATTTCCATGACAGTGGAAGTATGGGACCAAGATTTACTTGGTGTAATAATAAAGAGGGGACCTCTCGGATTTGGGAAAGGTTGGATATATGTATTTTGAATTCAGCTGCTATTCAATTGCTTCCAATGGCTACTATCAAGCATCTTGCTAGAGTAGCATCGGATCATAGTCCTATTGTTCTAAGTATGAAGGATAAAATGCATTGTAAGGCTAAAATTTTTAAGTTTGAGGACACTTGGAGATCATACCCTGCTGCAAAGAGTATTGTTTATAACTCTTGGATGAAGAATGACTATGGTGATGAGTATAGTATGCTACAAAGGAAACTCAAACGTACGATGAAGGCTTTGTTTTTCTGGAATAAAAATAAATGCAAGGACTTGAATGTATTGAAGGAAACTTTGAAGAGGGAAATTCTTGATCTTCAAAATAGGGAAGCTTGTGATGTTAACTAGACCGCTGATGATCTTGTTTTGCTAAGGAACAAAGTACATGAATTGAATGTTACATTGAGGCGGTTTTCTACTTGGTGGAATCAAAGGGCTAAAGTGAGATGGCATGAGGAAGGAGATACTAATTCAAGATTTTTTCAAAATTTTGCATCAGCAAGACACAATGGCAATCGCATCAACCAAATTAAAGATGAGTTCAATACGCTATATGTGGAGGAGAATCAAATAGAGAAGGTTTTTATAAATTTTTTTGAGAAGAAATGGAAGCATAGAGATTGTGAGTTGAAGGGGTGGCCATTCATTGAAGAAATCCAGAAGTAAGTAATGCTGATTTGGCTATGCTTAATGAGGAATTCTCAATTCATGAACTGCAGATCTCAGTTTTTTAGCAAGGGAATAACAAGGCACCAGGTATTGATGGTGTTACTTCATCTTTTTATAAAAGCTATTGGAGCATAGTTTGGGAAGTCTTATGGAATGCAATCAACTGTTTTTTTCAAAACTTGTATTTTAAATAGAGAATGGAAGGATACTTTAATTACTTTGATCTCTAAATTAAAATATCCTTTGCTTCCATCAAATTATAGGCCTATTAGCCTTATGTCAGACCAATTATAAAATTGTGGCTAGCATGTTAGTCAACAGATTGAAGAAAGTCATTGACAAGATGGTGTATGAAGAGCAAGCGGCATTTATTCCCAGTAGATCCATTTCTGAGCATTGTCTATTGGCTCAGGAGATTATCCATAAGTTCAAGTTATCCAAGAATAAGAACGGGTTGATGGCTCTTAAATTGGATATGGAAAAGGCATATGATAGCATGGGCTGGGCAACACTTCATCAGGTTCTTAAGTGGTATGGCTTTCCTACTTTGTTTTCTAACCTCCTTATGGAATGTGTGGTAGATGTGAGGAATTCTATCATTATCAATGGAAGAAATTCCAATTGGATTTGTGCTAAAAGTGGCTTCCGTCAACGATGCCCACTTTCTCCATATCTATTCATTTTGTGCTCTCAACTCTTATTCAATTCTTTGGAGCAAAGGGGGAAGGATCTTGGTATTCGGATTTCACCTAGAGGTCCGAGGATCACACATCTCCTTTATGCAGATGATGTGTTGATCTTGTCTCATGTTTCTATTACTTTAGCCAAAGAATTTAAGAAAATTGTGAAGGAGTTTTGCAAGTGGACAGAACAAAGAGTCAATATCAACAAATCACAGATTTTATTTGGCAAGGTGGTGAGCTACCCTTTGAAGAAGAAGATTACCAGAATCCTTGGTTTTAAGGAGGTCAAGGAGATGAAGTATTTAGGTGTCATGATCTCACTTGGAAGAAGCAAAGTGGCGGATTTTCAAGAACTTTTGAGTATGGTCATGGACAAATTCAATTCTTGGGGTAAGAAGCCTTTATCAATGGGAGGTAAGCTCACTCTCATTGAAACTTCTTTACTTTTTATGCCAAATTTCTTAATCACTCACTCTTTGGTTCCTAAAAGAGTTTTGCATGAGCTAGAAAAACTGTGTAGAAGTTTTTTATGGCATAAGAGTGATGGGTCTAAAGGTATGCATTATGTTGCTTGGAGTGAAATTTGCAAGCCGAGAAGTATAGGTGGCTTGTGTTTGCAATCTTCTTTATTGAGAATTGGCACTTTGAGATCTAGATTGGCTTGGAGCTCATTCAAAAATAGGACTCTTTGTTACACCGAACTCTGAAGGAAAAGTATGGAGATGAGATTATGAAGGATGATCAGAAGAAAGTCACATCTAGTGCTTGGAAGATAATGCTGGATGGGGGCAGAAATTTGAAGAATGCTATTAGATGGAAGATGGGTAAGGGAAATAAAATCAGTGTTTTGAATGATGCTTGGTTGTTGGATAAAAGCATCAATCGATGGCCAACTTATGTGGACTGTAATGTGCTGGAGGGGATGTTTGTTCAACAGCTATTAACTTTTAATGGTGGTTGGAATTCTGAATTGCTTCAAAGGGCCTTTCATTCATAGCTTATTTTGTTGATTGTTCAAATCCAAATCGAGGATGTGGAGGAGGATAGTATAGAGTTGCTGAAATGGTGTTCAAGGAAAACAGTTTCTACACTAGTTTATGAACAAATGCTGATTAACAGATACAATTTTGATGATCTAGAGTACTTCAAATGGCTGCAAAAGCTCAAAATCAGTAAGAAGGTTGAAATATTTTGGTGGAGGCTAGGTAAAGCTGCAACTCCGACTAATCTATTTCTTAAGAACCATAGAATCTCATTGCTGGATTGTTGTGAGAGAGGATGCCATGTGGTTGAATCTTATGAACATATTATGGTTCAGTGTAAGTATATGGTGGAGATCATCATGAAGGTGCGAGAATGGGGTATTATGATCCCTGTTTTTAACTCTTTAGAGGAATGTCTACATGAACTTAAAAGGCTTTCAACGTCTAATTCTGGAATTGCAAAGTTGTACTGCTCGGTGATCTATCTATCTAGGAAGAACAGAAACTACGTGAAGCATGGTAAGGATGCATTGCCTGCGTCTTTGGTTGCTTTTAATGCATTGTTTTTAGCTATTTCCAAGTCTACTCCTAATCTTTCTAGCTGGGGTACTAACCTCCTTAGGGAGTCCTCAAATACTTGGTGCCCTCCACCGAAAGAGTGGATTAAGATCAACTTAGATACTTCTTTACTTAGCTATAATCTTGGGGGTATTGGTGGGGTATTTTGAGATCATAAAGGACGTCTGATTAATGCAATTGGCAAGAAGAAGATTCATTGGGATGTGGCACAACTTGAATGGAAGATTTTCTTACGGTGAAGGATTTTCTTAAAAGCTGGATGATGGAATGCAAGGGGGTGATCATTGAGAGTGATAATGTCAACATTATCCATTTCATTCAAGATTCTTTGAAGATGAATAATTGGCCTTTAAATAGTTGGTCTACAAAGGAGGTATTGTTTCTAAATGATTTTAATAAAGTAGTTTTCCATCATGCCTATAGATCTTGTAATAAAGTAGCTAATTGTTGTGCTACTTTGGCATTGGAAAATAGTTTTTCCTTCGATAGTTTTTCCTTTGATAGTATCCCTTCCATCTTGATGACTTTAATCAAGAAGGAATGTGATACTTTGAATACTTGTATGTAGTTCTTTTGTTGTTACTTTTAATGCAAATGATGCATTTCTTCAAAAAAAAAAAAAAGCCTTCTTTTAGTTCTTAAAAGAGAATTGGGAATGAAAAGCTTTAAAGTTGGAAGTGTTGGGCTTCATGCACGCTTTCAAGTCCTACTTTCCAATCATTGTTGGGGAGCTTATCAAAGTTCATGCCCTTATCTTCCAAACATTTTGTGGAAGGTCCTAGATGTAAAAAGTAATGTTTCAAGCGCATTTTTCCAAAATACAGAATGTCTTTTTCTAGAAAGAACAATGGTGAACTTCCACAATTTAAGAAATTAATACTAATAGTTCAATGCCATGAGGAAACAAATTTTCTAATTTTCTATTTTTTTATCAGTGCAGATGTTTTAAAGTCATGTGATGAAACTGTATTTGTCGGCATTTTTCTTTCTTCTATCATACAGGGTAGAATTCGGCGTGGGTTGATGTAATCTTTATATTCAATGCCTCTAAAACTATCCTTTTAATTATTTAATGCTGATATTAGATCGTTGGAAAGTATGAACAACTATTATTTAATTTATATGCCAACTAAGATAATATTTCTAATTTTAAAACTTACACATGCATTGCTTTATGTATTATGAGTGATAAGTATTTAATTTTTATTTAATTTTTTGGTTATGGATTGTTATTGAGATATTCACATTGAGGGGCCGGGCTATATGTTTTTTATAGATGAAAATTTTAATTAGTGAGATCCACTAAAATTTGTGAAAAGTTAAAATAACAGAGAAAATGATGTAGAAGATAGGCGAATTAAAATTAATAAAATAAAGATTGAGAATATAATGTGCATTTTTAATGGCTATGATATAAATAATCATTCAATATTTGACTTAACCCAGATCCGACTTGAAAAATTTCGGGTTTGGGTCAACCTGTTTGGCAAACGGGTTGGGCCCGATTTCAAAATTATTCCCCGTTTTTAAAATCGAGGTATTTTTGGGTGAACCCGAAAACTCGAAGTTGACCTGGATCCCACTTGCACCGCGTCACTCATGCTTCTCGCACTTGTGCACCTGCGGCCTGCCTCGTTCGCGCTTGACCCCGGGTCCCGCTCCCGTGGCCTGCCTCGCCCTTGCTCAACGTTGTGTCCCGCACACGAGCCCTACCTTAGCTACGCTTGACCACACGCTCGACCCCGTGTTCGACCTTGCGCTCCAATAGTCCATGCTCGACCTTGCGCTTGCTCACCTGCTTTGCGCCCATGTTAGCGTGGTTGGGCAAGTCGGACACTAGTTTGGATTTTTGACCCATTTTCAAAATCGGGTCAAATAATGACGGGCCAATTTTGGGTTTGACCCTAACTCGACCCAAAAATTCATTTTAACACCCCGAATAATTATTAATTGATATTATTGGAAGATAAAATAATGTATAGATGTGATAGTTTTAAGTATTAGAGATCTATTTTACATTAGTATATATATATATATATATACGAAACTTATTTGATTGGACTAAAGTTCAATAATAAAACTAAGCCAAATAAGTTAAATTAAGCCTTTTAGTGGGGTTAAGATGTTGAATTAGTGAAAATGGAAAGCTGTTAACTTGACCACCATAGTATCATAATGTATAATTAGCCATTAATTGTCCTTTATTAATATTATTTGGACCTTAACTAATTACAATTTCCTTAAAATCATTTGTGTACTAAAATTATGTTAATTAAAATACTTATTATTGTTAATGATTGATTCTTTTAAGTAATTAATCACTAATTATTTATCTCAAGGATAATTTCCATAACTTATTAGTAATACAATTTTAATGATTTAATTAAAAATCTAAATAATCCTTAATGAATATATTTGCATAATAAATTATTAATTAGTAATGTATTTATAAAATTATTTCATGCTCATCATATTTGATACATATGAAATATAATCAATATATTTAAAATATTTTGTATAAATGACTCAATATCTATGATGCACAGACACTGACACAACGATACGGATACGACATAGACACATGACATGTCAATTATTGAAAATATAGGACACGAACACAGATTATACACGGTATTATAATTTTTATATTTTAATCTAGTTTATAAAAATTTAATAACTATAATATAAAAAATAATTTAAAAACAAATTAAAAAGTTAGAATTTATAATATTATAATTTTTTATTTATTTTATTTTTCTTTTCATGAGTCTGGCCACAAATTATTTGTAAGATTGAGCAACCATGCACACACATAGAGGGAGAGGGTTTTAAAAATGAAGAAATTTTTTTTATCTATTGATCATATTGTATGAGTTTTAATCATACTATACGAACTGATCTGGCTCAAAATGCTCTCTGTAAACAGCTCGTACTGTATGATAAATTTTGTACTATATAATGCATTTCTAATTAAAAACCCTAACTGGCAGATTAATTTTAAGTGCTTAATACAAAAATTTTGAACTAATCATATGGAACGATAATATCGTACGGTACAATATTTTTTGTATACTTACTTAAATTATCCCTATAATTAGTGCGTAAATCACGGATTAATTTTTGATTGGTTATCGTACTGTACGACACGGTTCATACTGTTTGATCAACCGAGGCTATTTTTGGTCATCCCGGACATCATACCGGACGATCCCTTAATTTTGAACTAATCAGACTATACGAGGTGATTCATACTATACGATGTATAGAAATGAGTTTTCATCATCCCAGCAATAGTCCTATATGAACGGAAGGATTTATATATACAGTACGGGTTTAAATCATACTTTATGATTATATTAAAAAAATTTGCCTATTTGTAAACCTTCATACTAGGATGAAGGCTAGTTATTACTTATCGATAAATGATAAGGTACGCTCCATCACCAGTCGGGTGATAAAGCGCTTGACTCTCCATCACACCGGGTTGGTAAAAGTGAGGTTTGTAAAGGCTTCTACACTTTGCTATGGGGAAAAAGGAGAATTACTATTTAGTAGTAAAATTCCCATAATGGAGGACTCTCAGGAGTCGACGAAGGTCAAGTGATCAAACCACTATAAAATCTATAGTGTGATTTTTCTTACTGCTTTTTATTTACGCTTGCATTTTATTTTCATTAAAATTACTTGCTGAAAATCGTTGTGAAATTTGTTATTGCAAATTATATTTTAAGCATTTGCTTTCATGTTATTTTATTTTCTTGTTTAAATTTTAAAAACACAAAAAATTAGAATTCTTGTTTAGGATTGTCTTTATATTACGATAATTTTTCAATTCACCCCCCCCCCCCTCTTGGCACATCTCATAATTTTAATTGGTATCATAGCGAGGTTTCAAAATAGTGTTTTAGAAAGCTTTGAAAAATCAAACATGTCTCATTTTAGTAATTGTAATAATGCGGAGGGTTATTCAATAACTTGTCCACCTCTATTTGATAGTATCCTGTTTGATTTTTGGAAAATTAGATTATCTATTTTTTTACAGTCTATAGATTATTGTATGTGGATGTTAGTTAAAGAAGGATACATTACACTGCTTAAACTTGTAAATGGCATGAAAACTCAAGTATCATTTAATGAATGGAGCAATAAGGATAGGGATTTTTCTCAATTAAATATGAAGTGCTTAAACTATTTCTTTTGTGCATTGAAATCTAAGGACTACATGAGAGTATCTACCTATGATATTGGTAAGGAGATTAGGATAGACTTTGCACACGTACGAAGGAATTAGTGAGGTTAAATAGTCTAAACATAACATTCTATTACATGATTACAAACTCTTTCGTATGAAATCTAGCGAAACAATATCTTACATGTATATTAGGTTCACCCAAATAGTGACATCTTTGTATGCTTTAGGTAGAGAAATTTCAAATTCCAAAAAAGTTAATAAGATTCTTATATGCTTACCTAGTTCCTATAATGCTAAAATTACTATAATCACATAATCTAAAGACTTAAACGTTTATTCTATTGATAATTTACTTGGGTCATTCATTGTGTATGAGTAAGTTGTAAGTAAAAGGCAAAGTGCTGCTGGTGAAAAAAAGGAGAGGACAGTGGCATAGAAAATAAATAACTAAGAAAATGAAAGCTCTACAGCAGAGGAAGAATATGACATAGCCTTGATGACCCGACAGTTCAAGAACTTTTTGAAAAGAAAATAAAGGCATCATCATAATAACTAGAATAATGGTAAAAGCTTAAGAACCACTAAAATTTCATCTGACATGATTTACTTTGAGTGCAAGAAACCAGGTTGTTGCGGATCTATGGTTTATGATTTTGATGATAGCAAACATTTCTTATTTCTCTACGATTGCCTTATGTGCTAACGTTTCAGGTTCCCACGATCGGACTGCAATTTGGAATCAGCTCAAGATTGGGTATACTAGGTCTGAGTCAGTTTGTAATCTTTTTCCTTTCTTGAGTCTGTTGTATTGGGTGTGGGACCAGTTGGATTGTAATTTAGAAGATCTCCTATTGTTCCCTATAAGTTTTCTATTTTTGGTAATATCGGCCAGGACGATATTTATATCGTCCTGGACGATCTGTCCAAAATCAGAAACCCTATTTAGGGCATCCTCATTAAGGCAGCCGTCAACAAATCGGCCTGGACGATACCTGTATCGGCCAGGACGATAATCTCAATTCAGAAAGAATCAGCTGCCATAATTAGTTTAGGAATTCTTTGTTTTAGGAAATCGGCCCGGACGATATTATTATCATCCAGGACGATCTAACTCAATCATACCTAAATTGATCTGGTATCTTTGGAAAGCATTAATGGTTGATTGATACGATCACATCGTCCGGGACGATCGAATGATCGGCCAGGATGATGTCCTGGACGATCTTCATCGGACAGCTTGTATTCAGGGCTATGATCAGGACGATTGAAATCGGTTTTAAACTAATCGGCCAGGACGATCGTGAGATCGGCCTGGACGATGTAACCAATTTTCTTCTGATCGTCTCAAGTCGTCCCGGGCTAATGAGCTTAATTTGTACTGATCGGCCATGACGATATGCCTATCGTCCTGGACGATAATGTCGGCAACTTGCATTAATGAGCTCATTTTGAGAGCTTCTATTTAAGCTTTGGCATGACACTTTGTAAGTGTCTTTGGCAGCCATTGTAGCTTCGTTCTTGTGGGGGAAACTTGAAGAGAGAGCTTGAAAGGGAGAGAGGAAAGGGTGGAGTTTGAGAGAGGGAGAAGATCCTGTGAGGGGGGGACTCAAGGGAGTGTGGAGGGGGTTCCACACGGTTGCTCCGGCGAACTCGCACCTTAGTACCATCGGATTCAAGGCTTGTCTCGAGGTAAGTTCACCAAAGAAGAAGTCTCTTTGGTGTCAAAGGACCCGGCAACTCCGCCGCACCGGGAGAGGTGGAAGTGATTTTGTAAGGGCTTCTCCGCCTAGCTGTGGGGGCTAAAGGATAGTCACTTTGTGTTAGTGCAATACTTGGAGGGTGCCTCCAAGGAGTGGACGTAGGTCAAGGTTTGACCGAACCACTATAAATCCGGTGTGTTCTTTTCTTATTATTGCTTATGCATTTATTTTTCTTCCACACTTTTTGTGGTGATTTTGGTTTAGGTTTTTGTCTTTGTGTAAAAGATTCTTCTTTTCCAAATCACCTCTCTCTTAATTAGCTTTGGGAATAAGTTCATAAGGGCTTAACATCCCCATCGAACTTTCATGTGGTATCAGAGCGGTTTTCATAAAATAAGTTTTTAAAAACTTTTGAATTTCGATCCATGGCTAATATTTCTAATCGTATTTTTGCGGAAGGATATTCAATCACTAGACCACCATTGTTTGAAAATATTACATTTGATTTTTGGAAAATTTGCATGTCTACTTTTTTGCAATCGATTGATTTTCGTATGTGGCATATGATTTTAACTGGTTATTCATCACCATCACGTATTATTAATGGAATTAAAACTGATATTCCTTTTAATCAATGGAATAGGGATGAACGAATGGATGCTCAATTAAATGCAAAGTCTTTAAATTGTTTTTTCTGTGCTTTAAATTCTGATGATTTTATGTTAATATCCACGTGCACTACCGGTAAGGAAGTTTGGGATAAATTACACACCATATACGAAGGCACTAGTGAAATCAAGCAATCCAAGTTGAATATTTTAATTCATGATTTTGAAATGTTTTCTATGAAACCTTTTGAAACAATTTTAGACATGTATACAAGGTTTATTCAAATTACTACATCATTGCATGCATTAGGAAAAGATTTTTCAAATTTTGAAAAAGTTAACAAAATTCTTCGTTGTTTACTTGAAAAATTCGATGCTAAAATTGTTGCTATTTGTGAATCAAAAGATTTGAATGATTATTCTATTGATAATTTGATTGGCTCACTCATTGCCTACGAGCAAGGGTTGAGTCAAAGACTTTTGGATGCAGGTGAGACGATCGTTCTAAAAGCCGAAGATACGGAAAGAGGAAGCTTAGTTGGTGACGATAGCAATGAATTGTCAAGCAAATCACAAAGCTCACCAATGCATAAGCAAAAAAGAAAGAAAGGTAAAAGTGGTAAGGATGTCCATATTTCCTCTAACATTGTTTGCTTTCGATGTAGGAAACCTGGACATATGAAGAATGAGTGCTCTAATTTAAGAATTCTCCCTGCAAAAGAAAAGGGTAAGGCGAAGTTAAATTTAAACTGGGGAAATAATGAAAAGCAAAAAATCTCATGGGCAGATCTGGTCTCTGAAGCATCGGACCAGGAGAGAGATAATGGTTAAGAGCCTTTAATATTTTTTGTGTTTTTTGATTTTATGTTTTTCGTTTTGTACTTTTTTTTATTCCTTTTTGTCTCTGTGAATTTTTTCTCTCATCAACATACATACTCACTTTTCTAAAAATGAAAAATTTACTTCCTAATTTTTATTGAAATCTTTAGTAAAAGTTGTGATTGACTTATCTAAAAACAATCAAAGGAAGGAAACTCATGTTTTTGACTTTCAAACTATGTTTCCTAAAAGAAATTTTTCTACTTTTGATTTAAACTCTTTTTCATCTTTTAAATTGGTTTTTGAAACTAAAATTTTTTATCTCCCTATATTTTATTTATCGCATAGGAATCTTTTGCAAGTTGTTGAATTTAATTCAAAATTTTCTTAATCAAGAAATTTGCTTTATCAATAGTATGGGTTTACTTTTGGTATTTAAGATTTCAGAAAGGTAGCATAATCAAAAAAAATTGGCCAATGATGCCAAAAATAAAAGATGCGCAAAGCACCAAATTGAAAAATATAGAATACACAAAGTGTATCAAAAGATGCGCAATGCGCCAACAAATTGTCAAGAGGCATAAAATGAGCCCACAAAAAGTTAATGCTTACCATTCTTATACTTCTTAAAAAGCTTAAGAAAACCCTTGATACTTACGATACTTGACTTTGAAAATTTTAATTCTTGATTCAACAATTCGTGCATTGATCTTCTATTAGATATGTTCTATGAAAGGAGTTTTGAAAAATTATTGTTTCTTTCTCTAATTTATTCCTTGATTTAGATATTGAATTAAAAAGTTTTTGAGCCTTTTTAAAGAACTTGAGTTTGGATTATCAATTCTTGATTTTTCTAACCTTTTTTTTAATTATGCGTTGTCAATACAATTCTACTAAATTTTTTGATTAAAACCAAGAGGTAACTTTCTCATTTTAAGAATATTTGTTTTTCACTATATCAGGAAAATTTTTTTGTCTTTTGGTCATTTTGTTCTTGTTTGTGCCTCCTCTCTTTTTGATAATGTCAAAGGGGGAAAATGTATTGTTGAATTTTTGTACTGTTATCATATTTGTATCTTGTTTTCAAAAAATTAAAAACAACAAAAATATTTTCATCTCCCCTATTTTTTAAAAAAGTGTTATTCTAGTGAGGGGGAGATTAGGAGAAAATTGCTCTTTTTGAAAATTCAATTTGAAATGTTTTGCCATCATCAAAAAGGGGGAGATTGTTGCGGATCTATGGTTTATGATTTTGATGATAGCAAACATTTCTTATTTCTCTACGATTGCCTTATGTGCTAACGTTTCAGGTTCCCACGATCGGACTGCAATTTGGAATCAGCTCAAGATTGGGTATACTAGGTCTGAGTCAGTTTGTAATCTTTTTCCTTTCTTGAGTCTGTTGTATTGGGTGTGAGACCAGTTGGATTGTAATTTAGAAGATCTCCTATTGTTCCCTATAAGTTTTCTATTTTTGGTAATATCGGCCAGGACGATATTTATATCGTCCTGGACGATCTGTCCAAAATCAGAAACCCTATTTAGGGCATCCTCATTAAGGCAGCCGTCAACAGATCGGCCTGGACGATACCTGTATCGGCCAGGACGATAATCTCAATTCAGAAAGAATCAGCCGCCATAATCAGTTTAGGAATTCTTTGTTTTAGGAAATCGGCCCGGACGATATTATTATCGTCCAGGACGATCTAACTCAATCATACCTAAATTGATCTGGTATCTTTGGAAAGCATTAATGGTTGATTGATACGATCACATCGTCTGGGACGATCGAATGATCGGCCAGGACGATGTCCTGGACGATCTTCATCGGACAGCTTGTATTCAGGGCTATGATCAGGACGATTGAAATCGGTTTTAAACTAATCGGCCAGGACGATCGTGAGATCGGCCTGGACGATGTAACCAATTTTCTTCTGATCATCTCAAGTCGTCCCGGGCTAATGAGCTTAATTTGTACTGATCGGCCAGGACGATATGCCTATCGTCCTGGACGATAATGTCGGCAACTTGCATTAATGAGCTCGTTTTGAGAGCTTCTTTTTAAGCTTTGGCATGACACTTTGTAAGTGTCTTTGGCAGCCATTGTAGCTTCATTCTTGTGGGGGAAACTTGAAGAGAGAGCTTGAAAGGGAGAAAGGAAAGGGTGGAGTTTGAGAGAGGGAGAAGATCCTGTGAGGGGGGACTCAAGGGAGTGTGGAGGGGGTTCCACACGGTTGCTCCGGCGAACTCGCACCTTAGTACCATCGGATTCAAGGCTTGTCTCGAGGTAAGTTCACCAAAGAAGAAGTCTCTTTGGTGTCAAAGGACCCGGCAACTCCGCCGCACCGGGAGAGGTGGAAGTGATTTTGTAAGGGCTTCTCCGCCTAGCTGTGGGGGCTAAAGGAGAGTCACTTTGTGTTAGTGCAATACTTGGAGGGTGCCTCCAAGGAGTGGACGTAGGTCAAGGTTTGACCGAACTACTATAAATCCGGTGTGTTCTTTTCTTATTATTGCTTCCGCATTTATTTTTCTTCCGCACTTTTTGTGGTGATTTTGGTTTAGGTTTTTGTCTTTGTGTAAAAGATTCTTCTTTTCCAAATCACCTCTCTCTTAACTAGCTTTGGGAATAAGTTCATAAGGGCTTAACATCCCCATCGAATTTTCACAGGTCACCTCCGAGCTAATTGCCCCAACTTGAAGAGTCAACCAACTAAGGAAAAAGGCAAGGAGAAAGCTAAATATAAGAAAGGAAAAATGAAGACACAAAAGGTATTTTGGGCTGACTCTACCTCAGAATCGTCAAAAGAAGAAATAGAGGAGGAGGTAACAAATTTGTGTCTAATGTCTAACAACAATCTTGATCAATTAGATCAAGATGAGGTATGTCAACTTTCATATAAAGATTTGCTGCTTATTTTTGAGAAAATCCATGACTCATATAGGAAGTTAAAGAAAATGCATGCTAGCCTTAATATTGATTTTAGTACTTTACAAATTGAACATGCTAACTTAGTTAAAAAATTTCTGATTTAGATAGAGATCACATGACCCTACTTGATGAGTTTATTGTAGTAAATAAGAAGCATGTTGAATTAACTGATGCACATGAATCCTTTAAAACATCACACGTTGAATTAAAAATGATGTATAAGAGTTTAGAAGAACTTTTATGGGAGATAAATAACAATGAACATAAACAAAAAATGGAAGTTGCGGGATTGGAATATTAAAATAACACATTTAAACAAAAAATTATAGCACTTGAAAAAGAAAAGACATCATCCATATTAGCCCAACCAAGCAAACCACCATCATTGCATGCATCACAAAACTTTAGGAAGAGGCATCACCTCCCACATAGGTTAGTGAACCCATTTCCCGGTGTTATATGCTTATCTTGTGGCATGCTAGGTATATAGCCCGCACGTGCACGATTCACCGTAGGACACACCTAGTATGGAGACCTAAATTATATTCATCGTAGCATTACATGCATACATCTCATTCATGCAAGCATATGGACGAACCCAAACTCACTTGGGTTCCCAAATCTAACCCTTGAATGACATTGTATGGATGCTCTCACAAAAGACCGAGTGAGAGCATGTGGTACCTAGATAGTGGCTGCTCACGACATAAGATTGGAGACATAAAGAAGTTCATTTTACTGAAGACCAAGATAGGAGAAAAAGTAATATTGGGAGACAACACCACCAGAAAAGTGGTGAGCTTAGGTATTGTTGGAAATGTTAAAACAATTTTAATTGAGAATGTTTTATTAGTTGATGGTTTAAAATATAATTTATTAAGCATTAGTCAATTGTGTGATAAAGGTTTTGACATAAAATTTCTTTCTAATAAATGCCTAATTAGTTTAAATGATAAACTTGAAACATATGAATAGTGTTTATGTGTTAGATCTTGATTGCATTGAAAATTCAAATTCACTTTGTTTAAAAATAATTATAGATGACTCCTGGCTATGGCATAGGAGACTATGTCATGCTAGCATGAAAACACTTAGAAATATCACTCAGAAAAACCTAGTTAGAGGCGTAACTAAGTTAGACTTTACTAAGGACCATTTATGCGATACCTGCCAACTAGGAAAACAAATAAAATCATTATTTCATTTAATCAAAGATGTGAACACATCTAGACCACTAGAAGTCCTTTACATGGACTTATTTGGACCCGTTAGCACAACTAGCCTAGGTGGAAAAAATTATGAATTTGTAATTATAGACGACTTCACTAGATTCACTTGGATAAGATTCTTAGCACATAAAAATGAGCCTTTTGATGAATTTAAGATATTCTCCACTTGGATTCAACAAAAATTGGGATGTGAGATCTCAACAATCTATAGTGATCATGGTGGAAAGTTTCAAAATAAAAGATTAGAATCATTCTATCAAGAGATAGGAATATATCATAATTTTTCAGCCCCTAAAACTTCTCACCAAAATGAAATAGAAAAAAAAAAAAAGAATAGAACCTTGGTAGAAGCTACTAGAGCAATATTAGCCAAGTATACCCTTCATATATATTTTTAGGCAGAAGTGGTTATCACAGTGTGTTACATATTAAATAGGGTGAACATTAGGTCAAAACTAAATAAAACTCTTTATGAACGTCTTAAGGGTCGGACATGGAATCTTTCACACTTACATGTTGGGTGTAAGTGTTTTATCTTAATTAATGGCAAACTTCCCTTAGAAAAATTTGATCCCAAGTCAGATGAGGGTGTCTTCTTAGGTTATTCATCTGTATGTAATGCCTATATAATCTTCAATAAGAGAACATTAATAATAGAAGAGTCCACCCATGTAGTGTTTTATGAATAAGATAAGCCCTCTGAATCTAAAATTGAAGAATATGAAGCAGAGGCAATTCAGAGAGTAGAAACTATGACCATAGGAGAAAGGGTAGAACCTCAAGAAGATTTGTCTAGAGAATGGAGACACTCTTTTAGTCATCCTAAAGAATTAATTTTAGGAGACCCGTTGGAAGGTGTGAGAACTAGGCATAGACTTAGAAAGGAGGTTAGTCATTCAGCATTCATCTCTATGATAGAACCCATGAGTATATATCAAGCTTTATGAGATGAATTTTGGATCCTAACAATGTAAGAAGAATTGAACCAATTCACTAGGAATGATGTCTGAGAGTTAGTCAAGAGACCTAAAGAACATAATGTAGTTTGAATAAAATGGGTCTTTAAAAATAAGGTGAATGGCTCAAGAACCATAATAAGAAATAAGGTCAGACTAATAGCTAAGGGGTACAACCAAATTGAGGGAATAGACTTCAAAGAAACCTTTGCCCTGATAGCTAGATTAGAAGCCATAAGGGTGCTCTTAGCCTTTGCTTGCTTCAAAAGTTTCAAACTATATCAAATGGATATAAAGAGTGCTTTTTTGAATGGAGTAATTAAGGAGGATGTTTATGTTGAGTAACCCCGGGATTTTAAAGTTCATAATTTTTAAATCATGTATTCAAATTAAAAAAGGCATTTATGGGTTAAAGCAAGCACCTAGAGCCCAGTATGAAAGACTTATCTCATTCTTACTGGATAGAGGATTTGTTAAGGGTAGTGTGGACACTACACTCTTTTTACAAAAGGTTAAAGATGAAATTCTCATTATTCAGATTTATGTGGATGACATTCTGTTTGGATCTTTAGATAAAAATTTATGTGAAGAATTTTCAAAAATAATAAGTAATGAGTTTGAAATGAGCACGATGGGAGAGCTTAATTACTTTCTTAGCTTTAGTATAAAATAAATGGATAATAGAACATTTCTTAGCCAAATAAAATATATTAAGGATATTCTAAAAAATATGAAATGGATAGTGCTAAGCTTATGACCACTCCAATGAGCTCTACGATTCAACTAGACAAAGACCCAAATAGAAAGTCAGTAGACCATAATAAATATAGAGGAATGATCAGATCTCTCCTCTATCTGATTGCTAGTAGACCAGACATAATGTTTAGTGTGTGCCTCTATGCCCAATTTCAAAGCTGATCCTAAAGAGTCACACTTAACTGCGGTCAAGAGAATCCTTAGATATCTACTAGGCACCCCAAACTTAGGAATTTAGTATCCTAGGCACAACACTTCTTTTGAAATCTTAGGATACTAAAATTTTGATTTTGCAAGATGTAGGGTAGATAGAAAAAGCACCTCTAGTACTTGCCATTTCATAAGACAATCTTTAGTTTCTTGGTCCAATAGGAAGCAAAATTCGGTAGCCCTCTCCATGGCCGAGGCAGAATATATTGCAGTGGGAAGTTATGCTGCACAAGTATTATGGTTGAAATAATAACTTCTTGATCTTAGATTACCCGTAGGAACCATCCCAATCATGTGCGACAATATGAGTGCAATATGCATTTCTAAAAATCTAATTCAACACTCTAGAACAAAATACATAGATATTAGACATCACTTAATAAGAGATATTGTAGCTAAAGGAGATATAAAATTACATCACATAGTTACATGAGATCAATTGGAAGATATTTTCACGAAACCACTAGCTTATGACACCTTTAGCATTTTGAGGATAAGACTTGGTGTCATAGACATTAATGCATAAAACAAAATCTCATTTTATCTAAGACAGTTCCTAATCATCACAAACTCACCACACAAAACTCAAAAAATTAACATTTTCTTTATCGTACTGTATAATAAATGTTTGTACTATACAATATATCAAAACTACACAAATCACAACATTGCCTCAATTTCATCTCTGTAGATCATACTATACGATACCCATCATATTGTACGATACAGGTGGTTGTTCATTTAATCCATTTGGTACGACATTATTGCACATCATACTGTACGTTATCTCCTCTTTGTATTATATGATCCACATCAGCAATGGATTGGGATGAATTAACTCCATTTGGCACGATATTATTGCTCATCATACGGTACGATATCTCCTCTTCCACATTAGCGAAACATATGAGGACGAATTAAAGGGGGTCTGTATGATATTATAGCTGTTTGTACCGTATAAACACAAGTTCATACTACATGACGCTTTTCATCAAAGGTAATACCAGCGACCCTCGAGATGATTAAAAGCCTTCTGATCGTACTGTACGATACGAATCGTACTATACAAGTTGACTACCTTTTCCCAACTATTTGTCCAGACGATATTATTATCCATCGTACTATATGATCCTCGATCGTACCATACGATATTTCCAAAACTTTATAAATTAGTTGAATTTGAAGCTCATTTCACTCACTCTTCCTTCACCTCAATTGGTATCACATGTCTTCATGAAATGTCAAGCTCTAGTAAGCACGATCGTCTCATCGTTGGAAGCTTATCTTCCTCTCGCCGTACCAACGACCATTTCTTGACTCCCCAAAATGAAGAAGCCTTCCATAAATACAATGCATGCAATATTACACCATCTTGGATGCTAAATCATGTTGCCTTAAATTTTGAGGTAATTAGCCTCTTCGCATCCACCACTCTTTAATTCCTTCTTACCTTGGCCTTCCTATATAATTCTAAACTCTTATTTGAATACCTAGACAACCTAACCTTCACTGTTGAAACCCTAACCTGCAACTCTTTTATCTGTCGACAACGCGTAGAAATCACCAATACAGACATCGCCTAATACATTAGTCTGTCTACTGAAGGCCCTAGAGCTCATTCTTCCTATCAAATAAATTTGACTAGAATGCTGCAAATCTAGTCCTTAGAAATGTAGCTTTCTACCAACATCAGCCTCTTGTTTAATCCTTAACCCGAAATGCCCGAATTATTTAGCACGTCCTTTACACTTCAATCATACCCAAAGTTGGCGACCGAATTCGCATTACCCCAATCTTATCAGTCGTTACCTTCCTTATAATGTCCAACACAAAATTTAATAAGAATGAAATAATTATTGATTATATATGAAATATGACCTTTGTTCGCTTCCCTGCCACCCGTAGAAAATAAAATCTAGGCCTTGGACACCTTATAGATTACATCCTTCAAAACAAATACCAATTAACCTATCTTGGTGAACCCAATAATCTATCAATCTTATATACGGATGCCTCTTTTTTGTATTTTATTTCATCGGGGATAAGAGCCTTAAGAACCAAACTTTGATGAAGAAGAAGGAGAAGCTGCTCCAATAGGTGCCCCTGTCCCACATAGACGATGTACACCACCCCGAAGACCTGGACCAGCCTACCCTCACAATGACTTTGTTGAATGATTCGACCAATTCTAGAGTTGTCTTGACACTCACATTTAAGAACATCATCAATAACACGAGGATGACATTTAGTGGTATGGGGAATGCTTTTCCTCAATTGATCAACAATTCACATCCATCCACCAATATTTCCACCCACCTCCACCTGATCAGGATCCTACTTTCTGACATGTATATGTTTTATGCTGTTAGTGTTGTTTGTTTCTCCTCTTTTTGGTGATGTCAAAAGGGGGAGAAATTATGTTGTGTATTTTAGTTAGTGTGCTTTATCTTACTTATCATTAATTCAAATGAATTGTATTTTCTTTCTATTTATATTTTTACTCTTTTTTGTTATTATTTAATTTAAAACAAAATTAAAAAAAAAAATATAAATCAACAAAAATTTTATGCAAATTGTTTTAATAACAACATTATTTGACATCATCAAATAAGGGGAGATTGTTGCAATCCATGACCACTAGTCTAAGATTTGGATGATAACAAATAATATCGAATGAGTTACTACTCATTAAATATTTTTTATTTCTTCTCTTGTCTATGAGTACTAACATTTCAGAGAGATCACAAGTTGCTAAGGACAACGAGAAGACACAAGATTGGGTATAGTAGGATTTGGAATTTATAAAATTATAATTTTTCATTTATTTTTATTTTTTAATTCTTGAGTTTGACCACAAATTATATGTAAGACTAAGCAACCATGCACACATAGGGGGAAAGGGTTTTAAAAATGAAGAATTTTTTTTTTCTCTATTGATCGTACTGTATGAGTTTTAATCGTACTGTATGATTTGATCTGGCTTAAACATCTCTCTGTGAACAGGTCATACTGTATGCTGAATTTCATACTATACGATGTGTTTCTAATTAAAAACCCTAGCCTTCATATTAATTTAAGTAAGTGATTAATATGAAAATTTTGAACTAATCGTACGGTATAATATTTTTTGAATACTTACTTAAATTAATCATGTGATTAATATGTAAATGAAGGATTAATTTCTAATTGGTTATCGAACTATATGACTCAGTTTGTATTATATGATCAACCGAGGCTATTTTCGGTCATCCCATATATCATACCGAATGATCCCTTGATTTTGAACTAATCAGAGTGTACGAGGTGGTTCGTATCATATGACGTACAGAGATGAGTTTTCATCATCCCAGAATCATCCTGTTCGAATAGAATGATTTACATATCATACATTATGGATTTAAATCATATTGTATAATTATATTAAAAAATTTTGCCTGTTTATAAACCTTCGTACCAGGATGAAGGCTATTTAATACTTATCATACTATATGATATTGGATTGTACTATACGATAATAAAGTCTAATTTGAAATTTTTAGGATTTTTTGGAGCCTATTTTAAGTATCAAAACTTCTATTTTTTTTGAATGTGACTGTGAGATAGGAACGCTATTAGAGAGGGATTCCTTGGGAGAGAGCTCTTGAGAATATTTTAGAGTTTGTGAGAGGAAGGAGAAGGTGGGCTTTGTGAGGGAGGAGTGTGAGGGATCACATGGTTTCTCCAAGTTTGCTGCACTTTGCTCCTCCTATGGCAGGAAAAGATCTTGTGGGAGGCTCTCTGAGGGGGAGATTCTTCTACATACGTGTCCTCTAAGGTACTCTGCATTTTCCAGGAGGGAGAAAAATGAAAAGGTAGGTCGCCGTCACTAGGAGGTAACAAAGCGCTTGGCTCTTTGCCACGCTGGTTGGTGAAAGTGAAATTTGTAAGAGCTTCTCCGCCTTATTATGGGAGTAAAAGGAGAATTACTGTTTAGTAGTGAAATTCTCGAAGTGGAGGACTCCGGGAAGTGGACTTAAGTCAAGTGACCGAACCACTATAAAATTTCTGATGTGATTTTTCCTTACTACTTTTTTTTACACTTGCATTTTATTTTCATTAAAATTGCTTGGTGAAAATCTTTGTAAAATTCACTATTACAAATTATGTTTTAAGCATTCACTTCCATATTATTTTATTTTCTTGTTTAAATTTTAAAAATACAAAAATTAGAACTTCTGTTTAGGATTGTCTTTGTATTACAACAATTTTCCAATTCACCCCCCTCTTAGCGCATCTTGTAATTTCAAACATAACAAGCTGTATTAACCGCTTCAGCCCAAAAATATTTAGGAAATGAATATTCAGCCAACATTGCGTTAGCGGCTTCTACCAAAGTTTTATTTCTTCTTTCAACAACCTCATTCTATTGAGAAGTTATAAGAGCTAAAAAGTTGTGATCTATCCCTCGCTCTTTATAGAAAACATCAAAGTTTTTATTTTTAAATTCTTTATCATGGTCACTATGAATTATATTAATTTCATAACCTAGCTTCCTCTGAATCCAAGAAAAAAATTTTTTAAACTCATCAAATGATTCACTCTTATGTGATTAGAATTTAATCCAAGTGAATCTAGATTAATCATTAATAATTACATGCCCAAAAACTTTCCCTCCTAGACTTATAGTGCTAAAATGTCCAAAACGATACATGTGAAGGACTTCTAAGAGTTTGTTAGTTCTTTTTTTTTTTTGAGGAAAATGCATTTGCATTAATAGGAAAAGAAAAGACTAATTACAATCAACAGGTGGATGATATTCAACCTTGATTAAATTAACCATCAAGGGAGGGATATCATCAAAAGAAAAACTATCAAAGTAAAAGCTATCATCTAGAGCCATAGTAGCACATAAGTTGGCTACCTTATTACATTCTCTATGAGCATGTACAAAAACTACTTTATTTAAATCACTTACAAATAAAGAATCACTTAGTAACTTGAGGGTCATAGCACCTTTATCTTGCTTCAAAGAATTTTGAATGTGTTTGATAACATTCAAATTGTCACTTTCAATAATGACTCCTTTGTAATCTTTCATCCAGCTTTTGACATAATCTTTGACCGAGAGAATAGCATCCAACTCCAAGTGAGCAATATCCCAATGTATCAATGTTCTCCCAAATGCAAGAATGAATCTCCCAAAGCAGTCACGGAAGATTCCACCAAAACCAGCTAGTCCCGAAGGAGTTAATGACGCATCAACATTGATTTTCATCCAATCTTTCGGTGGGGTGCACCAAGAAATAGAAGACTCCCTAAGGAGATTAGTGCTCCAGTAAGAAAGATAAGATGTAGCTTTAGTGATGGCTACAAATAAAGCATTAGCAGCAACTGTATAATAAGGAAGAGCAGATTTTCCATGCTTTATCTCATTCCTATTCTTCCAAGAGAAGTAAACCATAGTACAATAAACCTGTACTACTCCCAGATTTTTAGTAGAAATGTGTTTGAGTTCAGTTAAACAATGATCCAAGGAGTTAAAAGTAGGAATATGAATACCCCAAGCATTGAGTTGATTAATGATATCCACCAAGTGTTTGCAATTGACAGTAATATGCTCATAATCTTCCACCATATTACATCCTCTCGCACAAGTATCCTCATCAAAGAGCTTTCGGTTCTTAAGATATAAATTGGTTGGAATAGAAGCATTACCAAGTCTCCACCAAAATGTTTCCACCTTTTTGCTAAGTTTGAGTTTGTTGAGCCACTTGTAATAACCTTCTTCCATGAGATTAAATCTTCTATTTAAAACTTGTTCAAAAGCCAAACCTGAGATTGTTTTACCGTGGCAGATTTTTTGCAGCTCCACCTTGTCATCACAGTCGGGATGCACCTGTATTTTGCTGATAGCTTTCAAGAGTTCAGGATGGAACCACTTCTCTATAAGAGAATAATCCCATTGGCCATTCTTCATAAGATGATGAACACATTTTCCTTCCAAAGCCATACAGTCAATAAAAGTCGGCCATTGGTTGATACATTTATCATAGATCCAAATGTCATTCAACACATTGATATCTTTTCCATTTACAATACTCCATCTAGAAATGTTCTTGAGAAACTTACCACCATCAAGGAGGATTTTCCAAGTTTTAGAGTAGTTCTTATTATTAGTATCCTTGAAGATACCATTGTCGTATTTAGACCTCATCACTCTATGGAAAAGAGTATTTGGCTTAATAAGGAAATTCCAAGCAAGATTAGCTCTTAAAGGGCCCATTTTCATAATAGGAGAATGTAAACCTAAGCCTCCCATACTTCTTGGTTTACATAAGTTTTCCCAAGCAATGTAGTGAATGCCATGACTACCATTTTGCTTATTCCAAATAAAATTTCTACAGATTTTTTCCATGGTGAGCAACACTTTCTTTGGAATCATAGAATGAGTAATCAAAAAGTTAGGCATTGTTAAAAAAGAATTAGTGATAAGAGTGATCTTACCACCTAAAGAAAGAGATTTCCTTCCCCAAGCATTAAGCTTATCCATCATATTAGTAAGAACATCATGAAAATCTGCAGCTCTAAGTCGGTTAAGGGATAATTTGATTCCAAGATAGCTCATCTCCTTGACAGCTTTGAATTTCAAAATTTTAGAGATCTTCTTCTTCATACAGTTATTTACAGCATTTCCAAACAAAATTAGAGATTTATTGTTGTTAATACTTTGGCCGGTCCAACAACAAAAATCATCTACAATGTTTTTCACCTCTTTAGCAATAACTTTGGAGACTTGAGAAAAAATGATAACATCATCAGCATATAAGAGATGGGTAATATTTGGACCTCTAGGAGAGATCTGAATACCAATATTATTACCCCTTTGAAGAATAGCATTAGAAAGCAATTGAGAGCACAAAATATAAAGGTAGGGAGATAAGGGACATCCTTGACGAAAACCACTATGAGCCTTAATCCATTTGGAATTTCTTCCATTAATAATAATGGAGAATCTAACATCAATAACACATTCCAAAATGAGATTAGTGAAGTGAGAAGGAAATCCATACCAAATGAGGACTTTTTCAAGAGTTGGCCATCCCATACTATCATAAGCTTGTTCCATATCAAGCTTAAGAGCCATCAAACCCTTTTTGTTCTTGGAAATTTTAAACTTTTGGATAATCTCTTGAGCCAAAAGACAGTGTTCAGAAATAGATCTACCAGGAATGAAAGCCATTTGTTCTTCAGATATCATCTTAGACATACAAGTCTTCAATCTATTGACTATCATGGAAGCAACAATTTTGTAGTTTGTTTGGCAAAGACTAATAGGACGAAAATTGGATGGAAGCAAGGGATTTCTTATTTTAGCAATCAAAACAATAAGAGTATCTTTCCAATCTTTATTCATTAGCCCTTTAGTAAAAAAAACTATTAACGGCATTCCATAGTTCTTTCCAAGTAATATCCCAATAGTGCTTATAAAATGATGAAGTAAGACCATCCATACCAGGGGATCGGTTATTGCCTTGTTGGAAGACTGATTCCTTGAGCTCCATAGCAGTAAAGTTCTGATTAAAAACCTTTATGTCATCAAGTTTAAGTTTCTGATTTTCTGAGATTTCAGGCCAACCCGTGAGTTGGCAATTCCTCTTCTTCCATTTTGATTCAAAATGTTGAATAAACACACTTTCAATTTCATCCTCTTCAATATGCATATTGTTTTGAGAATCCTTGATTTGGTTAATTCTATTGCCATTTCTTCTAGCCGTGGCAAAATTGTGAAAAAGCTTGGAGTTAAAATCACCTTCTTCAATCCATCTTGCCTTTGCTCTTTGATTCCACCAAGTAGAAAGCCTCTTCAAGGTAACATTGAGCTCATTAATCTTGCTTCTAAGCATAAGCAAGTCTTGATCCGTCCATCCATCCCCCAAGGCTTCCTTAGTTTGAAGATCCAGAATTTCCAACTTCAACTTTACTTTAAGATCATTAAGATCTTTGCATTTGCTTCTACTCCAAAAAAATAATGCCTTTAGAGTTCTATTAATTTTTTTTTGAAGAATCAAACCTTCCTCTCCAACATCCTTCTTTCTCCAAGAGTGGTATACAATACTTCTAGCCGCTGAATACAATCTCCAAGTGTCCTCATATCTAATTATTTTGGAGTTCAACCGAACTTTATCAATCATTTTGAGGATGATGGGACTATGATCCGAAGCCACCCTAGCAAGATGTATAGTAGTAGCAGTAGGAAGTAATCTCAAGGCTTTAGAGTTAAGAATACATCTATCAAGCCTCTCCCAGATTCTAGAATTACCTGCTTTATTGTTGCACCATGTAAACCTTGGTCCAATGATACCCACATCATGGAAATCATTGCTAGTCATGAATTCCTTCATATCTCTAGGTCCTTTAGAAAAAAGGAACCTTTTGCCACCTCTTTTCTCATCCTTGTTAAGCACACAATTGAAGTCCCCACCAATGATAGAAGGAGTAGAACTATCCATACAATTGTTGAGCAAGCTCCATAACCTTTCCCGTTCTTTGCAACACCTACTACCATAGACAGTAGCAATTCTCCAGGATCCCATACTAGGGATAGAAAGATCTCCCACCATCATTTGAGAAGAAGAATCATTAACTACAAAGTTAACAATTTTTGAGTTCCAAAGAGCTAGGATGCCACCAGAGAGTCCCACTGAGGGTAAATGAAAAAAATCCCAATCTTTTCCAATGAGCATATCAACATCCAATCTATTGAAACTATTGATTTTTGTTTCCATAAGACCAATGAAAAAAACATCTTGATCTTTAACCACTTCCTTTAAGTACAGAGCAGCTTCTCGTTTCCTAGCTCCTCTGCAATTCCAGAATAAAAGAGAAGACATTTAAATGATTGAAGGGGAGTTAACCCCTCTTGTGGACACCAAACGTCCTTCTCTCTTCTTCTTCTTAGTATCATGATCAATTGGCCCCAATGATTTGAGTTCCTTTGCAAGTTTATGTTTAGCAGATATAGACAAAGATGGTATTCCTTCTTCCATAGCATTAGTTTGTATATCCTCCATCTTTTTATATAACAAATTTCCGTCATCCTTCATAGGTTCAGAATTATCATAATCCTTCTCCTCACTAAGGATTTCAAAAGCATTTTCTAGTTGAACTTCCTCTCTATTGGATCTTGGAATGACTTCCATATCGGCTTTTCCATTAATTTCTGTAATCTGTCCAGTTATAAGACATTCTATTGAATTCTGCTCAGAAATATGAACTTGTTGTTCGGCAGTTATGCTTTGTTTACCCACCACTATATTATCTTTAATACTGCTGCTTTTGTTACTTCTAAAACCATTAACATTGTTATATTTCCGTCTGTTTTTGAACTGAACATGAATCCAAGGGCCATACTCCACCTTTGTCACAGCATTATGTTTCGTTCCATCCAAATTATTTTCAGCAGATAAAATGTTTTGAGGCGTGTTCTTGGACTGATCCTTGATACATTCAGCAACTTTTTCAGGACATGTATTGTGCTCATGTCCAACACGACCACAATGATAGCAAAGTAAGTTGATTTTTTCATATTCAACTCTTTGGAAGAATCTACCAGCAATACCATCAATCCACACACCATTTGGGAGTTTTTTTTCCAAATCCAGTTTCACACAAATGCGAGCAAATTCTTTCTTCCCCCACCTAAAAGTGTTTCCATCCAAATAAAGAGGTGTACCAAAACGAGATGCTATATTAGCAAGGTTGCCTTCATCCCAGCAGTATAGAGGAAGGCATGGAAGTCTAATCCAAACTGGGGCAGAGATACCCTTGAACGAATATGGATCGAATGCAGGAGACCAACGATCCATTCCAACAATGAATCCATTAACATACCAAGGTCCACCATTTAAAATTTCATCTACCACATCTTTGTTTTTAAATGAACAAAGTATCCAATTCATTCCAATTGAAGTCATGTGAAATCCACCAAATTGGTTCCATTGTTTTCTCAAATCAAAACTACATGTTGAATAAGGTACATTACCTCCCAATACTTTTAAAACAATAGAATTCTTCAGCACCTCAGAATTTTTCCCTTCAGCCACTGGATTCAATTTGATTGCAATGCCATCTTCCGAAAATTCAACTTGATCTTTTTTGAAATCAATCTTGATATTTTTTGGCTTTGATCAAGCTCCATTAATCTCTTCAACTTCATTTGGTTCTTTATTCATTAAAGGATCGCTCAAACGATCGTTGAAAGAACCAGTAGCTCCATCTTCCATCGGATTTAAAGATCCCCTGTTCTGTTCTTGGTGAAATAAACCAGAAAAACCACATACCTTCAAATTGATCTCAGATAAATCAGGATTGCATTTCCGAATGTTTTCCGAGCGATCCACAACAGCAAAATCAGAAGAATTTTCATCTTCAATCCTCTTGCCTTTGCCTTCAACCATCAATGGCTTGATTACTGAACGCGATCCTTCTCTGATCATTAGCCCCCCTTTTTCCTTACACAAGAAGGGCTTTTCTCTCATCGTAAGATCAAGATCATCCACACCTTCTTGGAACTTGCAAGAATCTCGATCCTCTGACCTTGCTTGATCATCCTGTCTCACAATTGCTACATCTTCCATGATAACCTTCTTCCCCTTACCTTCGATCACCGACATACGAGACGGAGGTCTAATCCCTTCTCTGATTACAATCCCATTTCCGCCTCTACCACCATTCTGAATCGACACTCGAGGACGAAGAGCAGCCATAGAACTCAATCAGGAACACCGATCATCATCCGATGATCGCTCGTTCCATCAAAGAAAAGAGTTTGTTAGTTCTAAGATCTTTAATTGAATGAAAGGATGACTTGACTTGTTTTCTAAATTTACACACATCACACAGGTGATCCTTAATAAAGTTTAATTTGAATATGCCTCTTATCAATTCCTTATGGGTAATCTTCTTATGATTTTTCATGCTTACATGACAAAGCCTTTTATGTCATAAACAAGATTCATCTGCAATAGTTTTTTGATAAAAAAGCAATGAAAGAGTTAACACAATTTAAATCAATTATGTAAATATTATTTACCATATCTCTTTACAACACAAAAAATTCTATTTTGGCTTATAATAAAGCATGTAAGAATTTTATGTTAAAACCCTTCTCACAAAGATGAATAATACTTACCAAATTATGTTTTACGCCTTCTACCAACAAAACATTTTCAATCATAAAATTCTTCATGTTACGAATCTTACTTGATCCTACCACTCTCTTAGTGGTGTTATCTCTAAGTATAACTTTGCCTCTAGTCCTGACCTCTAGCAACATAAATTGATTTACATCTCTAATCATATATTTTGAGCATCCATGGTCCAGGTATCAAATGCTCTCACGCGGACTTATATAAGAGTGTTTCTAAAAAATAATAAAATATTAGACTTGAGAACCCAAATAAATTTGGGTTCACATCTTGTTAATGATAATCTAGATGCATATTTGATATGTTGTGATTGATGTATCTTAGGTATCCACATTAAATGTGTTATATTATTAATAGTGCAAGTGTGTGAAATATGCCCCAATATTTCACCTCAAAAGCATTTAACACCAGAAAAATATTTTACTAATATATATATGAGTTATAATATCTTTTCTTAGGTTTTGAACTTGTATACTTTTAGTAAGAATTATAAAATTGTTCAAGTGTAGGAGCAAACTTATTTTCCTTAAACGCTTTCAATTTTGTTTGAATCTATGAATTTGCATTTTCCAAAATCAAATTTTCAATCTTCAAATCATGTTTCCTTTGATCAGATTCACCCATAAAAAACTTTAAAATCATTTTTAAGCATATTATAAGATGTTTTTAATAGTTCATACTTCTTATTTAAATCATCAAATTCATCTAGCAAAGTCATGTGATTACTATTTATGTCTACGTGATCATTCCTCTGATTTTCATCATCTTTTTATAAATTTAAGTACTCAATACTAAGATTAGTATGTAATTTTTTAAGTTTCATATATGCATTATGAATTTTCTTAGAAATTTTAAATAATTTATCATAAGATAAATCACATTCCTCTATCTTGATTTGAATGATCAAGTTTATCTGCCATTAAGTATAAATTTGTAACCTCCTCTTCTGCTTCTATTTCTAAAGAATCAGAAGCTGAGTCAGTGCAGAAAACACTTTTCATTCTTTTCTTGCACTTCCTAATGTCAGTTTTCTCCTCAACTTTTTCTTTATGAGGATTAGCTTTGAGATCCTACATTCACTCTTTATATATCCAGTCTTTTTGCATTCATAACAAATGACTTCATTAGAAACTTTTGATGCATTATTGAACTTACCTTTATTCCAATGTTTACATCGCAGTTGATTTCTCTTAAGAAAACTATTGAATTGCTTAGTCATAAGTGTAATATCTTCTTCATTCTCTAGTTTTGATTGATCAGTTCTAAATCATTAACTTTCAATGCTATATTTCTTTATTTTCTTTTATCATCTACATCGATTTTTCTTTGATTCACTCCTTGATCATAAGCAATAAGTGATCTAAGCAGATTGTTAATAGAATATACATTTAGATATTTGGACTCAAAAATGATAGTTATCTTTGCATCATAAACAAAAGGTAGACAACATAAAATTTTATCAACTTTTTTAGAATTTGTATGTTATCTACCTAGCACATGCAATGAAGTAACATTCTGAGTAAACCTTGTATATATATCAGAAATTGACTCATTTGATTTCATACAAAATAGCTCATAACAATGTAGCAAAATATTCAACCTAGTTTAATTTATCTTGGTTTTTTGTTTCATAAGTTATGTAAAGTCTATCCCAGATTTTTTTTTCTAGTTTTACAATTATAAACTTGCATATAATCCTAAGATTTTAAAGCACAAGAAAAACTATTTAAATATTTTACATTTAACTACACTAATTTTTTTTCTTCTAAAGTCCAAACAGTAAATAACATTTCGATTATAATGCTATCAATAATTCTATTAGGTCTGCTATAACCTTCATGTACTAAAATTCACATGCGAAAAACAACTAATTGTAGAAAAGTATACATGCAAGTTTTTCAAAAATCAAAAGGAATATTTCCAAATATCCTTCATCAGTATTCTAGTTTCCAAGATTAGCTATGATCATTTTTTTAAAAAGTAATCTAAACTTTAACTTTTAAAATTGGCTTCGATACCATTTAAAAGTTAATGTTAGTCATTTGACCTTTTTAAACTGTCCCATGACTAACCAAGAGGGGGGGTGAATTGATTTTTTTAAAAGAAATTCTTGGATTTTTTAAAACCTTTCTAGAAAATTAAATCAATGGTCCTAAAATCTACAATTGTTTAAAAAATGATTACTACAAGATTTTCCAACCACAAAATTTTTAAATACATAAAATAAAATATGGGGAAAATAAATAACAAAAGAAGAATACAAAATTTTATAGTGGTTCGGTCAAACTTGACCTATGTCCACTCTTTGGAGACTCCTTCTCCAGGTATTGCACTAAACAAAAGTGAACTCTCCTTTTGCCAGCATAGTAAAGTGGAGAAGTCATTACAAATTCTCTTTCAGCAACCTGGTGTGGTAGAGAACCATCTCTTTTTACATTGTTCAAGTGATGGCAGCATGCAGTCACATTCTTTTTCACCCTCCTGGTGAAGGCAGAGTACCTAGTCCAATATTGAAGATCTTCTCCCAAGAGTCTCCAAAAAAGATGAGCAGAAATTTGAAGAAGACAAAGATATTCTCACTTTGGGCAACCATGTAAATCCCACCTAATTCCCCTTCACTAGATCTCCCACTCTTCACCCTCAAAATATCTCCCAAACACACTCATAATGGCCACTCTCAAGAGATTCGCAGCCAAAGGATAATTAGACAATTTTTAGGACTCTTTATATAGAAAATATGTGAAAAATATTCAAAAACAAAAATTTTCTAAGAGAACTATCCCACGATCGTACCTACAATCGTGGATCATCCAGTATAAATAGTTCAAAATATTTGGGCTTCGTTCGGTATTAACATGGATGAACTCAGTTTCGTACATTGTTAGTCGTCTATACAAATTAAGATCATACTATATGAACAATTTAAAAATGAATGTGTTCGTTCGATATGGTCTGGTACAAAACTAATTTTGTACTTTATTAGTCGTTTGTATGAATTCACATCGTACTGTATGAATATTTAAAAAATTAATGGTTTCATTCGGTTTGATTTGATGCAAACTTAATTTTGTATATTGTCAATAATTTATAAGACTTTACATCATACTACACGAATAGTTCAAAAATGAATGTATTCATTCGTTATGATATGATACGAACATAATTTTTTACTTTGTCATCTGCTTGTACGAATGCAGATCGTAATGTATGAATAGTTCAAATATAGATGAGTTCATTTGGTACGATTTTGTATGAACCTAATTTCATACTATCTCTTTTATTTGTACGACATGGTATCGTATAGTACAAATAGTTAAAAAATTAAAGCCATGATTTGATTAACTACATTTTGGAAAAAAAACTATGTCAAATCATACAGTAAGAATATATATCATACAATATGATCATACTTAAAAAAAATTATCACTACCCCTATGTGTGTGCATGATTATCCAATTACAATCACACTTGCTTAGACTTAAGAAATAAAAATAGAGATGTTGACTCTATTACAAGAAATTATATTCTACCTTGTCTTGAAGTCTTTAGTAAGCTGGAGTATTATATGATTTCCCTTAAATGTTAGTACGCACAAAAAACAAACATAAATATCCGATATATGCAGGAGAATCAATAAAATCATCAGGACAATAATATTTTGCTATCATAAAATCACAATCTCAAGCTTGATTCGTGAGTTGCAACATAGTTAAGGTGGTACATCGTGCACCTAAAGCACTTACTAGTAAAGAATACGACACATCCAAATTAACTAAATTGAAGAGTCATTCCATATACGCACATCAACAACTCATATAAATCCTTACAAACACAAGAGGGACACTCATCTCAATGGAGATCAACCTCCCAAGGCCGCTCTCCTTCATCCAAGTCATCACTATTATTCCCTAATTTAACTATAAGAGGTGCACACCTTAAAGGTTCACGAGTACAAGCCACCTCCCATCTCAACCCTTAGTTATCATTACCTCGATGGATTCTCCCTCATGCACAAAGATTATAGTAGAACCTTGAGATACTCGCCTTTGTGTCTAGAGATCGAAAAAATGGTCTTTTCACTCTTTTTTACCCTAAAAAAAATGATGAAGCGATACATCATGAATTCTTTGAATATTTGCTAATATTCTAAACATGTTTTATGCTATCATTTTTTCTTTTACATACTCACCTCTCTCTCTCTCAATTTTTTTGACTGCTAAAAGATTGTTTGTTAGAAAGGTCAGATATTATTCTAGATAATATGATACTTTAATTAATATTAATAATAAAACTTAATATTATTTATAATTATGACAGTTAAGTAAACTTTTAAAATAGAAACTATGGCTAAAGAATTATTTTCAATCATTTCTTTTATTTTAAAAATTTTAAAATATCTTGAAATGAATATAAAAAGTTACATTTTGAAATTTCATAAACAATTAAAACTATTATTATATATATAATATTTTCACCATGTGCCCATTTGAGGGAGAAATTATTCTGTGTGGAATCAGATCACAAAGATGTGTTAGGTTGCTTACGTGGAAAGGGTTAAAAAGTCAATTGACTTGCGTAAACCTCGTAAACCTGACCCGTCTTTCAGCCCGACCCGGTAGATAACGTTAAATTTAATTTGGCGCTTATTTTTTTAGAATTTAAGGTGCGAATCAGCGCAATATATAACGCTTAGAGCCAAAATTTTCGCATACAGCCAAAATTTTTGCATAAAAAATGCCGATGAAGATGGAGATTGATCTGGATTTGGAAGAGGATGCAAGTTTTTATGAGCAGACAATATTTTCGCAGGTCTAGGAGGAAGCCGATAACCTGGAGACTGCCGACGTCCAGGAAACAAGTGCACATGAAGCATAACACGTAGAACCAGTGATACAAGACGAAAAGTTAGCTTATCGGTAAACTTCGCCTTCTTCCAAGTTTTCTTTATAGCATTGTTGCAATCAAATTTCTTTACATAGTCATTTTTCTCTGATGTAATTATTTTAGGGTACAAATATTTTAGATGTTCCCTTCTTGATGTAATTATTATCAACAATGTACATAATGCTAAATTGTAATTGATTTTAGAAGCAAGACTCGATGTTCCCTTCTTTTATAGTATTATTGATCTAGGGTACAATAACGAATTTGTAGTTCAATTTTCTTATTGCAAAGCTTTGTTGCGTATTAATTGCGTATGTATTGCTTATCAGTTTGATATACATTGAGTATTATGTGCGTATTGAATTGGTATACATTACGTATTAATTGCGCATATGTTGTGATTTTATTGCATATCTGTTGCGTATTGGTTGGGTATTGCTTTGCTTAATTACTGCTTATTGGTTGTGTATTGGATAATTCATTTATTGCTTATTTATCAGGATGTTTATGTTAATGAGAAAGAGGCATACAAGCTTATCGTAAGTATGGATATAATCTTGGTTTTAGTGTTCGTAAGGATCATCACAATTACTGGCCCAATTCCAAAAATTTAAAATCCAATGACTTTGTTTGTTCAAAAGCTGGTTTCAAGAAGTTGCCTGATCTTAATATCCAAAGGAAATATCAAAGATCAGATACCCGAACTGGTTGTCCAGCTATGATTAGGTTTATAGTGGATGAAGGTGGATATTGGAAGGTGAAAAAATTTATTGAAAATCACAATCATGATTTGCATAGGCCAGAAGACCGGCATCTTCTTAGATCATGCAGGAATATGTGTGATGAAAAAGCTTCTGTTCTTAAAGCAATGACAGAAGTTGGGATAAGAACCACTGATGCATTTTCCTTCCTTGCTGATGAAGTTGGAGATGTTAAAAATATTGGATTCACAAGGAGAGATGCGTACAACTTTATTCAAAGAATAAAAAGAGCAAAGATTGAACTTGGGGACACTAATATTTTGATTGAGTTATTAAAAGAACGTAAACTTAATGATAATATGTTCTCTTGGGATGTCCAAAAGGATGAATTTGATAGATTGTTAAATTTTTTTTGGGTTGATGGGATTGGTAAGATAGATTATGACTGCTTTGGTGATGTTGTTGACCTCGATTTTGTCAAACCATGGGCATGAGGGACTAGGTTGACCAGGTCAACTGTTGACTTGGTCAACCCAAGGCTTATTGGGTCAATTTTGACCCATTAAGGCCTTTTGAGCCCAAATCAAGCCACAATCAAATTCCAACTCATTAATGGCTCAATCCTTGGACTCCCTTGACCTATTTGACTGATTTGACCAAGTCCAACGTTGACTTGGTCAAACCAAGCCACTAATGGGTCATAATAACCTATTAAAGCCCATTAATAGCCCATTTAAGAGGCTAATTGATTCCCCAACGTTTTAAAAACTTCAAATCCCGCCCAAATCACTTGATCTAGCCTGGTGATGGACGGTGGATCGAATCGTGGCCGTTGAGATTAAATTCAAGCCTTTAAATATTGATTTTAGGGTTCCAATTAAGGGATCTTGCAATTGATTCCCCCTAAGCCCGAGATTTTTCGTGGAGAGCTTGAGAGAACCCCCCTCTACCTTTCCAGACCAGATCCCGACCTGCTCGAGCCGCCGGCGACGAGAAGTCCGGCGAACCCGACCGTGAAACCCTTCCCGCGTGAATCCCGTTCGATCAAAGGAGATTTGGAGCTCGGCATCAACTAGAGATTTGCTCCTGAGGATTTCACGAGTCCAACGAGCCCAAGAACTCCCGAATCCACCGTGTGGATTGAGGTATATCGCAAACCCTAGTTTAGAACACTTAGGGTTAATTAGCACCATGATTAGTGCATCTTAATTCAAATAAAATACCCCCCACGGATGCTCTTCACTATTAGAACCTAGATCTAAAGTTTCATAGCGTTTCGTCGAGTCGTTTGAGAGAACGAAATCAAAAACCTCCTCAAGGCTCGGGATCGGCGTGTGCATGAGCGGCCTGATTTCTGGGCCGTTGATCTTGAGATCGGCGGCCTGGATCACGCCATTCTGCGGCCACAGGTTAACCGCGTGGGTGGATCCGACGTTCAGGCCAGGGTGCGGCTCGATCTGAGCCACCTGTTTGTTTTCGCGCATGATCGGACGGCTGGCAGGACCCGCTGACGTGGATGAGTGGCTCCCGCCCGTGCGCAATGATTGCGCCAATCATTGTCGGCGGCGCAATCATCGCGCCGCCAGGCAATGATTGATCCCGAAACCGCGGGATCAATCCCGTTACGCCACTTGTCACGCCCGGAGCCCGCCACGTGTCGCCGCTTATTATTTTAATAAAAAATTATTTTTAAACCTAATTTAACTTCAAAAATTCATAAAAAATTCGTTTTTTGTCCGATTTTCGCGTACAATACCTCGTTGGACTCGTATCGTCGTCCTCTACATGTTAAAAAAAAATTTTATTAAAATGAACCATAGATTTTAATTTATTTTAAAAACAGCAAAAATCCTTTTTCTTTTACATTATTTAAATGATTATTTTTAGTTTAATTATTATTATATTATTATTTTAATAATTATTTATTATATTAATTATCTTTTTTTTTTAAGTTGCTGTTTTGTCTTTTATTATCATTAGTATTATTATATATTTTAATATTTATATATTTAAATATTATTTATTTTTAATTATAAAAAAAATCCCTTTTATTGCTTTGAGCTTCCAAAATGCATAACTTTTCCGTTTCAAGTCGGATTTTTGCACACAACGTCTTGTTTTGAACGTATTTTGATTCTGCACATCCTGGAGTTAGCATTACACAAATATTTTTAGTATTTCTGTACTTATTTTGAAAAACAGCAAGCTGTATTATTTTCAAATATTCTTTTTATTATACTTAGACTTTGAAATTACATAACTTTGTCGTTTTAAGTCCGCTGTCGACGCACAGCAACTTGTTTTGGATGTACTCTGAATTCTGCATATTGTAAAACTATTTTTAGATAAAAATTTTGTCTGCATTTTCTGAAATTTCAAAAACAGTGAAACTGCACTATTTTAAAATATGCTAAATAAGGCCCCGAGCCCTTCCGAAAAATACAATAATTACATATTAGGTCAGAAAATTATCCATACTAGCTTGATTTGTTCAGAATCTGATCCTTGACCTTAGATAAATAGGGCTCCCTAGTTTGACTTCAGGTTCACCCACAATTTGACCATAGGTGGAAATTACCATTTTGCCCCTAATAAATAATTAAAAATTATTAAAAATTCCAAATCTTCTCCAAACACTTGGGAACACTTTCTCTGGTCATTCCTGACCTTTGGGGGTGATTCCAATCAGTTTGGAGCTTATTTGGAGCAAAACAGTAAAAAAAAAGCCCTTTGTTAGGAAATTTAGAAAATTCCCTTAAATACCCAATCTTAGAAAATCCATAACTAATTGTAGAAGATTCCAAATTAGGCAAACTCACTTGCATTAGACTCCAATTAGGGCCTAGTATTTATTGAGAATCTTAGGTTTCCAAAAATTGGCTTAGATTAGAAAGTCAACTTTTTGGTCAACCCCAGCCTATAGTTTAGGGCCCGAACTTAGAAAATTCATAACTTTGGATAGGAAACTCCGATTCCAGCCTACTACCTGTCTAACTACTCGTACTAAGATCTAGTATTTTCCTAAGGTGATAGGAGACTCAGACTTAGCCTTTTTCCCATAGTGACTTTTTGGACCCTTAGTCTAGTTCCTAGGAGGACCCAGGACTTTCCAAAATTGGCTAATATAACTTTAACTTCAAATATCATCACCCTAAGTTCCTAAAATTGATCAATAAACTATATTAACTAAAACGCACCTCAATTCACTAATATTCGAATTTCAACAAAAATTTCCTTTTCTGGCCTTCAACAGATTTGAACTTTAGACAATTTTAACTAATTACCCTGCCTAGGACCTATCCAAGCCACACTAGCCTTACACACACATAGAATGGTTTGCTAGGGCACCACTTCTAGATCTAGGTTAGGCCGCTGGGTTTTATTTTTCTGCTGTGTGCCGGAGCTTTCCGTGATTTTCACTGCATGCTGTTTAAAAAAAAATGATTGGTGTGTTTGCTTACTTTTTCTGCACTCTGGATGTGAGCGTTAGATTTACCCCTAGGTTAGGAGCGCCACATATATACTGTTCTTCCGTGCAGGTGGCCATGCTCAAGCTGATGAAAAGGGGGAGCAATGTCATGATTTCTAACAATGTTTTATGCAGGCACTTGCTCAGCTCCCCCTAAAATGAACTGAGGGCTAAAATTATTAAATTATTATAACTGCTACAGATGGAGCTGCTTAGCCCTCAAAATTAAGAGCATGGCTTGGCACAGGGTCAATGGTGTTAGCATTTTTTTTATATATATGAACTGCTTGGGATTTTTATTAGGATAACCATGCAGGTCCTTTTAGATTTTCCTGTTTTTCAATTAATGTAATATCTGTAATAATTGTTAAGAGTTGTGAAAACAACTTCGAGTTGGGATATTCTTATCCAACTCGGATTCCAAAAGAAGAAGGTATCCCTAAGGGGAGAGTCTTCTTCCATTTGGAAGATCGAGTTGGATGGCTTTAGATATTTAAAGAGAAAAGGCAATACACCCCATGTTGGGGAGAATTGTCTCTTCGTTTGGATATTCAAGCCACAACGGATCCAAGGAGTCCAATGAGGAGTGATCCAAGGAGTCCAAGGAGAGGATACCCAGGAGACTGAAGATATTGAAGATTTGAATACCCAATATCCCTCTCAAAGTTGTTGGCGTCTGTCATAGGCTTAGAAATCCGGGTTGTTGGCAGTGGTGCCCGGCCACTTTACTTTTCTGCATACCCTGGGTTGTAATTAAAGGGCAGTTGGCCTATGGACATTTACTTGATTAGTTTGATTTATATTGATGTGTTTATCTGATTGCGCTTAGAAATATCTGCTTTTTCTAGGTTTCTTTCTTGCATGTCGTCTTTGTTTTTGCCTGGATCGTATTAGGCTCTTTAAGGACTGCAAAAATCTTTTATACTCATAACCAAAATTTAATATTTAAGTTTTAAATAACATAGAAACTTAACGCACCTAGGGAATTGCCGGAATCGTCCGGGGTCGCATGCATATTACTGCATTTCTCTTTCCTTGCTATAAGACATCTCCCTGTCTGCGGGTAGAGTCCGGATAATCTGGCCTATGAGGATGAAGTGCCGGACCTAGGGAGACTAAGTCTTTTCAAAAAAAATTATTTTATATAAGCCTGTTTTTAAAGTTCAATAGCATTCATGAGCTGACAATTCAACTAGCATGCATTGCATTAGTAACCAACTAATTAAAATTTAATTGCATTAGCTAGGGGCATTCACCCAACATAAGTCCAGGACCACTTAGGAAATTATCTAGATGTCGGTCCTATTTCCAATAAACTGTACCTCCCACCCATCTTTCATAATTGACCTGATTGCATGGTTTTAAAGCGACTAGGTGGTTAGCTGGCTCCCCCATCCAGGCCGGGATAAGTCCAGGTTTTGCATTGCATTAGCTAGGACACTGGTCTTAGTGTGTGTCGAACACTAAGTCCAACCTAGATTTAGGATTCGAGGCTACTACATTCGGTCTCGTAGTAGGCCTTAAATAGTAGGTAGGTCCCTTCTTTTCAGGGACCCTAAATCCTACTTATCCGCGTTACAGGATGACGCCACCTCCAACCTTCTCTCACGCATGTGATTGAGTGTTTGATCTTTCTTTTTACAGTTTCTCTTTAGTACCCTAGAGCCTCCGAATGCTGATATGAGCCACGCATGTTGATTCAGCCCCTTCGGACCTTTCTTCCCTTTGAGTAGGATTTCCTAGTCTGTACCCTTGTGCCAATCCCACTTTAGGAGAGGATAATGTATGATCCTTAATCGAGAGTTTTCTCAGGCTCCGGCCTGGGATGTAATTAACCACGGGGGCTTGCGCCCGTGGGAAACTCGGTCCCACATCTACTAAATCCCATTCGAGCTCTTTCATCGGATGGGGGAAACCCGTGATTTGGTCATGTATATTACTACCCATCGAGGTGTGTTGGTGAAAGCCCCTATCCCCAATGGTTAGTCGTATGCATGATCCAATCTGTCCCTTCCAATCGACCCGTTCACGCGGTGCTCTTTCGGAGGTCCACAGGTTTCTGGTGACCACGGTGGGATGAGTTTCTCTCTCCATCTTTGGATCATATATTATCTTTTTGTGTGTGTACTCCGGGATTGGTACTCCTTAGATTAGGTCCGTCCCACTCTTAGTTAGGGTCTCTCCTTAGTTAGGGTTCCTTTCCCTTAGCTAGGGTTTTCTTCCCTACTCTACTTCTTTCTAGCCTTATAGGCTATTCCGTCCTTTATCTATTTCTATATATCCTATCAAATCCTTACTCGTCCATTCTTTCTTGATTTACATTCTTACTGAACTTTTCGATTTCTTTTCTTGGCAGCAGTGCCATGGCTTCCTTCGTACCTTCCGTCACTTTTGCTTTTGGTTTGGACGCGCGGGTGACTCTCCCTGAGTCCCTGCTCGCCAGTCCGCCAGTGGGAGGAATCACTTTTGGTTCCTTCACTGACTCGGCCTTCGTCACTCTTGGCGGGCCGACCCCGGCGGAGGCTGCAGCATTCTCTCCTCCCCAGAGGAGAGGACGCGCAGTCATGCGCCCGTTTGGACGTCCTGCTGCTCGGCGCCCAGTCCGAGCACCACGTCCTATTCTTGTTTCTGCGCAGCCAGTGCGCCCAGTGGCTAGGCGACCAGTGCCTAGGCCACTTCCTGTTCCAGCGGTCAGGCGACCAGTGCCTGTCGCTCCTGCTGCACAGGTTGCTCCGGCCCTTCAGCGCCGGCAGCCTGCCGTAGTTCCCCCCGTTCGTCTAGTGGTCCGGCGTCCAGTGCCTGCCACTCCTGCAGCACAGGTTGCTCCGGCCCCTCAGCGCCGGCAACCTGCTGCTACAGTTACTCCCGTTGTTTCAGCGGAAGTACCTCGTGTTCGGGTTCCCCTTCCCACTTCCACTAGGAAGAGGGGTGCCCAGACCGAGGTGCCTTCGCCTTCCACTGGTCGGGTTTCTGTTTTCGCCCGACTTTCTCACCCTGAGGTTGTTGGGCATACCCCGACACTTCCAGTTGTTCCTGTTCCCCCTGCCACCCAGGCAGTGGGTTCAGATGTCCCCTCGACCTCCACCTCCGGCCTTGGGAGAAGGGCCAGGAGGAATAGGAATAGGAGATTGCGTCTAGCTGCGTCAGAGGTAGAGAGGCAGCGAATGGCAGATGCCATCGTTCACGATGAGATAGTTCAGAGGAAGAGGAGAATGGCTCCCAGGCAGCGGAGGCCACGTCCAGTTATTGTTGCGCCCGTTCCAGAGGTGATGGTAGCCCCCGAGTTGGAGGCAGTTCAGGGAGGACGCTTCTCCCCACTGGCGTATAGTGGAGATGATGAGGATGTTGCCCGTATAGCGGCGGCCCCTCCTGTCGCCACTACTCTACCCCGAGCTAGGGTACCCAGGGACGCTGGTGTCCGAGCCCTCACTCAGAGGATTCGAAACATCGTTCGCTTAGCTCGGGGCAGAGGACCTGTCAGTCGGGAGGGCTTACTCCGTCAGATTTCTCGGGCTACCTTCCAATTACGACGACAGACTGCGAGGAGACTTTACAGTTGGCAGAGGGGACAGACACCCCAGCAGTCAGTGCAGACAGTTCCAGTTGCTAGGCCGCTAGTAGTCGCTCCTGTGGTAGGACGACGCCCACGTTGTCGAGGACAGAGACAGTAGCGGGAGCCTGCCCGGCCTCAGGTCGGTTCAGTAGTGGTAGCTCCAGAGCAGCCAGTTACCCCTGTCGACCCAGTTGAGCCAGTAGAGGCAGCACCACCGTCAGATACAGAGCAGTTTGACGATGTAAATGATTTGATGGATGTAGCAGTTACTTCCGAGGCAGAGGCAGTCCTGATGATGTGCGATGAGGAGGTGGCACCTACTCCAGAGGGATCCCCAGAGAGAGATGAGACAGAGTCAGTCCGTAGCCCTCATAGGATTGGTTCCCCTATGAGTCCCTACATAGAGGCACTTCGTCGGATCTTTTCAGAGGGTGACTCATTCGAGGATGAGTCAGATGAGGATATACCAGTACACCAGGTCTGTGAGACTACCCATCGAGGTCACTCGGATGAGCAGAGAGAGCCCGAAGACCAGGATGAGAGGGAAGACCCCGAGGCAGGAGGGTCTCCGAGGTCAGTAGCTACAGACACCACAGTCTTACACTTACAGACTCAGATGGCCACTGGGAAGATCCATCTTCAGGACAGTGAT
Organism: Dendrobium huoshanense; assembly: GCA_016618105.1. Taxonomy (NCBI): domain Eukaryota; kingdom Viridiplantae; phylum Streptophyta; class Magnoliopsida; order Asparagales; family Orchidaceae; genus Dendrobium; species Dendrobium huoshanense. The sequence continues at coordinate 35,636,379 of CM028351.1, read as the reverse complement.
TTGATACAGCCTTTAGATAAGGCTACTCAGACAGTTCAGATGATCTCTAGTCCTAGCCGCAGTTCCAGCCACAGTGACAGTCAGAGTTACAGTCAGGGCAGTAGTGGCAGATTACTCCATAGTTCTGAGGGAGAGTGACAGCTATCACTCTCCAAGGAGACTTAGCAGATGATTGAGTAAGCTGTACAGATTTTAGAGGCAGTTGAGATGAGGCCTCCTAAGGCCAAGTCGATAGTTGCCACTCCAACTTCTTCGTTAGCACTAGTTTTTCTTTTCTTTCTTCTGTTGTAGTGCTAGATGAGCACATTTTCTTTTTACTTCTATCTGTATTAGAATAATATGTTTAAAAAAATGATTGTAACCTCAAAAGGGAAGACAGGCCCCCTTCCAGTACTTGGGTTAGAGGACCTCGTTCTCCCTTATTTTGATGATTAATCAATAAAAAAAATAATGATTTGCAATTATGATGACTCTCTCACTTCTTTTAGTTATACTAGTTTTGTAGTGATGACTCATGAAAGAGTATGATCTCTCTATCTCATCTTAGGGGTGGAGAGATTTCTTCTTTTGAACTAAAATCTTTTTCAAATTGAAATTGGATTTAGAAGTGAAAATTTTCTCTTTTATCTTGTGATTCTCTATCTCATGGGTAACTATAGTATATTGATGAATAAAACTTCATAATTTTCTTAATCAAGCTATTCACTCTTATCAGATGATAGGATTTGTTTTGTATATCATTCTTCCTTGTTCAAGAGAAGTAAGTCTTCTTCTCTTGTATTTGGAAGATGTTCTTACAACTGAGAAATAATTTACTTTTAGAGATTTGGAAAAGGAAGCCAGTTACAAAAAGTGAAAAGATGCGCAAAGCGTCAAAAGTGAAAGATACACAAAATGTATCAAGTGATTGAAATTTGTGCAAAGCACATGAAAGTTGAGAAAGTGGCTCAAAGAGCCCAAAAGTTTTAAGTAAATGGCTTCCCTTTCTAGTAAATCTCTAAATCTCAGAAAATCTATTGTACGCGAAAATCGGACGAGGTATTGTACGCAAAAATCAGACGAAAAATGAATTTTCTATGCATTTTAGAAGTTTTGTGGATTTAAAAAGATTTAAAATAAAAGAAAATCCAGGAAAAACTCTCAGCGCGACACTTGGCGCGCTCAGATTCATCCCGCGGTTCGCGCCAATGATTGGCGCCGCCGCCAATCATTAGGCAATGATTGCGGCGGCGGCGGGGCCCACGCGTTTTTGACTTAAATGAGTCAGCATCGCGTGGTAGCCGCCCGATCTCCCGCCGTCTGAAATGAACGGCTCAGATCTCGTCGGATCAAGATCTGAACATCCAGGCAGCTTGCACGGTTGTACGGGACCGTGGTACTACCCGATCTGAACCGTTGATCGGCAGATCAACGGCACAGAATTCGTCCAGTTCAGGCGGACGGACACCGAAACCCTAAGAGGGTTTTTTGCTTCGTTCTCTCAAATGACTGAACCAAACGCAACGAAACTTTAGATCTAAGTTCTATTAGTGAAGAGCATCCATGGGGGATAGATTTTGCGTTCTAAAACGCACTTATTGAAAAGTTATTTAATCCTAAGTGTTATAAACTAGGTTTTGCGATATACCTCAATCCACACGGTGGATTCGGGCGATCTTGGGCTTGTTGGACTCGTGGAATCCTCTAGAACAATTCTTCTCTTGAACTCCGACTCCAAATCCGTCTGGATTGAACGGGATTCGCGTAGAGAAGGCTTCACGCTCAGGTTCGCCGGACTTCTCGTCGCCGGCGGCTCGAGCAGGTCGGGATCTGGTCGGGAAAGGTGGAGGGGAGTCGTGGGAGCGCTCTCACAAAATCTCAGAGCCTGAGGCGGTCTCTAGAGAGAGGGAGAGCAAAACGATTCCAAAAAGACCTAATTTTTCACTATTTAAACCCCTTGGCCTCCCTTGGACGGTGGGGATGAGATCAAGAGGTAAATATGAGGGAAATCAGTCTAGGTTGGCCGTGGTTTTGAATTCCAAAATGTTTTGAATCAATTGGAGCTTTAAATCCAATTAAAAGGCCCTTAATTAGCTCTAAATAGGCTATTTAAACCTATTTAAGGCTTGATTTGACCAAGTCAACGATTGACTTGGTCAAATCAGTCAAGAGGGTCAATGGGGATGAGGCATTGGGTCATGAAGTGGTTTTAATTGGATTCAAATCGATTTTGGCTCTTAATGGGCTTAATGGGTCAAAAATAGCCCATTAGGACTTGGGTTGACCAAGTCAAAGTTTGACTTGGTCAATCTAGCCCATTTAGACTCATTGAGTGAGGCTCGAGTCAAAAAAAGAGGTCAACAAACGGACCCCCAACATGAGTAGCGAACAACTAGTGAACCGCTCATGTTGGCGTTGACCGAATAAGCCACAGAAAGTGGAGTGAAAATCATGAATAAAAGAGTACCAAAAGAGTGAAAGAATGTAGGAAACTCTTCTCCTGGCCTTACCCTACAGCGAGGGCGGAGCCTAGGAAAGGAGAAAGAGCAGCAGTGCACAAGTCCAGAATCACCAAAATTGTGAACTGGTAGTAGGGTCTTCTCCTGGCCTTACTCTTCGACAAGGGTAGAGCCGAGGATAGAACCAACGGTAAAGATCACCTAAAAAAGTGAAAACAAAGTAAGGGGATTCTCTTATAGCCTTGCCTCGTAGCGAGGGCAGAGCAGAAAGGAGAATCAACAGGAAAGGTCACCACTATGGTGAAAAAGTAAGGTGGTATCTCTCCTTGCCTTGTCCTACGGAGTGGGCAGAGCTAAAGAGAGAACCAAAAGTAGAGTAGTAAAAGCACACAAACTATCTGTCTGACTATATCGAATCAGCAGAGTAGAAGGTGAAGGGGGTCCCATCTCCTCCTGCCTATTTCGGGACAGTGGATTGGGGTGACTAAGTATCTGCCTAACCAAATCGGGTTGGCAAACAAATGAATCACAAAGCCTGGTGTTTTCCTAATCGGAACAAGACACTCAGGGAAAAGGGTGGCGAGGAGTTCCTGCCAGGTGCTCTGTCAGGCTCTCTCTACCAAGTAAGTCAAACCAACTTTCTGTCTGTTCATTTCAAACAGCAAGATAGAAGGTGAAAAGATCCCATCTCCTCCTGCCTATTTCAGGACAGTGGATTGGGGTGACTCAGTGTCTGTCTGATCAACTCAGGACAGCAAACAAAAGAGTCACAAAATCTGGTGCCTATTTGATCAGAACAGGACACTCAGGAAAAGAGGCGAGGAGTTCCTGCCAGGTGCTCTGTCAGGCTCTCTCTACCAAGTAAGACCAGCTACCCGCCTGACTGTATCTAGACAGCGGGGTGGAAAGTGAAAAGGATCCCGCTCCTCCTGATCCTTTCGGAATAGTGGGTTGGGGTGACTCGATACTTCCGCCTGATCTCAGCAAAAGTAAAGAAGACACGAAATGGAATCCTGCGTAGTCTTTTACAGGACATCCGAGTAAATGGGTGTTGAGGAATTGCGCCTCCCAGGGACTCTGTCGGGCTCACTCAACGGTAAAGTAAAACCAACTACCGGGCTGTCCGCATCTAGACAGCGGGTAGATGGTGAAAGGATCCCGCCCCTCCTGCTCCTTTCGGAACAGTGGATTGGGATGGCCACTACTTCTGCCTGACCTCAGCAAGAAGCTCATGAACCACGAAATGGAAGCCTGCTTAGTCTTTTACAGGACATCCGAGTAAAGGGTTGTTGAGGAATTGCGCCTCCCAGAGACTCTGTCCGGCTCACTCAACGATAAAGTAAAACCAACTACCAGGCTGACCGCATCTGGACAGCGGGTAGAGGGTGAAAGGATCCCGCCCCTCCTGCTCCTTTCGGAACAGTGGATTGGGGTGGTCACTACTTCTGCCTGACCTCAGCAAGAAGCTCATGAACCACGAAATGGAAGCCTGCTTAGTCTTTTACAGGACATCCGAAGTAAAGGGTTGTTGAGGAATTGCGCCTCCCAGGGACTCTGTCGGGCTCACTCAACGGTAAAGTAAAACCAACTACCAGGCTGACCGCATCTGGACAGCGGGTAGAGGGTGAAAGGATCCCGCCCCTCCTGCTCCTTTCGGAACAGTGGATTGGGGTGGCCACTACTTCTGCCTGACCTCAGCAAGAAGTTCATGAACCACGAAATGGAAGCCTGCTTAGTCTTTTACAGGACATCCGAAGTAAAAGAAAGAAACGTTGAGGAATTACGCCTCCCAGGGACTCTGTCGGGCTCACTCAACGGGTAAGCTTCGACATCTGCTGTAGCCAGTGCGGTCTTACAGATGAAGAAGGGATCAATACCCACCCAGTCATTTCAACTGAGTGAATAAAGAGTCAGGCTCTGATGCCTGCCTGATCAGGACAGGGCAAACGAGAGCGTGGCGAGGAGTACCTGCCAGGTGCTCTGTCAGGTCCTCTCTATCAGGTAAACTCAACTATCTGTCTGTTCATTTCAAACAGCAGAATAGAAGGTCAAAAGTCACCTCGACATCAGCCCAACACGCATCTGTGTAGGGATGTGAGGGAAAAAGAGGTAAGTAAATGGGACAATTTTTGAGGGCAGAGCCACCTAGGGAACCCTTTCTAGCAATCTGATAACCACATGGTAGAGGACAAATCATCGTAGCCATGAGTATCCAAATGCTGTCAAGATCTCCTAAAGAACCCCAACCCTACACAAAAGAGGGAGAAGACATCAGAACGACATCTCTCAAGAAAGCTGGAAGAGATATACCCGTTGTAAAGTGTGTAAAGGGGCGATCTCATTCCAAAGGAGTAAAAAGAACTCGAGTAGCGAGGGGGCACCTCAACTACAGAAGGCAGGACTACGCCTGGTAAAACTAATCCTCAAAGAGGCTACAGTAGTGAACCCATACTAACTGATGGGGACCCTGCGAGAAGTGGAAAGAGTATCAAAACATCCAAAGGTCCTCTCCAGCAGCTAGGAGTCGGATCTCAATGGGGAAAGAAGTGGTAAAGTAGCTAGGAGAGCTGACTCTGTATCATAGAATCAAAGCTCAAGAAAGAGGTGATGGATGCACCTAAGGCACGATGCCCCATATCACCAAGTGAGAGAAAAAAAAAAGTCAAAGTAGTGAGGAAGTATCCTCTCCACTAAGGGCAACAACTCTGAGTAAGTAAAATCTCACAGTGGTAACACCCACATAAACTAGTGGGACCCTGTGGGAAGTGAAAGACCTGAACACATTCATAAGAGTAATCCGGCGACTGAGCCTAGTGTATGAATGGTAGGATAGGTCACGAAAAGGAGTGGGAGAACTGATCTTTTGCTAGAAGCTCAAAGTTCTCAAAGTAGTGATGTTGATATCCTAGGCAAGGTATAATACATCACTACAAGAAAAACAGCTCTAGGTAGTAAAGGGACATATTTACTACCTGAGGACAGTAATCATGAATAGGAATGATAAAATATCAGAAGGTTCACAGTGGTAACACCTACCCTGATCGGGTAGGACCCTGTGGGGAGTAGGAGCAATCAACACAATATTCATAGGGCTACTCTAGCAGCTCAGAGTAGGGTACAAATGTAGAAAGTAAGTGAGTAAAGAAACTAAGGAGTCGATCTTTCAAATGGAAAATCAGAGCTCCTAAAACTTTGGTGCTAACACCTGAGAACATGTGTACTACACCACAGCTAAGAAAAACAACTCTGAAGTGTCAGGGGAGCACACTCGACACCTAGTACAGTAATAATGAGTGAAATCCACAACCATCAGAAGGTCATAGTGGTAACACATACCCTAATTGGGTAGGACCCTGTGAGAAGTGGAAGTAACATTATCGCATTCATAAGCTCACTCTGGCAGCTCAGAGTAGTGTATGAATGGGGGAGTAGACTGCCGAAAGATGGCAGAAGGGGATTGATCCTTCCTCAGAAAGACCCAAGCCCACAAGGTAGTGATGTTTAACATTCAAAACACAATGTACTACATCACTTAACAAAGATAATTAAAGTTGTGGAAAATCATACTCAGATATGTGTGCTTTCATCCTTGAGGCAAACACCAAGGCACCTCAAAGGAGAGGGAAGAAAAAGAACTTTAGGAAGCTCATGCTTTTAGAGAGTATTATCGGGTTCCTCCTGTGACAAGGGCAACCGATTTTGTTCTACTAAGATCTTCCCTCTTTTTTTTTTATCACATGTATTTTTTTTATTTTTTTATTTAAGGGAATTGTGATTTGGTTTTGATATCCCAGACCATATTCGCTACATGAACAAAACTGGGGAGAGAGAAAATCACATAAGATCTTATAATAAAATAAATCATTGGTTTTGATAACCCAGACCACGTTCAACTCATGTGAATAAACTGGGGAGCACAATCATAGTGAAATTGATGTATAACTAAAATCAATCATTAAGATAGAGGATCAACACTACCACGCCTAACTATCGCATGATGGTGTGGACCCAGTATCCTACTTCTAAAAGAGTCTAAACTAATGACTCTGACATCCCTGATCACATTCAACCCATATGAATGGACTAAGGGGGTATAATCATATTAAAATTAATGCATAATCAAGATCAACATCAGGATAGAGGATCAACACTACCGCACCTGACTAGCATAGGATGGTGTGGACTCAATATCCTACCTCCAAAAGAGTCTAAACTAGTGACTCATGCATCCCTGATCATATTAAACTCATATGAATGGACCGGGTGCCACATCTATCAGATCAAGACTGATAGGAAGAAGAGAATCTCATAGGGATAAAGGATCAATATCACCCCACCTAACTAACATAGGTGGATATGGACCCAATAACCTCTCTCAAAAGAGTGTAATCTAAAAGACTACTACATTCCCGATCGAATTCAACTCATGTGAATAGACTGGGGGCTTCAACTATCAGAGCAGGACTGATAGGAAGAAGAGAATCTCATTCAAGTAGAGGATCAACATCACCACACCTAACAAACGCAGGAGGGTGTGGACCCAGTATCACATCTCTAAATGATCTAAATGAATGATTTAGATATTTCCTATCACATTCATCTCAAATAAATGGACTGAGGCCTTCAACTATCAGAGCAGGACTGATAGGAAGAAGCCATTCACTTTTTAATAAAGGATCAACATTATTTTCCAATCCCACCGTGGTCGCCAGAAACCTGTGGACCTCCGAAAGAGCACCGCGTGAACGGGTCGATTGGAAGGGACAGATTGGATCATGCATTCGACTAACCATTGGGGATAGGGGCTTTCACCAACACACCTCGATGGGTAGTAATATACATGAACAAATCACGGGTTTCCCCCATCCGATGAAAGAGCTCGAATGGGGTTTAGTAGATGTGGGACCGAGTTTCCCATGGGCGCAAGCCCCCGTGGTTAATTACATCCCAGGCCGGAGCCTGAGAAAACTCTCGATTAAGGATCATACATTATCCTCTCCTAAAGTGGGATTGGCACAAGGGTACAGACTAGGAAATCCTACTCAAAGGGAAGAAAGATTCGAAGGGGCTGAATCAACATGCGTGGCTCATATCAGCATTCGGAGGCTCTAGGGTACTAAAGAGAAACTGTAAAAAGAAAGATCAAACACTCAATCACATGCGTGAGAGAAGGATAGAGGTGGCGTCATCCTGTAACGCGGATAAGTAGGATTTAGGGTCCCTAAAAAGAAGGGACCTACCTACTATTTAAGGCCTACTACGAGACCGAATGTAGTAGCCTCGAATCCTAAATCTAGGTTGGACTTAGTGTTCGACACACACTAAGACCAGTGTCCTAGCTAATGCAATGCAAAACCTGGACTTATCCCGGCCTGGATGGGGGAGCCAGCTAACCACCTAGTCGCTTTAAAACCATGCAATCAGGTCAATTATGAAAGATGGGTGGGAGGTACAGTTTATTGGAAATATGACCGACATCTAGATAATTTTCTAAGTGGTCCTGGACTTATGTTGGGTGAATGCCCCTAGCTAATGCAATTAAATTTTAATTAGTTGGTTACTAATGCAATGCATGCTAGTTGAATTGTCAGCTCATGAATACTATAGAACTTTAAAAACAGGCTTATAGAAAATAATTTTTTTTGAAAAGACTGAGTCTCCCTAGGTCCGGCACTTCATCCTCATAGGCCAGATTATCCGGACTCTACCCGCAGGCAGGGAGATGTCTTATAGCAAGGAAAGAGAAATGCAGTAATATGCATGCGACCCCGGACGATTCCGACAATTCCCTAGGTGCGTTAAGTTTCTATGTTATTTAAAACTTAAATATTAAATTTTGGTTATGAGTATAAAAGATTTTTGCAGTCCTTAAAGAGCCTAATACGATCCAGGCAAAAACAAAGACGGCCTGCAAGAAAGAAACCTAGAAAAAGCAGATATTTCTAAGCGCAATCAGGTAAACACATCAATATAAATCAAACTAATCAAGTAAATATCCATAGGCCAACTACCCTTTAATTACAACCCAGGGTATGCAGAAAAGTAAAGTGGCCGGGCACCACTGCCAACAACCCGGATTTCTAAGCCTATGACAGACGCCAACAACTTTGAGAGGGATATTGGGTCTTCAAATCTTCAATATCTTCAGTCTCCTGGGTATCCTCTCCTTGGACTCCTTGGATCACTCCTCCTTGGACTCCTTGGATCCGTCGTGGCTTGAATATCCAAACGAAGAGACAATTCTCCCCAACATGGGGTGTATTGCCTTTTCTCTTTAGATATCTAAAGCCATCCAACTCGATCTTCCAAATGGAAGAAGACTCTCCCCTTAGGGATACCTTCTTCTTTTGGAATCCGAGTTGGATAAGAATATCCCAACTCGAAGTTGTTTTCACAACTCTTAACAATTATTACAGATATTACATTAATTGAAAAGCAGGAAAATCTAAAAGGACCTGCATGGTTATCCTAATAAAAATCCCAAGCAGTTCATATATATAAAAAAATGCTAACACCATTGACCCTGTGCCAAACCATGCTCTTAATTTTGAGGGCTAAGCAGCTCCATCTGTAGCAGTTATAATAATTTAATAATTTTAGCCCTCAGTTCATTTTAGGGGGAGCTGAGCAAGTGCCTGCATAAAACATTATTAGAAATCATGACATTGCTCCCCCCTTTTCATCAGCTTGAGCATGGCCACCTGCACGGAAGAACAGTATATATGTGGCGCTCCTAACCTAGGGGTAAATCTAACGCTCACATCCAGAGTGCAGAAAAAGTAAGCAAACACACCAATCATTTTTTTTTAAACAGCATGCAGTGAAAATCACGGAAAGCTCCGGCACACAGCAGAAAAATAAAACCCAGCGGCCTAACCTAGATCTAGAAGTGGTGCCCTAGCAAACCATTCTATGTGTGTGTAAGGCTAGTGTGGCTTGGATAGGTCCTAGGCAGGGTAATTAGTTAAAATTGTCTAAAGTTCAAATCTGTTGAAGGCCAGAAAAGGAAATTTTTGTTGAAATTCGAATATTAGTGAATTGAGGTGCATTTTAGTTAATATAGTTTGTTGATCAATTTTAGGAACTTAGAGTGATGATATTTGAAGTTAAAATTACATTAGCCAATTTTGGAAAGTCCTGGGTCCTCCTAGGAACTAGACTAAGGGTCCAAAAAGTCACTATGGGAAAAAGGCTAAGTCTGAGTCTCCTATCACCTTAGGAAAATACTAGACCTTAGTACGAGTAGTTAGACAGGTAGTAGGCTAGAATCGGAGTTTCCTATCCAAAGTTATGAATTTTCTAAGTTCGGGCCCTAAACTATAGGCTGGGGTTGACCAAAATGTTGACTTTCTAATCTAAGCAAATTTCTGGAAACCTAAGATTCTCAATAAATACTAGGCCCTAATTGGAGTCTAATGCAAGTGAGTTTGCCTAATTTGGAATCTTCTACAATTAGTTATGGATTTTCTAAGATTGGGTATTTAAGGGAATTTTCTAAATTTCCTAACAAAGGGCCTTTTTTTTACTGTTTTGCTCCAAACAAGCTCCAAACTGATTGGAATCACCCCCAAAGGTCAGGAATGACTAGAGAAAGTGTTCCCAAGTGTTTGGAGAAGATTTGGAATTTTTAATAATTTTTAATGATTTATTAGGGGCAAAATGGTAATTTTCACCTATGGTCAAATTGTGGGTCAACCTGAAGTCAAACTAGGGAGCCCTATTTATCTAAGGTCAAGGATCAGATTCTGAACAAATCAAGCTAGTATGGATAATTTTCTGACCTAATATGTAATTATTGTATTTTTCGGAAGGGCTCGGGGCCTTATTTAGCAGATTAATTATGGTTGGTTAGCTAAGGGTTCTAAAAGCTCCTAAAAATTCCTAGAAAATTCTGAGGGGTTTATGATGTCACTAAGTTTAAATGTTGAAGTTTTCATGTCGTTCTGGGATCTATCCTAGCTCCTAGAAAACTTCTAAATTCGCTAGACAGGTCCTTAATTTTTGTCCTTAGGGCGTCACTACGTTGTAGGAGTTTAAAGTGATGTTTACACTAACCCTTGGGATAATAAATGCAGAGGAAAACATAAATAAAATAAACACGCCATGTCCATAGATCTAGGAGAGCCTAAACTAAGTGGTGGTGGTGCAATCCTATACATGCAATCTACGAAAAATAAAAAGGAAAGACACCTAAAGAAAGGATTAGTGAATGATTGGGACTCAACCATTCACTAACCCACTCCCCCATGATTGCTCTTCATTCACAGAACTTATGTCTAAAATTTCATACGATAGCGAATCTCCCGGAATTAAGAAATTTTAAAGTATATATAATTTTAAAATACTTTAAAGATATTAAAAATTAAATAAATTTTTAGGAAAATAGATAATTTAAAATAAATCAATTTATAATAGATATATGGGAGATCCGCTGACCACTCTCACACGGTATCAAAAATGATTTAAAAATAATTTGTATCCTGAAAGTAATTATTATACTAATTGAGTAAATAATAATTAAATAATCAAATAATGCCCCAAAAATAGAAATCTGTCAAAACAGCAAAAATCAGGGGCTGGAAATAGTTCCAAAACATAAAGCTCGTCTTGCTGAAAAGAACGAGGGGTCGCACATCGAAATCCGACTTAAAACGGCGAAGATACGAAATTTACAAGTTCAAATACAATAAAATAATATTTTAAAATAGTGCAGTTTCACTGTTTTTGAAATTACAGAAAATACAGACAAAATTTTCATCTATTTACAATATGCAGAATTCAGAGTACATCCAAAACAAGTTGCTGTGCGTCGACAGCGGATTTAAAACGACAAAGTTATGTAATTTCAAAGTCTAAGTATAATAAAAAGAATATTTGAAAATAATACAGCTTGCTGTTTTTCAAAATAAGTACAGAAATACTAAAAATATTTGTGTAATGCAAACTCCAGGATGTGCAGAATCAAAATACGTTCAAAACAAGACGTTGTGCGCAAAAATCCGACTTGAAACGGAAAAGTTATGCATTTTGGAAGCTCAAAGCAATAAAAGGGATTTGTTTTTATAATTAAAAATAAATAATATTTAAATATATAAATATTAAAATATATAATAATACTAATGATAATAAAAGACAAAACAGCAACTTAAAAAAAAAATAATTAATATAATAAATAATTATTAAAATAATAATATAATAATAATTAAACTAAAAATAATCATTTAAATAATGTAAAAGAAAAAGGATTTTTGCTGTTTTTAAAATAAATTAAAATCTATGGTTCATTTTAATAAAAAAAATTTTTATCACGTAGAGGACGACGATACGAGTCCAACGAGGTATTGTACGCGAAAATCGGACAAAAAACGAATTTTTTATGAATTTTTGAAGTTAAATTAGGTTTAAAAATAAATTTTTATTAAAATAATAAGCGGCGACACGTGGCGGGCTCCGGGCGTGACAAGTGGCGTAACGGGATTGATCCCGCGGTTTCGGGATCAATCATTGCCTGGCGGCGCGATGATTGCGCCGCCGACAATGATTGGCGCAATCATTGCGCACGGGCGGGAGCCACTCATCCACGTCAGCGGGTCCTGCCAGCCGTCCGATCATGCGCGAAAACAAACAGGCGGCTCAGATCGAGCTGCACCATGGCCTGAACGTCGGATCCACCCACGCGGTTAACCTGTGACCGCGGAATGGCGTGATCCAGGCCGCCGATCTCAAGATCAACGGCCCAGAAATCAGGCCGCTCATGCACACGCCGATCCCGAGCCTTGAGGAGGTTTTTGATTTCGTTCTCTCAAACGACTCGACAAAACGCTATGAAACTTTAGATCTAGGTTCTAATAGTGAAGAGCATCCGTGGGGGGTATTTTATTTGAATTAAGATACACTAATCATGGTGCTAATTAACCCTAAGTGTTCTAAACTAGGGTTTGCGATATACCTCAATCCACACGGTGGATTCGGGAGTTCTTGGGCTCGTTGGACTCGAGGAATCCTCAGGAGCAAATCTCTAGTTGATGCCGAGCTCCAAATCTCCTTTGATTGAACGGGATTCACGCGGGAAGGGTTTCACGGTCGGGTTCGCCGGACTTCTCGTCGCCGGCGGCTCGAGCAGGTCGGGATCTGGTCGGGAAAGGTATAGGGGGGTTCTCTCAAGCTCTCCACGAAAAATCTCGGGCTTAGGGGGAATCAATTGCAAGATCCCTTAATTGGAACCCTAAAATCAATATTTAAAGGCTTGAATTTAATCTCAACGGCCACGATTCGATCCACCGTCCATCACCAGGCTAGATCAAGTGATTTGGGCGGGATTTGAAGTTTTTAAAATGTTGGGGAATCAATTAGCCTCTTAAATGGGCTATTAATGGGCTTTAATAGGTTATTATGACCCATTAGTGGCTTGGTTTGACCAAGTCAACGTTGGACTTGGTCAAATCAGTCAAATAGGTCAAGGAGTCCAAGGATTGAGCCATTAATGAGTTGGAATTTGATTTGGGCTTGATTTGGGCTCAAAAGGCCTTAATGGGTCAAAATTGACCCAATAAGCCTTGGGTTGACCAAGTCAACAGTTGACCTGGTCAACCTAGTCCCTCATGCCCATGGTTTGACAAAATCGAGGTCAACAAACGGACCCCCAACAGGAGTGGCGAACAACTAGTGAACCGATCGTGTTGGCGTTGACCGACTAAGCCAGAGAAGGTATAAGAGAAAACATGAGCATCAAAAAGATTGAAGAAAAGTAGAGAACTCTTCTCCTGTCCTTACCTTACAGCGAGGGTAGAGCCTAGGATAGAGTGAAAAGCAGCAGTGCACAAGTCCAGAATCACCAAAATTATGAACTGGTAGTAGGGACTTCTCCTGGCCTTACTCTTCGACAAGGGTAGAGCCTAGGATAGAACCAACAATAAAGATCACCGAAAAAGGTGAAAATAAAGTAAGGAGATTCTCCCATAGCCTTGCCCTATAGCGGGGGCAGAGCAGAAAAGAGAATCAAAAGGAAAGATCACCACTATGGTGAAAAAGTAAGGTGGTATGTCTCCTTGCCTTGTCCTATGGGGTGGGCAGAGCTAAAGAGAGAACCAAAATTAGAGTAGTAAAAGCATACAAACTATCTGTCTGACTATATCGAATCAGCAGAGTAGAAGGTGAAGGGGGTCACATCTCCTCCTGCCTATTTCAGGACAGTGGATTGGGGTGACTCAGTATCTGCATAACCAAATCGGGTCAGCAAACAAAGAAATCACAAAGCCTGGTGTCTGCCTAATCGGGACAAGACACTCAGGGAAAAGGATGGCGAGGAGTTCCTGCCAGGTGCTCTGTCAGGCCCTCTCTACCAAGCAAGTCAAACCAGCTTCCTGCCTGTTCATTTCAAACAGCAGGATAGAAGGTGAAAAGATGTCATATCCTCCTGCCTATTTCAGGACAGTGGATTGGGGTGACTCAATATCTGTCTGATCAACTCAGGACAGCAAACAAAAGAGTCACAAAATCTGGTGCCTATTTGATCAGAACAGGACACTCAGGAAAAGAGGCGAGGAGTTCCTGCCAGGTGCTCTGTCAGGCCCTCTCTACCAAGTAAAACCAGCTACCCGCCTGACCGTATCTGGACAGCGGGGTGGAAAGTGAAAAGTATCCCGCCCCTCCTGATCCTTTCGGAACAGTGGATTGGGGTGACTCGATACTTCTGCCTGACCTCAGTAAAAGTAAAGAAGACACGAAATGGAAGCCTGCGTAGTCTTTTACAGGACATCCGAGTAAAAGGGTGTTGAGGAATTGCGCCTCCCAGGGACTCTATCGGGCTCACTCAACGGTAAAGTAAAACCAACTACCAGGCTGACCGCATCTGGACAGCGGGTAGAGGGTGAAAGGATCTCGCCCCTCCTGCTCCTTTCGGAACAGTGGATTGGGGTGGCCACTACTTCTGCCTGACCTCAGCAAGAAGCTCATGAACCACGAAATGGAAGCCTGCTTAGTCTTTTACAGGACATCTGAAGTAAAGGGTTGTTGAGGAATTGCGCCTCCCAGGGACTCTGTCGGGCTCACTCAACGGTAAAGTAAAACTAACTACCAGGCTGACCGCATCCGGACAGCGGGTAGAGGGTGAAAAAGATCCCGCCCCTCCTGCTCCTTTCGGAACAGTGGATTGGGGTGGCCACTACTTCTGCCTGACCTCAGCAAGAAGCTCATGAACCACGAAATGGAAGCCTGCATAGTCTTTTACAGGACATCCGAAGTAAAGGGTTGTTGAGGAATTGCGCCTCCCAGGGACTCTGTCGGGCTCACTCAACGGTAAAGTAAAACCAACTACCAGGCTGACCACATCTGGACAGCGGGTAGAGGGTGAAAAGGATCCCGCCCCTCCTGCTCCTTTCGAAACAGTGGATTGGGGTGGCCACTACTTCTGCCTGACCTCAGCAAGAAGCTCATAAACCACGAAATGGAAGCCTGCGTAGTCTTTTACAGGACATCCGAGGTAAAAGAAAGAAACGTTGAGGAATTACGCCTCCCAGGGACTCAGTCGGGCTCACTCAACGGGTAAGCTTCGACATCTGCTGTAGCCAGTGCGGTCTTGCTGAGGTCCGAAAGAGCACCGCGCGAACGGGTCGATTGGAAGGGACAGATTGGATCATGCATACGACTAACCATTGGGGATAGGGGCTTTCACCAACACACCTCGATGGGTAGTAATATACATGACCAAATCACGGGTTTCCCCCATCCGATGAAAGAGCTCGAATGGGGTTTAGTAGATGTGGGACCGAGTTTCCCACGGGCGCAAGCCCCCGTGGTTAATTACATCCCAGGCCGGAGCCTGAGAAAACTCTCGATTAAGGATCATACATTATCCTCTCCTAAAGTGGGATTGGCACAAGGGTACAGACTAGGAAATCCTACTCAAAGGGAAGAAAGGTCCGAAGGGGCTGAATCAACATGCGTGGCTCATATCAGCATTCGGAGGCTCTAGGGTACTAAAGAGAAACTGTAAAAAGAAAGATCAAACACTCAATCACATGCGTGAGAGAAGGATGGAGGTGGCGTCATCCTGTAATGCGGATAAGTAGGATTTAGGGTCCCTGAAAAGAAGGGACCTACCTACTATTTAAGGCCTACTACGAGACCGAATGTAGTAGCCTCGAATCCTAAATCTAGGTTGGACTTAGTGTTCGACACACACTAAGACCAGTGTCCTAGCTAATGCAATGCAAAACCTGGACTTATCCCGGCCTGGATGGGGGAGCCAGCTAACCACCTAGTCGCTTTAAAACCATGCAATCAGGTCAATTATGAAAGATGGGTGGGAGGTACAGTTTATTGGAAATAGGACCGACATCTAGATAATTTCCTAAGTGGTCCTGGACTTATGTTGGGTGAATGCCCCTAGCTAATGCAATTAAATTTTAATTAGTTGGTTACTAATGCAATGCATGCTAGTTGAATTGTCAGCTCATGAATGCTATAGAACTTTAAAAACAGGCTTATAGAAAATAATTTTTTTTTGAAAAGACTGAGTCTCCCTAGGTCCGGCACTTCATCCTCATAGGCCAGATTATCCGGACTCTACCCGCAGGCAGGGAGATGTCTTATAGCAAGGAAAGAGAAATGCAGTAATATGCATGCGACCCCGGACGATTCCGGCAATTCCCTAGGTGCGTTAAGTTTCTATGTTATTTAAAACTTAAATATTAAATTTTGGTTATGAGTATAAAAGATTTTTGCAGTCCTTAAAGAGCCTAATACGATCCAGGCAAAAACAAAGACGGCATGCAAGAAAGAAACCTAGAAAAAGCAGATATTTCTAAGCGCAATCAGGTAAACACATCAATATAAATCAAACTAATCAAGTAAATGTCCATAGGCCAACTGCCCTTTAATTACAACCCAGGGTATGCAGAAAAGTAAAGTGGCCGGGCACCACTGCCAACAACCCGGATTTCTAAGCCTATGACAGACGCCAACAACTTTGAGAGGGATATTGGGTCTTCAAATCTTCAATATCTTCAGTCTCCTGGGTATCCTCTCCTTGGACTCCTTGGATCACTCCTCCTTGGACTCCTTGGATCCGTCGTGGCTTGAATATCCAAACGAAGAGACAATTCTCCCCAACATGGGGTGTATTGTCTTTTCTCTTTAGATATCTAAAGCCATCCAACTCGATCTTCCAAATGGAAGAAGACTCTCCCCTTAGGGATACCTTCTTCTTTTGGAATCCGAGTTGGATAAGAATATCCCAACTCGAAGTTGTTTTCACAACTCTTAACAATTATTACAGATATTACATTAATTGAAAAGCAGGAAAATCTAAATGGACCTGCATGGTTATCCTAATAAAAATCCCAAGCAGTTCATATATATAAAAAAAATGCTAACACCATTGACCCTGTGCCAAGCCATGCTCTTAATTTTGAGGGCTAAGCAGCTCCATCTGTAGCAGTTATAATAATTTAATAATTTTAACCCTCAGTTCATTTTAGGGGGAGCTGAGCAAGTGCCTGCATAAAACATTATTAGAAATCATGACATTGCTCCCCCCTTTTCATCAGCTTGAGCATGGCCACCTGCACGGAAGAACAGTATATATGTGGTGCTCCTAACCTAGGGGTAAATCTAACGCTCACATCCAGAGTGCAAAAAAAGTAAGCAAACACACCAATCATTTTTTTTAAAACAGCATGCAGTGAAAATCACGGAAAGCTCCGGCACACAGCAGAAAAATAAAACCCAGCGGCCTAACCTAGATCTAGAAGTGGTGCCCTAGCAAACCATTCTATGTGTGTGTAAGGCTAGTGTGGCTTGGAAAGGTCCTAGGCAGGGTAATTAGTTAAAATTGTCTAAAGTTCAAATCTGTTGAAGGCCAGAAAAAGAAATTTTTGTTGAAATTCAAATATTAATGAATTGAGGTGCGTTTTAGTTAATATAGTTTGTTGATCAATTTTAGGAACTTAGGGTGATGATATTTGAAGTTAAAGTTATATTAGCCAATTTTGGAAAGTTCTGGGTCCTCCTAGGAACTAAGCTAAGGGTCCAAAAGGTCACTATAGGAAATAGGCTAGTTTTGGGATTCCTAACACCCTAGGAAAATACTAGACCTATACGAGTAGTTAGACAGGTAGTAGGCTGGAATCGGAGTTTCCTATCCAAAGTTATGAATTTTCTAAGTTTCGGGCCCTAAATGAACTACGGTTGACCAAAAAGTTGACTTTCTAATCTGAGCCAATTTCTGGAATCCTAAGATTTTTAATAAATACTAGGCCCTAATTGGAGTCTAATGCAAGTGAGTTTACCTAATTTGAAATTTGCTACAATTAGTTATGGATTTCTAAAGATCGGGTATTTAAGGGAATTTTCTAACTTAACTAGGAAAGGGCCCTTTTTTACTGTTTTGCTCCAAATCAGCTCCAAACTGATTGGAATCACTTCCAAAGATCAGGGATGACCTAAGAAAGTGTTCCCAAGTGTTTGGAGAAAATTTGGAATTTTTAATAATTTTTAATGATTTATTAGAGGCAAAATGGTAATTTCCACCTATGGTCAAATTAGGGGTCAACCTGAAGTCAAACTAGGGAGCCCTATTTATCTAAGGTCAAGGATCAAATTCTGGTCAGTTTGAGGTATTATGGGTAATTTTCTGACCTAATATCTAATTATTGCATTTTTTGGAAGGGCTCAGGGCCTTATTTAGCAGATTAATTATGGTTGGTTAATTAAGGGCTCTAAAAGCTTCCTAAAAAAATCCTAGAAAATTCTGAGGGGTTTATGATGTCACTAAGTTTAAATGTTGAGATTTTGGTGTCAATCAGTGATCTATCCTAGCTCCTAGAAAATTTCTAAGTTCGCTAGACGAGTCCTTAATTATTGTCCTTAAGGTGTCACTACGTTATATGGGTTTAAACTGAAGTTCATACTAACCCTCAAGGTAGTAAATGCATGGAGTACATAAACAAAATAAACACGCCATGTCCTTAAATCTAGGAGAGCCTAAACTAAGTGGTGGTGGTGCGACAACCTACACATGCAATCTACGAAAGATAAAAAGTAAAAACACCTAAAGAAAGGATTAGTGAATGATTGGAACTCAATCACCCACTAATCCTCTCCCCATGATTGCTCTTCATATCCAGAATCCATGTCTAAAATTTCACAAGCAGTGGATCTCCCAAGATTAAGGGATTTAATACATAAGTAATTTTAAAATATTTTAAAATACTTACAAATATATGAACTTTTGGAAAATAGCATAATTAAAAATAGATCAATTTATGATAAATACATATAAGGGAGACCCACTGGCTACCCTAACAAAGTCTCAAGCGATTTAAAAAATAATTTGTATCCTGAAAATAATTATCATAATTAATATTTAATACCAAAAACACTCGAATGATCGAATCCAAATAGTGATATGTCAGAACAGCCAAAATCAAGGGCTGGAAATGGTTTCAAAACATAAAGCTCGCTTTTCTGAAAAAAACAAGGGGTTACACGTCAAAATCCGACTTAAAACGGCGAAGATATGAATTTCTGAAGTTTAAACACAATAAAATAATATTTTAAAATAGTGACATTTCACTGTTTTTGGCATAACAGAAACTACAGATATAATTTTTATACAAAAATAGTTTTAAATTGTGCAGAATTTCAAAGTAAACCCAAAACAAGGTGCTGTGCACAAAAATCCGACTTAAAATGAGAAATCTACGTAATTTCGAAGTTCAAAGACAATAATTAAATAATTTTAAAATAGTGCAACTGACTGTTTTCAAAATAAATGCAGACAGATCCAGAATTTTTGAGTAAAGCTAAATCCAGAATGTGCAGAATCTAAATACGTTCAAAACAAGACGTTGTGCGTTAAAATCGGGCTTAAAACGAAGAAGTTATGCATTTTGGAAGATTAATTCAATAAAGGGATAGTTAAAAATAAATAATTATAGAAAATAGTAATAAATAATTAAAAATAATCTCAAAAATATTTAAATAATAGTTATAATAATAAATAAGACCATAAAAAAATTATTAGAATATTAATGACTATGGTAATTAAAAAAAAATGATTTAAATAAATAATTATCATAATTATATTAGGATATATATATATATATATATATATATATATATATATATATATATATATATATATATATATATATATATATATATATATATCTATATCTATATATTATGCTAATAAATATTAATAATAGTAATGATTATAAAATAAAACTTAAACAGTAAAATAATAACCTAAACTAATAATAATTAATATAAATAATTATTAAATAATAACATAATAATAATTTTATTAAAATAATAATTTAAATAAAAACCAAAATAAGGTAATTTTACTGTTTTTTAAATAATTAAAAAATATACATATTATTTTTATAAAAACAAATTTTAATAGGGTAGAGAATGAAAATACGAACAAAATGAGGTATTGTACGTGAAAATCGGACGAAAAATGAATTTTCTATGCATTTTAGAAGTTTTGTGGATTTAAAAAGATTTAAAATAAAAGAAAATCCAGGAAAAACTCTCAGCGCGACACTTGGCGCGCTCAGATTCATCCCGCGGTTCGCGCCAATGATTGGCGCCGCCGCCAATCATTAGGCAATGATTGCGGCGGCGGCGGGGCCCACGCGTTTTTGACTTAAATGAGTCAGCATCGCGTGGTAGCCGCCCGATCTCCCGCCGTCTGAAATGAACGGCTCAGATCTCGTCGGATCGAGATCTGAACATCCAGGCAGCTTGCACGGTTGTACGGGACCGTGGTACTACCCGATCTGAACCGTTGATCGGCAGATCAACGGCACTTAATTCGTCCAGTTCAGGCGGACGGACACCGAAACCCTAAGAGGGTTTTTTGCTTCGTTCTCTCAAATGACTGAACCAAACGCAACGAAACTTTAGATCTAAGTTCTATTAGTGAAGAGCATCCATGGGGGATAGATTTTGCGTTCTAAAACGCACTTATTGAAAAGTTATTTAACCCTAAGTGTTCTAAACTAGGTTTTGCGATATACCTCAATCCACACGGTGGATTCGGGCGATCTTGGGCTTGTTGGACTCATGGAATCCTCTAGAACAATTTTTCTCTTGAACTCCGACTCCAAATCCGTCTGGATTGAACGGGATTCGCGTAAAGAAGGCTTCACGCTCGGGTTCGCCAGACTTCTCGTCGCCGGCGGCTCGAGCAGGTCGGGATCTGGTCGGGAAAGGTGGAGGGGAGTCGTGTGAGCGCTCTCACAAAATCTCAGAGCCTGAGGCGGTCTCTAGAGAGAGGGAGAGCAAAAAGATCCCAAAAAGACCTAATTTTTCACTATTTAAACCCCTTGGCCTCCCTTGGACGGTGGGGATGAGATCAAGAGGTAAATAGGAGGGAAATCAGTCTAGGTTGGTCGTGGTTTTGAATTCCAAAACGTTTTGAATCAATTGGAGCTTTAAATCCAATTAAAAGGCCCTTAATTAGCTCTAAATAGGCTATTTAAACCTATTTAAGGCTTGATTTGACCAAGTCAACGATTGACTTGATCAAATCAGTCAAGAGAGTCAATGGGGATGAGGCATTGGGTCATGAAGTGGTTTTAATTGGATTCAAATCGATTTTGGCTCTTAATGGGCTTAATGGGTCAAAAATAGCCCATTAGGACTTGGGTTGACCAAGTCAAAGTTTGACTTGGTCAATCTAGCCCATTTAGACTCATTGAGTGAGGCTCAAGTCAAAAAAAGAGGTCAACAGATGTGGTAATTTTTTATACAAGTTATAGGCTAAATAAGTATAATTTGGTATGCGCACCATTTGTCGGGGTTAAAAATCATTGGCAAAACATTTTTCTTGGGGTGGCCTTCTTGTCTAAAAAGACAATTGAATCATTTACGTGGTTGTTTATAACTTTTGTTCGAATGATGGGTGATAAATAGCCAAAAATAATATATACATATCAAGACTAGGCAATGGCTAGGGCCATAGAAGTTGCACTACCTCAAAGTCGCCATAGATTGTGCCAATGGCATATCCGTAAGAAGGCTCCATCAAAAGTATCGTGCTAAAATACCAACAACAAAGTCAAAGGCCTCTTCAATAAGTGTTTGAGCAGATGTGACTCTGAGGAGGAGTTTGAAAATGCATGGGCTGAATTGATCATGCAAGGGAACCTCCAAGATCATGTTTGGTTGCAGGATCTTTATAGGATAAGAAATAAGTGGTCAACAGCCTTCAATAAGGATTGTTTTAGCATGGATATTCTATCCACACAACGTAGCGAGTCTATTAATAATGTGTGTCATGGTATTTCTAAGCCCACAAGTTCTATAATTGATTGCTTTCTGGGTTTAGAGAAGGTAATGAGGAATTGGCGCCGGAATGAACAGGATGATGATTATAGATGCAGCCAGTCTGAAATAGAACTTGTAATAAAAAACTGCTCAATATTAAAGCAAGCTGCTCAATTTTATTCAAAGAAAATATATTCATTTTTTGAACAAAAAATTTTACAAGGTGTTGGTGTAATGAGTATAGAGCTTGAGTGTAGTGATTCTTCAAAATTTTTTGTCTATTACACAGAGAAAAAGGATCACTCTAAACCATGGGTTGTTGATTTTGATGCACAGAATGGTAACATTCAATGCTCCGGTAGAAAGTTTGAAACGATGGATTTATTATGTTCTCACTGCATAATAGTTATGAGGCAAATGGCTATTGGGAAAATCCCTGAGAAGTACCTACCGTTGCGATGGTCAGCACGAGCCCGACAAGATATATATTCTGGTCTAAATTTGAAAGAAAATTCTCAGAATAGCTCTGAAGCTAGTAGTGAATTCATATTCAGAAATTATATCAGCAGGTTTGCATATGAAATGAGCACACGAGCGCAGCTAAATGAGGGTGGTGAAGAATTCCTATTAGTTGCGATGAAGGAAACATCTGAAAAACTTGATTTGGTTATTTTTGGGAAGAGAAAGACATACAAGTCTACACAGGGTGGTAGTGTACAACTGAAAGACCCTCTAAAGCGTAAGCCTAAAGGCATATCCAATGCTAGACTGAAAAGCCACTGGGAAAAGAAGACAAAAAGTATGATTTTAATTTCTTACTATTTTGATTTATTGTCAATTGTGACATATTATTATTAATTTATTTAACAGGGAAACCACCAGTGAAGAAATACACAACAAAAGTTGAGACTCCTTCAAGTATGCCCGAATGCTTAACGGAGGATTTCATAAATTCTATACACTCCAAGCAACCATCAGCTCAGCAGTGTAATTTCACAAGCATGCCCGAATGCTTCACTGAGGACTTCATAAATGCTGTACATTTCAGTCAGCCATCTCCAGCTAAGTAGTACAATTTCACAAGCATGCCCGAATGGTTAACGGAGGACTTCATATCACAAGCATGCCCGTCTAGTCAGGCATCAATACAGCAGTTCACAAGCATGCCCGAGTGCTTGACAGACGATTTCATAGCTGGGGAACCATCCAGTCAGCCATCAGCAAAGCGAGCAAAGCCATCTAATTTCACAAGCATACCCAAATGCTTCACAATGGAACACATAAAAGGTGTACGTTAAAAAAAACCATCAGCAACATACCTGAAGTTAATGATGGATATCATTAAATCAGAAAATTCTATGTTATAAAAATATTTGTATGATGGATATTTGAATGATGGATATTTGTAAGAATATTTGTTGATAAAATGTTTATTTAATGAAGAGTATTTGTTTTAGCTGTTAATTTTTATTTGCGTATGGTCTGCGTATACAAAGCGCAAATAGATCGTATTTTCTATATTTCTGAAAAATGCAATCTATTTTCCATTATTAGTAAATATTTTAATAATCATTTTCCAACACACTCTAGAACCATCACTTGTGTAGCACAAGGGTGTTCTCAAACATTCCGCAATACGAAACAATTAAATTAGAATTAATTAAATTTTTTTGAGAAAAAACCGAGAACTGTCGTTTGCGTATGAAATGCGCATGCGATGCGTTTCCAATGCGTACGTTATGCGTATAAAGTGCGTACTTTATTTACCCACATAGAAACCTTCTTAATCGAGTGGAATGAGTTTTTAATGGTGAGAAACCCTATATCCAACGCTCCCTGATTGTTTATTGACGAGGCGAAGCATTCTAAAAAACTTTGATTCTCCATGTGATCTAATGAGTCCTCAACCATTGAAGCATAACACCCACACACTAGAACCATCAATTGTGTTGCACAAGGGTGTTCTTAAACCCAAAGTCTCTTTGTGAGATTTTTTCTAACCATTTTACATCTTTGATAAAATGAGTATTTGAATGATTCAAACCAAAGGAATGCATCGAATCAATTAAATTCGAATTAATTAAAGTTTTTTTAGAAAAAAACCAAGAACTGTCGTTTGCGTATGAAATGCACATGCGATGCGTTTCCAACGCGTACGTTATGCGTATAACGTGCGTACTTTATTTACCCACATGAAAACCTTCTTAATCGAGTGGAATGAATTTTCAATGGTGAGAAACCCTATATCCAACGCTCCCTGATTGTTTATTAACGAGGCGAAGCATTCTAAAAAACTTTGATTCTCCATGTGATCTAATGAGGCCTCAACCATTGAAGCATAACACCCACACTCTAGAACCATCACTTGTGTAGCACAAATGTGCTCTCAAACCCAAAGTCTCATTGTGAGATTTTTTCTAACCATTTTACATCTTTGATAAAATGAGTATTTGAATGATTCAAATTGAAGGAATGCATCAAATCAATTAAATTTGAATTAATTATAGTTTTTTGAGAAAAAACCAAGAACTGTCGTTTGCATATGAAATGCTCATGCGATGCGTTTCCAACGCATACGTTATGCGTATAACGTGCGTACTTTATTTACCCACATGGAAACCTTCTTAATCGAGTGGAATGAATTTTCAATAGTGAGAAACCCTATATCCAACGCTCCCTGATTGTTTATTGACGAGGCGAAGCATTCTAAAAAACTTTGATTCTCCATGTGATCTAATGAGGCCTCAACCATTGAACATAACACCCACACTCTAGAACCATCACTTGTGTAGCACAAGGGTGTTCTCAAACCCAAAGTCTCATTGTGGGATTTTTTCTAACTATTTTACATCTTTGATAAAATGAGTATTTAAATGATTCAAACCGAAGGAATGCATCAAATCAATTAAATTCGAATTAATTAATTTTTTTTGACAAAAAAACCAAGAACTGCCGTTTTTGTATGAAATGCGCATGTGATGCGTCTACAACGCGTACGTTATGCGTATAACGTGCGTACTTTATTTACCCACATGGAAACATTTTATATATTTTATGCACAGATAATTTACATATATCAGTTATTTATACAAACATAAAGTTCATTTCAATGAAGCACAAAACAATTCGTAGGCAAATTCTGCCCTATACATTGGCATTTTTTCCTGCCAATCTTTACTCTCTCTCCAATTTGAGTTCTTTTGTCGAATAATTTTTTCCATGTATTTGCAAACAAACATTCCGCAATCTGTATTGTTGGTCTGAGTTGATGCATTCTTCATTGTCTTGAAACTCCATTTTTTGATATTATCATCAAAAGCTTTTTTGCAATCCCTATATAAGATTGCAATCTGAATAATATATGAAATATAATTTAGTTCACTAAAAAATAATTTTGAAATTTTCCAGCAATATAAGCTTACAATCAAACACACAAACTTTATAGCAACACTTCTATGTATAGGGTTGGGTACATAATCGTAAAATTTCCACTTTTTCTGATCTCGGTAACCAACCAGAAGCATCCAATGCAAACCGTCAATAATTGGATTAATTTTAAAGTTGCATGAATGAACAGAACTGTAGTTTACGTGTTCGATGAACAATTTTGAACTTTCATCCTTCATATTGTAATGCTGCAAGAATTAGATATAAGAATAAAATAGTCGAAATATTTAATTATATATCAAATAAACTAGTATACTAACCCAATACATTGGTGAGATGTATAGAAATTTATGATACAATTATGGTGAAATTTTAGACTTCTCAGTTAATAAAATGGCAAAGGAATCAATATGATCATTGTCAAGGTATGAATCAGATAATATTTTGTCCATCCCTCATCTTGAAATTATAACGTTCTCAGCTTGAAATATTTCTTTGCTACTGAAATCATTAAACAAAAAATACGCATTAGATACGCATATAAAGCACAAGTTATACGCAATCCATACGCAAAGATTACAAACACAGTATGCATTGGTCACGCAAGTCATACGCACACAATACATGTCAAGATATTTCTTTATGTTTTCCCTGATAAAAAGTTCTTTCACTGGACACAACATCTCCAAGCCTCTGAAGTTAACTGTAGGACTTGCAGGGTAACCCTTTACTATAACATCATCAACATTGATTAATTCTTTTGTTTGTGGAACTTTTTGGGCAGATTTTGGGGAATGAACAATTTCTTTTGTGGATGGTTTATCTTGGGGAGCGTCTTTGCCAGTTTCTTCTTGGGGAGCTTCTTTGGAAGGTTCTTCTTGGGGGGGAGCTTCTTTGGCATATTCTTCTTGGGGGGGGGGGGGAGCTTCTTTGACATGTTCTTCTTGGGGGGGGGGGGGGGGGGGAGCTTCTTTGGCATGTTCTTATTGGGGGGGAGCTTCTTTGGCAGGTTCTTCTTGGGGAACTTCTTTGGTAGATTCTTCTTGGGGGGGGGGGGGGAGGGGGGGGGAGCTTCTTTGGAAGGTGCTTGTTGTGGAACTTCTTTGGTAAGTTGTTCTTGGGGGGGAGCTTCTTTGGCAGTTTCTTCTTGGGCAGGTTCTTCTTGGATGTGGTGTATCCTTTTGTGCTTTTTGTAAACCATTTCTGATTTTCTCTTTAATTTCTTCTTTTTGCTAACCCTTTCAGCAGCCTGGGTCATCTCAACATCATTGATTTTTTTTGGGGCTTCGGTCTTGGTGTGTTTAGATGATATCCAAATATTTTTGGGGGATGGAATTGTATGGGAAATGAATGATGAGGAGAAGGGAGCAGCTTGCTCTTCAGGCTTAAGAATTCTTTGAATAATACAATGTTGGAGCTTGTCATCAATAAGATCAACTCTTCTCACAATTTATTCAAAATTCTTGCTCATCCTAGCTTCAAATTCTTGGAAGAGTTTGCCCATGGACTCCTGCATAATCTTTATCACTTTGTTTTCAAGTTCATCTAATGATTGGGGTTGGATTTTTAAGTTGGATTTGGGTTCGGGTTGCTCAGGAGATTGTGGGGGGAGATGATGTTCAGGTGTGTTAGTTTGAATGGGTGAAAGAGGGGTTGATGGATATTTCTTTATACCCAAGAGATTAGTTTCTTCAGGGGTAACTCCTTGGATGTCAACAAAAATCTATAAAAAATTAATCTCAAATAAATACGCAATCTAAACGCAATTATATATGCAATCTATACGCAATACACACGCAAGGTTCACACAAGGTTCACGCAACTCGTACGTAATACATACGCAAACAGTACGCAATCAATAAGCAATATATAAAACTATGCACAATATATACCTGTCTTCTCTTTAAATTAACAAATAATTTATCAGTCTTCTCAGTGTTATATACAATGTCATCACTCCATCGAAGGAAACGGGGTCTTCTGTCAGGGTACTTCGGGAGATGAATGGAAGTGTGCCCTAGGAATCAAACCTGCATAAAATTGAGATATTCTCAGTAAGTTTTAGCAAATCAATCAGTCAAATTTAATGTTTAATTAGAATTGTTTTAGCACTCACAATTAGCAGTGACACAAATCCATTGACATAAACCGCTGGCCTGTTCTTTGAGATATTCAAAGATACATTATTAAAATCTTTAACTAGGCATTCCCAAATTGACCATGCCCAGTTAATTGATGAAAAATCATCAACATTATTTGCTATTGTCTTTAACATCTTAGGAACTTTAAAGTTGTTTTGTTGGAAAAATAAATTAGAGCATAAATACATAATAAAAGTTCTCAACATAGTATATGGGGCGCTTTCTCGAGTCAACTCAAGCATTTCAATCTTAATATTCTTTGAAGTGATTGTTGAAGTGGGCAAGGTCATCAAGGTAATCTCCTCACCTCTGTTTGGTAGACCAGTAAGGAGGGCCACTTCATCAGCTGTAAAAGATACAACATGACCCTCTATAATAAAGCTTTACTTTTCAATACTCCACATTGTCAACAGCTGGTAGATTAGTGGGGCGTTTTGCTCAAATCCAGGAAAATGAAGAAATTGGTAAATATTCAGGTCCTTCAATTTTTCTTCAACTTCAACAGGAATTATTTCGGAAAAAGTATCACACATTGTTCTAAATGTCGAAACATAGCATCTATAAGATATAGGACGGACGTAAATCTGCGTAAAATAAGAAACTATAATTATTTTAAAGAAGAAGGTGATACGCATTAAGTATGCATATAAAACGCAAAAAAATACGCAAAGCATACGCGTATTATACGCATACTATACACAACGTGTACGCGTACTATACGCGTTACATACGCAACGTGTACGCATACCATACGCAATGTACGCAAATGATGAGAAAAATATCAGCAGAAATCTAAGGTTTTTTACACTAATCGTTTTTATTTATTGGAAGTTTAGTTTTATGATTTAAAGATCCAAAGTATTTATTATAAAATGTTAGGGTTTGTCTTCAATATATACGCAGAAAATAAGGAAAATTTATGTAGATTATACACATTATGTACAAAGAAAATACGCAAATGGTGAGATAAATATAAACTTTTATAGTTACTCGGAATGATTTTAATTTATTTTTTGGTTTCTTCAGCAAATACACATTGAATACCAAAGTTATCCGTTGTTCATTTTATGTCAATGTAAGAATTTTCGCACTTTTCTCTTTGCAGGTGAATCCTTTCCCTCGTCCATGATGAGCATAAGAGATTGCTGGAGGAATTCAGAAGATATATTTTGCAGGAAGCTCGGGAGAAATGGAGCGAATGGCCGAAATGTGGAATTTGAAAAATGTTAAAATTTTATGCCTTTTTCATTGTATATACTGGGCGGGCCTCGTATTATTTAGTCTTGGAATGACAAACGGGTCGGACCTTAACTTTCCACGTTAGCACGCCACACATTATATTTTTATTGGAGACTATTGGAGACCGAACACATTTATGTGATCGGATTCCACATAGAATAATTTCTCCATTTGAGGACAGCTTCCGCATCGTTACCGGCTTTTCCGTTTAGGCCGAGCGGGACCGGACCAAGACCGTCCAGGGTTTACGTGCCAGCACGTGATACGCCTGTGCCGCTGTTCGCGAAAGCCATGGGTGACCGCCCAACTATTTATTGAGGTGGGCATCATCGGAATTTCCGGAAATCCCCAATCCCTAATCCGGAAGCAAGGCAACCTTTAATAAAGCTACTAGTAAAGACCTCTCTCTCTTCCTATTCCCCTTCCGGCACTTGCCCCGAGCATCTAGCCTTGAGCTTGTCGTGATCTCGCCTCGAGCAATCTAGGTCTTGGTTTATGAGGTACGTAGAGCCCGTTTACACTTGCTCAAAGATTTGATCCTTGCGATCCATGCTACGTTTTTGCCCTGATCTGCCGATCTATGGAAGGCTTCTTTAGAGCAGTATCCCCTTAGGGCTTCTTGCGAGATCTATTTATCTAAGGATGATTCTTCGGATTTTGTTGTAAATTTCGTATTTTGTGCGCTTTTCCTGTTTGGGAAGCTTGTTGTGTCTCCTGGCTTTGTTTTCTCTCGTTTTATTGACTAGATATGATTCCTTGTTACTTTTTTCTTTGATTGGAATATGTTGGCTGAAATATATCAAAGTTGATGTTTTGTTTCTGTTATGTATTGCACGAGTTGCATCCTTCCTATGGAGACTGCAGGAATTTTTGTGTGTGTGTGTGTGTGTGATAGATTTAGTCTTTGATATAGCTCCCTTAAGAGCTTAGCTCTATGAGATTAGTTTTGAACGATATATTGACTCCGTTTCTTTCTGTGTCATATTGCAGCTCGAAGGAGAAACCGACTCTCGGGTAAGTCTAAGACGTTTTAGGTGTTAGACTGCTTTATTCATTCTGATAATGCGGCAAAGGCTTTTTTTTTTTTTTTTTCATCTTTTGAGTTGAAGATGTTAGTTTAACCTACTTCTTGCAGCCAAATCTTAGCTTACCCCAGAGTTCCACCAAGTTTGATTCATGTTTTTGATGGAACTGGATGTTGTACACGAGTTTTTATTTTTCAATTGCTTTATTTTTTTCTGAAAATTCCTTGTTTTTATACCTACTTTTCTAATCAACTATTTGCTCTTGGAGGAAATTAGTTTTGATCACATATGTGATGCACGGTAGGGGGAACATTTCTCTGGACTTTAATGTTATATTACATAACCACTGTCTCTGATTATGGACATTTTGAAGCCAAAATATGCTTCAATATATTGATATTTTATTTGTGTCTAGTGCATCATCTGTACAAGTGTGCTTTCATGATTATTAATATCTAGTCTCAGCCCTTGAAGTATGTTAATAATGTCATTGGAGGTAATATTTGATATTCTTCGCTTCATCCAGTAAAACAAACAAACTTGGTTAGCTTTTATTTGGTTGAAATTTATGATTTTTGTTTACATAAATAAATAGTGATATGTATAAATTAGTGGAGACATGTGATGTTGCATTAAGGTAATAAATCTTATTTAAGCAAACTATCATTTTCAATAGTTTCTATTCTACTTGATTTGCCACTATAATTTTTTTTGTCTTTAGTTTCTTGTTGAAATGTTTATTTCAAATTCGTTGCTTGCTTAAGTTATTGGGTATGTTTGTTAATTGCATGACTGATTAAGCCTGGGTGATTACATATGTTGCATTGTAACATCAAAATAGTTAAAAAAAAAGTGTTTAGACTTATGAATCCTCATTCTTCATTCATTAATGTTAAGTATAAATTGATATGCAAAATCTATTTTGTTTAAGTTTTTGTGCTTAACTTCTATATATGTTACTTTTTTTTAGCTTTGTTGCAATAATTTTATACACCTTTTTTATTGGTGCTTTTTCTTTTTATTCATGCATACATCCCCTTAGTCTACTTTTCATCTATTTTTCAGTACCTTATCTTCAATAGGTGATGCTTTCATAACCTCTTTCATTGATAATTTATTATTTTGTCTTTCATATTTTCTTAACATATCCATCTTAATATTATTGTTTCTCTTACACTTTACTTGGATATCCCTGACATATTGTCAACAAATACTTGGATTCATATAATATAGTTAGTCTAATCATGATTTTATAAAATTTACAGTATTCTTTTTTTTTTTGGTACCTCTGACACACTTTTCTCTTTTTTTTCTTTTGGTACCTCTGACACACTTTCCTTTTTTAACCGCACAATCAATACTTTAAAATTTCTATTTCTATCTATGCACCCTTGTTTAGTACCCAAGATACCTAATCCTATCACATATAGTATTCACTTTATCTGTTAGTAATATGGACTTATAACTTTGAATTTTACATCCACTAAAATTGCATAGTATATATTATTCTTTTATTTACTAATCCTAAGCTTCTCATCTTTTAAACATTTTGCCCAATATTCTAATTTTTCACTTATTTTGACAAATGTCTCATTAATTAGAACCACATTATAGCATGTATCAAATCTTCTCATTTTAAATATCTTTTATCAGTGTCTTCATAACTACAAAATGATATAGACTTATTGCTGACCCTTAATGCAATCCTTCATTTATTGAGAACTCTTTAGTCACTTCATAACAACTTCTAATGCTTTTCAATACTTAAATGCATATCTTTAATTTTAAGCTTGATCTTTAATAGTTACTCATAACTTGAATTTGGCACCTTCTAAAATTTTCTATCATATGTTATTCTTTGTGTTACCAATCGTAAGCTTCTTATCTTTTAAACTTTCTGTCCACAATCTTTACTTTTTATTGATTTAGCAATGGTTTTAACAATCAGAACCATGTTATATGTTATAACATGCATCAAAATATCTCATTTTAAATATCTTATATTACTAACTACATAACTATAAAAATGAAATTAAATTATTGCCTATCCTTGATGCATTCTTTCATAAATTGAGAATTCTTTGGTCGCTTTATAACAACTTCTAATGCTATTCAATACTTCTATATATATATATATATATAGTTTAAATTCTGTGTCACTATGAAAAAACTAATTTTTATGCACATCAGATTAATTCTCATGAAGCTCGATCATATATTTGCTCAACATTGATAAAAATCATATGAAGATTCATATTTTTTATTGTTCAAAATCTTCTATTTATCTCCTTAGCACATTCCATAGTGAATCTTCTAGGTATATAATTAAATTGATTTTCTAATATGGATGTGATTTTTCTAAGACTATAGTTCATTACCCCATCCATTACTTTATTGAATGATTCATTTGTTTGATTTCGTTGTATTCACCACAATCTTGAATATCTCTTTAGTCCTAAATTATATGGTTTCTATATACTTACCTCTTTCCATTTATTTGTCTTCTTTATCATTATGGTTTCTTTGAATATATTTTTTAATCAAACACTCCAACATTTACCATAAATCTCTAAATCTTATATTCAAAATATTGTTGTAAATACATTTTCTTAGGTTTATTGTTATGTCATCTAAAATATTTGTTTTTTGTTGGCAAAAGAGAAAAGGTACGTGTGAAGCATTAAATACTAGCGTAAGGTCAAACATAACTGAGACCTAGGTTACACATATTTTTTGATGATTCTCTTGCTCCAAAGTGCTAAAATGTCTGTCTAATTCATGAATTGTGCAAAGTAAATCTTACCATGTAAAGCTCTGCCAAACATCATTCTCCTTCCACATCCAATTAATATGTTACAATCATTTCACACTTGCAATGCCCATAGCGGTATGGCGAATTCCTTTACGGCAATTGTGGTTGTCACTTCGTTTCTACTTGCACATCTCATCGACAGGTGGCCTTTTTCCTTCCCAAAATAGCTCTCTTTGCATTTTTACGGTTGAATTAGCAATTAATGTTTATTGGATTGGATTTGCCATTGAGTGAAACTTTAATTGGCTTTCTTCCTTTGCTGAATCTCTTTATCCAGCTTCTTTTTTTTTTTCTAGTCACCCATTATTGGCTTAACGACACACATTTGTTGACTGATAATAAAAAAAATGAATAAATGATAATTCATCAAATAAGCCTAATTAGCCTATAGTAGATTTAGAGGCGCTGAATTCATTTATAGCTATTTTTGGAAAGCAAATAGCCTCATTTAACTTCTGGGCTCTTGGGAAACTTGCAAAAAGATTATTCACTAATTGCCTCTTTTAATTTCTTGATGAAATAAATATAGCCTACTGATCTTGTGTTCAATGAAACATAAAACTCTGCAAGTTAAAGAACAGAGAAGATGACAACGGCCTTCAACAACTTTTCATCTTCTGTACATTTCAAAAGGAATTAATTGCTAATCCCTATCATAGATTAAATAAGCCTATTCATTGGCTTCATTTACCTAAATCCAAGTTATTTTTTCCAAAGCCCAACAAAACTTCAGCAAGGAAGAATAAAACAAGATGTAGAGAAACACCATACTTAAGAAATCATCAGGTTTGACATAGTTGAATACAAGTGGCAAAGATGTTTTTTCAAGTGGATATCTTCCAGGTTGCAAAATCTTTAACAAAGATTAAGTATTGCTCATGTAATGTTGGCAAGGTTGTCGAGTTTACTGATAATATAAAATAATCAAAAGCACTTGAAAGACCTCTATCAAGAAAGACTTCAAATTTAGGCAGCAAATCAACAAACTTGAGATCGAAAGCATGGTGAAGGAAGCTCAAGCATTATTATTATTATTATTATTTTACAGAAAATGCATGCTAACTTTCTTTTAGCAGATGTCTTTCTAATTTCTATAATATGCGTTTGCTTTATCATCATGTTGGATAAAAAAAAAGAGAGAAGAAACGAAACTATCGAACAGACGCAACATTTCAATTCAGGCCCATTACACAGTTGCATGCTCGAACAAATCAACCCTTCATGCTCGTAACTCCCATTAGTCAAAGAAATTAATAAAAGATTGGAGAAGAAAAAAAGCAGAGAACTCTAATTATTTTGAAGCAGATTTTTTTTTCTAATCATTTCATTTCTAGGTAGTGAAATTCCTAAGCAAAACCTACACTTTGTTTGCTACAATTCTCCATGCATGAATAAAAAAATAGAGAATTCAGAGCTGCATATAAAAATATCCATGTACTGACAGAACTCTTAATTATGATTATAATGATTTTGTCCTTTGTCTCAATCCAACAAATCGTTGCTTGCATAGAAAGATTACAATAAGTTGTTTGCTATTATGAAGAATCTATATACTGTTCCAATTATTCAAAACCTGTCATGTACAAGGCTACATTGATCTTATTTTCAGTTTAAGAAAAGTATAATTGAATTACTTGCTAATGGACAAACAAAGGATTGTTATATTTAATAATATGGATTTAAACGATAAAGGCTGCCGTTAATAATATTGATCTAAAAGAACTCTTATAAATTATATCAAATAACTTTTTCATTGTTACAATTATAAAACATGTATTTGCTAATGCGAAGACCCGTGCCATGATTTTTAATTTGGGCAGATGATTTTAAATTGTGAAGACTCGTGCCATCGATCTTAGATCTAAGCAGATGATTTTAAAATTCGAAGACCTGCGCCGTTGATTTTTAATCCGGATAGATGATTTTTAAATTTGAAGACCTCGGGCCGTCGTATCTTAGATCCGTCTGGGATGGTTTTAATTCGAAGACCTTACGCCGTAGACCTTAGGTCCGAGTAGGAAGAAATTATGGCAAATGCCATTCCATTTTTTCCCTCGGTGGGGAGGGGATGTCGTGAGGCTGTCGAAATTTCTCAAAAAATTATAAATTTTTTTCTTTTTGGAACAATTGGAGGGCAATTCAATGTGGATTTTAATTAATCAATTGATTAATAGAAATAATTAATTGGTTAAAATTAATTAATCAAAATTAATTGAAAATTTATTGGTTTATTAATTAATAGCCAAGATTAATTTAAAATACGGAGCAATTTTAAAATCTTAGAACAATTTAAATCCAAGAGCTTTTTTTGAGAGCATCGAAATTGACTAATTTGAGCAGTTGTAAAATAAATGCAATAAAAGAAGAGGGGAAAGTTTCACTAATCAAACATAACAAACATAGCTCTGAAGCTCTCCAAATAAAATATCTTAATTGGGACCTCTGTTTAAAGGCGCGCCTCTGCGCAATTCTTGCAAAAAACGCCTCGAGGCGTGCGCAATTGCTGCCATTGGTGAGGCGTACGCCTCACATTGGCTGAGGCGCGCCTCTGTTGCGCAATTGCGCAATTTTGAGCCTCTGTTGCGCAATTGCGTAATTTTGAGAGAGGCGTACGCCTCAGCCAAAAGGGCCCACTTACTTAAAATGACTCCTCCCTTTCCCCCACACCCGATCGGCTCACTTGCTTCCCGAATTGTTCCGCCCGTAAGCTCTAGATCGCGAAAACATGAAGCGCCCGTCCGGTCGGCCAACCTTCCTGCCGTCTCTCCCGCCTGGCGCCGCCTCTCTCCGGCGAAGTTGAAGTGTTTGGCCGCCTTGTAGGAGAAGTCCACAAAGGATTTTAGGTATTTTTTTTTTACTTTTTGGTTAGATTTTTGAAGTGAAAGAAATTTTAGGGTTTTAGATTTTTGGAAATTTTTTGTGTGATTTTCGATTCTTTCATTAGGGATCATGGTAAGAGGCAAGAAAAAGGGGTCTTCGTCATTGTGGAGGGATCCTTCTTGGAAATATAGCGTACAAGTTGACATTGGCGGCGGAGAGAAGAGCTATGTCTATTTAAAATGCAATTTTTGTGAGAAAGTGGTGAAGGGCGGAGTAACCCGCATGAAGGAGCACTTATCATGCTCTCACAAGAATGTAGCACCGTGTGCAAAAGTGCCGGACAATGTGAAGGAAGAAATAAGTGCTTACATGAAGAAAAGTACCACTGCTAAACACTTACAACAGGAGCAATTTGATGAAAGGGTCGAGCATGGTACTTATTTTGGGAGCGAGAGTGGAAAGGGCTTTTCCTCCACTATACATAGTAGAGGTGCACGGGGTCCTATGGATCAGTATATGACTACTCCAGGAGCGGATAGAGGAGAAGCAGAGATGATCCCTGCAGCTGGTACTAGAGAGGGTCGGCGACAGGTGTGCATGGACATTGGGAGGTTTTTTTTTGAGAATGCAATATCATTTAATGTTGCTACATCGCCTGCCTACTTCAGTATGTTGCGGTCTGTGGGATTGTATGGAAGAGGGTTGAAGGCACCTTCCATGTATGAGTTGCGAACATGGATTTTAAAAGAGGAGCTGCAGAACACAGAGCGAAGTATTCAGGAGATTAAAAGGACATGGATTGAGACTGGTGTGACTATTATGTCAGATGGATGGTCTGACATGAAGAGCAGGAGCTTGATTAACATCCTTGTCAACAATCCCTACGGCACGGTGTTTTTACGATCAGTTGATGCTTCAGAGGAGGTGAAAAATGCCACATTCATTTTCAATTTACTTGATGGTGTTATTGAGGAGATTGGGGAGTAATTGGTTGTCCAGGTAGTGACTGATAATGCCAGTGCATACAAAGCAGCTGGTCAAATGTTGATGGAGAAGAGGACACACCTCTATTGGACAACTTGCGCAGCACATTGTATCGATCTCATTTTGGAGGATCTTGATGACTTACCTCAGCACAAGAGTGCTCTTTCTAGGGCGAAGAAGATTACGAAGTTCATCTACAATCACTCTTGGGTCTTAAGCTTGATGAGAAAATTTTCAAAGAAAGAAATCATTCGCCCTGCAACCACTAGGTATGTTCTTAATTTTGTACATTGCAAATCATTCCTACGAATCCTACTGTATGTTCATAGTTCTTACATTTGTGCACTCTGAATCTATAGGTTTGCCACCTCCTATTTGACACTGCAGAGCTTGATGGATGTGAGGCAACCTTTGGAAGCCATGTTTACATCTATTGAATGGCTAAATTCTGCTTGGGGGAAGAAAAGTGAGGGAATGGAAATAAGAAAGATAATTCTGAATGATAAATTTTGGGCTACTGTAACCTATTCCATTTTGAGCACGAGACCCTTAGTGCAAGTTCTACGCTTAGTGGATGCAGAGAAGAAACCAGCTATGAGTTTTATTTATAATGCTATGGATGAGGCCAATGAGATGATTGCTCACAACTTGGGAGGAGAGGAGGCAAGTTATAGGGAGATTTGGGATATCGTTGATGCTCGGTGGGAGGTGTAGTTACACTGACATCTACATGCAGCGGCATATTATCTTAACCCTCAATTTCAATATTCAGAGAAGAAATCTTCAAATCCTGAGGTGAAGCTTGGTCTATATCATTGTATGGAAAGATTAATACCGGAGCAGGAAGATAGGGAGCTTGCAGATTTACAGCTTGTTCAGTTCCGGAATAAAGAGGGTTTTTTTGGATTGAATGCAGCAAAAGAAACCATTTCTAAACGATATCCAGGTATAATTTTTTTGGTAAATGCAAAACATTTTATTCAGTTCTGAACTTTTGATTATGTTTTTTCTTGACAACAGTTGAATGGTGGATCCAATTTGGTGATTCCACCCCTGAGTTACAGAGTTTTGCTGTAAGAGTGTTGTGCCTCACTTGTTCTTCTTCTGGGTGTGAGCGAAACTGGAGTACATATAGCCAAGTGCAAACAAAGAGAAGAAATTAGCTATCAACACTCAGAATGAACTCTCTGGTATATATTATGCACAACAAGAGGTTGAGAGAGAGGAGGTTGAGGAATAAGGGGTTGAAGGATGATGAGGACCCATTAGTGTGTGATGATGTGTCGTCTGATAATGAGTGGTTCATAGATGATGAGACATATTTGC
This sequence comes from Dendrobium huoshanense, assembly GCA_016618105.1. Classification (NCBI taxonomy): domain Eukaryota; kingdom Viridiplantae; phylum Streptophyta; class Magnoliopsida; order Asparagales; family Orchidaceae; genus Dendrobium; species Dendrobium huoshanense. Next base: position 35,598,926 of record CM028351.1, on the reverse strand, counting down.
CATTATCAGACTTACAGTTAGAAGATCTAAGTGTGGATGTCTTGAGGGGCGAAGCAGATCAAGTTGGCACATCCACTAGTACTGCAGTTGGCACATCCACTAGCTATGCAGCACAACAATCAAGTAAAGGTATTCCACAACTTCTTATATGCTATTACATTACATTTATGTCAAGTGAGCAATGAACATGAATACATGATAATGATCTTTTATCTTAATGAACATGGAAGAGAAAAGTGAGTCATGTTGAAGATGAAGATGACATGGCATTCATAGATACAATTGAAGAAGAAGATTCACTTGAAGACCCATTTAGTGATGGGATATGATTTCATTTTATATGTTTTTTGTATTTTAGGAGTTTTGTTAAACTAATATTTTGTGATTTTGTATTTTGGGACATGATTTTATTGCATCTACATTCTTATTTTCCACTAATGCTATTATTTTCCTGCTTAAACCTTTAATTTTTTATTTACGCAATTATGTGTTCGTGAGGCTTACGCCTCAGACCGCCTCGAGGCTTACGCCTCGCCTCACAGACGAAAACCGTCTCTAGGCGCAGTTACGCAATTTTAAACCTTGATATGGATTGAGACCGGTGTGACTATTATGTCAGATGGATGGTCTGACATGAAGAGCAGGAGCTTGATTAACATCCTTGTCAACAATCCCTACGGCACGGTGTTCTTACGATCAGTTGATGCTTCAGAGGAGGTGAAAAATGCCACATTCATTTTCAATTTACTTGATGGTGTTATTGAGGAGATTGGGGAGCAATTGGTTGTCCAGGTAGTGACTGATAATGCCAGTGCATACAAAGCAGTTGGTCAGATGTTGATGGAGAAGAGGACACACCTCTATTGGACACCCTGCGCAGCACATTGTATCGATCTCATTTTGGAGGATCTTGGTAACTTACCTCAGCACAAGAGTGCTCTTTCTAGGGCGAAAAAGATAACAAAGTTCATCTACAATCACTATTGGGTCTTAAGCTTGATGAGAAGGTTTTCAAAGAAAGAAATCATTCGCCCTGCAACCACTAGGTATGTTCTTAATTTTGTACATTGCAAATCATTCCTACTGTATGTTCATAGTTCTTATATTTGTGCACTGTGAATCTATAGGTTTGCCACCTCCTATTTGACACTACAGAGCTTGATGGAGGTGAGGCAACCTTTGGAAGCCATGTTTACATCAACTGAATGGCTTAACTCTGCTTGGGGGAAGAAAAGTGAGGGGAAGGAAATAAGAAAGATAATTCTAAATGATAAATTTTGGGCTACTGTTACCTATGCCATTTTGAGCACGAGACACTTAGTGCAAATTCTACGCTTAGTGGATGCAGAGAAGAAACCAGCTATGAGTTTTATTTATAATGCTATGGATGAGGCCAAGGAGATGATTGCTCACAACTTGGGAGGAGAGGAGGCAAGTTATAGGGAGATTTGGGATATCGTTGATGCTCGGTGGGAGGTGCAGTTACACCGACATCTACATGCAGCGGTATATTATCTCAACCCTCAATTTCAATATTCAGAGAAGAAATCTTCAAATCCTGAGGTGAAGCTTGGATTATATCATTGTAAGGAAAGATTAATACCGGAACAGGCAGATAGGGAGCTTGCAGATTTACAGCTTGTTCAGTTCCGGAATAAAGAGGGTTTTTTTGGATTGAATGCAGCAAAAGCAACCATTTCTAAACGATCTCCAGGTATAATTTTTTTGGTAAATGCAAAACACTTTATTCAGTTCTGATTATGTTTTTTCTTGAAAACAGTTGAATGGTGGATCCAATTTGGTGATTCCACCCCTGAGTTACAGAGTTTTGCTGTAAGAGTGTTGGGCCTCACTTGTTCTTCTTCTGGGTGTGAGCGAAACTGGAGTATATATAGCCAAGTGCAAACAAAGAGAAGAAATCGGCTATCAACACTCAGAATGAACTCTCTGATATATATTATGCACAACAAGAGGTTGAGAGAGAGGAGGTTGAGGAATAAGGGGTTGAAGGATGATGAGGACCCATTAGTGTGTGATGATGTGTCGTCTGATAATGAGTGGTTCATAGATGATGAGACAGATTTGCCATTATCAGACTTACAGTTAGAAGATCTAAGTGTGGATGTCTTGAGGGGCGAAGCAGATCAAGTTGACACATCCACTAGCTCTGCAGCACAACAATCAAGTAAATGTATTCCACAACTTCTTATATGCTATTACATTACATTTATGTCAAGTGAGCAATGAACATGAATACATGATAATGATCTTTTATCTTAATGAACAGGGAAGAGAAAAGTGAGTCATGTTGAAGATGAAGATGACATGGCATTCATAGATACAATTGGAGAAGAAGATTCACTTGAAGACCCATTTAGTGATGGGATATGATTTCATTTTATATGTTTTTTGTATTTTGGGAGTTTTGTTAAACTAATATTTTGTGATTTTGTACTTTGGGACATAATTTTATTGCATCTACTTTCTTATTTTCCACTATTGCTATTATTTTCCTGCTAAAATCCTTAATTTTTCATTTACGCAATTCTGTGTTCGTGAGGCTTACGCCTCAGACCGCCTCGAGGCTTACGCCTCGCCTCACGGACGAAAACCGCCTCGAGGCGCAGTTACGCAATTTTAAACCTTGATTGAGACAACAATTTAACTCAAAACTCAACAATATACTCAACACTACTCTCCAACTCTTAAAACAAAACTCCCAAGTCACAAAACAAAACTCCCCACTACACAAACTGAAACTATCAATACTCTATAATAGCTCCTATAACTATCTGTGAGCTCCCTGAATCGTTGCAACTACTATGTACCTACAAACAAACAAATGAAAAATCAGGACATTATAAATAAATTAAATGAATTTTAGAAAAATAACCAATCTAGCCATTGCAGGTAGAACAAAGTACTGGAAGTATGTAAAAGCAACATAGTAATACTAAAGTAACAAACTATTACAATAAGAAAAAGTTATAAGCATAAAACAACGAACAAACTACTGAAAAAAGCTAGGGTAGAAAGCGACCGCTGTCAAGTGTCAAAACTAGAGACTAGTGCCAAACCTCTCAGACTAATGGACATCCTAGTCTATAGGATTAGGTTGTAAGATCCATCAATGAGCAACTTTTAAGGGAAGTAATAAGCCACATATTTTAGGAAAATTACTAAATGAGTTGCAATAATCCTAAAAATCCAATTAATTAAATTCAAATTCATGGGCATCCTAGTCTATAGGATTAGGCTGTAAGACTCGCTAACGGGCAACTTCTAAGTGAAGTCGTAAGACCCACTTTTTAGGAAAATTGTTAAATAAATTATAAAGATCCTAAAACCCAAACAATCAAATTTAAATCTTTTGGCATCTTAGTCTATTAGATTTAAATGAGAATTTGACTTTTAACCGGACACAATGGTGAAAAAAGATTCATGTAGCCGACCACACGTAGTGGGACAAAGGCTTAATGTTGTTGTTGTTATTGTAGTCTAAAAGATTATGTTATAAGACCCGCTTTGCATGCTACTTCCTAAGGAAAGTCATAAGATCTACCCAAACAATTAAAATTCCAGTGCAGCCTTGTTGTAGAGTTAGGTTGTAAGATCCATCTTTGGGCAACTCATAAATAGATCAATAAACCCCATTCCAAATCAAATACCTGGGCTACTTTCTAAAGAAGCCATAAGTCCCGTTCCAATCCAAACTCCTGGGAAGTCATAAATTTCAAACTAAATCAATTTCTGGATATTTTAATAGATGTAAATTCCAAAACACCCAACAAAATTAAAACTAAAATTTACATATAACCACTTCAGTATACTCGGGATCCCTGAGAGGAGGCAACCCATGTATGTTATTCAGATTCCCTGGACACTACGGTTATTGATTGTTAGTGTTAGTAGATTGAAATCTATTGTATACCCGGGACGATGGAACCATTAGATCTTGATTGAGTTTACCTTCATTTTCCCCACAATTGAGTAAATTACCTAAAATTTATTCATTCTTAATTGAGTGTTTTCTTTTACATATCAAGAGATAATTAACTATGAGTGTTTACGCTCGTGGGAAGTAAGGACCTCAGATCTAATTAAACCCTGACACTAACCTCAAGGGAAATCAAGTTAATTGTAATCTGACTTAAGGGAAATATAACCCTACAGCTGTAAAGCGATTCATGAATTCGTGTCATATTTTTCTTGAGCCAACAACATTAAAATAAACTAAAACAAAAAAAAGGAGAACACAGAGGAAATTAGTAACTGACTCAATTCAACCTTAGTAAGCCAACACCAAAGAAACTTGAAAACAAATATAATTTAAACACTAAGAAAATTAAAAATAATAAAAACTACCCTCAGAACAACCAACTAGTGGTCACCTCACAGGCATAAAAAATAGTAGATAAAATGATTGGTGCTTAAAGACATGCAAACCAGAGGTTCACTACAACAACGTTGGGCCAACGTCCACCACAAACTCCTCCAGCAAATGCTAACAAATTGACCAACCAACACCTTCAAAAGCTTTAGAAGAAAGATACAAATGGGGTGAACATTTGCGAAGAGAAGAAATAGATAAGAAGTCCGAGAAGAAATTATATAGAGGAGAAGAGAAAGGGGAACATAGCTCGCAAGCTATCAAAGAAGAAACCATCATGTTTTAGTGTATCACTCACCAAAAATCAGCTCCCAAATGTCACAAAATAACCCTTCTATATAGGTGAAGGAAGGGAACTAAACAACCAAACAGCTGCCCACTCAAGCCAATAACAGCTGCCCACTCATGTTTTGATGCTTCGGTTTTCCCATGGCGGCTGCCCCTTTGGTTTCAATTTTACCTCAGATTTTCAGTAGTTTTTAGTGGCTGGTTGAGATGTGCATTAACTCCCCATATTTATTGTTCTTTTTCTTTATTTTCTCCCCTATAAAAGGGGCTGTTTGCTGCAGTTTTACGAAGAAGAGAGTTTTGAGTGATAATTTGTGGAATGCAAAACCTGTGGGTTTTCTCTAACATGCAAGCTAGCCTCCTATTCCCTTCCCCTCTATTAATTAGTCTCGGTCTTCTATCTTTTTCTTCTATCCATGGTTTCCACTCCACATGTATATCATTCTTCTATAAAATTTTTGTAAGTTGATTGTAGTTGCATCGATGTGTCATGTTAATTGTTTATCTATAAAACTGTCTTTTAATTTGCAATATTAGCGTTTATGTTTATCTATGTTGTAAGAAAGGAAGATTCGAGTCTTTGCAATATTTTTTTAATTCCATCAATTTGGTATCAAAGCTTAGGACATGTGAGTTTTCCTTTAAGAAAAATCAAAAACGAAAAAATGGACAGAGTAAAAGCCGAAGTTTCAAGTAAGTTTCAAGATTTTATTATTTTTTTTTCTTACAAAGTTTTATTTTTGTTAAGTTTCAAGATGAAATTGAATTTGTAGTTGGCGAAACCAGCCAACTAATCTAGAAGAGACAATTCCAACATTCAGAGGGTTTCACCAAAATGGAGTTCTACTGATCCAATCAGAACGAGCTTTATAAATTCAGGAGAAAATGAATTTGTGTGCAGAAAGATTTGAGAAGAAAAAAGTCTACTTCAAGCCAAGTTTAATTAAGAAAAAGAAATGATTCAAAGAAATTATTTAACTTTAATACAAGAATTGGATGTGGCTCATTTGTCGTGTCATGGAAGTTCTGATGCTATCTTATCAGAAGATGTGATATCTCCGCTAGGGGAGAATTGATGTAGGCAAGCTGTACCCCCCTACCCCCCTACATGCATCATTCTTCTATAAAAATTTTCTAAGTTTTTTGTAGTCGCTTTGATGTGTCATGTTTAGTGTTTATCTATAAAAGTGGCTTTAAATTTGCAATATTAGTGTTTATGTTTATCTATGTTGTAAGAAAGGAAGATTCGAGTCTTTTTAATATTTTTTTTTTATTGCATCAATTTGGTATTAGAGCTCAGGTCATGTGAGTTTTCCTTTCTTAAAAAAAAAAACAAAAAATGGATAGTCTAAAAGTCGAAGTTTTAAGTCTCAAGATGAAATAAAATCTTTAATTGGTAAAAATCAGCCAATTAATCTAGAAGAGACAATTCCAACAACCAAATGGGTTTCACCAAAATGGAGTTCTACTGATCTAATCCAGAACGAGATTTACAAAATTCAGGAGAAAATGAGATTTTAAAAAAGAGTTGAGAAGAAAAAGAGCTTAATTTAAGCGCAGTTTAATCAAGAAAAAGAAATGATTCAAAAAAAAGTATTCGACTTTAATACAAGAATTGGGCGTGGAAAGTTTTGAAGCTCTCTCATCAAAAGATGAGATTACTCCACCAGGGGAGAATTGATGTAGGAAAGCTATTTTCTCTAGCTTTATTTTCTTGAGAGAGCTGTTTGCTGCAGTTTTACGAAGAAGAGAGTTTTGAGTGATAATTTGTGAAATGTAAAACCTGTGGGTTTTCTCTAGCTTGCGAGCTAGCCTCCTATACCCTTCCCCTCTATTAATTCATCTCGATCTTCTATCTTTTTTTTTCTATCCATGGTTTTCACTCCACATTTATCATTCTTCTACAAAATTTTTGTAAGTTAATTGTAGCCGCGTCAATGTGTTATGTTAATTGTTTATCTATAAAAGTGTCTTTAAATTTGCAATCTTAGCATTTATGTTTATCTATGTTGTAAGAAAGGAAGATTCGAGTCTTTGCAATATTTGTTTTATTGCATCAATTTGGCATATGAATAAATGTGCACAAGCATGTAATTTCATTGCTGGGCATTGTAGTGTCCATATGTCATGCTGTTTTTTAATGCATAATATATCATGCTTTCAAATTAAAGTGCTTTATCCTATTGAAAGTGCAGTGTAAAATTCTAATTGTAAAGGCTTCAAGGTTTTATCTTTGTATGCTGCACATATTATTGAGAGATGGTTTATGTATGATTCACAAAGCTGACATGCAAGATAAACTATTTGAAAAAGTTAATTAAACTATTTTGATTTGATTTTGAAAGGATGTTCGGAAAACAATATGGGGCCATTTGGTTTGATGCAAAAGGAATGTAGAGTACAATGAAATATATTATAAAAGGAGTGTAGCGCATTTAAAATGTTTGGAGTTATTTTGATAAATATAAATAAATTCATCTAATTATTATTATTATTATTATTTTATGTTTGGTTTGAAGTAAAATGAATGCAGGGTAAAGTCCATTGATAATGGTTTTCGATGACTGGCGGTGGAAGTGGCAATGATATGTCACGACAACGACAATAGGCAACGACTGACAACGGTAGTCGATGCTAGTGAGCGGCGGGTGGTGGCGGTTTCAAGCTGCGAATGTTGTCGAGTGGGGATGGTGGGTGGTTGACGGCGAGCGGCGATGTAACAATGACATGAAATTTACCGTGTATTTGAAAATTGGACAAATCTAACAATTTCAAAATACATAAAAATTGAACTAAAGGGTTAATTCTACGACAACAACAACAAGTCTTTATCCCATTATGTGGGGCCGGCCACATAAATACTTTTTCTTCATTGTGTCATGTTAATGGTCAAATTCTCATCTACATCTAATAAAAAAAGGTCTTTTCTAATATTTTCTAACCAAGTCTTTTTAGGTTTACCTCTACCTTTTACTCTGCATTTTTTTAGTTCAGTCCAAATATTAATATTTTTTGGAACCCTTACATTTTGAATACTTTATACCTCTTTTATTTCAAACTAAACAACTCCGATAACAATAATAATAATGAGGGGAATCCTTTCCTACAAATGGCAAAACTTGTTGCCCATCAGAGATGGCAATTTGATGAAATGATGAAGTGCAAGCCTTCTTTTAGTTCTTAAAAGAGAATTGGGAAGTAAAAGCTTTAAAGTTGGAAGTTTTGGGCTTCATGCACGCTTTCAAGCTCTACTTTCCAATCATTGTTGGGGAGCTTATCAAAGTTCATGCCCTTATCTTCCAAACATTTTGTGGAAGGTCCTAGATGTAAAACTACAAGATAGTAATGTTTCAAGCGCATTTTTCCAAAATACATAATTTCTTTTTTCTAGAAAGAACAATGGTGAACTTCCACAATTTAAGAAATTAATACTAATAGTTCAATGCCATGAGGAAACAACTTTTCTAATTTTCTATTTTTTTATCAGTGTAGATATTTTAATGTCATGTGATGAAACTGTATTTGTCGACATTTTTCTTTCTTCTATCATACAGGGTAGAACTCGGCGTGGGTTGATGTAATCTTTATATTCAATGCCTCTAAAACTATCCTTTTAATTATTTAATGCTGATATTAAATCGTTGGAAAGTATGAACAACTATTATTTAATTTCTATGCAAACTAAGATAATATTTCTGATTTTAAAACTTACACATGCATTGCTTTATGTATTATGAGTGATAAGTATTGAAATTTTATTTTATTTTATGGTTATGGATTGTTATTGAGATATTCACATTGAGGGGCCGGGCTGTATGTTTTTTATAGATGAAAATTTTAATTAGTGAGATCCACTAAAATTTGTGAAAAGTTAGAATAACAGAGAAAATGATGTAGAAGATAGGCGAGTTAAAATTAATAAAATAAAGATTGAGAATATAATGTGCATTTTTAATGGCTATGATATAAATAATCATTCAATATTTGACTTAACCCAGATCCGACTTGAAAAATTTCGGGTTTGGGTCAACCTGTTTGGCAAACGGGTTGGGCCCGATTTCAAAATTATTCCCCGTTTTTAAAATCGAGGTGTTTTCTGGTGAACCTGAAAACTCGAAGTTGACCAGGATCCCACTCGCACCACGTCACTCCTGCTTCTCGCACTTGTGCACCTGCGGCCTGCCTCGTTCGCGCTTGACCCCGGGTTCCGCTCTCGTGGCCTGCCTCGCTCTTGCTCCACGCTGCGTGCCGCACACGAGCCCTGCCTTAGCTACGCTTGACCACACGCTCGACCCCGTGTTCGACCTTGCCTATAGTCCATGCTCGACCTTGCGCTTGCTCACCTGCTCTGCGCCCATGTTAGCGTGTTGGGGCAAGTCGGACCCTAGTTTGGATTTCTGACCCATTTTCAAAATCGGGTCAAATAATGACGGGCCAATTTTGGGTTTGACCCTAACTCGACCCAAAAATTCATTTTGACACCCCGAATAATTATTAATTGATATTATTGGAAGATAAAATAATGTATAGATGTGATAGGTTTAAGTATTAGAGATCTATTATACATTAGTATATATATATATATATATATATATATATATATATATATATATATATATATATATATATATATATATATATATATATATATATATATATATATATATATATATATATATATATATACACACACACACACAAAACTTATTTGATTGGACTAAAGTTCAATAATAAAACTAAGCCAAATAAGTTAAATTAAGCCTTTTAGTGGGGTTAAGATGTTGAATTAGTGAAAATGGAAAGCTGTTAACTTGACCACCATAGTATCATAATGTATAATTAGCCATTAATTGTCCTTAATTATTATTATTTGGACCTTAACTAATTACAATTTCCTTAAAATCATTTGTGTACTAAAATTATGTTAATTAAAATACTTATTATTGTTAATGATTGATTCTTTTAAGTAATTAATCACTAATTATTTATCTCAAGGATAATTGCCATAACTTATTAGTAATACAATTTTAATGATTTAATTAAAAATCTAATTAATCCTTAATGAATATATTTGCATAATAAATTATTAATTAGTAATGTATTTATAAAATTATTTCATGCTCATCATATTTGATACATATGAAATATAATCAATATATTTAAAATATTTAGTATAAATGACTCAATATCTATGATGCACAGACACTGACACAACGATACAGATACGACACAGACACATGACACGTCAATTATTGAAAATATAGGACATGAACACAGATTATACACGATATTATAATTTTTATATTTTAAAATAGTTTATAAAAATTTAATAAGTATAATATAAAAAATAATTTAAAAATAATAGTCATTTAACTATAATTTGTGCTTACAATGATTAATATTAGGATGTCGAGAGTCAAGCATCAATGCTGTCTATCAGACATCGAGAGAGGAGACGACGATGTTGTCGAGATTCGGACATACGCCAATGTCAAAAGGACGTATGTTGTTGCTATTAAGAGAGCGTTGGTCGTCAATGTTAAGAAGTCATCGGACAAATATGAGTTATCAAGTTGTGGGTGTAGAAATTGCTAGCGTCGAGCATCAATGTCAAGACAGTGTCGTACTTTGATGTTGAGATGATTTTGAAATATCGATATTATAATGATGTCATACGTCGATGTTGAGATGACACCAGGCATTGTTGTGAAACCAAGGTCGCAACTCGCCAAAGAGCAATGAAAATGAGAATATTCGATGAATGAGGTATTAAGTGCGGGTGATTGATTTGGTGTTGTGGATAGGAAAGAAGAAATTCAGTTTTTATGTTTTAAATAAATAAAATTTTTATATATAAGAAATTATATTAAAAAAAAAACTCATAAAATATTTAAGACACGTGTGTCCAATTTATATTTAATATATTTTTTTAATCGGACATGTTTTCGGTGTGTCTGACACGTGTCGTGTCGGATACGTGTCAGACATTGCACGTCTCTTTGAGGAGAAGTATTGTTGCATCATATTGAGTCAATATTTATCTATCTATTTTTATTATTGATTTATAAATTAATTAAATATTTATCCTATGCTTATTTTTATAAGATATTAAGAAATTTGAAATAGTCTTAATTAAATCGCAATCAAAAGAGGGTGCTTATGAATAAAGCTTGTTAGGGTTGCACTTGGCTTATCTTGAACTTAAATCTAACCCATGAGCTAAGATGAGTTTGAGTGAGCTTATGAAGGCTTCAAAAAAATCATTTTACTCTTAAGCATAGCTAAGCTAGCGTTAAGTGTGAACTAAACAACCCTTTTAGTTAAGACTCGGTAGTTAAGGGAGAAGCATGACTGGATTATTATGCTATAAGAGGAGATCATGGAGACTTTAAAGTAAATTTTATATAATTGTAATTATGTTGGCGATTTTGAATGGATTTGATTTTTTTACAATAAAAAAAGATTGATTTCTAAGTTGGGGTTGACAATGATGAGGATATTAAATGAAAGTGTGGCAGTTAGGAAAATTTAATTAGGGAATTGTTATATTATAAGAATTAGTTAGTGACATCTATTGAAGCTAACCTAAGGTAATTGAAAATGTACTTAGTGATTTGAATATGTATAAGAAGGATAGAAATGCACCCATTAGACCAGTTGATAAAGTTAGTGTTAGAGGTTTGGAAGAAGTAGACCTAAGGTGATATGGATAGAATAAAATATTTTCTGAAGAATTGGTTTAACACCTTGGGCATCACTTAGCAGGGAAAACTCAAAATTGAGAACTCATAATTTCAAGCCCAAATAGCTGAGATAAAGGTACTTATGATGAAGCATGCATTGCTTTATGAGGTCATAATGCCATTCCAGATTGATTTCATTCATATATTATGCCGGACTCACCAAAATAGTAGGGATATGGTTGGTGATAATTCTTTCAGTATTTAGTTCGGTCTTTTAATTCATAGAGGTTGAAGTATATAACTTAATTTAACATCTTTGAAGATACTTTCTACCTAATCATATCATTTTATGAGTTTGCTTGTGGGGTACATCATTTATGTATGTGTGGCCATCTTCAGAGTATGTTAACAGGCTAGAATTGTTATAAATAATATTCTGCATGTTTCTGCTAAAGAAAAGCCTTGTGGATATGTGTGATACAATAGTTTAAATGTTTATTTTTTCTTTTTTTAACTAAGCTTATTGTTAGCCATGCCTCAATTTTGCAGTGGTACGCGGATTAAGCCCCGCAAAAGGAATATCACAGCTCCTTTGGACCCTGCAGCTTTTGCGGATGCGGTGGTCCAGATTTATCTGGATAATGCTGGTGATCTGGTATGACCCATCACCAAATAGTATTTTCAGTAAAAGAATTGTCGAGCCAGACAATATTGAAAAAAATTCTTCATTCTTTACTACAAATATCGATGAGAAAGTAGAAAATTAACTAAAGAATTTGAAAGTGCTGGATGTATTGTATTAGGGATATGGTTTTTGAAAATAGATTAGAATTGCTTTAGGATATTAAATCTAGAAATTTTCACTGTAAGTTATATTGGTATTTATGTAAAGTGTTGTGGAGAGAGAGAGAGAGAGGTGTTAGTGTAAGTGACATGGTAAGGATTTTTCACAGAATTTCACTAAAGCAAGAATTATCACCAAATGCGGCTTTAAGGTTATAGCTGGTCAATATTTCAAATTGACACCTAGTTTGAGTTTGATGCTGATATAGATATCACTTGAATAGGTAACTATTTATTTAACAATTATATTGTATGGATTCTATGCAATATGACAAGGCCTGTTGACATGCCGCCAGTTTTTCTATTTCCTTCAACTTAATCATATTGAGCCCATGTTATGCGAGTTGGAGCTTTTATATAGGATATTATAGTATGACTTTGGGAAGGGCATTAGGTGTGCCTATTTCCTCAAATTAGTGTTTTTATATGGGTATCATTTCATTATGGGTTTCTTATGCATCTTGCTCAGCAACAAATTTTCTTTCACAGGAACTCATTGCCAAAAGCATCGAATCATCAGATCTTAATTTCTCCAGATACGGTGACACCTTTTTTGAGGTATTTATTTATAATATGTTGGTATAAAGTGATGCCACTTAAATGCAAAAAAAAAATCTTTTGTTTTGTTTTGTGTATTTTTTTTTACATATTTGCATCTTGCTTTTCTGTCATTTTATGTATTTAAGTAGTCATTTGATTCAATGAAATTTTCTGTTTTGAGAACTGTTCAGTGATTATTGTTGTGCTTTGACCATGAATCTGTTTGATTGAAGGACAATGTTTCTTGTTTAGTAATTGAGAAGATGCTTCTCACAGATAATTATGACATTGGCTATGTATCATTCAAAATAGTTTGTTGTTTGTTTGCTTGATTACTATTTAATAGTATACGATTCTATAGCCGAATTTCTAAAAGCTGAATAGTGTACTGCTTGCTGAAAGTAATATGAGTTTTGGATACTGAAGTGATCCAAAGGAAACTTAACTTATTTGTTATTCTGGTTTGAGGTACCCTTGTTAACTCAATTAAATACTAAAGCAGTGCTTTTATCTTATTGATGAAGCTCTACCGAAGTAAACCTCCACTGCTTGCTAGAGCTCAATTAACCTAAGAACAATCTAAATTCAGCAAACAGGACATCCTAATCCTGAAATCACCCAATTAGCCTTAAATAGGCTCTTCTAATTCCCTGCCAAATCAGCTCCCTTTCCTTAAATAATTCCGCCTCATATTTAAATTCAAATAAGATCTTTTGCCTTAAATAATTCCTTCCCAATTGTAATTAAAACTTTCCTAAATAATTCCCCTTTGATTCCTCCTCTCTTTCCCTAAATGATTACCTCATATTTTGAATTCAAATTAGATCTCTTGCCCTAAATTTTAACTTTCAATTGTAAATAAAACTTTCCTAAACAATTTATTTTTTCTTAAGAACCTTTCTAAATAGTTCCATCTTGATTAGGAAACTTTCTAATTCCCTCCCAATCAAATCGGCCGGTCTATTAGAAGTTTAGATCTTGAAATTTATAGTACTCTTCTTATATAAGAGTATATTAGTGTATGGCAATAATGGAGAAGATTTTGTTCAATTACTAGAGCTAATAGCCTTTCATATCTCAAGAGAAAGCATTACCTCCATTTGTTGAAGTCCATAGATAATGTCAGATCTTGAGAGGACATGGTGAGCAGCTAAGAGGTTCATAATGTGAGTACACAATAAAACAGCAAGATGCTGACATAGAGTCAATGAATACCTAAAAGGATCATTGGTGTACCAAGAGGCCAAATATGTTTAATGATTGCAAAGGAGATGGAGCCATAAAAAAATGAAGATACATCAAGAAACTATCATAGTTTTACTTGAGTAATTCAAGAAGATAATTGCCATTAAAGGTCAGGAAGGTGAAATAATTTCTAATATTTTATAATAGGTACAAATTTTCTTCAAAAAGGAAGTCAAGGTTTAAAAGGCTGAAGCTAACATTGCTTGTGAGGAACCAATGAGTGCATATAATGAATCTTTCTCTAGAAGGGTAGCAATTTGCTTCAATGGGTTTGTTCACAATTGATGGAATACTACAACACAAGGCTAAAAGGAAATGTTCCACCTAAGCTCCAAATTGGGTTGACATAGACTCATTATGCCCTTCTCATGGACCAATCTTATATTTGGAATGGATACTTCCAGGCCAACTTTATTAGCATCAGTGATTAATATTATCAATTGGCCATCATCTACAATAATTGGGGTGACTACTACAAGAGGATTTTTTTTTTGACTACTACAAGAGGTTGTACACATTAGCTAGTATAACGACATTGTTGGTTTCTTACTCCACTAGCATAGCTGAATACAATGCTCTTTGGGTTGACTAAATCTGTGGAGAGTCAATTACAATCTTTAATTATGAGAATTGCATTGGTAAATGAACTTAAAGTGGGAGTTGTGATATGGGAATGCTTTAACCCCTAATTCATCCTAGTTAGGAATGATTGGCAAGCTAATAATTCTTGGATTTAGCCATCTTTGATAGACTCAATAAGGGCATTAAAAAATAATAAAATTATATTATCAAGTGGAGGCTTTAATTCATTCTAAATGGGCCTTAAATAATCAATTTCAGCATGCTTTCATTCCATATTTTTAAGGAGATCGGATTTTGAAGATATAATTAAACATGAATGAAGTTTAAATGGGCCAAAACCTAACTTTACAATTCAAGCTATGCATGGAGAATTCAACCGCCATTGAAGGAGATGACTTAGTTTATTTGATTGATTCTCTAAGAATATAAATAGTATATGATGATAAGTGGAATGTCTTAATGGATAACTTGTCTTGATGTTAGTACTTATTTAACCTAGTTTTTCCTATAATAACCATGTATTTGGTTATTTAACACATTCATTTGAAGTTCAATTCAAATTCCATTCAATCTCAAATGTTTCACTTGACATTATCTCTCTCTACTTGTAGTGAACTTCTGGTTCCCTCTTATAGTTTTTTTTTTCTCCAATCTTATACTCAACATCTAAGATCCCTACTCTTCTTATAGCTTTTTTTTTCCAATCTTACACTCAACATCTAAGATGTTTTCTCCTCCAAATTCACTCTTAAAAGGTTTGGAAATGAATCCCTATGCATATGGATTACTAGAACAACAACAACAATAACAAATCTTTATCCCACTACGTGGGTTAGCTACATGAATCCTTTTTCTCCATTGTGTTCTTTAAGAGTCAAAATCTCATTTAAACCTACTAAAAATTTCATTTCAAATACTTTTAAACAAATTTTTTTTAGGTCTACCTCTACTTTTTTTAATATAGGCAAGATTTAATACATGAACTCTTCTAACAAGTCATCAAAAGGTTGATGTTTTATGTGACCCAATGTTTAAAATTGTGTATTCGGGTATTGAGGCTTTTTTCATTCGTGAGGCGAGGCGTAAGCCTCAAGGCGTTTTGAGGCGTAAGCCTCAAAATCAAAAGATTGCGTAAACAGAAAATGATAATTTTTTTATATACTAATGAGTGAATAATATAAAACATAAAAAAGCATAAGATATGAAGTGAAATCAAAATATCTCAATAAAAAGACAACATGAAATATAGTTCAACTCAAAATTCTATCTTTCCCAAATCTCATTATTTTTTTTCATTAACATATAATTCCAATTTCCAACAATAAATAGCAATGACATATCACATAAGAACTCATAAGTCATCAGCACTGTAATCACTAAGGTGTTCTTCATTTGAATCATCATTATGGTGAACTGCTCTCTCCCCTTCCTCCTCTCCTATAGAGTCCAATGTCGGACATTTACTTCAAGATTTATGTAAGTTTTAATATATATAGCGTGAGGCGTAAGCCTCATGCCAGTGAGGCGAGGCGGGCTTCAAGGCGGGCCTCAACCAAGTTGAGGCGCAAGCCTCATGAAAAAAACTCGAGGCGTGAGCATCGAGGCGTTTTTTACTGGAATTGCACAAAGGCGGGTCTCAAGGCGTGCCTTATATTGCGCATTTTTAAACCATGATGTGACCAATTCATCTAAGGCGACTCTCTCTAAATTTTTTTTGCCATTGGAGCTACTTCAACCTTTTCCCGTATATACTCGTTTGACATTGTCTCTAAGAGTAAAGCTACTCATTAACCTAAAGCGTTCTCATATTTGCAACACTTAAACTAAATTTTATGCTTCTCTATTAATGGGAAACATTCTACACCATAAAGCACTATAGGTCTCACCACCATCTTACAAAATTTTTCCTTAAGTTTGATGGATACTTTTCTATCACACAACTGGCCTGATGCATTCCTCCACTTCAACCATCCTTTTTTAATTCTACTAATAATAACCCCATCTATTTTACCGTTACTTTGAACAATATGCCCGAGATATATAAAATATGTATTCTTTTTAATAATTTGATTGCTCAAAGTTATAATCTTCCCACTAGATCTATTACTACTATTACACTCCATGTATTGAATTTTAGATCAAATGAAAACCTATAGACTCTAAGCTAGACATCCATAATTCAAGTTTTCCTTCAACTCCCTTTCTAGCTTATCAACAAGAAGATTATGATCAATAAAAACATACATCAGGGTACATTCTCAAATGTCTAGGAAGAACATCTATGATTAAACCAAAAAATTATGGGCTTAAAATGGATCCTTGATGTAATCCAAATGAATTAGGAAAATACTTAGTTAAACCACATTGTGTTTGAATACAAGTATTGCTCTTGCATGCATATCCTTAATGACTTGAATATAAGCATTATTAACTCTTTTTTTTTTTCTTTAAGAACTTTTCAGAGCACTTCTCTTAGAACTTTATCATATGCTTTCTCTATATCAACAAATAGCATATGTAGATCCTCCTTATTCTCTATACTTCTCTATCAAACCTATCAATAAATGTACAACTTCCATAGTAGATCTACCTGACATGAATCCAATTTGATTTTGAGAAACAATAGTATCATGTCGTAACTTGTGTTCAATTACTCTCTCTCATAATTTTAATGTATGACATATTAACTTAATTTCTCTATAATTCGTACTCTTGTGTATCATGTTTATTCTCAAAAATAGGAACCAACACACTTCACTCATTTGACTTTTTTTAGTCTTCAAAATAATATTAAAAAATTTAGTAAGCCTAGAAATTCCTTCATCTTCTAAGCATTTTACACCTCTATTGCAATATCATCAAATCCAATTGTTTTTCTTCACTTCAATTCCTTTGAAGCCTCTCTAACTCCGGTTTTACTAATATGATGATAAAATAATGTTTTTTTAAATATGATAAGGTCACTAAAATTAATATTATTCTCATATTCTTCATTTAAAAGTTTATCGGAATATCTCTTCTATCTATCTTGAATATCCTCTTCTAATAAAAACACTTTTATTTTCATCATTAATATATTTCATATCCTTACTTCTCTTATCCCTTTTGTTTAGCTAGCTTATACATACATCCTTCTCTCTCTTTAATATCTAATCTATTATATAAATTGTTAAAAGCTTAATTTTTTACATCTCATATTGCTTTATTACTCCTTACTCTTTCCTAATTTTCTGAGTATTATTGGGAGCTTTTTCTTTTGATACTCCAAGAAAATGCTTTGCAACTTTCTTAATATCACTAGCTATTTTTTCCCACATAACATAAACTTTCTCATGCACAATTAAAATAATGGGATCTTGAATCGTATTCTAAAAAAAACTACTTTTGTTAGTATTTTTTTAAATGCCCGCATCTATTTTTAGGAAAATATTTTACTTTATATTTTATATTTTGCTCCATATTAAAGTCTAAAACTAGTGAGCAATATCTTAGGTTTGGATTCCAATACAAAATAATGATTCTTTCTCCTCTCATTTGCCTCTCTATTTCTCTCTCTTTATCTCTAATTGAGCACATAAGGAAGTGGGAGTCCCAAAGATGGCATGGAAAATTCCAATTAGGGTTGGAGGAACACTTCCTGCATGATAATTCAATCACCTTCTCTTTCTTAATCCATTGATCTGGTCTATCATGGTCTCATCTTGCATGCTACTTGATTGTTCTTGTAAGAAACAATCAAGAAACCCTAACCCATGTATCCATGAAATCTACTATGTAAGGAAAGCCATATATATCCTTATATCATTAAATCCCAGCCTACCCTTGGTGTTTTGATTGTTTACGGAAACATCAATGTTTAAAAAGGTGAAATTGGGAATCAAGGTTCCATAGCATTCTCATCATCATTCTGGAATCATTTTGGTAGCTTAATTCATTCATTTTGTGATATTAATGATTTCGGATCATTCTTCCTTTGAGGAGAGCAGCTCTGGAAGAACTTAGAAATGCATTTAAAATATAAACCATGATCAAAGATGAGAGAAAAAGGGAGATTTAAATGTGCTGATAGATACGTTAAAAAAAGATTATCATAGGAGGGCAAATACGATAACTAAAAAGTTCATCTTACATATCTTTTAGGAATGTAGTCATAGGAGAAGAATATCTATCTATATATATATATATATATATATTGCAAGTTTAACCTTGTAAGGATAAATTTTTAAATACAAATTGAAAGAAGATAAATTGCTAGTTTACAATTTCAAAATTATCAATGTGTTTTCAGTTATGAGATGAGGGAACTATGGAAATTGCATAATATTCTATTTCCAGTTTTCTCTATTTATTTCTAGAGTATTGACTACCTTTTAAGAGAGGTCTTAAGAGAATATCTCCTTGATTTAATTTGATTTGATTTAATACAACTGGGATAAGGATGATTTAATTAGTTCATCTAGTTGAACTTGTGATAGATATGCGTCATATTTTTCTATAATAATGAGGTGTTAGGATATAAAAATTAAGCTTGAAGAAATTGGATGACTTTTCTCATATTCTCTTTCTCTTCTCTCTTTAAATCTGGATCAAGAGGCCAACCTAAGGCTTTCTCTCTATCCCATCCGAACTTCAATCAAACCCTTGGGCATGGTCTCCAAGGGGACAAGCTGCTAGTCCATTCTCTCTCATTTCAAATTGATTAGGAGAATCAATCTAATACTTCTCAATTCCTCCCTATAAACCTATGATTGTTCTAGAAAAATTCTATTAGTTTCAAAAGTTTTATGAACAATTAATTTCAAATTTGAATTGTGTGTCCATGATTACATTCGTGGTTTTGAGTTGTACATATCATGCCTTATGATTGCTCCTCCTCATCCAATATAAAGTATAACAAAGGAGGGGAGGGTACAACCCAATTGACTTAATTTATTACCATCACCCTTTATGAAACTCTATCTACTAGATTAGACTTAGGGGCTGTTTGGTATCGGATTTATGTTGGGATTTAAGTCAGATTTACGCTAAATCCAGCCAAACGGTTTTTGTGCGCGCGTTAAATCCCGGGATTTCAGAAATCCCGAATTTAGGGATTTACGGCTTAAATCCCGGATTTACTAAATCCCTCGGTTCGGTGGATTTAATGGGATTTAGCCGAATAAGCGCGCGAAAGGGAGAAAGTTACCTTCACAGCTAGCGAGCTCCTGTTCTTGCTTCCGATCAAAATGTTGTAACTTCCGATCGGACAGGAGGGAAAGTCGTAGAAGGAGCGAAGTCGAATAGCCAGGAAGGAGCCGAAGAAGCGACGCGTGCAATCTATACACCTCCTGCAAAGCAACGAAGCCGAGCAGCAAGGACGAAAATAGAGGATGAAAGGCAAACCTAGACGCCTTATGTTATTATTGATTAACTTAATTTAATTAATATAATTTAAATTATTAATAATTAAGTAAATTAATTAAATAACTAATTGTATAGTTAGTGCATAAATTAATTATCTAGATTTAACTTAATTGTATAATTAGTAATTAATATTAATATAATTAGCTTAATTAATATAACTTAATATATATATATATTATAATGTATATAATTAATAGTTACTAAGTACTTTATACATAATATGTTATTAAATTCATAACACATTAATTTTTATTTTTAATTATACATTTATTTTTTAAATTTATAATTATTTTCTTCACATTTAAATTCTTAACTACCATAAATCTTGAAATATGTACCAAACAGTTTCTCAGAATTTAACAGGATTTAGCATTTGACATACCAAACAGTTTTCAGGATTTAACACATTTCGGATTTACTAAATCCAGATTTACAGGATTTATTAAATCCTACTAAAGTTAAATCCCACTTGTTGCCAAACAACCCCTTAGTGATTAAGTCAGTTACATGAATCATCAATACTACTGATATAATATAATTTCTACTTCACAGGGATCTAATGATTAACACAAATCAATTGGGCGAAAGTGTTCCTTTCGAAAATTGATTCATGTAGCCGACCCCATATAGTGGGACAAAGGCTTGATGTTGTTGTAGTTGTAATGTTGTATCATATGGATGACCATTCTTGTGCCAACCTTAAAGTATTTAACTCAATGTCATGATTAGTTACAATGCTTTTCAAATAAATCAACTTCAAATTTTTATTGATTTTTTTTCTGCATTGTTACTAAAAAAATTATCCTCATGTCTGTCTCTATAAGAGCATTGATAGGTGGCCTTTCAATACTTATAAATGTGTTAAGTTTAGATCCTAATTTTTGTCTTATGAAGAAACTACCTATGCAAACTGGCTTATTAAGGATGTTTCGAGGATTTTACCAAAATTTTGGTGAGTCTCTTCTTTTTTATAAATTGGGGTGATGTTTTTGTGATTGATTTGAGGCATTAGGGCTGTAAAATTTCACAAACAAAACTATTGTGAAATTTGCAGTTGTGATCATATGAGTTAGCCATCAACTGGGTTAAGCATATATAAAATTTATGGTGTGTTTTGTGCTTTGATCTTCCCTCTATTCTTTTTTTTTTGCTGATTTAGGCCTCGTTAATTGCCAATAGAATGTCCTGCAAAATCTGAACATTTAATAAGCTAAATTTATGCAGGACTCCAACTCTATTTACTATCTTTCTTTAGAGCTCCTGTTTTGCATGTCTAGCCATCATAAAAGTTTGCTGCATAACTGCTGTAATTTTTGTTTAATTGAAGGTCATCTTTACTGGAGGCCGCACTCAACCTGGCACCATAAAGCCTGATGAAGGAGATAGACATTCTTATTCTGTTATAGATTGTGAGGCGACACGGGAAGCTATATTGCCTTCTGTTCTTTATATACAAAAAATCTTACGGCGCCGACCTTTTCTAATTAAAAACTTAGAAAATGTTATGCGAAGATTTTTACAGTGTTTGGAACTATTTGAGGAGAATGAAAGGAAGAAGCTTGCAATTTTCACTGCCCTTACATTTTCTCAAAAGCTATCAGGTCTTCCTCCTGAGACTGTCTTCCAGCCTTTGCTTAAGGATAATCTTGTTGCCAAGGGACTAGTTCTTTCATTCATTACTGACTTCTTTAAGGAGTATCTGAAGGACAGTAACATAGATGATCTTATAGCACTTTTGAAGAAGGGAAAGATGGAGGATAATATACTTGAATTCTTCCCAACTGCAAAACGCAATGCTGAAGGTTTCTCTGAGCATTTTATGTAAGCATTGTATTCAAAATAGATTTCTTTTTTATTTATATGCCAATTTGATTGCTAGACAACGTAAAACTTGAAATATGGGAAGTATCAAGCTTGTATGTTCCAAAAATTGAAGGATAAACACGTGCGGTACTGATTTGCAATGTATCCCTATAGCTGCTGTTGCGTGGTGGGTGGTGCTATGAGTTACTGATACAGAACAATTCGACTAATATAGTCTAAAAAAGACCAATAATGCTTGGTGGCATAACCTAAAGAAGTTGAAGCGGGGTACAATGAAGTTGAACCAATTTTCAATCCTTTTTAAAACTATTTAATTTAAGGCCGATTTTTCTAATATATTTTTTAATTTATTTTATGAGGCTGAATTATCTTCTTTTGGGTAATATTAGGTTTAAATTTGAATATTTGATAGTATTTTATTTTATATTATTTCAAATAGTTAGCCTGATTGTTGTAACTCTATTTCTATAATTGGGATTCATGGCTTTACTTGATAATTCATTAACTACTCAGCAACAACAACATAAGCCTTTCTTGATAATTCATTAATTATTGATTAATGAATTTATTTTTGGGGTTCAAATCATATGTTTAAATTGCGCATGAAGCTCTACTAGACGAGGCGTACACCTTAACAAGGATGGGAATGCCTTGCCGTTCGCAATAAATAAGAGGTGTAGCGTTAAATGTTAGGGTTTTTTTGGCTAATTAAATAAAAATAATAATTTAAAATAAAAGACATTCCCAAAGCTTCATTTTATTATTTCACTTCATCTCAAGTTTAAATAGATCTCTTGAATTTCTTTCTGATGATCTTCACATCTATCGCATGACCCTCTTAACAAGTCGGTTGTTTTTGCTCAATTGCATGAAAAGACATACATTTATTTGATGTGCAGCTATTTTGATCAAGTTTTTACATGTGTTGTAACCATAATGAAAGAACAAATTTTCTTTCTCATAAGAAAGTTACACTATGTAACAGTGCTTGAGGAGGTGAATGAGGATATGTGCTCATATGAACAAAATGATCACGCTGAAGCTGTATACTCATGAATGCTTTCGTTCGTGTTTCACAGGTAGCTACCAAGTATTGCCGGAAGGTTGTAGTTGAAGCTGTATACCCTTAAAGGGATCGACAAGTCAACTTACCTGAGCCTATTATGAAGCTCGTTCAACATGGCTTGAACTAAGGCCCCTTGTCGAATCGCTACATGCTACTACCTCTCTTACTAACTTTCCTCGTTGAATATCCAAACTCGCCTAACTTAGCTACTGGAAGAGAAGACACATTATTTAACTACAACATTCCGACATAAAGCTCTTTCATTCTCACAACATTTTACTCGTATGATTCCTTAAGGCAGTCTGAGATCTTCTACATTAGTGATGCCCAACCATTTGCTAGGGGCTCACTTGCAGACTCATTGGAATTCTACTCACCACCACCAAACTCACCCGATGACTTCACTCTTCTCTAGCTTAGCAGGAGTCGACATGTGGACTAGCATATGGTGTTGTACAGATATTCTGTATGACATGTATTTTCATTTATTTATTTTTGTATAACCTTTCTTGTATTCCTCAAAACTCTATAAATAGGGGGTGAGGAGAAATAGTTGGAAGACTTTTTTTTTTTTTTAAGATTTTGAATCTTAGAATTGGTCACTTTATCTTTGAATCTTGAATTCTAAATTCTTCTCTGGCAGTGAATATTCTGTTACTTTGAGATTTCCAATCTTTTTCCTCTATTCTCTCTCTATTATCTTTGCACTCCATTTTTTGTTCATAGGTTCTATCTCAATAGGTTGTCTTGCTACTAAGGTTATGCATTATCTATGTACAAATTTGGACTCAACATCCTCTTAGATATGATGATTGTGGATTGATGCCAATGACAAGATGCAGGCTTAGGTAGTCTAGTGATTTCCATGAGAGCTTTCAATCAACATGGAAAACTTTGAGTTCACCTACCATTGAGATTTGCAGGAGATGGAGTAAATGCCTTAGGAGGTCTCTAGGGGCGAGCGTGAGTCAATAGCATCCCCGAGGGGTCCTTCGACTCAACAAATCATCATAGGCGCCCAAAGCGCACACTAACCTGCACCTATTCCTGACTACACTCATAGATGGACGAGTGATGAAGATTATAGTTTGCTAATTAGGCAAATCCAAAGAGAGGTATGAACTTATTAATGACTTTTCCAGGGCCATTGATGAGGTGAGGCTTCCTCCCAAGTTCGAAATGCCTCATATGTAGTAAAATAGCAAAGTTGCCCCCATCGATCTGGTGATGACTTATGAGTCAATGATTTCTCTGGGAGATGCCCATAAGTGTTTGCTTTTCTTCACCACACTTACGGAGTCCGAGCTCAGGTGGTTCATTCGTTTTCCTCTGGGGGTGATTAAGTCTTTTGCTAAGTTCAAGTTGATGTTTGAAACATAATTTGCAAGTTCCCAAAAGTCTCAAAAGAGCTTGCAATCTCTGCTGAAGATGAGGCAGGAGACATGAGAATTACTAATGAACTTCATAGTGAGGTTCCAGAGGAAAATGATGGAAATTAGGGATTTGGAACTTGTTGTTGCTTAGGCCGCATCTATTAAAGGGCTAAGTTAATGTCTTTTCAGATACGCACTCGGTCTACTGTAGCAAATGGTACTTGTTGAGCTATTGGAATTGGCAAATAATTTTATCAATGCTAAGGAATACAATAAAGTGGCTAAATTCTCTTCAGCCATTCACCCCCCATAAGATCATTGTGGGAGTAAAACAACGATGAGGAAGAGATAGCTAAAGATTTCATCCCAAGGATAGGAGGGATTGGAGACCAAAACCACAGCATGATCGCCGTCTGTCTCAGGAACCTTAGGCCATTAAAGGTAACATGTACATTGCCCAAAAGGAATGCACTTCGTTGAGGGTATCCATGGTTGCTAGTTGAGGCTATTCGTAACATAATATGCAATTGCCCAAAAGTCTCAAAAGAGCTTGCATGCCGTATTGAAGATGAGGCAGGAGACATGAGCATTATTAATGAACTTCATAGTGAGGTTCCAAAGGGAGATGATGGAAATTGGGGATTTGGAACCTATAGTTGCCCAGGCTATATTAACTGAAGGATTAAGATGGTGTCTTTTTAGATACGCACTCGGTCTATCATAGATGATGGCACTTATTGAACTATTGGAACTAGACAACAATTTTATAAATGCTAAGGAATACAATAAAGTGGGTAAATACTCTTCATCCATTCACCCACCATAAGATCATTGTGAGACTAAAGCGACGACAAGGAAGAGAGCGAAATATTTCGTCCCAAGGATAGGAGGGATTGGAGACTGATGTTATCAAATATTTTTGTATTTTTATTTGAACATTAGTATGTTTTATGTTCTTTTCATTTTTTAGCTATCCAATGATGGGAAAGCATCCAATGAACATGGTAGGTTGTGCATGGGATTTGGTAGACCTTTGGTTTGCTGGTTCGATTGGTCCTTGGCTGCTGCTGGTTCACGGGTTGGCTTATTGTCCACGATTTTGGGGCCTATGGTGATGTATGGAGAAGGTTGGAATTGAGCTCATTTGTTGCTATCTCATTAATGATGAGCTGAAGTTAAGTAGCTCATTAATGTTCTAAAGGTAAGCTCATAAGTTGGATTCAATTTTTGGAGTGGACTTATCCCTTCTCCTTCCCCTTTCTTCTTTAAAATATTCCCTTGTCTCTTGGGAATCCGTGGCTGTGTTTGAGCTTCCTGTGCTGGATTAATTCCATGCCTTTTCTCCTTGGGTTTCCGGCTGGCCGTTGGTTTTTCTGAGCTGGGGGCTTTTTCGTGCATTTTGACGCCTTGGTTCCGTGGATGCCTCTTCGGTTCTTTGACTGGACTGCTTTTCCATGAAAAGCATTGGGGAAATCCGTGACTTATGAGGCTTGGGTTCTTGTGGAAATTCAATAAAGTGGCTGTTGTCATTGAGGTTTTGTGAAGAAATGGGAGTTGATTATTGTGAGCAATTGCTATTAACCTGCGGGTTATTGGAAAAGCTTGTGAGCTTGTTCCATTCTTCTTGGGATCTCACGATTGGGCTCCTTCTGTGGCCGTGGCTCTTTGGTCAGTGCGGTTCCTTGTTTCCCGCGGCTGTGGCTCTCGAGCCGTGCGGTTCCCTTCATCTTTCGTGGCTGTCTCCTTGGTTCCTGGTTTGGGTGTAAACCGAGAGCTTGGGGGGAAGTTTTCTATGCTTTTTTAATTCTTAGGTTATTGTGTTAATTAAATGTTTGTGTCCTTTTGTATTCCTCTTTCATACCTATAAATATGGGAGGATTTGTAATGTTTGAAGTAAGTGAATGAAATTTGATTTTTAGAAAAATCAGTTAAACCTGCGGGTTTGCTTTGGAAATCCTGCGGGCTCTTTTTACCCTTCTTTCTCATCCCCTCCGGAAATCCTGCGGGCTCTTTCCAACCTTTCTTCTAGGGCTTCTAATCTCTTTCGTCTCTCCGCAAGTGCCACTCCACCTGTATCCCTCTTCTCTAAGTGCAACAATTTTAGGGTGTCTTTGAGATCGAGTCGAGTAATTTCTTTTTTTTTTTCTTTTTATTTGAAATGTAAGAGATTGTTCTTTCATTTTCTCGTCCTTAGTCGTTTTCGTCCGTAGAAGTCCGTCGTGTCCTTTGCGATCAGGAGATATAGGCTCCCCTATTTCTTTTGATCCGCATCAGGTTAGCATCTTTTTATCGTCGTTTCGTTAAAACTTCAGTTCTGTAATCGCTCCTATCACTGATTGTTTTAAAAAAAGGAAATTTTAAATGGACCCCTGAGGCTGAAACTACTTTTCAACAGATCAAATGCAAAATGAGTCAAACTCCAATTCTTAACCTACCAAATTTTGAAAAAGTTTTTGAAATTGATTGTGATGCTTCGCATGTTGGTATTGGTGCTGTTTTGAGTCAGGAAGGAAAACCTATTGCATATTTTAGTGAAAAGTTAAATGATGTTCGATCTCGATATTCTACATATGACTTGGAATTTTATGCCATTGTTCAAGCTTTGAAACTCTGGAGATGCTATTTGATTCAACGAGAATTTATTTTGAATACTGATCACGAGGCTTTATGATTTTTGGGTTCACAAAAAAATCTGAACAAAAGACATGCCAAATGGGTTTCTTTTTTGCAAGAATACTCTTTTCATATCAAACATAAAATTGGGGTTTTGAATAAGGTTGTTGATGCTTTAAGTCGAAGATCTCACTTGTTGATAATTGTTTTTCCGACTGTTATTTCTTTTGATTTTTTGAAAGATACTTATGAGAATGATTCTGATTTTAAAAATATTTGGGCTTCTTGTCTTGCTTTTGAAACTGATCATTCTGCTCAGTTTGTTATACATCAAGGTTTTTTATTTAAGGGAACTAGACATTGCATATCTAAGAGTTCCTTAAGAGACACAACTTGTGAAAGAAATGCATAGTGGAGGTTTGGGAGGACACTTTGGGCAAGGAAAAACAATTGTTTTAGTTGAAGAAAAATATTTTTGGCCTCACATGAGAAAAGACATTGCTAAGCTGGTTAAATAGTGTAAAATATGTCAGGCTTTTAAATGAACTGCACAAAATTCTGGTTTGTATACTCATCTGTCTATTCCAAACAAACCTTGGGAAGATATTTCTATGGATTTCATTTTGGGTTTGCCGGTTACTTCTCAAAAATTTGACTCTGTTTTTGTGGTTGTGGATCGATTTACAAAATGGCGCATTTTATTCCCTATAAGAAAACTTCTGATGCTTCTTACATTGTTGATTTGTTTTTCAAAGAAATTATTCGTCTACATGGTATTTCTCATACTTTTACTTCTGATCGAGACACTAGATTTTTAAGTCATTTTTGGAGAACTCGATGGGCAAAACTTGGAACTACTTTTCAATTTAGTAGTGCCTATCATCCTCAAACTGATGGACAAACTTAAGTTGATAATAGAAGTTTAGGAATTCTGTTAAGATGCCTTGCTGGAGAAAAATCATCTCAATGGGATTTAGTGTTACCTTAGGCTGAGTTTGCTTACAATAATTATGTTAATCGTTCCACTAGCAAAACTCATTTTGAAATAATTTATGGGTAACATATTCCTCACATTTTAGATAGGAACTCCTTATCCTTACCTTAAAAAACTAGTGCTGAAGCTTTTGAAACATTTGACCACATAAAGACGGTACAACAAGTTCTTGAAAAACTAAAAAAAACTAATGCTAAGTACAAGTCTACTGCTGATAAACATAAAAAAGAAGTAAATTTCAATGTGGGTGACTTGGTTATGGCTTACTTTCGTCACCAACGATTTCCAGTTAGTACTTTTAAAAAGTTAAGCAGAAAGAAATTTGGCCCTTTTCGTGTGCTTCA
Organism: Dendrobium huoshanense; assembly: GCA_016618105.1. Lineage (NCBI taxonomy): Eukaryota > Viridiplantae > Streptophyta > Magnoliopsida > Asparagales > Orchidaceae > Dendrobium > Dendrobium huoshanense. The sequence continues at coordinate 35,570,738 of CM028351.1, read as the reverse complement.
AAAATTAGGCACTAATGCTTATTTACTGGACCTATCAAATACTGTTGGCACTTTTTCTGTTTTTAATGTTTCTGACTTGTCTTTGTATGAAAGAAATTCTGATGATTCTGTAGACATTGAAACTTTGCCACTCTCTGCTCCTATGTCAAATCCTGAAGATCAAATTGAAGATGCTGTTGATATGAAAGTCACTAAAACAAGACATGGGGAACACAAGAGGTTCTTGGTCAAATGGAGCAACCGACCATTAACTGATTGCACCTAGATTGATGCTGCTGTTTTAAAAAAAAAAAGAAATTTGGAGCTTTATAAAAAAATTGTTGATACGTTCTCATCAGGAGATGAGAATTTTCCACTAGGGGGAATTGATGCTATCAAATATTTTTGTATTTTTATTTGAACATTAGTATGTTTTATGTTCTTTTCTTTTTTTAGCTGTCCAATGACGGGAAAGCATCCAATGAACATGGTAGGTTGTGCGTGGGGATTGGTAGACCTTTGGTTTGCTAGCTCGATTGGTCCTTGGCTGCTTCTGGTTCACGGGTTGGCTTATGGTCCATGGTTTTGGGGCCTATGGTGATGTATGGAGAAGGTTGGAATTGAGCTCATTTGTTGCTAGCTCATTAATGATGAGCTGAAGTTTAGTAGCTCATTAATGTTCTTAAGGTAAGCTCATAAGTTGGATTCAATTTTTGGAGTGGACTTGTCCCTTCTCCTTCCCCTTTCTTCTTTAAAATATTCCCTTGTCTCTTGGGAATCCGTGGCTATGTTTGGGCTTCCTATGCTGGATTAATTCCGTGCCTTTTCTCCTTGGGTTTCCGGCTGGCTGTTGGTTTTTCCGAGCTGGGGGCTTTTCCGTGCATTTTGACGCCTTGGTTCCGTGGCTGCCTCTTTGGTTCTTTGACTGGACTGTTTTTCCGTGAAAAGCAATGGGGAAATCCGTGACTTATGATGCTTGGGTTCTTGTGGAAATTCAATAAAGTGGCTGTTGGCATTCTCCTTTCTTACCTATAAATATGAGAGGTTTTGTGAAGAAAGGGGAGTTGATTATTATGAGCAAATTTGCTATTGACCTGCGGGTTATTGGAAAAGCTTGCGAGCTTGTTCCATTCTTCTTCTCCACCTCCTCTGGAAATCTTGCGAGCTCTTTTCACCCTTCATCTTGGCTTCTAACCTCTTTCGTCTCTCCGCAAGTACCACTCCATCTGTATTCTTCTACTTGAGCTTTAGTAGTGTTTATTGGTTGACTTGGAAGCATTTGTTGGAAGAATTGGACGATCTTGCAGTGGTGGCCATCGGTTTGCTAGCCCTATGCACTTATCTTATTTAACCTACATTTTGATGCATGTGAGGAACCCGCTTTGACGGTTGTCTGAGGATAGCGTTGTTTCTATTTTCTTTGTTTCTTTAAGTCTCTTTGTGTTTTTTTTGTTGGATTTTGAATGTTATAGATGATTGCTACTATTTGAATAGAGTCTGGTTTGAGTTCTATCCATTATTCTCTTTGTTTCAGTTTTCTTACACTTGTGCTTACATCAGAGACCAAAGCCATAGTGTGATCACCGTCGCTCTCATGAACCTTAGGCCGCTAATGATAGCATGGACACCATCGCTGAGGGTGGAGGAGCTCGTTCGTGCAACTTGACCTTACCATGAAGAAATTGCTCATCGAACGCCAACCTACCCCATGTGCACTTTGCTGAGGGTATCCATGGACGCTAGTTGAGGCTATTCAAAACAAGGAGTCCTTCAAGTGCCCACTGCTTATGAAAATTATTGACAAGCTTTGAGGTATTATGCCTTTTATTTGGATTCATTGTCACTTGTGAGGTTTGATGGAGGATCTCATCAAGGAAAGTTGAAAAAGTTCATGCTTGCATAATTAGGACAATGACGTGGAAGGCACCCACAAAAGAAGACTTCAATGAATTAGTACCTGCTCACTCAGTGCATATTGCTAGAGTGATACTTACCATTTTGGGTGGTATACAAGCTGATGCACTGGTGAAAGTGAAGTATATGTTGATCAGAGAAGTAAACTCGATGTCCATCTCAATAACTTTGGCAATGGACATTGTCCCAATTACTTTCTGTGAAGTCAACAAATCTTGCTAGAGGAACCTTCATAATAATGCAGTGGTTGTCATTATTGTTAACTATTAGATTGACATCATTCTATAGGGAGTTTTGTAAATATTATTATAAATTTGTATTTGAGAAGATAAGCTTGTTTCCTTTCAAGCTCACTCCCACTAAAAGACTCCTTTATAGCTTTTCAAGAGAATAGAGAGAGACAGGAGTACTTCCCTTATCTCTCACTTGGGGAGAGAGAGACCATGAATACAGTGCAATGGTCGACTTCATCAGTCGACTCGTTGGTGACTTATAATGCCATATTTTACAGGTCTCTACTGAGCACTTTTGGGTTGTGGTATCCACCTATCGCGTTACAGTTAAATTCTAGGTTGAAGGGACATCACCGTGATGGGAGATCTCACTGAGTTGCACACTTGCTATCTGCGAGCAGTACGTAAGGTGGCGACCACTATAGAGGAAGTCCTCCAACTAGATGTGGAGAGAAGTCCAAGTTTGAAGACTATGGAAGTAGCAAGGATACGTACTATCGAAGCCAAGTTGAGCAGGACCCTTAGAATAATTGCCTCCTTTAGTTAGGAGCACAGGAGAAAGCTTATCCATGACTTTAGGGGGATTTGGATTTCTTTGTATAGATGGCTGCGGGGATGCCCAAGATCAATGAAGAGGTCGCTTGCCATTGGTTGAACATAAAGAAGGGATGTTCGACTAATTAAACAGAAGATCAGGAAGATTGTTGCTATACTCATTGTGTGCATTAAGGAAGAGGTGCTAAAACTTGTAGATGCCACCTTCACCATAGTTGGATCTCAAATTTGTTAATGGTACAGAAGGCACTGGTAAATAAAGGATATGTGTGGATTTTATGAATCTGAACTTGTCATGCCTAAAGATATCTATTTGCTGCTAAGGATTAATGTTCTGGTTGACTTGACAGTTTCAATTATGAGCTTCTTGGATGCCTTAGGCTATCATGAGATGAAGATGCATTCAGGCAAATGCGAGAAGCTATCTTTTATTGCAAAATTCGTGTCCTTTGATTTGAAACATTGTTTAAAATTATGCAATATGAGGCTCATCTTATCATATATTTGATATAAAATTTCTGGAGGCTTACACCTCGAGTTTTTTTTAATCATGTGCCTCAATTTGGCTAATGCGTACCTCACCTCATTAGCATGAGGCGTATACCTCACCATATTTATATATTTTTTTACTAAAATTTATCTAAATCTCAAATTAAAGCCGTGAACAAATCACCCGTTCATACACCCTTGAGCCGCAACAGCTTCCTCTTGACGGCCTCAACCTCCAACATGTTGCATCCGCCACATTCACTATCGTCGTAGTCCCCACTGAGGATTACTTAGAAGCTGCACATCACCACCACCTCTTCTAAATTTATTGGAATATTATTCTTTTTTATGTTGATGACAAACATTTATGAATGAGGATGATGATTGAAATAAATGTTGAAGAATCAAATTGCGAGACATTGACTCTATTGGATGAGGCAGGGGATAGACCAATTTGTTTTGACAATGACTTGAGGACACTCTTAGTGATGATAGTGGAGATGATTTGTTGCCAATTTTTTCATCTTTCTTTAGGAAATTATATGTGGATGAGTAGTGAATTGGGAAAGAAGGAATTTATAGTTGAATTTAATTTTATATGATATCTTTATGTAAATTTTATATTTTATATTATTTTGCTCTTGTAATATTTAGATTTCAATTCTATTTTATATAATTTATCAATTGTCATTTTACATTTTATGCAATTTTTTGTTTCATACTAAGGAGGGAGAAAGATATATGTATAAGTTAGCCAAACAAAGGAATAGAGTAGTAAGGATTTAGTTCAAGTGAAGTGTATTAAAGATGAAGATCAAAAAGTATTTTCCTTAGAAGATGATATTCAACAAAGGTGGATGAAATATTTTGCTAAACTTTTTAATGAAGATTGTGAAAATATGATTGACTTTAGTTTAACACCCTAAATGAAAATAAAGATTTCTGTTTTTATCGGCGTATTATTAAAATCAAAGTTAGAGAGGCTTTAAAAAAAATGAAATGTGAAAAAGCTGTTGGACTTGATGATATCCCATTAGATGTGTTGAAATTCTTAGGAGATGAAGGAATTTCATTGCTTACTAAACTTTTTAATACTGTTTTGAAGACTAAAAAGATGCCAAATGAGTGGAGAATGAGTGTGTTAATTCCTATTTTTAAGAATAAATATGATGCACAAGATTGTGTGAATTATAGAGGAATTAAGTTAATGTGTCATACTTTAAAACTATGGGAGCGAGTATAGGTTGCGGTGTGATACTAATGTTTCTCAAAATAAATTTGAGAAACATGATGGGTAGGTTTACTATGGAAGCCATACATTTATTGGGAGTCTTGATGGAGAAATATGAAGAGAATAGGATATACATATGATATTTATTGATTTAGAGAAAACACATGATAAAGTTTCAAGAGAAGTGCTATGGAGAGTACTTGAAAAGAAAGGAGTTAATAACGCTTTTATTCAAATCATTAAAGCTATGTATGCATGAGCTATTACTTGTGTTCAAACACAAGGTGGTTTAACCAAGTATTTTTCTATTTTGGTTGAATTACATCAAGGATCAACCTTAAGCACATATCTTTTTGCTTTAGTCATTGATGTTCTCACTAGACATTTGCGAAAGGATGTACCTTAGTGTATGCTTTTTGCAGATGATATTCTTCTTGTTGATAAGACTAGAGAGGGAGTTAGGTAAACTTGAATTATGGAGGTCAACCGTAGAGTCTAAAGGTTTTCACTTGAGTAGATGTAAAACTAAATATATAGCGTAATTTTTGTAGTAATAAACTTAGTGAGGGGATTATGTCTTTGGACAATCAAGTCGTTAATAAGAGTACACGTTTTAGATATCTTGAATCTATTATTTAGAATGATGATGAAATAGATGGGGATATTATCAACATAATTCAAGTTGGATGGTAGAAGTGGAGGAATGCATCGGGCTTGTTGTGTGATAGAAAAGTCCCCCTAAAACTTGAGGGAAAATTTTGTAAGATGGTGGTGAGACCCGCAATGCTTTATGGTGCTGAATGTTGGCCATTAAAAGAGAAGAATAATATTAAGTGTTATAGTGATGAGGTTGCTTAGTGGCTTTACCCTTAGAGATAGGATACGAAATGAGTATATACATTGAGTAGCTCAAGTGGAAGATAAGATTAGAGAGAGCCACCTTAGATGACTTGGTCACATAAAACGATAACCATTCAATGACCCGGTTAGGAAAGTAGAGGTATTAGATTTGACTTATGTTAAGAAAGGTAGATGTAGACTTAAAAGACTTGGTTAGAAAATATTAGCAATGATCTTTCTTTATTAGATTTAAACGAGAATTTGACTTTTAACAGGACACAATAGAGAAAAAAGATTCATGTAGCTGACCCCATGTAGTGGGACAAAAGCTTGATAATGCATGCAAATTTCATCTTAGTTTTATTTTGAACTTTATTGTAATTTGAATTTTAAAATTTTTATGTTTTTTCTACCCTATGATGGAAGGCAACCAATGATCATGTGTAAGTTGTGCTCTTGGACATGCTATTCCTTTGGTGTGCTAGTTTCTTTGGTGACATGACTATTTTGTTGACTTGGGTTTGATCCAAGTTCCTTGGATGTGGTTTGGTTGATTCAGGTATGTGATGGCTGGAGATTGTTGGGCTTTAGTTGCCTTTATTCGGCTTATTTTCTGGTTATGTGCATCCTGGGTACATTTCCCCTTTTTGCCTCTTCGTTTCCTCTGCCTGTCCCAATTCTTCCCCCTAGCGCCTGTTCGTTCGTTGGCTGTTCCGCGTGCCCCTAAATGTGTTGCTCCAGGCGGTGGTCTTTTGGCCTTTTACCTCCCTCTATCTTATTGGTTTAAGTGGAAGGTTGTTTGGCTGTTTGGTTCCCTTTTTTCACCTATATAATGGGGCTGATTTGGAGCTAATTCTTGGTGAGTGATAAACACTAAAACCTAAGGGTTTCTTCTTTGATAGCTTGCGAGTTATGTTCCCCTTTCTCTTCTCCTCTATATAATTTCATCTCGGTGTATCTTTCTTCTAAAGCTTTTGAAGGTGTTGGTTGGCTGGTTTGTTAGCATTTGCCAGAGGAGTTTGTGGTGGACGTTGGCCTAAAGTTGCTGTGGTGGACCTTTAATTTGTATGTCTTTGAGCACTAATCATTTTACCTACTATTTCGATGCATGTGAGGTGACCACTAGCTGGTTGTTCTGAGGGTAGTTTTTATTTTTAATTTTCTTAGTGTTTAACTTTTATTAGATTTAAACGAGAATTTGACTTTTAATAGGACACAATGGAGAAAAAGGATTCATGTAGCCGACCCCACGTAGTGGGATAAAGGCTTGATTTTGTTGTTGTAGTGTTTAACTTCCATTTTTTTTTCAAGTTTATTTGGTGCTGGCTTACTTTAATGTTGAATTGATTCGGGTTCGACTCTACCTAGTGTTCTCCTTTGTTTGGTTTTTAGTCTGAGTTGCTTGCATCAGTAGAGGTATTAGATTTGACTTATGTTAAGAAAGTTAGATGTATACCTAAAAAGACTAGGTTTGAAATTATTAGAAATGATCTTTCTTTATTAGATTTAAACGAGAATTCGACTTTTAACATGACAAAATGGAGAAAAAAGATTTATATAGCCGACCCCATGTATTGGGACAAAGGCTTGATGTTGTTGTTGTTACCATTTTTATTTCATATATATGCAGTTTAATACTTCATAGTTCAATAAGAAGTTAATATTGTTATCCTTTTACCTTATTATTTAGGTTTTTAATAAAAATCGCTTTTAACCTTTATTTTCACTTTACACAATTTTTGAATTTTGAGGCTTACACCTCGAAATGCTTTGAGGTTTACGCCTCGCCTCATGAATAAAAATGTCTCTATACCTAATTACACAGTTTTAAACCTTGATTTGAAAATGTAGTATTGACCTATTAGAGGATGATGAATAACGTTTTTAAAAATTAGACTGAGAGGAACATTGAGATATATTTAGACAGCCTCCTTGTAAAAAGCACGTCACTCTAGTAGCACATTAAAGATTTGAAAGAGATATTTGTCTCCCTCGAAGAGTAACATGTGTCTGAACCCCATGAAGTGCACCATTTGGGCGGGTTCAGAAAATTTTTTGGGATTCCTTCTCACACTTTATGTCATCAAAGTAAACCCAGACAAAGTGAAAGCTATTATGGAAATGCAATAGCTCAAGACGGGCAATGAGGTTCAGTGACTCACCGTGCAAGTTGTTGGAATCAATCACTTAATTTCTCGACTCGATGAGAGATGCTCACCCATTTTCAATCAAGAGTACAAAGAAATTTTGTTGAACTAAGGACTGCGACGACGCCATCTAGTAATTAAAATATCTTCTCACCTCATCAGCCCTACAACAAAGCCCACGATTAGAGAAATATTTGCTGCAATATCTAGGGGTGGTAAAGATGTCATCAGCTTGGTACTCGCAGTAAAAGAAGGAAATAATGACTTGTGTACTATATGAGTAAAACTCTCAGGGACGTAGAGCAAAATGTATTCAATCATGGAGAGACTTGTATGGGCTTTAGTAAACTCGTCCATGTGTGTAATAACATGTATTTTAATCGAGTCAAATAATTTTTTTTTTCAGAATTCGATATAAGTTTAAATCACAAATCATCTTAAATTATCATATCATAGATATTGTAGTGATTTATTTACACAAATTTTTTCATTATTTTTATGTATTGGTGCAAATTCTTAAGAAATTGATACATGTCGGTACAAGTGAGATTTTGGTATCGTTAGGTTTCTGTTTTACAAATCGATTTCTTTAATGTTTTTTTAAATAAAATGAGTTATTTTATGGATAATTTTTTATAATTTTTAGAACAAAAAAAGATTTATTATAATTTTACACTAAAAATTAAATACATTATAATTATATTAATAACATAATATTATTTTATTATAATTATCCTAAACCATTAACATAAGCTTTTAATCCCCTATTCATTTTGGCTAATAAAGAAAAGAATTAGAGAAATAAGAGAAATGAGAGGAGAGAAAAAAGAAGCCCGAGTTTTGAGGTTATAGAGTAATTTTTGTCAGTCAATCCTATTGAGAGATTTATTCTTCTCATTCTAAGGAACCATTATCCTATTTCTGATTTAAATAATTAATATTTTTCCTATTAAATTTGTGTTTTTGTTACAAAAAATGAGGATAAATTCATATTGGTAAAATTTTCACCACGTAACTTTTGTTTAGTATAACCATCAAAATGCATGTTACAGATTTATTATTACTATATAGCTTTATTGATATATTGATTTACTATCACTGTACATATTTGCTGTTATTGCATTACTTTACTGATACTGTTATCGATATGGTATTGATACTGTTTGATACTATTGATTGATTTTTAATATTACTATTATTGATTCACTGTACTTATACTCATCACATGATATTCTAAGCATGTGATATACTGATAAGCATGTGATTTAAATATTAATTTGATACTGATATAAAATAATTGAATTACATGTGCACATTTTTATAGGATTTTACTGTATTGACATGATTCCGACAAGTTTTATCTATTCTTTGATTTTACTGATTTATACAATTTCTTTACTAATTGATAGTATTGATACGACGACTAATTTATCAATATAACACCCGTACTGGTTTACTGGTTTTCTCACTGTACTGTTTTACTAGTTTTTGTACCTTATTATTTTACTATTTACAAATTCTACTATTACTGTATGTAAATTTTACTATTTATGCGCTGATTCTTAATCATATGATTGTTAATATTTATAAATTGACTGACGATATGCATATTGCTTTTTTGCCATGTTTTGAATTCAATTATAGGAATTTAGTTGCTTATTGGGCTGTTTAGCTCATTATATGTGATTTAAATGATTTTAGATTAGAGAATATGTTCAAGAGTGTCAAAATGATCAAGATTCCTCAAGCTCTATTTCTTTCTGTTGTTATTCTTTTGTACTCAGGATAGAGTAGTGATATGATTATATAGATCCTCAATAATGTATATGATTTTTGAGAGAAATAATGATATGGATATTTTGAATTTTAGAATTTTAGAATTTATTTCTATTATTTATATTGATAAAAAAATTAAGTAGCTCTAGTTGTTGTTTATTAAAAGATAAATAAAAAACTAATTCTTCCAAATTAGATCATGGAACGTGACGAGGTTATTATGGTCTTACTTTCAGGCCATCTAATCAAGTGGTAACTGACCACCCACTAAAAGTTATGCTTGCCAAACCATATCACTTTAGGAGATTACTTAAATGGTTAGTGGAACTGAGCGAGTTCTAGATCACTTATATGCCAAGGATAGCCATCAAGGTTTTGACACTCGTTGACTTGTGGATTTCAACAATCAAGGCACCAAGTTAAAGGTGACAACTCCACAATAATGTTTGATGCTCTACGACAATGGTGCCTCAAGAAAATAGGAAATCGGTGCGGGTATGGTTCTACGAAGCTAGTCTGGAATCCAAGTCACTCAGTCAGTGAGCGTAGAGTTCAAAGTTACGAACAATTAAATCGAGTATGAAGCTTTGCTGGTTAGCTTGCGATTTACCGCTGTGTTTGGGGTAACTCTATTAGTTTTTAATTTTTATTCATAGTTGATGGTGAATTAGATCGGTGGGGGATATGAAGTAAAAGATGAGCTATTTATGAGATGTTTATTTAGAGTAAAGTTGGAGATTAGAAAACTATAATATTGTAATATCTCCTAAATTCCATGAGAAAAGAGCTAACTTGTCGATCTACTTTTCAAGCAACAAAATCTTGATGGGAGACCAGTAGTGAGAATCATCTGTCTGACGATCGATGAGCAGGAAGTTATTCAAATTGAGAACAACAATTTGGCAAGTTGGATAGATTCATTCATGGAATACTTGAAGTTTGAAGCGATAAACACATAAGTTGGAGACTAGCAACAATTTAAATCAAGGTGGCGAACTACTTGGTCCATATGATATTATAGAGAGGATTGTCGCAGTGGCTTATCGATTGAAGTTATCCCGGACCACTATTATACTTTCGATGTTCCACGTGCTACAGATGAGGAGAGCTATTAGTGATGATGCATCTAATTCAAAGTTACTCGTGACATTGACAGAGTATTTGGAGGTGGTGTTAGAAACATTGGAGCTAGAAGGGTAATAAAAGGGAAAGAGAATAAGTGCTGAAAAAATGGAAGAACATACCCGACAATGACATCACATGGGAGTCATATGAGAGGGTGAAGCAGCAGTTTTTAGATTTCCACCTTGAGGATACGGTAGGTCTTTGGGAGGGGGTATTGTTACGCTAGAGGATGGCAGGAGCTATTCGGCCAGCCCATACTGACTAAACCCAGCAAAACCGTTGGGCGAGAACCAAAGCAGTAACAGGGAGGGGGTTTCAGCCCCCCTTGTGGGGCACTTGAAAGTTAATATTCACTATGTAAGGAAGGGAAAGAATTTTTAATATTTTTATGCTGCTAATTGATTAGGAAGGTTTCTTAAATTAGTTTTAGGCTAATTAGGAATGGTCTAATTATTTAAGAAGTTTTTCTAAAGTATGTTTATCTGATTAGGAATGTTTTATTTATGTTATTGTATTCTAGGGCTATTTAAGGGGGAGTTGTTTAGAGTTTAGTTTATGCTAATGCGGAGTTTTATTTCCTAGTGTTATTGTGAGTTCCTAGCGGCATCTAGGGTTTGTAGAAGAGCTGATTTATCTCTTGAATACTATATTAATTGCATTTTATTTCATTATTAGAGAGAGAAACCAAAAATCAACCTTATCTTGGTGTTCCTATGTTTTTCTTCTCTTTTACTTGCTATTTTCGCTTACACATCGTATCAATGTTATTTATTGAACTATCGGAATGTTGGACTCATTGGTTTATGTTATGTACAATAAATGATTAAAATTAAACATTTGAAGAAGAATAGTTTTGAAGGACACTGAAGGTCTGTTTGTTTGTAATAACATGCTTTCATATTATGAATGATTTTTTGAGGATGATGATGAAGTTACATCATCGTAGTAGTAAGAGGAACCTTACAATATTATTTTTTTTAAATGTAGGAAGGAGCAAGAGCAACATAAATCAACAGTAAAGTAAGAGGAAACATTAATTAAAAAAATGCATATAATTAAAACTGTAATCATCTACATAGTCATTATTTTAAATTTTAATTAATGTTCTTATTGATTTTTATTGATTAGGTAGAGAAATATGGTTGAGATCAAAGATGAGGAGGAAAATTAGGAGGATATTGACACAAGTGAGGATGAGAGAGCATGAAAATAATTCATTATAATGATGATTTTAATGAATACCCACTAAATAATGGGAGTAGATAATATTTTTGAATTTAAAAATATAATGTTAATGTCGATCATTACTTGTTCATGTTGATTTGGGAGTTGTTGGAGATTTATTAGTTTGATGTTAATTTAGTATTTTAATTTGACGTTATTATGGAGGGGATCTCACTTCACTTTTTTTATTAATTTGATGCTTTGATTTTAAGGTTTCCATCTTAAGATGCCTTGAGGCTTGTACTTTGCCTATCAAGTAGAAAATTCTCAATATTTTGTTATGCAATTCAAATGTTGGCCAAGTCTTTCTCTTGTTTCAAGTTCTATATGCGTAGTACTCCCTATCTCCAAACAATGTACACGAAGTTTAGCATTTATCTTTCCTCTTCTCACTCCATCGATATTGATATTAGAATTTTTCATTTTTCTTTATTTTTTGTTCAATGAGCCACCTTTTTGTGCCTTTGCTAATTGCATCATCACGAACCCTTGTAATATGTGCTTGCCAAAATAGAAAAAGCCATATTTTCCTTGTAAATCCTGTTAAAAAACAAATCTTGGAGGAAGAGAGATCTTGAATGCTATCTTGCTATTTGAATTGAATCCAACACCAATTCAATCAGCACAGTCTTCTCCTCCCTTGGCCTTGTCCACAATTACCAGCCAGCTGCATTCTGGGTTAGCGAACCTCCCTGCCTACTTCTACCGCAAGAACAACTGCCCAGTTCTCTTGTTCTGGGGCCCAGTTCTCCTGCTTTATTGCAAGAACAGCTTCCACTACAACTGTCTTTGTTGCCTGGATCGAGAGCCAACTGCTCTCTTGGATGTCTGCACTGTGAGAGAACTCACAGGTTTTCTTTGAAGGGGAAAAATTGAATTTTATTCATTCACTTTCAAACAGTACAAGTCACCCCTATTATACTATAACAACCCAAGGGGTCAAAAAGATAAAGTAGCCTAAAATAAAGACTTAAACTAAAAATAGAATAACATGTCAAATAAGAACCAATATTTAACACTCCACCTTGGCTCTTGATTAGAAATGTGATAATTATCCAATGCTAGGATTTTTCCCTTACCCTCCTTAACAAGTTTAAGCAATGCTGAAACTTATGATTTGGAAGAGCTTTGGTCAACATATCAGATGCATTATCTTCTGTAGATACATTCATAATCTCCACCATATCATTTGACACAATTTCTTTGTGAAAGTGAAACTTGACGTCTGTGTTTAGTCCTTTCATGAACCATAGGCTCTTAGATAAGAACACAGCACTTTGTTTGTCATAAAGAATCTTTACCAGTTTGCAAACCATAACATATACGATGCTTCCCATGGCATTCTGATAATGAATCTTGCTCATGTATGCCTTTTCTTCTTTCTCCTTGGGACTTTGATCCTTGCTAAGCTTGAAATGAGAGGCAAAAGAAGTAGAAACTGATTTTGACAAATCCATGTTGTATCTTTTCACCACACTATTAATTTAGGAGCCTTGGGATAACACTGACCTCGGCTCCCCTTCTTGCTCTCAATTTCTTAAGATTCATGTCCATTTGGACAACCAAAGAAAGGAGCACACGAATTGATGTGTACTTTTGAACTGGTGAGAAGATTTCTTTCATAGTCCACCCCTTTTGTTGAGTGAATCTCCTTGCTACAAGCCTATCCTTGTATGCATACGAACCCCTTATGTTATTTTGAATTGCCACCTACAAGTGACTAGCTTCTTCTCTCTTTGCTTCTCCACCAAGTCCCAAGTGTGATTCTTCCTTAAAGAGGCCATTTCCTCTTCCATAGAAAGTTTCCATTCACTTCTCTCCTCACACCTCATTGCTTCCTTGTATGAGGTAGGTTCATCACATTGCATAGAATCTGCTAATAAAGCATAAGAAATCACATCAGCAAATTTATACTTTTGAGGAACCTTGTTTACACGCTGAGATCTGTCTCTAGCCAGCCCATAATTCCTCCCTTGCAACTCGATGGATTCCTTGATTTCTTTATTTTCAGCAGCAGCAACACCTTCAAGATTGCTGTCCAACATTTCTATTTCTAATTTATCAATTTCAAGCTTAGCCATAGACATCATTCCTTCAAGAAAACTTTAGTAGGCCTCCAATCCAGTGCTTTCCACAGAAATCAACCCATTTGCTTTCCACAGAAAATATTCCAGGAAAGGCTTCCACCGCCTACCACTTGCTCTCCTCCAGCTGCTATCCACAAAGAATAACCCAAAGAATCTTCCACCTCCTATTCACAGAGATCAACTAATAAAATTTTTTTCCACCTGCTATCCACAAAACAATCAAAAAAAGCTTCTCCCCTGCTTGCTGTCTACAAAAACAACCTAATGTCTGCAGAAAAATAGCTTAGAATAGTTCCACCACTGGTCCTTCTTATCCTCCACCTGTTGTACACAAAAAACAACCCAAGAAAGGTCTTCCCTATGGGTTGCCTTTTCTCCTCCACCTGCTTTTGCACAAAGAGTAGCCTAGGAAATGTCTTCCCCGCCGATTGCCTCTTCTCCTCCTGTTGCTGTCCACAAAGAACAACAAAGAAACTGCACCTCTTGGCTGGAATTTCTTTTTCTTGATTTCAATAAACACCTTCCTCATTCCCCTTGATCTTTCTTGACCAAGCTCTGATATCACTTGTTTAATATAAACCTTGGAGGAAGAGATATATTGAATGCTATCTTACTGTTTTGAATTGAATCCACCAACAATTCAATTAGTTCATTCTTCTCCTCCCTTGGCACCGTCCATAGCAACCAGCCATCTACAGTTCTCGGTTAGCCAGCATCCCTTCCTACTTCTGCCGCAAGAATAGCTGCCCAGTTCTCCTGTTCTGCCGCTCAGTTCTCCTGCTTTGCTGCGAGAATAGCCTCCACCTTAGCTGTCTTCCTTGCCTAGACCGAGAGCCAACCGCTCTCTTGGATTATTGCTCATAGGTTTGTCTTAGAAGGGGGAAAACAGAAATGATTTTTATTCATTCACATTCATTTATCTTCAAACAATACAAGTCACCTCTATTTATACTAAATAACCCAATGGGGCAAAAAGGTAAAATAACCTAAAACAAAGAATTTAACTAAAAATTGAATAACATGTTAAATAAGAACCAATATCTAACAAATCCTATTTGTGAAACTCTCACTATCACAATCCGCAGATTATTATTTCTCTCATTTCTTGACTTGGAACTTGCTTAACGTTATGGATCTTGATTCACCGTAATCTTGTACTAATATCTTGATTTACTGTAATCTTCTACTTCTATACTCTTCTTGCCAAACTGCATGACCTTATGCTGCTACCCTCCACCCAACGTCTTTGTAGTTTACCCACATATTTATCTTAACTTCAAACCCCACTTCCTACACATTCACCTCTCTTGGTTCTTCTCCCAAACCCACCATTTGCCTTGTTGTGCTCCCAGCTGCAAAAATCTCACCGCACATCTTTGCCTGGAATGACCCCTTGCTATGTCAATGTAGTTGATCTTTCTTATTCTCTTCAAAGATCATCTGATGGAGACTGACCACTTGATTTCCCTTGGGGACAGCATTGTTGATGATTTCTTCTATCATTGAATGGAACCTTGAGCTTCGAGAATTGTGCTATCTTTCTCTCTGCATTGGGAATTTTCAACTGAAACTCTTAGAAGTCTCTCTCCACCGACTTCTAAAGCTTTAAAGGCATCATATAATGGTATAAAAAGGTCATCAATATGTAACTGGCATAGTCTTCATTATTCTTTGTCTTATCTTTTTCAGATCTCGTCACCTACTTATAGAATGCTATTATGATTCCTATTACTCATCTACTTTGATGATGCATGCTATGAAAAGCCTTGAATTGGTTTTAATTAAGTATTCAGTGGGTTATGCAATGTGGTAAACCATCTCAAAGTTACACTTCACTTATTTCCATGAAATCCATTATACAGGTTTCACAAATTCCTTTGACCTCACAAATCTTAAAATCTTTTTCAATTTAACAGTACGTGCCAAAACTAGATGATGTTTCTCTCTGTGATATTGGTTCTCATGAATATTCTTATGATGATAAATCTCTCTCTGATGATGATTTTTATGATGATAGATTCCTCGGTGATGGTCATTATGAAGATATTTATGATTATACTATCTTTTTTTTATAATTATGAACAAGATAATTATGAGCTATCAACACCTAACTTTATGACTGTGTATAAGGTTGATGCTAATATATCATTAGAGGTTGAGCTAAATTTTTTGTTCAATGAAGTGCCTGAGAATATTTTTTAGTAAGGGATAGTGTTTTATGCAGATATCGTTAAAGATTTTTCTCTGGTTCATCTATCATTATCTTAGAGTTATATGCTAATTTAGATTATTACATCTTTCTTAAATCACTCCTATTAAAGAATGAGTTTGCTTTATTGCTTGGACACTATATTAGGCAATCTAGTTTTAGTGTCCCCGCCACCATGTCTACAACAAACAAACTTATCTAGGGAAGAGGTCTTTCTTGGTTGGAGAAATTGATATTGTACAATTCAACTAATTTGGTAAAGAAAGACAATTTTTTCAATCAATCAAGAGAAGGTAAACTACGCTGCAAAGGTGAACTAAATCATTTTCAAGCCTTTTTTGAAACCATATTTAATTATGGTTGATTTTTTGTTTTATTTTTTATTTAATTTATTATTTTGGGCTGAATTTTCTTCTTTTGGTAATATTGGGGTTGAATTTGAATGTTTGGTAGGATAAAGTTTGACCGGGGATAGGATTAAATTCAATTCTAACTAATTGACCTTATCCTTATAATCCCATTTTTATAAATCGGGATTGATGGCTTATAATAGATAATTGATTATTGATTATTGATTATTGATTCATGTCATTATTGATTATTGATTATTGATGAATAAAAAATATTAGTGAGGATGTGAGATCAATTTAATTTTCTGTCTCTTGCCCATGGTGTTCTTTCTCCCTGTCTTCAACTTGTGTATGGCGATTTCTCTGTTTTCTCCTCCCTCTTCCCCCTCCATTAGTTAGCATTTATTCAATGTTTCTGTTTGCTTACAATTTCCTGTAATCTGCAGTGCTTATAGAAATCTTCGTACAGATACATCTTGACAATGTAAAAATTTTTATGATGATAAATACATATTAAAGTATCTTAATAGTATCAGTAATAAAGTTTGTGTTTGTTAATAACAAGAAGCATAAAAGGGTTTTTGTTATCTCCTTCTCTTGTGGCTATTTGTCTTTCTGCTTCGCAAAGTTTCCTGAGTTTATTTATACATTTCAGGAAAGAAGGACTGTCTTCTCTTGTTGAATACAATCAAAAAAAAATTTTTGATGTCAAGCTGAAGGAGATGAAGTCAGCATTGAAAACACAAATTGAAGAGGAGACTGATATTTCTGAAGTTATAGAGGCCATGAAGCTGCAAGTTAGGGATTCTAATATGCCTGATATTGAGGTTGTACGCTTGCTGTGGGATGTACTAATGGATGCAGTTCAGTGGTCTGGAAAGAACCAGCAACAGAATGCTAATGCGGCACTACGTCAGGTTAGCTATGCCATGTTTCTTGCCAGCTAAACCCTTTCCTGGATCGCATGATGGCCATTTTGTGCATAATACTCCTGATTTAAACAATTTAACTACCTTTACTTGAAGCACTGGATTTATTCATATGCTTTTTAATTGCTTGATGGTTGGACATGCCTTGGAAATCTTTTTGCACAGTATTTATCAGATCCCCTTGTTGAAGATGTTCATGAGTTAAAATAAATTGTTAAATAGTCATCGCGCTTTTAGTTTCCAATGGGATGATCAATCTCATGCAAGAAAAAAGAAGGATGCTCACTGACATGCTATGAAACGTTTGTTCATAAATCATATTACGACTTTGAAAGAGTAAAAATTTTTTGGTTACGTATATGTGGGTGCATCTCTTGTTGTCCGGAGAACTTGACATCATTTACATCTTTCCTAGTTTGACCAGAAAATAAGTTTAAATTATACTTCTAACCACTTGTTTTCTTATTATACAGGTTAAAACGTGGGCTGAACTTTTAAATGCTTTTTGTACAAGTGGGAAGTTGGAACTTGAACTTATTTACAAAGTTCAGGTCCAATGTTATGAGGATGCCAAACTGATGAAGATATTCCCAGAAATTATTAGATCCCTTTATGATCAAGATGTATTGGCTGAGGATACAATTCTTCTTTGGTTTCGCAAAGGTTCAAACCCAAAGGGAAGGTATATAATTTTCTTCTTGTTGTGCACATTTGTTTAAATGATGTGGCTTTTTCTTCTATTTTCCTATAGGGTAGGAGGGGAGGAAAAATCCAAGGGGAGGGGGAAGTGGTGGTTGAAAAAATTAGCTTAGAAGTAAAATCTTGTATAAGGGATTTCACTTTGTCGTGTTTCTGCTAGTTTAAGTTAAAAAGTATAGATCTACTAAGTGGAATCAATATAGAATCCTTCATAGGTCCTGTGCAATCTGTTCAATTCAAGTTTGTTTGTGGCTCAGAATAGACCTTACTAGCCGACGAGTTCTGGGGGTTTGACTTGAGAACCTGTGTGAGAATGGAGAGAGAGAAAGATAGTTTGAAATTCTATGGGAAATAATCTATTAACTCAAATGCCTATAACAAAAAATAAAACAATAAAAATAACAAACAATATTAAGCCTTTATCCCATTACGAGGGGTCGACTACATGAATTTTTCTCCATGGTGTTGGTTAAGAGTCAAATTTTCATTTAAATCTAATAAAAAAAGTTATTTTTAATATTTTCTAACCAAGGCTTTTTAGGTCTACCTCTACCTTTCTTAATATAAGTTAAATCTAATACATCTACTCTTCTAACTTCGTCATCGGAAGGCCGACATTTTATATGACCAAACCATCTAAGGCGATTCTCTCTAATCTTATTTTTCGTTGCAGCTACTCCAGCCCTTTCACGTGTATACTCATTTTGTATTATGTCTCTAAGAGTAAAGCCACCCATCTAGTTGAGCATCTTTATTTATACAATACTTAAGTTAATTTTATGCTTATCTTTTAATGGCCAATATTTTGCGCTATAAATCATTGCAGGTCTCACCACCATCTTTTATAATTTTTTCCTTAAGTTTGAGGGGTACTTTTCTATCACACAACATGCACAATGCATTCCTCCACTTCAGCCATCCAACTTGAATCCTACCATAGTTTAAAATTGCGCAATCAGAAGGGCGCCTCAAGGCGTGCCTCTGCGCAATTCTGGGCAAAATCGCCTCATTGCTTAAGCTTTTTTGGGTCTTCATGAGGCGTACGCCTCGTTCACTATGAGGCGCGCTTCTAAGGCTGAATTGCGCAATTCAGTGTGAGGCGCACGCCTCTAATAACCGGGACCAACACCTAAGTCTAAATGAAATAATACTTCTTCCCTCCCCTCTCATATCAGCCATACCTGAACCAGAGTGAAAAAAAAAGCCGTAGGCCGCAAGCTCTTTCGCACGATGCTCGGCCTCCCTTTCCGCCGCCTCTCCCGCCGGCGTTGCCTCACTCTGGCGATCTTGAAGTGTCCGGCCGCCCTCTAGGAGTCCACAACCAATTTTAGGTAATTTTTTTTAGTTAAATGAAAGATTTTTCAAGTGAAAGAAAATTTAGGGTTTTTGATTTTTTGTTTGTTTTCGAATTTTTGCATTAAGAAACATGGTTAGAGGCAAGGAAAAAACAAATACGTCATTGCGGCGTGACCCTTCTTGGAAATATAGTGTGCAAGTTGATGTAGGAGGCGGCGAGAAGATATTTGTATTTAAAATGCAATTTTTGTGATAAGGTGGTGAAGGGAGCTGTAACTCGCATGAAGGAACACTTATCTGACTCATATAAAAATGTTGCACCTTGTGCGAATGTTCCGGGTAACGTGGAGGAAATTACAACTTATATGAAAAAGAGTACGACGGCCTAACATTTACAATAGGAGCAATTTGATGAAAGGGTTGAACATGGTGCTTATCTTGGGAGCGAGAGTGGAAAGGGCTCTTCCTCCACTATACATAATAGAGGTGCATGGGATCCTATGGATCAGTATATAATTAATCCAGGAGAGGAAAGAGGACAAGCACAGATGATACCTGCTGCTGGTACCAGAGATGGTCGACGATAGGTTTGCATGGATATTAACATATTTTTTTTTAGAATGCCATACCATTTAATGGTGCGACATCGCCGGCTTACTTCAATATGTTGTGGTCTGTAAGGTTGTATGGGAGAGGGTTGAAAGCACCTTTTATGTACGAGTTGCGAACATGGATTTTGAAGGAGCTGCAGAACATAGAGCAGAGCATTGATGAGATTAAACAGACATGGATTGAGACTAGTGTTTTCATTATGTCAGATGGATGGTCTGACATGAAGAGCAGGAGCTTGATTAGTATTCTTGTCAACAATCCCTACAGCATGATATTTTTACGATCAGTTGAAGCTTCAGATGAAGTTAAAAATGCTGAATTTATTTTCAATTTACTAGATGGGGCTGTTGAAGAGATTGGGGAGCAATTGGTTGTTCAGGTGGTGATTGACAATGCAGTGCATATAAAGTAGATGGTCAGATGTTGATGGAGAAGAGGAAACACCTGTATTGGACCCCCTACGCAGCACTATCAATCTCATATTGGAGGAACTTGGTGATTTACCTCAACACAAGAGCGCTCTTTCTAGGGCTAAGAAGATCACAAAGTTCATATACAATCACTCATGAGTCTTAGCCTTATTGAGAAATTTTTCGAAGAAGGAAATCATTCGCCCTGCAACCACTAGGTTTGTTATTACATTTGTTCACTGCAAATCATTTTCAATTCCTAATGCAAATTTATTTTACAGGTTTGCCATATCTTATTTAACACTACAGAGCTTGCTGGATGTAAGACAACCTCTTGAAGTACTGTTTACATCAACACAATGGCTTAATTCTGCGTGGGGGAAGAAAACTGAGGGGAATAAAATAAGAAGGCTAATTCTAAATGATAAATTTTGGGCTATTCTGACCTATGCCATATTGAGCACGAGACCCTTGATACAAGTTCTACATTTAGTGAATGCCGAGAAGAAACCAACCATGAATTTTATTTATAATGCTATGGATTAGGTGAAGGAGTTGATTGCACATAACTTGGGAGGAGAGGAGGCAAGTTATAGAGAGATTTGGGATATCATTAATGCTCGATGGGAGGTTTAGTTACATCGTCATCTACATGCAACGACGTATTATCTCAATCCTCAATTTTAATATTCAGAGAGAAAATCCTCAAACTCGGAGGTGAAGCTTACTTGTATCATTGCATGGAACGAGTAATACCAGGCCAGACCGTTAGGGAGCTTGCAGATTTACAACTTGTTTTATTTCGGAATAGGGAGGGATTTTTTGGTTTGTAAGCAGCAAAATCAACTATTGTCAAGCGGTCTCCAGGTATACTTATTTTTGTAAATGCATAACACTTTAATATGTTATGATTATCATTTTTCTTCTTGAAAATAATTGAATGGAAGATCCAATTTTGTGATTCAATCCATGAGTTACAGAGTTTTGCTGTTAGAGTTTTGGGCCTCACTTGTTCTTCTTCTGAGTGTGAGCGAAACTAGAGTATATATAGTCAAGTGCAAACAAACAAAAGAAATCGACTTTCAACACTCAAAATGAACTCCCTTGTGTATATTATGCACAACAAGAAGTTGAGAGAAAGGAGGTTGAGGAACAAGGGGTTGAAGGATGATGAGGACCCGTTGGTGTGTGATGATGTGGCATCTGATAATGAGTGGTTCATAGATGATGAGATAGATTTACCATTACAGACTTGCAACTAGAGGATCTAAGTGTGGATGTCTTTAGGGGCGAAACAGATCAAGTGGCATATCCACTACTACCACAACACACACATCCACTAGTTTTGCAGCACAACAATCAAATAAAAATATTACACAACTTTTTATATGCTATTACATTATATTTATATCAAGTGAGCAATTAATATGATAATTATCATTCTTATTGAATAGAGAAGAGAAATGTGAGTCACATTGAAGATGATGAAGATATGACATTCATAAATACAATTGGAGAAAAAGATTCCCTTGAAGACTGTGGGCTCCGAAAATTCGGCCCCGGCCTCCGCCCGAGCTTTTCTTATTTGGCGAGGGAGTTTTAACGAACTAAGTTCCGAGGTAAATTTTGGAAGGCAGATGGGTTTGTAGATAAGACACTACCAAGAGATTTCGCCCTCATTTTGCGAGGACTTTATGATCTGAGTTCTGGTTTCCTATAGGCGCAAGCTCTTATAGTTAATTACCCCTCCCGATCACGAGAGAGAACTTTCGATTAAGGCTAGTCGTCAATCATATACGTAGAATATACGTGTTATCTGGCATATAGTAGTAGCATAGGTTTAGGTATTTTTTGAAATTGGGTTTGGATTTGAGAATTTGGGTTAAAATTTGGGAATTTGAAGAGTTTGATATTTAAAATAGAAATTGCACCATCTTGCACTTAAAGCGGATGGTAGGGGAATGGATGATGGACCCGATCAAGATCCCATGGTTCCGTCGTCCCGGGCCATCGTGGTCCCTGGTCTACTTAGTCAGAGGAGGTAGTCGACCCAACCTGACAGAAGGATCCTTGTCGGCAGCCATGGGTTGCTTCGTCCAAGGGGACTTTGTAGACCGGAGTTGAATATTTGTCTAAGGGGACAAATTTGAATCCACCTTAGCTAACAGAGGACTTTGTGCCCTATCGATCATATCCTATTGATTCATATCTCAAGGATTTGATGCCACTAAAGAGCGTATTGGCTCTGGCCATAACCGCTTTCTGTGGTGCCATTTGGCGGCAAAACCACTCGGTTCAGAGGGCACCGGGTCATAACCGTTTACCTGCAGTGCCATTTGGCGGCGAAACTGCCGGTTAGAGGACACGTACCACGTCCTTACTGACAATAGATTGTTTGAGAATGGATCCTAGTGATATTTTCGACCAGACATTTGGCTCTTTGAGAGCTGAAGTGTTTATTTAAATTTATCCACCTCGACAAACTGTTGCGGATGGTGGATTGATTTTGCTTTAAATGTTGATGGATAGATTTTATATTTTAAATATTTTTTGAATTTTTGGTTTGAGATTTTTTTTTGGATTTTTGGGTTTTGGAATTTTGTGGAGTTATGGATTGTGAATGGACTTTTGGGAGACATTTGAAAAATGCTCGAAATTAACACCTCCAGTTGAGATTTACATTCAACACGGCCATCATCGGGGTGTTTGGGGTCATTTCTATTTGTTGATTGAACCCTGTTAACTCGACCGGGTTGTTGATCGAGGATCGGGTTCCTCGTAGGCTTTATGCCCTTATTAGTGAATTCATATTGTTGTAGGCCTTGAAGGCCTAATATGAATATTTTAAAGCAAATATACTGGTCGCCACAACTTTATATTTGCTTAACGGTTCGAACCCTGTCGACTTCTATTGACCCGTATAGAAGGATCGGTTTCGAACCTGAATTCACTTGTCAACCCGCGCAGCATCCCTAGACGTCACGTGTGTATCAATAACACGCTCGCTGGGGCCCATGCAAGTTTTATAATTGTTTTTACCCATTTTAGTGTACCTACGTGTATACAAACTATTGTGCACGTGCGGGGGTATTCTTGGAATAGACGCCTTCTGTCTGCTTGTACGAATGTTGCAGATCCGGTGGCGTGTCATAGCAGCTTCTGAATTAAGTTGTTCGCTGCTTCGTACAGGTAGATTGTCGTGCACTACTCGTTGCTTTCCGTAGGTGGATCGTAGTACACTAACTAATCTCTTGCCTTAACCCGTAGGAGGTTGTATTTGTCGGATTCCACATTCCCTCTGATCTTCTTTACTCGTTGAGTTTAATGCATCTGGCTGTAATAGATTCATAGTTCTTGCTTATATTTGAACTGCAAGGTATTACTACATCCACTTTGGTGAGTTGTAATCTCTTGTAGGTGGTAGAAACATTTGCTCCTTGCAGCGAATTAGACAGTCGTATTTGCTGGCCATTGAACGGTGATTGATTTTTGGGGTGTCGTAGCATCCACGACTGTTGTAAGCAGATGTATTCATTCTTAGACTAAAATTGACTACAAGATACTGCATTTACTGTAGTCTTTCTGTATCTACCTATGAGTGGATATTATACATACATTTGATTCGTAGAGAAATTGTATGTATTGCAGATCTTTATCTTTTGCTTTGTAGATGATGTTTAGTGTGTACAACAGTCTTCTACAACGGCCCGTAAGAGCTGATGTACACCATATATCCTTCATCTTTGATCCCTATGAAATCATCAGTGTAAGCTTCGGTGATCACTGATTCATCGAGAACTCATAAGCCTCAATAATCTTCTTCAATTTGACATTCAAAACTTGGTTGGAATTGGGTTATCATCAAATCATTATGGTCATGTTCCTTATGATTGTATTGTTTATGAATGGGATGTTAGGGATTCCATACACCAACTATCCTTGCTCGCTTGCAAGCCGTTATCTATATTCTTAAAGATCTTCAATGTTCATGTATTGTAATTATCTCAAAAAGAGATCAATTGTTGGAGCTTTCGTTTTGATTCATGAATATTTCATTCAGTATTTTACAAATCCATTATCACATGGCATGTTTGTGTGCAATTGAAAGTTGATTTACCACAAGTCTTTGGTATATGTTTGTGTATGAATTGTCACAATCATTCATGCTCTTTGTGGATCGTTCAAGCTAAACAATTTGCATGACCCTTCATTATCATTTGTAAGTGAATGATGTTAGAGATCACACAATCTTCATTATTCTTGAACATAGTTTGTAGTTTGAAAGAGACTTTGTTGTTTGGATGATAATTTCACCATGCATCTTGTGTTGATTACTTGACAACAATCATCTCCAATCACTTAAGAGCATGATAGAGGTACATTGCTTCTACTCATATCATATCTTATTTGGTTCAATTAGTTGCTATTTAGGAGTGAGTTACACCTTATATTGGAAGCTCAACCATAATGCTTCAAAATTCTCATATGATGGCTTTGTAATTAAGACATACACCCTTTCACCATTTTTTGTTCATCAACATCTCTATTTCAATTGAGATGATAATAGCAAGTTCCTTATTTATCATAAGTTTTGCATGTGTTTTCTTGCTCTAAATCTTGTAGGATGCTTGCATTTTAATGCAAACTTTGTGATTGATTCATGTACGGCTTATGATATTTATTCATGTTCTCACTCAGGATCAAACCATGCATTCTTTCAAATAAAATTAAAGCTTCATTCAATATAAGCTTTATGCTTTGCATTTCCAAAATTCATCAATTTTATGAGATGGAGATTTTAACTTTAGGCTTTGAGTTCTATCTTCATCATCCATTGAAGTCAAAGTGCTTGGCACTTAGCTCATTTAAATTCAAATTCTCCATTGATTATTTCATTTATGCTCAAATTCATCATATATTCAAAGTCATTTGATTAAAGTCTATTTGAGTCCAAAATGAGTTCTTTATTATCCAAAAATTTAAGTTTGGAATATGTTTAATGTTGTCCAAAATCAAGTCCACTGCTGTCCAAAAATGAGTCCACTATTATCCAAATTTTGTTCAAGTCCTTGTCTTTTTCAGACAAAATTTCGACAGCCTCCCTGCGTCTCCCCCGTTTAGGGGAAAAACCAAGAGGCAACCTTCCCTTCGACGCTACGTGAGCGCTTCAGGTAGGTGTCAAAAATGACACCGCGGTCGCATTTTGTATTTTTTTATCCCCGCCCGCTACGTGAGCGTTTAAGGGTTTTTAGGTTCATTTATTATAAGAAGAAAACAAAAGTTAGAAATAAGCACAGATTTCCCCCCTCTGCACCACGTGGGCGTTCGGGGGTACTTATATAAAAATAAAATAAAATAAAAACACTTTTTTTTTATCCCCTTCGCCGCAAGCACCGCACCGGTTTCCCGAGCGCCTCGGGGGTTTGTCGGCTCGTTGCTAGCATTGAAGAGGGATCCTTATCTCGTTGTAAGCATCGCACCGGTTTCCCGCCCTCAACGCTACGTGAGCGCCTTGGGGGTTTGCCGGCCCGTCGCAAGCATCGAGAAAAGAACCATTTCTTCTTCTTTTTCTTTTATTTTTCTTTTTCTTTTTGGATACATTGACAATAAAAATACTAACAATAATATAACAGGCGGGTAAAAAAAATATTCTGTGTCTGGCATAGTTCATGAGAGCTCACTTCTCCATCTTTCCCCAGTTCTAGAGTCTTCAAAGCCTCCTTAATCAAGTTAGTTTTTTTTTTTTTTTAAGCAACCTGCAGTACACGGAGACAATTGCATTGTATGGACTTGTTCGTTTTGTTGGCTTTATTGACTTCTTCTCTTTCCGTTACCTTCTATAGACTTATCACACAGTGGAACTTCTGTCATCTTCATGGCGCTTATAAGGGCACCTTATTCTAAACTCCATGAGACTGCCATAGGTGCAATGAACCATCCTAACAAATACAACTTCTGAATGGAGACTAAATGATAAAATTGTAATCTCTCCAAGAAGATCAATCTCCTGTAATTTGGGGTAGTCGGCCTTCACATCAAGAATGTGGATGAAATCAGCAGGCTCATCCATTGCCATGAATTGCCCACCTGCTGAGAATTCAATACCACGAATGGACCCCATCTTCCCTTGAGTATGGCTGCAGACTATGAGAAGTTCCTTAATTACATCCAACGGGCTGCAGGTTCTTGTGGTTGGTGCACTCCTGTGGCTATCCATGGGAAGAAATGAAGAAGATCTTGTGGATTCTTACGAGAATCTTTGAAGGACAACAGCAGTTGTGGAACTAGTTTGTGGCTGACTTGTTGGATGTGGGAGAGGAGGTTGCTGCTGTGTACGGAGTGCAGCGATTTGGCCTCCACTGGTTGAAGGGAGGGATTGAGACGGTACAGGAAGCATCGTCAGGAAAGGGAATAGCGTGAAATCTAGCTATTCGGCTGAATGTAAAAGGCTTGGAGTTGGACGTAGAAGGAAGAAGTTATGTCTAGTGTGAAGGGAGTTCGGTTGGCTATGAACAGGTCTTTGAGTGGGGAAGAAGGTAGATACTGAATCAGATGAGCGTCTCTTCCTTCTGCTTACATGAGGTTGAGAGTTGGTGTGCGTGAAGATCAACTGGCTTCAGGAGGGGATTTTGGCCAGAGATTGGAGGACGGATGGGCTCTGCAGGTTGGAGAAATCAGAGAAGAAAAGGTAGCTTTCTTTGTCGGCTGTCGGAGCTGGAGGGGAAGAGGCTTGGACGTTAGCTTGGCGGAGAGGAGGGTCTTCACGTGGAGGAACAGAGCTCTATGGGTGAAGGGTCGGAATCAAGAGGCCGGAATCAAGAGGCCATCCGGTAGATTGAAGAGGTGGAGGTTTTTTTTTTTTGTCGTAAAAATAAAATCCAACTGGACTTCATTCTCTTAGCTTTTAATTAATGAAGCAGATCTCCCTTCAATGGGTTTTATGGGACAAGTGACCGCAAACTCAGCAGGATTCAGATAGGTTCAGAGCAGACTTCTGATAAAACTAGATAATCAATATTTAATTTGATATGATTTCTCATTTGACTTTTGATTTCTGGTAAGATCATTTGGCATTGTTAATGATGACCTATCATAATTAGAAATAACATTAATTAGACTGACAGTCATGTTCCAATCAATCGAAAATCATCCCGATTTGCGTGTTTTCTCGATTTGCGAGCATTTTACTTCGTTTAATGTGTGGAATTCGTCGAATAGTCAAAATTAGACAAATTGATAAAGCATTTAGGGTATTGCCGATGTCCCGATCGCGATGGTGTTGTCCGTTTCATGATCAGACGTCATCCAAACATCGTTGAGGCCAAATTTCATCAAAATGCGTATTATCATATTCGATTCATCTCGGAATTTGTGCCACCACCTCGAACAATCTAAATTGATTAAATAAAATATATTTCCTAATGTCGACGATGTTCCGGATGTAATGACGCCATCCGTTTTGCAATCGGACATCATTTGCCACCGACGAGGCTAATTTATCTCGTAATGCGCACCTTCACATCATATTTGAATTGCTTTTGAAGTTTGCGACACCACTTAAAACGATCCAATTTGATCAAATAAAATATAGATTCTTAATGCCGACGACGATCCGGACGCAATGACACTATCTGTTTGTCGATCCAACGTCGTTTCGTCATCGACGAGGCTAATTTCCCTTGTAGTGCGTGCCTTCGCATCAAATTTGGATCACCTTTGAAATTTACGACACCACCTCAAACGATCTAATTTGATAGAATAAAATGTAGATTCTTAATGGAGACGATTCCGGACGCAATGGTGTTGTCCGTTTGTCGATCGGACGTCGTCCAAGCGTCTTCGAGGCCTCGTTTCCATCGTAACACAGGCCTTTATATCATATTTGCATCGCCTAAAAATTCACCACCATCTCCAATGATCCAAATCTATTAAATAAGATATATATTCTAAATGTCGACGACGTTCCGGACGTAATGGCACTGTCCGTTTGTCGATCGGATGTCGTCCGAGCATCTTCGCGGCCTTGTTTCCGTCGTAACACAGGCCTTTATATCATATTTGTATTGACTAAAAATGCACCAACATCTCAGATTATCCATATTTATGAAATAAAATGTATATTCTAAATGTCGACGATGTTCCGAACGCAATGGTGCTGTCCGTTTGTCGATCGGACGTCGTCCGAGCGTCTTTGAGGCCTCATTTCCGTCGTAACGCAGACTTTTATATCATATTTGAATTGCTTAGAAATTCGCCACCATCTCAGACGATCCAAATTTATTAAATAAAATATATATTCTGAATGTAGACGATGTTTCGGATGCAATGACACTATCCGTTTGTCGATCTGAAATCATATTGGTGATATCGAGGGCCAAATCCCTCGATATGCGTGTTATTACCCTGGGATCCGTGTCACCATTACGATTGATCCCAATTAATCACAAAAGATGTACATTTTGAATGTCGAGGATGTTCCAAACGCGTTGGCATAGTCCGTTTCATGATCGGACGTCATCTGAGTGACGTCGAGGCCTGATTTCCTCGAAATACGCATTATTTCAAAATTTATGTCACTCATTAGAATGATCTAAATTGAACAAATAAAATACAGTTTTTGAGTATTTGCAATGTTTTGAACACAATGACGAAGTCTGTTTGTTGATCCGACATTGTTTCGTCACCGATGAGGCTAATTTCTCTCGTGATGCGTACCTTTGCAACATATTTGGATCGCCTTTGAAATTTGCGACACCACATCAAACAATCAAATTTGATCAAATAAAATGTAGACTCTTAATGACGATGATGTTCCGGACGCAATGACACTGTCTGTTCGTCGATCCGATATCGTTTGATCGACCTCGCGCTTTAATTTCGGGTGTCGGTCGTCCCTTTTGACCGATCTCATATGATTCAATTGCGAGGGGCTTCGACCTAGCAGAATTCGATGTCCTGATCGCAATGACATAATCTGTTTGGCAATCAGAGGTTGTTTGAACCTTTAAGTGATGCATGGCGCCAAGGTGCGTATTGCTTTATTCGCCAATTGGGGTCCTTTCTCACGTGGTTTGAGATATAGGGGTCAACAAAGACCCATTTAGTGATGGAACATGATTGGATTTTATATGTTCTTTTTTATTTGTACTTTGAGAGTTTTGATAGACTAATATTTTATGATTATGTACTTTGGAATATGATTTTATTGCATATATTTTCTTACTTTCCACTAATTTCACTTGTCATTTAGATATTTTTATTGTATGATAGAATCTTATTATTATTTACCTGCTAAAACCTTTAATTTCTCATTTACGCAATTCTTCGTCCGTAAGGCTTACGCCTCACACCGCCTCAGGCTTACGCCTCGCCTCACGGACAAAAAACGCCTCGAGGCTTATTTACTCAATCTTAAACCTTGAATCCTACTAATAATATCCCCATTTATTTTACAATTACTCTGAATAATGTTCCCAAGATATCTAAAATATGTACTCTTATTAATGACTTGATTGCCCAAAGTCACTATCCTCGCGATAGATCTATTATTTCTAAAATTACACTATTTATTCTATTTTAGATTTAGTCAAATGAAAACCTTTACACTCTAATATTGACCTCCATAATTCAAGTTTACCTTCAACTCTCTCTCTAGTCTTATCAACTAGAAGAATATTATCAACAAAAAACATACAACAGTGTACATTCTCTTGCAAATGTCTAGTAAGAACATTCATAACTAAAGCAAAAAATTTATGGGCTTAAAACTAATCCTTGATGTATCCAAATGAGTTAGAAAAATAATTGGTCAAAACACATTGTGTTTGAACACCAATAACATCTCTTGCTTGCATATCCTTAATTACTTGAATATAAGCATTATTAACCCCTTTTTTCAAGAGCTCTCCATAGCACTTCTCTTGGAACTTTATTTTATGCTTTCTCTAAATCAATAAATATCATATATAAATCCTCCTTTTTCTCTCTATACTTCTCCATTAAACCTCCCAATAAATATATAGGTTCCATAGTAGACCTACACAACATGAATCAAAATTGATTTTGAGAAACATTAGTATCACGTCATAACCTATGATACACAGACACGAACACAGCGACATAGATAAGACACAACACGGACACTAGACATGTTAATTATTGGAAATATAGGACACGATATTATAATTTTTATATTTTAAAAATAATGTATAAAAATTCAATAAGTATAATTTTAAAAATAATAAAAAAAATCATTTAACTAGAATTTGTGCTAAAAATGATTAGTATTAGGATGTCGAGAGTCATGCATCGATGTCATTTAGCAGTCACCGAGAGAGGAGATGAAAATACCTTCACGGCCAAAAAGAAATGAAAACGAGAATATTAGATGAATGGGTATTAAGTACTGACGTTGATTTGATGTTGTGTAGAAAATAAGAAATTTAGTTTAAATCCTGCCAAATACAAAAAATAATATTTTAAAAAACTTCATGAAATATTTAAGATACATGTCTGACACGCGTGTCCAATTTGTATATAATATTTTTTTAATCGGACACTCCTTTTGACGTTAACACTACCGTTGCCAGGTCTCAAGTCCTGGATGAGAAAAGTGGAGGGTTGCGTTAGGTAGTCGACAACCAGCGTAAAACTTGTCGAATAATAATGACATGAATCCTTTAAGAAATTGTGTTAATGTTAGGGCGTCCCCTGGAAGCGACGCGCTGTATGGCCTGAATACAGTGACAAACGTGCAAGGGCCGCTGTACCGGCGCCTGGGTGCAGTGTTAAATATGCAAGGGCTTTCACATCAAGGACGGATGTGGGCGAAGAAGCTAGTCCATGAAACTAAAATTAGGATAGGAACTTGGAATATAGGTTCCCTTACAGAAAAATTAATGGAATTAATATATATTATGATTCATAGGAAGTTAAATATTTTGTGCATTCAGGAAACTAAATGAGTTGGAGAGAAGGTTAAGGAAATTAATAGTTTAAGATTTAAAGTTTGGTATTCGGGTAGGAGTCGTACTAGAAATGGTGTAGGTGTTATTATAGATAAGAGTTTAAAAGATAATGTTATAAAAATTAATAGGATTAGAGATAGAATTATAGCTTTAAAGATTATTGTTGATGATAAGATTGTTAATATTATAAGTGCTTATGCTCCTTAAGTAGGTTTGAATATGAGTTCTAAATTATATTTTTGGAATAAGTTAGAAGAATTAATATAAAATATACCTCTTGAAAAAAGAGTTTTTATTGGAGGAGATTTAAATGAACATGTTGGTAGAGAGGTAGATGATATTAAAAGCATTCACGGTGGCCATGGATTTGGAACGACGAATGAAGGTGGCAAGATCATATTGGATTTTTATTTGACATATGATTTTTCAATTGCTAATACCCTATTTTGAGAAAAGGAATGAGCATCTCATCACTTATAAAAATGGATATAGTACAACCCAGATTAATTATTTTCTTATTAAAAAATTAAATCGTTTAGATTGCAAAGATTGTAAAGTTATTCCGAGTGAAAATTTATGTACCAAACATCGATTATTAGTTTTAGATTTTAAGATAAAGGGGCATAAAATAAAAAATAAAGTAAAATGATTTTCTAGGATTAGATGGGGGCATTTAAAGAATATTAATAAAAATTTTTTTGAGAATAAGATTTTAGATCTTAAGATTTTGTCTGTGCATAAGGATGCTAATGTTATGTGGGAAAAAGTGGCTAGTGATATTAAAAATATTGCAAAAAATATCCTTGGAGTTCAAAGGGAAAAACTCCTTGATGAGGACATCGTCAGCAATTTCGACATGTGTGCCATCGGATACACCGGAGATCGACGGCCACGATCAGGAGTTTTAATTATTTTGTCATGTTATGTAGTAATTTATTTTATTTTTCAGTTTTTCCATTTTTACCCTTATGGGTATTTGGTCTCTATTGTAGCCCAAGGGGCATTTTAGTCTTTTGTTTCCGTTGTCATTTTGAGGCCTATATATATGGCCATTTCTTATGTAAGGAACTAATGAATGATGAATGAAAAGCTATGTTTGTTTCTACTTTTCTAGCATGAGTGCTTGAGAGGGAAGAGAGCTCAAGGGGAGCAAATCGCAAGGCCTACCAATCGTTGGAAGAGTCCTCGATTCGTGGTTAGAATTTTCTATCTTCTCGATCGTGTTCCCATCCATCTCCTTTCCCTCTCCTCCACAAGAAATTCTTCTCCCCATATTGCCGCCGCCCCTGTGAGGAATCCACCGCCGACCGCCACCCAAATTCCGGCCAGCCACCTTGCCGGTGACGCCCCCTTCATCCACCCGACCCCTTCCATCCACAAGTTTCAAATTTGAAATTTGAATCTTCAAATTTCAAAATCTTTCCTAATTTGGAATTCCAAATTTGGAAAGTTTTTCATGACAAATTTAATTTCAATTTAAATTAAATTGAAATCTTTATGTCATCGCCACATCATCACCTCCAATTGGAAACCTAGATCTCCACTAATTCCTCTCCCCTTCCCCTAAGCAAGCCGCCGGCCACCCATGGAGAAATTCCCATTAATGGTGTCTTTAATGCCATGACCGTTTTTGAAATCATAATTTGATTTCAAAATCTTTCCCTCCTCATTTACTTAAAACTGAAATTAACTTTCAGTTTAAGAATTTCAAAACCCCTCTCTCCCTCATTAAGCCGCCGGCCACCTATATGGGCCCCTCTTGATTACCCATTAAATCCCCCTTAATTACTTTTGGAATTTGAAATCTCCTTTTCAAATTATTCCCTCCATCATACTAAAATCTGAGAATTAATTCCAGATTTTTGTAAATCACTTGCCACCTCATCTAACCTAGCTCTTCTAATTTTTCCCCACCCGCCCCTCTCTCCCACTTGGCCGAAACTTCTCCCTCTCCTTGAAAATCCCGCCGACCACCTCTCTCTCGTCCTTGGAATAGAGAAGCCAAGGAAAGGAGAAGACGACGCCTCCCCTCTCCACTTCAATGTTAAATGGCGGATCATGAGATCCATCTTCCACCAAGTCGTTGGATCATCACCGGACATCCGCCACCACACCTACTCCGACTACTTTCCGTGGACAAAGACTTCCGGCATCTTCTTTCTAGTGGTGATCTCAATTCTAGTTGCAAAATCTTCTCTCGCCAAGCCTAGTGTAGTCAAGTGAATAATCCCCAAGGTGAAATTTCTCATTATTAAATTTTGGATTGTTGTTTAATAGCTCTTAGCTTTGCTACTATTTTTGTTTATCTCCGAGGATTAGTTAATTTACATGTACTCCTTCGCCTAAGCGAGTTGAAAACCAAGAATCTTTATTGAATTATCTTGTCTCGACAATAAGCTTTCAAGTGAAATTAAATTGTTTAATCCTTCTTAATTGTCTTAATGAGCTCCTACGCATGTTGGTTTCACATCACTCCTAATAGTAAAAATAGTTGGTGGTAGAATTTAAATGCGTAATAAGAGATTAAAAATAAGAAGTTTTGCTATAAAAATTGGTTTAATTTTAAAATTCTGATAATTGGAAAATATATAAAGTGGAATGTAAGGATGCTAAGAAAATAATATGCGATGCAAAGACATTAGCTTTTAGTGATTTATATAATAGATTAGATACTAAAGAGGGAGAAATATATATATATATATATATATATATATATATATATATATATATATATATATATATATATATATATATATATATATATATATATATAGTTAGCCAAACAAAGAGATATGAATAGTAAGGATTTAGTTCAAGTGAAGTGTATTAAGGATGACGATCAAAAAATACTTTTCTTAGAAAATGATATTCAATAAAGGTGGATGAAATATTTTGCTAAACTTTTTAATGAAGATTGTGAAAATAAGTTTGACTATAGTGACCTTAGCACCCTAAATGAAAATAAAGATTTCTGTTTTTATCGGCGTATTAGTAAAATTGATGTTAGAGAGGTTATAAAGAAAATGAAAGGTGGAAAAGCTGTTTGACCTGATGATATTCCAATAGAGGTGTGGAAATGCTTAGGAGATGAAGGAATTTAATGGCTTACTAAGCTTTTTAATACTATTTTGAAGACTAAAAAGATGCCAGATGAGTGAAGAATTAGTGTGTTAATTCATATTTTTAAGAATAAAGGTGATGCACAAGATTGTGCGAATTATAGAGGTATTAAGTTAATGTGTCATACTTTAAAACTATGGGAGCGAGTTGTGCAGTATAGGTTGAGGCGTGATACTAAGGTTTCTCAAAATCAATTTGGATTCATGCCGTGTAGGTTGATTATGGAAGCCATACATTTATTAAGAGGTTTGATGGAGAAATATAGAGAAAATAAGGAGGATCTACATCTGATATTTATTGATTTAGAAAAAGCATATAATAAAGTTCCAAGAGAAGTGCTATGGAGAGTTCTTGAAAAAAAGGAGTCAATAATGCTTATATTCAAATAATTAAAGATATGTATATAGGAGCTATTATTTGTGTTCAAACACAAGGTGGATTGACCAAGTATTTCCCTATTTCGGTTGGGTTACATCAAGGATCAGCCTTAAGCCCATATCTTTTTTGCTTTAGTCATGGATGTTCTCAATAGACATTTGCAAGAGGATGTACCTTGGTGTATGCTTTTTGCTGATGATATTCTTCTTGTTGATAAGACTAGAGAGGGAGTTGAAGGTAAACTTGAATTATGGACGTCAACCTTAGAGTCTAAAGGTTTTCGCTTGAGTAGATTTAAAACGGAATATATGGAGTGTAATTTTAGTAGTAATAGACCTAGTGAGGGGATTGTGACTTTGGGCGATCAAGTCATTAATAAGAGTACACGTTTTCTATATCTTGGATCTATTGTTCAGAGTGATGGTAAAATTGATGGGGATATTATCAACAGAATTCAAGTTGGATGGTTGAAGTGGAGGAATGCATCGGGCTTGTTATGTGATAGAAATGTACCCCTCAGACCTAAGGGAAAATTCTATAAGATGGTAGTGAGGCCTGCAATGCTTTGTGGTGCCGAATGTTGGCCATTAAAAGAGAAGCATAATATTAAGTTAAGTGTGGCAGAGATGAGGATGCTCAGGTGGATGAGTGGCTTTATCCTTAGAGATAGGATATGAAATGATCATATACGTGAAAAGGTTGGAGTAGCTCCAGTAGAAGATAAGATTAGAGAGATTCGCCTTAGATGGTTTGGTCACATAAAACGGCGGCCTTCTGATGACCCGGTTAGGAGAGTAGAGGTATTAGATTTGACTTATGTTAAGAAAGGTAGGGGTAGACCTAAAAAGACTTGGTTAGAAAATATTAGGAATGACCTTTCTTTAATAGATTTAAACGAGAATTTGACTTTTAATTGGATATAACGGAGAAAAAGGATTCATGTAGCCGACCCATGTAGTGGGATAAAGGCTTGATGTTGTTGTTGTTGTTGTTGTTGGACACATTTTTGGCGTGTCCAACATGTGTCGGAGGAGCGTTGGACGAGTGTCGTGTCAGATACAGTGTCGGACACTGCACGCCTCTTTGAGGAGAAGTTTCGGTGCATCATAGGTCATAACTTATGCTTAGTAATTTTCTCCCATAGTCAAATATGATATATTAACTTAATTCCTCTATAATTCACACACTCTTATGCATCACCTTTACTCTTAAAAGTAGGAACCAACACAGTCCACTTATTTGACATCTTTTTAGTCTTCAAAATAATATTGAAAAGTCTCATAAGCCAAGAAATTCTATCATCTCCTAAGCATTTTCACACCTCTATTGGAATTCATCAAGTTCAACAGCTTTTACACACTTCATTTTTTTTAATGCCTCATTAACTTCTGTTTTATGAAAATGCCTATATAAATTAAAACTCTAATTTCGTTTAGGGTGCTAAGGTTTATTCAAAGGTATTTTCACAATCTTTATTGAAAAGCTTATCAATTTTTTTCATCCACCTTTGTTGAATATCTTCTTCTAGTGAAAATATTTTTTGATCTTCATCTTTAATACATTTCTCACTTGAACTAAATCCTTAATTTTCATATCTCTTTGCATGTCTAACAAAATCATAAAATTTTTGAATCTTACTCTCAAAATATTTTGTTAGTGTTATTTAAATGTCTCATCTAATCCTAGAATAATATTTTACTTTATTTTTTATATTCTACCTTTTTATCTTATAGCTCCAAACTAATA
Organism: Dendrobium huoshanense; assembly: GCA_016618105.1. Lineage (NCBI taxonomy): Eukaryota > Viridiplantae > Streptophyta > Magnoliopsida > Asparagales > Orchidaceae > Dendrobium > Dendrobium huoshanense. Next base: position 35,534,422 of record CM028351.1, on the reverse strand, counting down.
AGTGATTTTTAATACATGAATTTTCACTAGGAATGCATTTATAATCTTTGTAATCTAAATGATCTATTTTCTTTCTATTTTCTTAAAGAAAATAATCAATCTGTGTTTTATTATATCTATTCTTATAAGTGATGATATGCTTATTTTTTTTAAATGTATTAGTAATTACAAAATTTTAAGCTAGAGCAAAATCTAAATGCTCTTATGATAAGAAGTGGATGCAATTTTCTAGAAATCAGTGAACGATAATAAGAAATTAGGAAGAAAAATATATCATAACTATTTTTATTACAAGATATATGAAAGAAAAATAGAAAGATACAGTTGGATCTTCAATTGGAGAGGAAGCCTAAATCCCTAGCTGCCGGCTAGAGCCCAAATAACTTAAGAATAAACTAAATTCTGCAAACTCCCAAAACATAATAAGAAATCACCTTATTGTTAGCCTTAGATAGGCTCTCATAATTCCCTCCCAAATCAATCCCTTTTTCCTAAATAATTTAATTTCAAATTTAATTTCCTCCCAATTGTAATTAAAATTTTCCTAAATAACCCCCCCCCCTTAATTCCTTCTCCTTTTCCCTAAATAATTATCTCTTAGATTTTAAATTCAAACTAGATCTCTTTCTTAAATAATTCTCTCCCAATTGTAATTTAAACATTCCTAAATAATTCTCCTTTGATTAAGAACCTTCAAATATAGCTCCTTCTTGCTTAGAAAACTTCTTGATTCCTTTTCTAATCAAATCGGTCGGTCCATCAATGCTCCCCTCCCAAAGTGCCACCTTGTCCTCAAACCGAAACGAAGGAAACTGCTATTAAATCACTTGACACTGGGTTGAATGATCCCTTTCTCCAACATTTTCATAATCAATCTCTCGAACTCATCCTTCTGGATTTGGGGATGATGGTACAGACGAAAACTAATAGGTGACTCTTTCCTTCAAGATGATATCATGCTCGCATTCCTGTGGATGAGGAAACCCCTGAACTAGCTAGAACACCTCTCGATACTGCTGTAGGAGTGGTTGAACCATGTCTAGTGCTTCTATCTTCTCCCCATCTACTCCTGCCAAACTTTTCAACTCTTCTCCCCATACGCATCCTCTTCCTCGAAGATAGGCATTTTCAACTTCCTCACCTTCTGATCTCCCCTGTTTCCCCTCATTCCTCCATAGTTTTCCCTTTCCCAAGTGTTTGACCCCCTCTAAGTCTTCCGATCTTCCCTTCCCCTTTAATATCCATAACCTCATTCGAATTGCCCTCTCCTCCCTTCAAAATCAGCCCTCGACGGACATAATTTCCTTCCCCACGTTCCCCATCAGCGCCCTGTTGCTCCTTCCCTCCATACACATGCCTTTTCCCAAACCTATCTCTTCTATCCTCCCTGTGGAAATGCTCCCGATGACATCTTCTCCTTTCTCCCTCTACGATCTTTACCTCCTCCTTATCCTTACTGATTTTAGAATTTGTATTATGTTCTTCTGGCCCTCTCTCCACGGAAGCCTCCGATTGATTGTGGAATTCTTCATCATCTCCTGTAAGTCCGCAACTTGCCCTTCCATGGAAGAAATTTTGTCCTCCACCGTGGTTTTGATTTGTTTCATCTCTCCTTCCAATCTCTCCTCCAAAGCGTCCACATTTTTTGCCACCATCGCCCTCCGAATTTTTGCAAGCACAAATATTTTGGATTTTTCCTTCAAAAAACAACACTTTCCTTCTTTAGCGGCCCAAGAGCTGGAATTTGCAAAAACAGCCCACCAACTGTCGCAAGAATTATTATGATATCAATTTGATAGGAAACACTTGTAGGTCTCAAGTATTTCCTATCAATTTTCGGAAAATAATGAGAATTCTCCACAAAATTCTCACAAAATCACAAAAATTGTATATAATTTGTATTATTTGATGAAAGGGCAATGAAAAATAGCAAAAGATACAATTGATCTTCTATTCGAGAGGAGAATCGATCTCTCTCAAATCTCTAAACGCCGTTAGAGCCCAAAGAAAAACCTAAATTTAGGAGATCTTAAATTTCAGCCAAATTCAAGATGCCCTAACTCTAGAAAAATCAAGTATTTAATACATACAAATTAAGAGGAAATCCCTAAACAGTCCATACATTCAAATTTCCCTCCCAAATCCCTCAAAAAGTCTTCCTAAAAAGCTCTGTGGGCATTGCGGCTCATGCGGCTAGAGTAGGAGGTGGAGAATTTCCGCCTCATTCGCGCCTAGGTAGGTACACGTGGGACCGGTCCAATGGATTTTTTGGACAAGTAAGCAACTTTGGATCTGCTCCTTATAGATGAGTATTGAGGGTTGGATATGTCTCCTTGGATAAGCTGAATAGTTATCTATCTTCGGTGACTTGAAGGCATTGGCCGAGCGAGTCAGTTCAAGATCAATGACTTGTTAAATCGGGTTTAGGTTCTTGCGATAACGTGATCAACATGACCAAGAAAAATATGTATGTATAGTGGACCAGTAAATTTGATTCATTTGGTGACCAAGAAATTTTGTTTGTTTGTTTTCTTTGTTTTTTTTCCAACTGTTACTTTGCTTTAGGATCAAATCCATGTTTGATGTTGTTTTTTATCCATTGGTGCCTTGTTTGTGCGGTAGTCCAATGTGGAATGGTTGTCTTTTTGTGGGTGACACTATTCGAATCATTATGAAAGGGCAAATTGCTTTTATCTATTTGTATTTTAGGTCTTTATGGCAATTGTCTTTCTAATTACCTGATTAGACCCCCCCCCCCCCCCCCCCCCCCCCCACTTTTGCTTCATCCAATTGATCATTTCCGTTAACAAGACCTGGGGGAGAGCCAAAAGCCTCCGCTAAAATACGGGTCAGGGAAATATGATCTGTAGCGCAATTAAATCTTTCCTGTACCAGCTCCTTGCAATCAGTTGGGTCTTGTTTACCTGTGTTATTTTTTCATAGGTTAGCCTTCCCTCTTGTAAGTGTCTATACTAACTCTTTCATGCAACATTACAGGCAAACTTTTGTGAAATCTCTTGAGCCATTTGTTAAATGGCTTGAAGAAGCTGAAGAAGAAGAATAAACCAGTGAGCTAGCCGCTGGAAGCTGTAGAAGACTTGTATTATTAGAGAGGAGTATTGCAGTATTACATGGATCTTTATTTGAAATTGTATTTACAGTCGAACATGATCGCCTATGTCAGTCAATTTAAGTATTTCTAATTTTTAGTGACATGTTTGTTTACATATTTTAACTTAGATATTCATTTAATAAACTCGCTGTTTGGATTATTATTAGTACGACAGTTCATTCCCTTATGACATACTACTATAACTCGAAATCTGTTTGGAATTGAAGGCCAAGGAATTGAAATCTAAAAATATTTTTCATCATATTGCTAATCATCACTCATTGATTTGAGTTGGAAACGCCCGTTTTCATTTTGTATCATTCAAATTCCCAGCCTATGTATTCTAATGGAATGGTTTCGATTTCGGATTAATTGGAAGGTACCACCATCTCATGCTGGTGCAGATATGCTTGGACCGTCATGAGATGCCTGGTCATTCATCAGCATGTCCAATCCTTAAGTATTTTTATCTGTATGGTAATTCCTATTTTACTGCCTTTAATAATTTCTTTTTTTTTTTTTTTTTGAATGATGTTCATGTTCATCAGCAAAAATCAGCAAGTCCATTCCTAAATATTTTTATTTGTATGATAAATCCTATTTTACTACCTTTTATGATTTTAAACTGACAACCATTTTATGTCGTTCTCCAGTTAAAAATTGTGGAAAGAGATTCGGTCTGCATTTCTAATTCAGTATAAATAGAGTTGAATAGGTCAATTTTGCCATTTTTTGGCAAGTGATGCGTTGATGCATTTTGTTTGAAAGAAATTTGTTAGGCTATCTGTTTTCTTAAGAAAGTAAGTTAAAAATTGTTTTTATAAGTCCTTTAAAAAGTTGCTTCGAGTTTGTTCTTGATGGTAGTTTCTCAAGAGGAATTTGACTTAATAACTCTCATGATAGTTGTAGTTAAAGAAATACATTTATCATTTTTTTTTGAGAAAACATGTGTTAAAGTTTTTTTTAAGGTTTCGTTTGGGATGGTTTTCTTTTTTAACTGTTTTTTTTTTTTTTTTAATTTGTAGTTTGTCTCAAATGAAGTCTTATATTTCATTTGGGATGATTTTTTTTTTTGTTTTGTTATTTTTTAGTACAAAATGTATTGAAATTAGAAAAAAAAAATAATGATTTAAATTTGTCTTAAATGAAGCTTTAGCCTTAACAGGCAACCACACTTTTTGATTCTATGATCGGCTCAAATAAGATAGGTTCAAACACAATTTAAACTATATTATTGTAGGTTTTGGATCATGTTAAATATTGTTTGAATGTAATTGGAATCATATTCAAGCAAGTTTCAGGTACAATTTGAATAGAGTTTAATAAGGGTTGAGCTTTTATTTAATTAAACAAAGATTGAGTATGAGTTGAAAACATGGTTTGAACGTATGATCAAAGTTTAAATATGATTTAATTATTGTAGATACGATGGGATAGGGCTGAAAGCGAACCGGTCCGAGTCAAATATGTGAGTACTCATGTTTGTGTTCATTTATTATTAGCTTGTTCAAGTTTGGTTCATGTTTCATTCAAATTTTATTGTTTGTGTTCATGTTTAGTTCGTTTAAATTAATGGTGTTCATGTTTGATTTCATTTAGTGCTTATCGAGCTTTAAACAATAAGTATTAATGAGCTTTGTTCGTGAATATATTTAGCGATTTTTTAAAAACTATGAAACAAATATCTTCATGAAAAATTACTCAAACAAAATTCACGATCTTAAATCAAACCAAAATTCACCACAAAAATTAAAGTGTAGAAATTAAATATGAAAAAGCAATAAGAAAGAATATACAAAATTTTATAGTGGTTCGATCAATTTGACCTACGTCCACTCCCCGGAGCATCTCCTCCAGGTATTGCACTAAACTCAGTGACTCTCCTTTTACTCCCACAGTAAAGCTGAGAAGCCTCTACAAACATCCTTTCCACCAACTCTGGTGAGACAGAGAACCCAACTCCTTTAGCTTCCTTCTGAAGCAGGCAGAGAACCCGACTCCTTTCGCTTCCTCCTGAAGCAGGCAAAGAACCTCGATCAATTGCTAAAGTAGTCCTCTCTCAAACCTCCAAGGAACTAGGGACGATGACCAAACAAGATGACTCAGATCCTTGCTTGGAGCAACCTTTGTGAAACCCTCATAAACTCCTCCTCACAAGATCCTCTCTCTCTCTCTCTCCCTTTCTCTCCCTCTCTTCTTGGCTCTCTCAGGTCAGGAAAACTACAAAAGATATAATCTTGGGTAAACAAGAATGCTTATATAGAAGGGCTTTAAATTTTCCCTTAATTGTAACAAACCGACAAAGATCGTTCAGGATTATCGATTGATTATCCTTGACGATTAGTACAAATTTAGCTCAATTAGTCAGGACGATCTATGGGAGGCTGGATGATTAAAAGATTTATTTATTCTAATCGTCCAAGATAATGGGACAACATTCTATAAGATTACTTCAAAAACATCAAGTATCATCAGGACCATCGCTCTATTTAGCGAGACTTTACCTGTCTGGATGATGAAAGAATAACTACTCGTCTAGGACAATTTAACAATCGTCATGTATGATTAGTTCAAGACTTCAAATATCATCTAGGCAATCACTCTATTCGGCCAGACTTTATATGCTTGGATGATGAAATAATAACTGATCATCTAGGATGATATATGAATCATCCTGTACTATTAGTTCAGATTAATACATATCATACATAATATCATTCTGGTCATCTAAGAAGAAACTAATGTTTATTTAACTAATCGTCCTGGATGATCTTGTGTTCATCCCGGATGTTATGATTGATCAACCAAACCTTAATTACTTTTCATAATAATTTGACTAATTTAGGCATAATTGTAAAGCATCATCCAGGACAATGTCCTAGACAATGTCTAAAAATAAAAATTTGACTAAAAGAGTTGGTAAAGCATCATCCAAGACTATGCTTATGTCATCCAGGATAATTTGCTTAATTTTGATTGCCTTAACTCAAATACCATAATTAGGGTTTCTATTTTTAATTGATGGTCCAAGATAATTTGGGATCATCCAGGATGATTTGGGATCGTCCAAGATGATATAATCAAAAATAGAAAACTCTAAAAATAGATGATTAGGACCCACTTTATTATATTTGACTCAAGAAAAGGTTAAAACTCTTAATGTGCACTTACAGACTGACACAGTCCTATTCTACCCAATCTTGAGTTGACTTGATTTGTAATTGAACTTGTGGATCTTAAATGTTAGAAGAGAAGGTAGCCATAAAAAAATAGAAGTGTTAGAAATTTCCTAAATATAAATTCACAATAATTTCCTCCTTTTTTATGATGGCAAACATTTGATAGAAAGTTCAACTTAAGTAGTTAATTGAAACAAGCAATTTAAATTTTACTAGAATAAAATAGATGGTATAAACACTAAACAAAAGTAGTAAACAAAAATAATGCAATAAAACAATATAAACACTACCATTACTCCCCCTTTTGACATCATAAAAAGGACGATAAAACCAGAAAAGAAAGAAAACAACATCACAAAAAATGACATAAGGAAAATAAACTACAAGTATGATGGGCCCTAATCATCAGAAAGAGGTGGTGGTGGCAGCTAAAAGAAGCTAAAAATAGCAGCGAATTGCTCCCTAAACCAGGCCATATCCTAGTCATGCTTATGCTGTTGGCGAATCACGTAAGCAACAAATCTAACAACATCCTTAACATGTTGCTGCTCCTATGCAGCAACGTAAGAGTCGAACCTTGCCTCCCACTATTCGAATCACTCCACCAGCTGATCCAGCTATGAGTGCTAATGGATCGAAGAAGGTGTAGGAATAGGTGCAGAAGCAGCTTCCTCCTCAGCTTCCTTGTGCTCTGGGTGGAGAAGAGTACTATGAAGAATGTGGAAGGAGTTGTTGGTGTAGAAGGCAGGCTGAAAATTAGGTGGGTCAGGATATTGAAGGTGAAAGTTTGTTAGGAATGTTAAGCCCTTATAAACTAGCCCATGGCTAACCAAGAGGGGGGGGGGGGTGTGAATTGGTATTTAAAAAAAAATTATCTATCAAAACACAAACTCAAACCAAACCAAAATTCACCACAAAGAAAATCAAAGTGTAGAAATTAAATACAAAAATAATAAAAGAAAGAACACACCAGATTTATAGTGGTAAGGTCAAACCTTGACCTACATCCATTCCTCGGAGGCACCCTTCGAGTATTGCACTAAACTCAGTGTCTCTCCTTTAGCCCCCATAGCTAGGGAGAGAAGCCCTTACAAAATCACTTCCACCTTTCTTAGTGCGACAGAATAGTCGAGTCCTTTGACACCAAAGAGATATTCTTCTTCCCAAAACTTCTCTCAAGATGAGCCTTGAATCTGATGGTACTAAGGCACAAGCTTGCCTGAGCAACCGTGTGAAACCTCCTCAACACTCCCTTGAAATGCCCTCCAAGGAACTTCTCCCTCTCTCAAACTCCACTCTTTCCTCTCTCCCTTTCAAGCTCTCTCTTCAAGTTTTCTCCAGAAGAAACGAAGCCTCAACGGCTGTCAAAGACACTTTCAAAGTCATTGACAAAGTTTAAATATAAGAGCTCCAAAAAGGATCTTAAATGCACCAAATTGATATTATCGTCCAAGACGATTGCCAGATCATCCTATATGATATGCTTAAAAATAGGGCTTTCGGAAATCATAAAAACTCAATTTCAATGCCAAATATCATCCAGGATGATCGCAGGATTATCTCGTACAATGCACTTAAAAAGAGGGCTTCAAAAAACACTAAAACTTTAATTTCAGTGCCAAAAATCATCTTGGATGATCACAGGATCGTCCAGTACGATGTGCAGAATTTGTCTTGATAGTCCCGAATGATATTAGGATAGTCCAGGACGATCAGTACAAAATTATACAAATCATCTAGGACGATATTGTGGATCATTCGGACAATCAGAAGAAAAATTATGGTATTTCATCTTGGACGATTTAGGAAAATCAAGTATGTCGGTAAACATCATCCTATACGATATAGATCATCCTAGACGACCCGATTGCAAAATTTAACCATAATTAATCCCCTAATTGCATGATCAATTTAGGCATGATTTATATTGATCGTCCTAGATGATCAAGATCGTCTGGGACAATCAGAATAAAAATTAAAACTTAAAATCATGCATAAATTAGCAATGGTGATGTTTTCCAAAACATAAAGGATCATCCTGGACGATCAAAAATTGTCCAGTACGATTAGTTCAAAACTTGATCTTTTGGATTTGACTAGATCTCACTCCCTTGAGTGTGTGTGTGCATGGTCACCAAGCAAGCATATTCCCTTATAGGACTTGACTCAAGAAATAAAAAAATACATCAATGAATATTATAGACCCTTTATAACATAACATTATTCAACCCAATCTTGAGCTCTGATTCTTTATTTGATGTTGCATGGTATTCTTGAAATGTTAGTATACACACAAATAAATATAGAATAAAAAATACTATGAGATTTAAAAATATTTGATATCATCACAAATATAAAACTCGTGAGCTTGAGTCACAACAGAAGGTTGCTTGGATTCCAGGATATAGACTATAATATGGCCTAAGGTAAGGTTAGGCTTTCTACTATGCTCTAGATCCCTAATGCTAGTGAGATGCTCAATATGCCAAAAAAGAAGATGAGCAGGGTTAAATTTCCTATGGGCCATGATGTAGAAGGTGATGCTTACAAGGAGAGGAGTGATGTGGACACGATTACCAGCCTTAAGAATAACTGAGGTATGAAGGACACATTAGATTATCCTAGCATCCTTGACTAAGTGCTAGACGCCCCATCATGATAGGAGATAAGAGTGTTTCTCAGATGGTGATTTGCAGGAGCCCAATCAAAATAAGGATCTTAAGATACGAAGTGAAGCTTATCTCCAATGGTAGAAAATTGGAGGAGCTCATGGCAGTCCTGATAGGTAATTTCAATAGGACATTTATTTATATATGATTGAAGAGCAGTGTAAGAAGAGTTGATCCAAAGGCTTACAAAAAATTCAAAGAGCAATTCAAAATTGAAGGGGAAGGCAAGGGTAAGGATGAATGTGATGTAGGTGTGCATAAAATATCAAGGACAAGGTAAGTAAGCATAAGAGGATTGAAAGTTTTAGATAAGGTTATCCCGACTGTCTTATAATGAAGGTAGGTGGCTTGGTCAACTGCCTTAGTGAAACGAGGGTCAATAATGGTCTTAGAAGAACTTCCAGCTGGCATTCTGGATTGCTTGCCACCTGTCATGAGCAAGAAAATTAGAGGAGTTAGAGCAAAGAGAAATAGAAGGATTTAGGGTGAGATATTCATTTGAAAGCTTCTATTTATAAAGAAACAAACTGATCATCCATGACGATCAGGTGAAGTTATGACATCCGGGACGATTGATAAAAAATGAGATTATATCGTCCAGGATGATCAAACATCATCCAGGATGATTAGACACATGCGATCATCTCGAGGAGTCATGCCAGACGACTGTTAAAAATGCAGATCATCTAGGACGATTAGGTGGATCGTTCAAGATGATCGATAATAATAGTTCATACCGGTCAAATTTAAAACTTAAATCATCACGAACAAACAGGAGGACTATGTAGGATAATAACCAATAATTGAGCAGAAATTTAAAAGATTTTCCAGGATGGAGGAGGATCGTCCAGGCTGTTTACAAATAATTAAAGCAGAATACGATCAGATAATCCGGGATGATAATGGATCATCCAAGATGATCTTGATCAAATAAATCAAATTCGCCGTCAAATAGAAGATGAAGGGTGGTGTGAAGATAACGTCTAGGATGATAGGAATATCATCTAGGATGATATGATAAAAAATTGAAGATTTTGTGGATGGATAGAGATGATCAGAGAAGACCCAAAAATAATTAAAAAATAGTAAAATAAAAACTAAAAGTACAAAAAGATGCGAAAAATAATAAAGTGAATGAAAATAAAGTTTTTTTATCAGAGCTAAATATGATAAAATTTTCATGTGATTGAATTAAAAATTTGTAAGAATAAATGAGTTAACATCATCGAAATCTAAAACAATGATAGAATAACTGATCCTGTTAGCCCTAGCTCAGACTTCTTATAGGGCAAACCATCTTTTGAAAATAAAGATCTAATTCAATAAAATCAATGGAAAAGAAAAAGAGATCCGTTCAAAACTTGGTTCCAGAAAAATATTATATAGAATAATATACTAATATAATTTATCAGAATCATAAAATTTGAAATCAAGCCTTTGAAAATATCAAGTGACATGAATTCTTCTAAGATTTAAAGATTTGAAAGAGAAGGAAGCTTTCTTTCTTGTGGGCTCATTTTATGTCTCTTGTCAATTGGTTGACGCACTTTACACATCTTTTAATTTTTGATACACTTTGTGTATCTTTCAATTTTTTGGCTGTCATTGTTCATCTTTTCAGTTTTTCTTTTTTTGGACTCATTTTATGCCTCTTATCAATTTTGTAAGTCAGATCCCTTTCAAAACTTTTAAATACTCTCAGTTGTTAGAATATCTTTTAGATACTAGAGAAAAAAACTCACTCTCTAATATAAGAAAGAGTAAGCCAAAAAGTAGAATCAGATTCTTATGATAGGTGCAACAACAAGATTACAAAAAGCTTGAAAGTGATTTAATGACTTTGAACATTATATATTTAAGAGAGATTATTGTAGCAAGATAGAAAAGATCTCAATCACAAAGTCTAATTATTAATTTGAGATAGACTTTTATTTAGAAAAGAAATTTACACTGATAAAAGAAGTTAGAGGAAGGGAAACAATAAACAGTGTTTCTCCCTTTAACTGATTTAGGAATGTCAAATATTGACTACAAAATTTTAAAAATAAAAATAAGGCATAAAATATTATTTTAGCAATGACAAAAAAAAAAGAAGAAAACTGAAACAACAGAAATGAAAAACATGAAAAATAATAACAAATAAAAAGTAAAACAAAAAAGGCTGAAATAAAAGAAAGAGTAGAAAAATAACAACAAACAACATAACATAAAATTCAGAATTCAATAAACATCAAGTTCATGCATTTATGTCAATCACATCCAACCTGGTCCTTAAGATGCTGAATATGTCAAAGGCCAGTGGTTTAATAAAGATATCAGCTAGTTGATTCTCAGTTTCCACATGGTGTAACTCAATATCTCATTTGGTCAAATGATCTCTAATAAAGTGATGCCTTATGTCAATGTGTTTGGACCATGAATGTTGGATAAGATTCTTAGAGATGCATATGACACTAATGTTGTCACAAAGGATTGAAATTATGCATACAGGTAATCCTAAATCCAAAATTTATTGTTTCAACCAAAGGATTTGGGCCACATAACTTCCTAAGATAATGTACTTAACTTTAATAGTGGAAAATACAATAGAATTTTATTTTCTACTAGACCAGGAGACTAAGGACTATCCTATGAATTGGCAAGCACCAGAAGTGCTCTTTCTATTCACCATACATCCTACAAATTTAGAATCAGAATATTCCATAATCTCAAAAAAAGTGCTATGCTTAGGATATCAGATTCCTAAGTTTTGGGTCCTTAAGAGATATCTAAGGATTCTCTTAACTGCAGTCAGGTGGGATTCTTTAGGATCAGCTTGAAATCTAGCATAAAAACACACTAAATACTATATCAAGTTGGCTAACAGTCAGGCAAAGCAGTGATCCAATCATTCCTCTGTACTTCTAGCAGTCAGGTAAAGCAGTGATCTAATTATTCCTCTGAACTTCTTTTGATCAATAGATTTTTCATTTGGGTCCTTATCCATCTAAACATTGGAAGTCATAGGAGTATTTTTTGGCTTGGTTTTATTCATTTCATATTTCTTCAAGGTGTCCTTAATGTAAATTGATTTATTTAGAAAAGTTCCATCATCCAATTATCTTATGCTAAACCCAAAAAAGTAGGACAACTCTCCCATTATACTCATCTCAAATTCCTTACTCATTATTTAAAAAAAAAATCATCACATAGCTTTTTATTAGAAGAAATAAAAATGTATCATCAATATAGATCTGAACATAAAGTAACACATCTCCTACTTTCCTTAAAAAAGGGCGGTGTCTACGCTCCCCTTAACAAACTTCCTCTATAGTAAGAATGTGCTATGCCTCTTATACCAAGCTCTAGGTGTCTGTTTTAATCTAAATAAGGCCTTTTTTAATTTGTAAACATGATTTAGAAATTGAAAACTCTCAAAACCTATGGGTTGCTCTACAAATACATCCTCTTTTATTACCCCATTTAAAAAGGCTCTCTTGACATCCATTTAGAAAAGCTTAAATCCCTTATAACAAGAAAAGGCTAGTAGCACTATAATGGCTTCCAATCTAGCTACAGGGGCAAATAGCTTCTCAACATAAATTCCTTCTATTTAGTTGTACCCCTTAGCCACCGATCTCGCCTTATTTCTAACCACCACACTAGAATAATTCATTTTATTTTTAAAGACCCATTTGGTTTCTACTATATTTTGATCCTTAGGTCTTTCTACTAACTCCCAAACATCATTCCTCATAAATTGGTTAAGTTTTTCTTATATGGCTAAGATCCAAAACTTGTTAGATAGGACTTGATTGATATTGGTGGGTTCAGTCATTGAGATAAAGACTGAGTGGTTTACTTCCTTCCTAAGTCCAGGCCTAGTTCTAACACCTTAAGAAGGGTCTCATAAGATTAGTTCTTTAGGACGACTTGAAGAATATCTCCAATCTCTAGGTAAAGTGTCTTTAGGTTATATCATCTCCTCTAGATTTGTATTTTCTTCTCCTTGGGTAATCTCACCTACTCCTTCAATATTTTGAGGCTCTACCTTTTTCTCCAAAATTTAACCTCCTTGTGTAATCTCTCCAACTTCATCTTTATCCTCAACTCTAGACTTCTTAGGATTAGATTCATCAAACATCACATGAGTAGTTTTCTCCACCACCAATGTCCTCTTGTTAAACACCCTAAAGGATTTCCCCACACTTGATTATCCTAAGAACACTCCATCAGATTTTGGGTCAAACTTTCCTAAGGGTGGCTTCCCATTATTAAGAATGAAAACCTTGCAGCCAAAGATATAGAGGTAGGAAAGGTTGGGTGTCATACCCTTAATGATCTCATAGGATATCTTATATAGTTTGACTCTAACATTTATCCTATTCAACACATAACAAGCTATGTTTACTATTTTAGCCCAAAAGTATTTTGAAAGTGAATACTCAATAAGCATGACTCTAGCGGCTTCAACTAAGATCCTGTTCTCTCTTTCAGCTACCCTGTTCTGCTGAGGGGTCCTATGAGTTGAGAAGTTATGAATAATCCCTTTATCCTCACAAAAGTCTCAAAATCTCTCATTTTCAAATTCTCTCTCCATGGCACTATAGATAATCAAGATCTCATAACCTAGCTTTTTCTGAATCTAAGTGGAGAAGGATCTAAACTCATCAAAAGACTCACTCTTATGTGATAGAAATGTAATCCAAGTGAACCTCGAGTAGTCATTAATAATCACAAATTCATAGACTTTTTCCCCTAAACTGACAGTGCTAATGGGTCTAAAAAAATCCATGTGAAGGAACTTCTAAAAGTCTAGAGGTACTAATATCCTTAATGGAATAAAAAGAGGATTGTACTTATTTCCCTAGTCGACAAACATCACATAGGTGGTCTTTAGTGAACTTAAGCTTGGGACTCCTCTGACCAGGTCTTTTTGGGTCACTCTCCTAAGGGTTTCATACTGGCATGACATAACCTCCCTTGCCACAACCAAGACTCATTAGTGATAATTTTTAAGCAAAATGAAGCACCACATTCAATATTATTTAAATAATGTATGTAAACATTATTAATCTGCTTTCCCTGAAAAATAGTATTATTATTCAAGCTAATAATGCATGTATTTACAAAAAATTTTATGATAATGCCCTTATCGCAAAGATGATTGATGTTGAGCAAGTTATATTTTAGTCCATCTACAAGAAAAACATTTTCAATCAAAAGGTTCTTGGAGTTTTTAATTATACATGCACCCATCACTTTCCTGGTGGTGTTATCTCCAGGAGTAACCGTGTGTTGAATCTTGATTAGGTTGTTAAACCTAAGCTAATGTCCCAAGGCTAACCAAGAGGGGGGTGAATTTTATAATTTTAAAATATTACTCTTGGATTTAAAAAGCTGAAAATCTTTATAGATACATAGAAAGTTAATTGATAATATTTGAAAACAAAATTCTCTACTATAGAATAAAAACTTGCAGTAAATAAAATGCAAAAAATTAAATGATAAAAAGATTTATAGTGATTCGGTCAAACACAACCTAAATCCACTCCCTGAAGACTCCCTCTTCAGGTATTGCACTATTATCAAAAGTGTCTCTCCTTTTACCCCCAAATCAAGGCAGAGAAGCCTTTACAAAACTCTCTTCCATCAATCCCTGATGTGGTAGAAAATCGTCATCCTTTCACACTATCTAAGTGTCGGCAGAGAACCATCATTCTTTCACACTCTCCAAGTGTCGGTAGAGAACCGTCTGTTGTTTACACTCTTAAATTGTATGCAAAAAACCATCATCTTTTCACACCCTCCAAGTCTCGGCAGAGAACCAGATCTTCTTCAAAGATCTTCTCACGAGCAATCTAGAAAGACAAGAGGAAGAGTGAAAAACATAAATAACTCAGAGATCCTTACCTTTGAATAACCTTGTGAACTCTTCACACTCCACTACAAGAAATCTCTCTCAAACACTCTCTCACACTATCTCTTTCAATTTCTCTTGAAAAATCATGAAGACAAGAAGTTTTATGTCAGTTTTTAAAGGACCTTTTATAAAAAAGACAAGAATAACCATCTAGAAAATTGAATTTTATAATTTTGAGCATACATCATCGTACAGTACAATCAAATTTTATACGTACAAATAGTTTAAATACTATTGCATATGAACCTATTATGAATCGATACAAAATCATTTCATACCCGATCATTGTCCGGTATGAACCAAGTTCGTTCGAGATGAACAATTAGAAAATTTTAAGAACAGTTAGAAAAATTTTAAAATTTGTCTGTACTAAAAAGAACTCCAATATTTGGTACTCTAGATGGCGTACGTATGATGATGTTATCGTCTAGTACTATAAGTTATAAAATTTTTTCAAATTCATCTAAACGAAATGTCAAGATGAAATGGGATGTCACAATTTTATACTCTGGAAGACATGTACGAATTTGGTTTATACAGTACGATCCATACTTAAAAAAATTATTTTTGAGCAAGAACAGACCTGTTAATATCATACTCGTGAAAGCATGTAGGAATTGTGATCGTCCCGTACGATCCATACTTAGAAAAAAATTATTTTTGAGCAAACAAGGACCCATCCATTTTTTACTATGGAAGACGTGTACATACTAGATTTGTACAGTACGATCCATAATTAGAAAAAAATTTGTTTATGTTCGTTCGATTGCTCGTCAAAGAAAATAACTAATAAGATCATTTCATATGAATGGATATCGTACAATACGATCAGTTTTAAAATTTTAAGTTTTAATCTCTCCCCCTATGTATGCGTGCACAGTTACTCAATTACAATCACACTCTCTCAGACTCAATAAAATAAAAAATATAGACTTTATATACGATAAACTTTTTAAATTGATTTGATTTGAAGTCTTAAATAATCTGCAGTATGATTTCTCTAAAATATTAGTACATACTAACAACAAAGCAGTGCATCCAAAATATATTAGGAAAAATAATAATTAAAATAATAATATTTGGAATCATCAAAAACAAATATGTTGCAAGAATATCAGCAATAAAGAACTAAGTTGTTACAATCTCAATATCTTGCCTCCAGCCCTAGCCTCCAGTGAAACGAATTGAGTGGCATTTCCAATCATATGTCGCGAGCATCTGTTATCCATATACCATATGCTCTCATGAGATCTTTTGTGAGAGCACACCTACAAAATCATTAAATGTTAGATTTAGGAACCTAAATAATTTGGGTCCCTTCTTATGGAAATAAGAATACAATGCATGCATGTTATGATGTGAATCATTTAATTTGTGTCTCCACACCCAATGTGTACTACAGTAAATCGTGCAAGTGTGTCAAATGTATCCTAGGATACCACATGAAAAATATCTAACACTAGGAAAAGGTTTTACTAATCTATTCAGATTATAGTGCCTCTTCCTAGGTTTCAAAACTTTTGGCTTTGGATTAGGATTGAAAAACTATTCAGGTGTGGGTAGAGTCCAATTTTTTTCAAGTGCTTTCAATTCATCTTTATATAATGAATTAACAGTTTCTAAAATAGCATTATCAACTTTCAAATAGTTCTCTCTACTTTTTGATTCATCAATATATATTTTAAAATCATTTTCAAGTGTAGTATAGGTTGCTTTCAATGAATCATGCTCAATGAAAAACTCATAATGCTTTTTATTTAACTCATCAAACTTATCAAATAATGACATGTGATTGCTATAAGTGAGAATGATCTTTAAGTAAACTTTCATGCTTTTTTTGCAAATTTTAAAATTCAATTTTCATACTAGCATGCAATTTTTTAAGTTTTTTATAAGATGCATGAATTTTCTCAGAAACTTTAAGTAATTGATTATAGGTTAGTTCACATATCTCTTCTTGGTCAGACTGACCAAGATGATCATCCACCATCAAGCACAGGTTTGTTGTCCCCTCTTCAGTTTTAGTCTCAGAGGAGTCAGATACAAAATCCGCCCAGAATGCCTTTTGAATTGCTTCTTATCCTTCCTTAAGTTGGGTTTCTCCTCACCCTTCTCCTTGCTTGGGTGAGCCTTAAGTGTAGGACAACCAGCTTTATCATGTTCTAGATTCCTGCATTCAAAATAAATCATATCAGTAGAACTTTTAAAATTCTTGCTACCCTTACCTTTATTCCACTTATGATTGATGTTTTTGCTTCTTCCTAAGAAAGATTTTTAATTTCCTAGTATTTAAGGTAACATCATTACTTTTAGTGGTTGGGGTTAACTTGACCTACGTCCACTCCCCGAAGCCTCTCCTTCGGGTATTGCACTAAACTCAGTGACTCTCCTTTTGATCCCATAGCAAGGTGGAGAAGCCTGAACAAACTTACTTCCCATTGACTCTGATGAGGTAGAGAACCTAACTCCTTTCACTTCCTCCTAAAGCAGGTAGAGAACCTGACTCCTTTCACTTCCACCTGAAGTAGACAGAGAACCTTGATCAATTACTGAAGTAGACCTCTTTTGAACCTCCAAGAAACTAGGGATGATAAACAAAGAAGATGACTCAGATCCTTGCTTGGAGCAACCTTTGTAAAATCCTTATAAATTCCCCCTCATAAGATTCTCTCTCTCTCTTTCTCTCTTGCTCTCCCTCTCCTCTTGGCTCTCTCAGGTCAGGACTATAGCAAAAGATATAATCTTAGGTAAATAAGAAGCCTCATATAGAAGGGCTTCAAATTTACTCTTAATTGCAATAAACTGACAAAGATCATCTAGGATGGATCATCCTGTATGATCAGTACAAATTTAGCTCAATCAGCTAGGACAATCTGTGGGAGGCTAGACGATTAAAGGATTTATTTGTTTTGATCGTTCAGGATGATGGGACATTATTTTGTACGATTAGTTCAAAATTTTCAAGTATCGTCCAAACCATCTCTCTATTTGGATAGGCTTTAACTGTCTAGATGTTAAAAGAATAACTGATCATCCAGGATGATTTTATGATCATCCTGTATGATTAGTTCAAGATGTTAAATATCATCCAAATAATCGCTATGTTCAGCAAAACTTTATATGCTTGGATTATGAAAAAATAATTGATCATCCATGATAATTTATCAATCATCCTATACGATTAGTTCAAATCAATACATATCATCCCGAACATCATTTTGGTCGTCTAGAAAGAAACTAAGGTTTGTTTAACTGATCATCCCAGACAATCCTGCGATTGTAAAGGATAATATTTTTGATCAATCAAACCTTAATTACTTTCAATAATCATCTGGCTAATTTAGGAATAATTATAATGCATCATTCAGGATGATGTCCTAGATGATGTCCAAAAATAAAAAAAATGCCTAAAAGAGTTGGCGGTAGATTCTTTCTGATTTGAGCCTATCTTCTATTATGATGCTAATATCGTCCAGGATGATTTGCTTAATTTTTTCCACTTTAACCTGGATGTCCTAATTAGGATTTTTATTTTTAACTGATCGTCTATGATGATTTGGGATTGTCCCGGATGATATAATAAAAAAATAAAAAACTCTAAAAATAGATAGAATTTTTCCTACTTAATTATGTATGTGCAAGGTTACTTAGCATCATAACCCACTTTGTTAAATTTGACTCAAGAAAAGATAAAAACTCTTGACATGCACTTACAAACTGACTCAGTCCTAATCTACCTGATCTTGAGCTAGCTTGATTTGTAATTGACCTTGTGGACCTGAAATGTTAGTAGACAAGGTAGTCGTAGAAAAGCAAAAGTGTCAGAAATATTTGCTATCATCAAAATTATAATTCTTGAATCCAAATTCACAACAATTTCCATTTCTCTTTGATTTATTTTAAATCCATGAAAATATGTCAACTCATCCATCATACTCATTTCAAATTCATTACTTATAGTAGAAGAATTTTTTTTTTCAAAAATTATCATCGATGGATCCAAAAAGAATGTCATCCACACATATATGCATAATGAGTATATCATCTCTAATTATTTTAATAAATAGTGTGATATTGATCGTATCCTTAACAAAGGATTACTCTAAAAGAAAGTCCTAAGCCTATTGTATCATTCTCTAGGTGTCTACTTTAATCTACTTTATTATTTTTTAAAGTGTATATATATGATTAGGATATAATGAACTCTAAAAACATGGGGGTTGTTCTACATAATCTTTCTTAATTACTCCATTTAGAAAGACACTTTTTAAAAGTTTGTGAGGGTTATTAAACTTTTATGAACTAGCCTGAGGTTAACCATGAGGAAGGGGGGTGAATTGGTTATTTTAAAAAATTTCTTAAGGCAATTTTTTTTAAATCCTTTTAAATATTTTAAAATAAATAATTTTATCCCATAATGCTGAAGCAAAACTACTTTCATAATAACTAAAATTAGAGATTTCAAACACAGAACAAATCATAGAAAATATTGAAATCAAATGCAAAAAAGTAAATATAAAGAACACACTAGAATTATAGTGGTCCAGTCAACTTGACCTACGTCCACTCCCCAGAAATCTCCTTTCCAAGTATTTCACTAAAAGTAGTCTCTCATTTTTCCTCCATAGTAAGGCAGAGAAGCCCTTATAAAATCTTTCCACCGACCCAATGAGGTAGAGTACCTTGAATTCTTTTAATCCCTCCTGGAGTAGACAGAGAACTTGGAAATCTTTTTACTCCCTCATGGAGTAGGCAGAGATACTTGAAATCCTTTTACTCCCTCTTAGAGTAGGTAAAGAACCTTGGATGATGTTGATCAAAGTCTCCCCAGAGCCACTAAGGAATTAAGGAAGTAGCTTGAAGAAGATGATGGAAACCTTGCTTAGAGTAACATTTATAAACCCTTCACAAGAAACTCTCTCTCAAAGCTCTCCTCTTCCTTCTGTAAGCTTTCCCTCAGGACAACTCAACAATAAAAGATATCTCAAAAGATAATATGAGATATTAAATAAAAAGCCTCTAAAAGAAGACCAAATTTTTTATTTTTCCCTAAAGAATCATGCAGTATAATCCTCAAATTATCCTGTTCGATTAGTACAAAATAATCCTTTCAATCAGTACGATCGGTATTTCCCTATACGATCAGTTCAAGAATTTGTACAAATCATTTTATATGATTTTTCAATTGTTTGGGAGGATTAGTTCAAGATAACTTATTAATCATCCATTATGATATGAGATGATGGGCGACAATTTATATATTATCCTGTACATTCCTCAAAATGTCCAATACGATCGCTTGTATGATTAGAAGAAAATTATGATTTTTATCTTGGATGATGGGGGATCATCCCATGAAATATTAAAGATCATCTAGTAAGATCATTGTAGACCATCATGTACAATCTAATCAAGCAATCAAAGCATAATTAGTCCCCTAATCATAGGATCAATTTAGGCATGATTATCATAAATTGTCCAATATGATGTATATCATCCTGTATGATTAGAATAAAATATGAAGATTTAACATATTGCCTAAAATATGATTGATAGTTGTTTGTAATAATTATAACTGATCGCCTTGTACAATCTAAATTATCCAATATGATTAGTTAAACAATCTTAGTTAATAAAGGGTTCCTTAATTAGGTTTTCATGTATAACTTATTATCTAGTATTATTTACATCGTCTAGTATGCTTAGTTCAAAAATCTTTTTTTCTCTTAACTCACAAACTCACCCCCTTGAGTGTGTGTGTGCAAGGTTAATTAGCTTTGGGTCTACCAGAAACATGAATTGACTCAAAAAAGATAAAAAGTACATTAAAAGTAAAATTATAGATAGACTCAACCTTAGTCTATCTAATCTTGAGCTGATTTGCATTGTAAGTGAACTTGTGGACCCGAAAGGTTTGTGAGCTGGACAAAAAAATAGATATGTAATAATAACATTATTAAATAAATATTTTTTGTTTGTTATAATCAAAATCATAGTACTTGGGCCCATATTTATAATAATCTCCCATTTTTTGATGATGGTAAATATTATTGTTTAAAATTTTAAGAGCAAGGAAATTTTTATTTTTAAGAAAATATGAAATATAAGAGAAAATAGAACAAAAATAGAACAAAGTAAATTTCACTAAAATATAGGATGCAAATAACACACTACTCCCCCTTTTGATTTCACAAAAAGGAGGAAAAAGAAAATACTAAATATAGTAATAGTAAAATACATCACATAGAAAAGAACAACATAAAAAAAAATAGAATATAACCCATAGGGACCCATATTAGGAGGAGGAGGTGGTGGTGTTGGTTGAAAGTAGCGGTGAAGAAAATTAAACTGCTCACTTAACCAGGCCATATCCTAGTCATGTTTCTACTGTACTACATAGGCATCAAAATGAGCTAAGTCTTGATCATGCTCTTGTTACTGCTCTACTACATAGGAGTCAAATTGAGCCTCCCACTAATCAAACTCAGATTGCTGGCGTATAAAGATATGTATAGGAATAAGTTTTTCCTCCTCTTTCATAGGCTCCTCGCATACATTATGATAATGAGTACAATGAAGGGTGTAGAGGGAGCTATTAGAATCGAATACAGGGTGGTGATCAGATGAACTTAGAAATTGAAGATTATATTTTGATTCAAGGATAAAGGCAATGAGATGTCATAGGGCTAGGTTTGGCTTTCTTTTGTGGATAGGATCTCTGATGCAAGTTAAATGTTCAACATAATGAACGATAAGATCATATGTATTGAAGTCCAGGTTAGCCATGATGTAGTAAGTGGTAAGTGAAGGTACAGGTGTAATATGAATCCGATCCCAAACTTTAGGAATAATAGAATTATGAAGGATGTGATAGATGGTTCGGGCATCCTTAACTAAGGTGTTGATGTGGGCTACATGGTAGTTCATATTAGTTTCCCTAAGAATATTATTAGAAGGAGCCCAATTAAAATCAGGATCTGAAGCTAAGATATGGATCTTATCTCTAGTGGTAGAGAGGTGAAGGAATTCATGAAAATCCTGATAGGTAATCTCTATAGGCCTTCAATTAACATAGGATTATAAGGTAGTAAAAGCATTATTAATGCTAAGGTTGGTGAAGAATTCAAACAAGAGTTCTGAATTAAATGGAATGTCTAATATAAGGATAAATCCAAGTGTTATTCTAGCAAATAGATTAAGCACTTGAAAGTTCAGAACATTTTGATTGATAAATTTTTAGGGGTAATGCCAGCATTCTTATAGAGGTTATAAGCCGCTTCATTAGCATTCTTAGTGAAAAAAGGATTGATAGTTCACCTAGATGAGCTATCAGCAAGCACTCTGGATCATTTTCAACTAGCCATTGCAAGAGTAAGAGTGCTGAAGTATCAGAAAAGGAGAGGTGGAATGTGTTGAGTGAAGAAAAAACCATAATTTGAGGGTATTTAAATAGAATCATATGTATCATATCGAATGATTATGAGATCATACAGGATAATGTGGTGCAAACAATTTGGCCAGATGGTTGGTAAAAAAGATAGTCTGATCGTCCAGTATGCTAATACATCATACGAGATGATTAGACACAAGATGATCATCTCGAGGAGTCAGTTTATAGGAGCATTAACTACATGGATCATATAGGATGAACATGTGGATCATCCTAGATGATTTGTAATAATGGATCAGTTCGTATACATTCACATCATCCAAAGACTCCTACCACGTCGATCATCCAATATGAAGTATGAATCTTATGATATGATAACCAATAATTGATTGATATCAGTAGTTGGATATGCTGTGATCAGAGTTGTGTATTTTTTTATTAAGATAGTACAATACAATGTGAATCATCCAAGATGATGTGAACAAAAATTGAAGAACTTAGGAATGGAATGTGATAATCAGGAAGGGTTCAAAGACATAAATCAAGCAAAAACTTACATAAAACTAATTAAAAAATGTAATAAAATGATAATAAGAAAAAACCCAATTTTTTGAATCAATTTTCTCCCAATAAATGATAAAATTACCTCATTATTAAGTTTAGAAAACCATTAAGAAATTAATTGACAATCCTGAAATTCAGAAAGGCTAAAAAATCGATCTTGTTAACCCTAGCTCAGACTTCTTACAAGTCAAAATCCTTTTGAAATAAAAAATCTAAATTAGAAAAGAAATTAGATATGAAAAGTTATGTTTTCAAACTTCATTTCAGAAAAATATCTAATAGAATAATATTGCAAAGTAATCAATCAGAAGTTATGATTTTCAAATTCAAGTGTAGTAGATATCAATTGGCAAAGGGAGTCTTATAAGATTTTTAAGTATTTTAAAAAAGGCAAGCTAACTCTTAATGGGCTCATTTTATGCCTCTTTTTTAGCTTTTGGTGTATATTACACAACCTTTAACTTTTTATACACTTCGTCCATCTTACAATTATTTGGCGGTCATTGCGCATCTTTTCAAATTTTTGGAATCATTTTGTGCCTCTTTCATTTTTGCATGCTTGTATCCTTTCTGAATCTTTAAAAATTTCTTAGTTGTGAGATTATCTTCCAAATATGAGAGAGGATAAACTCACTTTCTTATATAAGGAAGAGTAAACCACAAAATAGATTCCTATTCATATGATAAATACAAATAACCTGATTAAGAAAACCTGAAAGAGATTCACTGACTTGGAATATTATTCATATGAGATAGGTTACTATAGGAAGATATAATAGATCACTATTTCAAATTCTAATTTTTAATTTGAAATGGATTATGATCCATAAATAAAATACACCACTAAAAGAGTTAGAGGAAGAGAAACAATCAGCAATGTTTTTTCTTTTAACTATTTTAGAGGAGTCAACCACTGCTTACATTGGAGAGCCATTTTCTAGAGAAAGAGAGAGAGCCATTTTCTAGAGAGAGAATTTCAAAATTTTGGTTTGCTGATTGTTTAGAAGCTTCACCAGCAGTGATGGCAGGCCAGTCGGCTACCAACTCCTGTGGCCGGACTACTGCCAGCCTGAAACGTGGTAACTCTTCATCGCTTTTGGAATCGAAGAACATATCAGATTCCTAGAATAATATGAAGATTTCCTCTAATGGTCCTTTGGTGATCAAAGAACCAACTATGGTTCTATCGAAGGGATCATTTCTTATGATTGGCAAAGGCAAGCAAGTAGCATTTGATTCAAATTTGGACACTCCGTACTCGGCCACAAAAATTAAATAAAATGACATTGAATCATCCTCTTATGGTATGAAGATTATTGTAAACAGATTTGGAAATACTGTTAAGGCTAATGGCTTAGCTAAGGGACAACCTTCAGTTTAAAATTTGGATGATAGCACTTCTATTGTTTGTGAGAATGCCCAAGTAAATAATGAAAGAATTGTTAGTGATTTGGGAAAGAAAATCTTGAATAATACATGGACTAAACGTCCATACATCAAGTTAAACATTCCAATGGGATAATCATTCATGTAAGAAGATGGAAATAAAGTTAAACTTTATGAGCCAAATATGAATGAAAACACTATTAGACTCCAAAAATCTATTGTGGTGAAGGTTTTTGGCAAAGAGATTCTAGTTCATATAATAGATGTGGAGTTGAGACATCAATGGACACAATTTGGAAATTTTCATCTTACAATTCTTGGCTCGGGATGGGTATTGTGTTCCTTCTTTTCACAAGAAGCAATGGAGAATGTGATTTCAGGCTGACCATGGTTTGTAAATGATCACATAATTGGTATTGACAAATAGAATCCCAAATTTTCTACTACATCCTTGAAGGGTCTAACATCTCCTGTATGGGTGAGAATGCCAAATCTTCCTCTATATTATTTGGATGAAATTAATGTTGCAAGGATTTCTTCATTAATTGGAACACCTCTTCTGATTGATGGTTTTATGTTCCAATGGGGAAGAAGTGAGTTCGCTAGAGTCTAAGTTTGTTTGGATTTAGATAAGCAATTGCCACTGGGTGTTTGGGTGGATGGGCTTGATGGCCGATTCTTTCAAAAGTAGAGTATGAGAAAATCTCATGATTTCTTTTCAATTGTGCAAGGATAAGTCACTTGAGCAATTCTTGCAAGATAAAGGAAGGGATTGATCCTATCTCAACAATACCTATTATCATAGAAAAATTAGTATGATTACCTTTGATTAGTAATCCTAAGGAAGAACTAAAGTATGGACCTTGGGTTCATGTTAACAATAAGGGGAGAAGAAGGGGAAATTCTATTTATCAGAAGAAAAATTTGGTGGCTGCTAAAAACATTCAAAATGCTGGATTGGTTGCTGATCAGAAGATTAATAAAGATGTGGTCTTACCTTTGATGTACTAGAAGATTAAGTTGCTGGGATGCAATTACAGCTAGATGCTGAAGCTGAACTAAACAAAGATGGGGTTATCGTTGGTAATACTAGAGAAATAACAAGGAGATCATCACTGGAAATTGGTAAGAATTCATCTTTTAGTATCTCTAATTTTCTAGTTGAAGAAAATATATTTAAACTATTGGAATCAGAGGCTGGAGGAGAGGATTTAGTAGAGAACTTTGTGTTCAATGAGTCGGTGGAGCCTATTTTAGAAGAAGGAGAAGTTATAAAGCATGATGTTATCAGCAATGCTTTTATATCTTCTTCTGAAAGTATTGATAGTAATATTGAAGATATACCTAAGCCTATTGAGCTGGCAAGCACGGGGAACAATAATATGGAGAATATCAATTCAGGTTCTCATAAATTGAAAATTTTTAAAGAACTTAAGTCCCTTGGTCCCTTGAGTAATTCATCAAGAACTAAAAGTCTGAGGTATTGAATAAAGGTAGGACCGGGGGTCCTTCCCCCTCTATATCTAAATGACTTCCCTAGCTTTTTGGAACTATAGAGAAGCAAAATAAAAGGGAAGCTTCTCTTTATTTAAAAGAGTTTTTTAGAGAATGGGATGTGTTTT
This sequence comes from Dendrobium huoshanense, assembly GCA_016618105.1. Lineage (NCBI taxonomy): Eukaryota > Viridiplantae > Streptophyta > Magnoliopsida > Asparagales > Orchidaceae > Dendrobium > Dendrobium huoshanense. The sequence goes on along the minus strand of CM028351.1, from coordinate 35,508,598 downwards.
TTTGTTGGCGTTGTTGAAACAAAAATCTCTTCCTTTGCTAAATATGAGATTACTAAATTCATGGGTGATGATTAGGATTTTTTTATATCCTTCTGATGGTTCTGTCATCATAATCATCTTAAACTCTTTACTCATTATTTTTAAAAATTTATCACAAAGTAGGAATGAGCTTAGACTTTCATACCATGCTTTGGGTACTTATTTTAGTCCATAAAATATCTTTTTTAATTTGAACACATGATTAGGAAATTGTGAATTTTTAAAGCCTAGGGGTAATTCAAGAAACATATCCTCTTTTATTACCCCATTTAGAAAGACACTTTTGATATCCATCTGATACAATTTAATTCCCTTAAAGAAAGCAAAGGCTAGTAGTATCCTAATAGATTTCTATTTAGGTATAGGGACAAAGGTCTCTTTAAAGTCATTCCCTTTTATCTGATTATACCCCTTAGCCACTAATCTTTCTTTCTTTCTAACCACAATACTAGAATAATTCATTTTATTTTTAAAAACCCATCTAATTTCAACCACACTCTAGTTGATATGACTTTCAACAAGTTCCCAAACACCATTCCACACAAATGGATTTAACTCTTCTTTCATGGCTATGATCCAGAATTCATCAGATAGGATTTGATTTATGTTGATGGGTTTGATCATTAAAATGAAGGCGGAGTGGTTTATTTTTTTTCTAAGTTCATGCCTAATTCTAACACCTTTAGATTGGTCTGTTAAGTTTAGTTATTTAGGATGACTTGAAGAATATCTCCATTCTCTAGGCAATGTATTTTCAGGCTCTACCATTTCCTCCAGATTTGTAGATTCTAATCCTTGGGTAATTTCTACAAACTCTTCTTCTTCTATCTTAGACCCTCCAAAATTATCATATTTATCAAATAAAACATGAGTGGTCTCCTTTACTACCATTGTTTTTTTATTGGATGCTCTATAGGATTTCTTAACATTTGTGTAACCTAGGAACACTCTTTCATCAGATTTTGGGTCAGACTTTCCTAGTAGAGATTTCCCATTATTCAGAATGAACATTTTACATACAAAGACATAAAGGTGAGAGAGATTTGGTGTCCTACCCTTAAGAATTTCATAGGGTGTCTTGTTCAACTTTGATATAATATTTACCCTATTTAGAATATAACTAACTATATTCACCACTTTTGCCCAAAAATATTTAGGAAGTGAGTATTCAACTAACATCGCTCTATTAGCTTTTATAATGGTCTTGTTCATTCTTTCAGCTTCCCCATTCTACTAAGGGGTTCTAAGAGTTAAAAAGTTATGATCTATCCCTTGCTCCTTATAGTAGGTTTCAAATTTCTCTTTTTTAAATTCTCCACCATGATCACTATGAATGGTTAGAATTTTACAACATAGATTCCTTTGAATACAAGTGAAAAATGTTATAAATTCCTCAAATGATTCACTTTTATGAGATAGGAATCTAACCCAAGTAAACATCAAATAATCATCAATAATCACATACCGAAAGACTTTCCCTCTTAGGCTTGTAGTGCTGATAGGTCCAAAGAGATCAATGTCAAGGACTTCTAAGGGTTTGCTAGTGTTAATATCCTTAATTGAGTGAAAGGAGGATTTGACTTGCTTTCCTAACTGATAGACATCACACAGGTGATCCTTAGTGAAATCTAGTTTTGCTATGCCTCTTAATAAGTCTTTTTGGGTGTTTTTTCTAAGATTTTTTATGCTTGCATGACACAACTTCTTATTCCATAACCAAGATTCATCAGCAACAATTTTTTAGGCAAAAAGAAGTATCAAGTTCAACACAGTTTAAATCAAGAATGCAAACATGTTAATTATATTTCCTTATTGCACAATATTTTCATTTAAGCTAATTATGTAGCTGGTAGACAAAAAATTCTTTATATCTCCTTTTATATGACATGGGTATCCTTCAAGTATCAAATTCCTTCACTAGATTCCTTATATTGGCATACCTGATCATTGTGTGAATTACCCATGATATCTTTAGTCATTAAGAATAAGTTGGCGACCTCTTCCTCATCTTCTATCTGAGATGTCTAAGAGCCTTAATTGTCATTGAAGGTCATTTGAGCTCTCCTCTTGCCCTTCTTTACATTGTCCTTATCCTCATTTTTTTTCCATTACTTGGCTCTTGAGGTTTGGGTAGTCATTCTTAATTTGAACTATCTTTACACTTAAAGAAAATAATGTTAACTAAAATCTTATTGAACAAGTTGTCTCACCTATCTATCTCTTATTATGACATATGTGCTTACTTTTGAGTAAATTTTTGAACAATTTTTTTATAAGTGCTATATCCTCATTATTTAAATTTCTTTAGGAAATTTTATGACCATGTGTAATTATTGAACAAAAATGTCAATAAAATAGGCATTCAAATCCTTAGATTCAGAGATAACCATCACCTTAGCATCCCAAGATTCAAGCAGACATCTAAGAATCATATTAAACTTCATAGAATTTGAAATTTATCTATCAAGTGCATGCAAAGATGTTATAATTTTAATAAACCTAGTGTACACATTAGAAATTATTTCACCAAGTTACATGCATAAAAGTTTATGATAATGTAGAAAAATGTTTGTGATTTTTTCACCTCATTGGCTCCTTCATAAGTAATGTAAAGTTTGTCCCAATTTTATTCACCAATTTTGCAAGTAGAAATGCACAAATCCTTAGATTTCAAAGCATAAAAAAATAGTTTAAATATTTGACATTCAATTATGCTAGTTCCCTACCTTTAGAGCTCCACTCAGTAAAGAGAATGTTGACCTCATTTCTTCATGAGGTCATCTAAAAATAAAACCATAAATTATAATCGAAATGCTTAGTGTATTGCTTCTTGTAGTATACTAACTCATTAATTTATTCAAATTTCATAATTTGGATCTTCATATATAAATTTGATGTTGCAAATTTGATTCAAACACGATGATTTTGATGATAATAAATATTACTGTGTATGTTACTACTTTCTCTTATTTATGTGATATTTTTGTTTTATGTTTGTGTGTACTAACATTTTAGGAAATTAGTCCACCATTTACTTGCAATTTTGATCAGCTCAAGACTAGGGGAGATCTTCATTAGCGTAAAACTAAGGTTCTTTTCCTACCTCAATAGGGAGTAAAAGGATTTCAATATTCTCTCCCTACTCTAGGAGGGAGTAAAAGGATTCTAGGTTATTTTCCTACTCTAGAAGGGAGTAAAAGGATTCAAGGTACTCTGCCTCACTAGGTTGGTGGAAAGATTTTGTAAGGGTTCTGCACGATGCTGTGGGGGGCAGAAGAAGATATACTACTTCTAGTGCAATACCTAGAAAGGAGTTTTTTGGGGAGTGGATGTAGGTCAAGTTGATCAAACCACTATAAATTTGATATGTTCATTCTTTTACCTTTCTGCATTTAATATCAACATTATTATGTGAATTATTATATGGTCAAAATCTTTGATTTTTATTATTATGAAATCAATGTTGCTTCCACATAGTTTGTTAATTTTAAAATATTCAAAACAATTTCAAAAAGATTTCCTTTTTTCATTAAGAAAAATTTAAATGACAAATTAACCCCCCCCTCTTGGTTAGCCTCAGGTTAGTTCATAAAAGTTTAACAACCCTCATAAACTTTCAATTCATAAATAGTGGTTCCCTCACCAAGTGTCTTACCCATTTGGCCACATTGATCAAGATCAACCTAACCCAAATCGATCACCCCTTGATTGAAATATTACAAATCCTAATTCTCCTCAAAACATTACCAAATCATTTTAATCATAGCTTCTCATGGAATTTATCAAACTTGATCAATTTTGGTCAAATATTTAAATTCACATGAATTAAATCAATAAATCCTTCAAATCAAGACCTTCTCATCCTTTTGAAGAGTGAAGACCAATGGAGACCTCCTTTGACTAAGTTGAATTGCTAAACTTTTTGTCAAAATGGTCAAAATCCATTCAAAATTAATTTCCAAATTTATATTTCAAAACTAATGCATAAAATATCATGCATTTAATCTAAATAGCTTCTATGTACTCCCCATAGTGTATCCTAGTTAGCTTGATTAATTTTAACCAATCGAAGTGGTCAAATAAATTAAAAATTCTAAAAATTCCCAAATGGTAAAGAATGGTTAAACCTTTTCAAACTACCAAATCCCTCAATTCTAGATAGTTTAAACCTTTTAAATCAATTCTAAATCCTTTCTAATCATGATTAAACCCAGCACAAACCCTTGGTTTAGCCCAAACCCACTCTAAGTGACCCTCTTTACAAAATGCCTAAATTTACTATCTAAGTCATCCTATCCTTTCCTGGCATGCTCTTGCCTTCCTAACTAAATTGGACACATGACAAACAATTAGAGAAATGCTCTAAACCATCTCAGCCAGCCATTTAAACTCTAACATATGGAATAGGGAAAAACATTCAAAATCTTTGATTCAAGGTTAATTCCTTATGTGAGTTTAGATCTCTTCTTCAACAAGCTTCCATTGCTTCTGTTTCACTCCTAGACCATTATCCCTCACTTCCAACTCTTTTCAGCCATTAAAAGCATGTTGAAGAAGAGATCTAAACTCACATATAACCTAAAATTAACCTTTATTTTTGGTCCAAAATTTTAAAAATTCGTAAATAATTAAAAAAAATCATAAAAATAGAAAATAAATTTCAAAAAACTATAAATCAATCATAAAATCAACAAAAATTAAAATAAATCTGATCTTTTAATTAAAATTAAATTAAATTAAAATTAATTTAATTAATAATTAATTAAATAAATTAATATACATTTAAATATTAATATAATTAATCCAAAATATTTAGGGATTGATTCATGAGTTATTACTAACCTATGGTACCAATTACCTGAACATTTGAAATTGATTTGGTTAATCAAAACCCAAACTTGGTTCCTTCTATAAGGAGGGAATTAAATAAATAATTAAAACTGCAATAAGTACTGATAAATTAAATAAAATTAATTGAATTCAAAGAACTTTAGATAAAATTTAAAACTATAAAATTAAACCAAAACATTCAAATTCTCCCACTTAAACTCAAGTCACTTAAACAAAATATAACTTAAAGTCAATACACAACCCACTTTTTAAATACTTAAACTAAATTAAGAAGACTTCCATGCATTATGTTTGATTCATTTAGAGAACAAAAAATGTTTTAAATTTATGAGTCTTTAATAAATCTTTAATAAATAAAAGTCTTGTTTGCATATGCCTAATTTCATTTTGAGGGCATACATGCATTTAATTCATAAGGCCTAAGATGAGGGGTTGAGCTCTTCAAAGTAATTTGAAGTACTTGAACTAACATATTCTTTATAATAACTACTTATAAACCATGTAATGAATGATAAATCAAACTTCAAGGACTCTATGCAATTATTCTATCCTATATGTGGGAATGAATGCATTATATTTATAAGCCTTAGGACTTATGGTTAGTGACTTTTGCACTTAGGAGTCATTAGCTTGCATGATTCTTTAAAATTAAATAATTAAACTCAAATACTTTAAAACATAAATAATAAAGCATTAAATTATTAATACTTGAATTCAAATTCAAATAGCTTTTGGCCTTTAATAAACTAATAATTTAAAATCCAAACAACTCAAACAATAAAACCCCTTTGGAAATATCAAATCCACACAACCTTCTTTACACATTATAGATGGGTTGTTAGGACAAATGACTCTAGCTTAGGCTTGGTAGGTGGTTGTTTTAGTGTGCTTGTAGATGCCCTTTCTTGGAGGGCATCATATGCATGTTTATTTACATTTAGTTCTTTGTATAAATATATATATGTTTACACACTTTTACTTGCATAATATCGTATATTTAGTGGATGTATATAGGATTGCATTGTATTTACATTTCTAATTGTTTCTTTCCATTTACGACATATAAGACAAAGTCTTTAGAATATACTTAACTTCTCAATATAAATGTAGGTAGGCTTTGATGAGCCCAAATTAAGTAAATTTAAAACATATCTTCATATAAATTTGTATTTTAAATTTCACTACAATTGGAACACATTTGTTCTATTAATTGGAGATCCACAATTCAGTATACAAAATGGGCTTACGAACTTTAAAAATTTATAATAAACACAAATTAAATAAAAAATAATAAATTTTACTTTGAATTAAAAGCCTAACAAAGGTAAAATAAACACAACTTAAAATTCAATCAAAAGAAAAAATAATTTAAAAATAAAGAAAATTCAAGAATTAATTGAAATAAATAGTTAAAAAAATATTAAAATTTCAAATAAATTTTAAACATTTCTAATAATCCTAAGAGCCATCTCTGATATTTGGGGATGATTAAGAAGTTTGAAATTTATTTGGTACAAAAATCATAAATACTCTCTAATTAAAAAATCCAATGATTCATTAAATAAGCTTATATTGTTAAAATCATAAGTATAGAAAAATCCAAATTAAACAAACTCATAGGCATTACACTCATCATTAGGTCTATTATTTATGAAGAATATAAAAATTCTAGAAATTATTATAAATAAAAAAGTCAATAATTAGTCCAACCTAATTCATTAAATAATTCAATAAATATAAAAAATTCAATAAATAACAAAAAATCAATAAACCTTCAACTCAATGAGTAATTAATGAACCAAATTTATTAAAAATTAATATTAAAATACTTAGATATCATAACTTTAAAACCCTTGTGCTTGATTCATTTTAGAAGGGCAAAGGTGTATTAGATTTGAAATCTCAAAGACTAAAACCCTTAATTAACATAAAGGACTATATGCAACCTATCTTCCCAAATTTTGGAGGATTTGCAGCATTACAAATATGAGCCTAATACTTGCTAATCAATGACTTCTACAATTAGAAGTTGTTGAGAGGTATGCTCTACAAAACCTAAAGCTAAGAAACTTTAACAATTAAACATTGCCTAAAATAAAAATTAAAACTTCTAAGTAATTAAAAAATATAAATTCAAACCACCCTGCAATGGCCTTAAATAAACTAATTCAATTGTAAATAATTTCGAACTAATAAAACATAGGATCCATAAAAACCAAATAGCTATATACACATATATAGATGGTTTGCTAGGACAATCAACTATAGTCTAGGTTAGGCTGGTGAATTGATTTGGTTTGTTTGGAGTGCCTTGCCTAAAGGGTACTCATGTTTGGTGTGTTTACTTTTTGTACTATGGATATAATATTTAAATTTCTGTTTATACATATTTGGAGTATGTTCTTAGACTATTTTACTTTCTTGTATACAGTAACACTTAACACTATGCTGATGTATATTTCTTTTGTATAAACTGCTCTTTTATATTCTTATAATGTAGAATTTACCTAAGAAATAATGTAAAAGCAATTATAAATGTGAATGTTTTAGATTTTTGTATAGATAGATTGAGTTGTACAATATCAAGAGTTATAAAAGATTAAAAAATTATTATTTATATATATGTATAGGTTTCAAAAGGAAATGATTTTTCTTCCTTTGAAGATCATTATCTTTTGAAATTCTATAGAAGATCCAGAATCTAGAACATTAAAGACTACAATAAATAATCATATTCAAATATACATTCATATAGGGATAAAAATCCAAACTTATTGTAGGTGGAGCCTGACCATCTTTATTTTACATTAGACCATGGGTTGTACTCTAAAATTATCAATGAATAAAATGTTTAAACATTATTTCTCATGCATTAGTTCATTGTGATATCATGTACATATTATAAAGTACTAATTATAAAGTTTTTGAATTATAATTCCTTTATTCGTAAGATAGATTCTATTTAATCATACATTCATATGGTGATTGATCGAGCTTAGAATTATTAATTGGGAGCTCACTCTAGGAAAACATAAGTCCAGATTATATATACCCCTCAGTTTTTGCACATTCCTTTCCTATTCTATTCTTTCAAAAGCTAAAATATAAAATCTAAATATAGATTCCAAATCTAAGTAAAAATTTACAATCTAAAGCCTATGTATTGAAATCTTAATAGCATAAACTTTTCTTTAGTTCTATATGAATTTGAAAACCTTAGTCTTCTTTTTAATTGAGAGTAATCTCTTAGGAGATGTAATTAACTATAGGGGTTTACCCTTATAGGAAGAATAGAACCCAAAATTAAAATAAACCCTACCGTAGTTCATTTCTAAGATAGGAGAAAAATTTGTGGATGCTGACCTAAGCTTTAAACATTATTCTAATTTCAAAATCAAAATAGAAGTGAATATTTTGTTTATCCTTGGGGCTAAATTTAATGTTCCTTATGTATTTGATTATAAAAATAATTATATGAATTTAGTTTCTTGATTACATCATAAGTGAATATTTCCTTTTATCCTTAGGGATGAATTAAACATTCCTTAGCAATTTTGGATAACATAATAAATTTAATTATTTAATTTCATGATTAAAATAATAAATGAATATTTCTTTTATCCTTAGAAATGAATTAAATATTCTTTATGTAGTTTTGATTATGAAAATAAATTCATTGATTTGATTTTATAAATAAAATGATAGACAAATATTCATTTTATCTTTTGTGATGAATTGAATATTCCTTATCTTGTGTTTGATCATGAAAATAAATTAAAAGTTTTCTTCTCAAATCAATAGTGAAACATTAGTCTTTCCTTTGAATTTGTATAATATTAATCTATATAGATTTTTCTAAGAAAACTTAAATCATTTAAAGCAAATCATGGGGGCCTAGAACCAAAAGCTAAAGTAAAATTTGTCCACAAATATTTCTAGCGACTCTATTGGGGATAGACCTCTCTCTATATCTTTAGTTAGATTAAATCTTTTTGAATACATATAGATTAAATTAAATATTTGGGCCCTCAGATTTCATTTATATGCATGTTTATTTAAATTTCAGTCTTGTATATTTATATTTTTTATTGTCTTGTATACTCATATTTTGTATAGCCTTGAAAATTCATATTTTTTATAGTCTTGTATACTCATATTTTGTATAGCCTTGAAAATTCATATTTAGTATATCCCTATATATATTTACCCAGTTCACTCTTTTTTATGCATGTTTTTTTTTAATTCTTGGATTTTTACATGTTTATTTAATTTCTAGACTATGCTTACACAAGTAAGCATATCCCATGGTTACTTGGTTTTATCCTAAAAACTAAGTATAATAGGTTAATTGGAACACTCAATTGGTCCTAGGTCAGAAAGGAGTTTACTAGTGTACATTCTTATATTTGCATATGCATTTGTATGTTTATTTAAATTTTATCATAAATTCTATGCTTATGCGAGTAAGTATATCCCATGGCTACTTGGTTTCATCTCAAAAACCAAGAAGATTACGCCAACCAAAATACTAAATTGATCTTATGTCAGGTAGAGGTTCCATTCGTGTATATTCTTGCATTTGCATGTTTATTTAATTTCAAGATTCATTATCTATGTTTATGTGAGTAAGAATATCCCATAGTTAATTTGTTTCATCCTAAAAATCAAGAGGACTAAACCAATTAGAATACTAAATTGGTCCTAAGATTAGTAGGGGTTCTGCCGATGTAAATTCTAGCATTTACATGTGTATTTATATGTTTATTTAAATTTTAGCATTATGCCTATGCTTATGTGAGTAAGCATATCCAATGTTTTCTTGGTTTGATCCTAAAAACCAAGCGGATTAGGCCAAGCGGATTAGGTAGGGGTGCTGCCCGTTTGTAGTCTTACATTTTTGAATGTTTTGTAGTTTTGTATTTTTTCTTTTATATAATCTTATATATTTATGTCAATTTTTTGTTTTAGATTTTAAATTCAAAAGTTGTATCCCCTCTTATTTAAAGTCCCCTTCACTAAAGTCATTTTTTAAATCCAAATCTAAAGCATGTCACATTCTATCTTCTATATTTGAAGGTCTATGGAAAAGTGTCCTAGTCTAATATTTTTCTAAAAATGTAAAATAAAATTAATTCTCAATCTTTTCCCTCCAATTCAAAATTAGTTGGGTAAGAATCATTATCAAATTATTAAAATCAAATTCAAATTCAAATTTCAATCTTCCTCCTCATCTATGTTTATTTAAATTGGGTCCTTATAAAAAATCATTGACAAAATAAAAACTAAAAAAATTTTGATTCACTTCAGTTTAATCATGCTATGGGGATTTAGTAAACTTAGTATATTCTTCAGACTCATACTTGCCTAAAGGTTAGTGAATTTTGGAGATTGTTACATAATTCTAGTCAATTATAGAAATAATGTATAAAAACTTGAACCTCTCCTTTACCAATGATGTCAACATGAATATTTATCATGGTCCATCTGTTGTGGTCACTATGATTCAATTTGGGTTAATGGATAATGTTTAGTTTACCTTCACTGAGCCACAATCTGATGTGGTCAAGATTGAATCCATTCCTATTATATTTGTCATAATTCAATATGAGGGTGGGTCTATAGTTAACCTTTATAGCTGCTAAACCTTCAGTGTTCTCGTGCTTGGCTTTCACAAGGCTATTTACTAGTCTTTTTTTTTTTTAAATATTCTCTTGAATTAAAAAAGGAAACTATTACAAAATAAGGAAAAATAAAATCATATTACTCCTTTAAAAAAATAAGAAAAGAAGGAGGGACATTATTTAAAGAAATGTCATCAAAAAAATTGCTACTCGAAAGAGCTAAACCAGTACACAAATCAACTAGTTTATTAAAACTTCTATCAGTACAGCTAAAAATAACATTATTAAAATCTTTAAGAAGCAAAAGATATTCTATCCATTGACCATCCTTTTAAAAAATGGAAAGTCTAATATAGTGTCTAAGCTCCCTTTTCTAAGCAAGTTTGAGATGAGGTCATTCTATGCCACTAGAGAGATGACTATATCTCAAAGGAAGAACAATAATGGCCATTTGAGGTGAAGAGATGAGAAAGTAGTAATATAAATAATAAATTTATAGTTTCCTCCAATGGAAAAATAAAATCTTTTCTACCTCTTACACTATATGATTTTCATTTTGTCATGCCACGGGCTAAGACAACAATGAAGAATTATTCAGTATATATCTTGTTTATATCTGGTGATGACCAAATAAATGGTAACATAGTTAATGCATCAAAAAATAATTCTATAGAATAGGAAACAAACTTAGATGAGTTAAAAGAATCTCTTTAATGTTTCTCTTATAAAAATTACCCTACCTCGATGTTCTGGGTGATATAGATTACATATAAATTGATATGTTTGATTCTGATAGTTCATCAAATGAAGTGTTAAAAGTAAATGATAACTTAAAATGAAAATAATCCACAATATCTTTCCCAAAATAGAAAGTTCAAATAAATTTACATAGTGTTAAAGTACTGCAACCATCAGCATCTGCAACCAACAAAGGGAAACAAATTATTGATAATAAGAAACTTTAACACTAGTGTAACAAGATTTAGATATAGCTAATTTTGATATTCTTCAAAAGGATTATAATGATTTAGCTCATCTCTAAAAACTGCATGCAAAATTGATTATCTAAGATGCTTTGGTTATTTCTAAGGAAATAAGGGAGTCTTTGATTAAATCCTTACTCGATATGGAGATATGTATGGCTCAGTTAGCAGCAAAGCAGTCATAAGAGGCTTAATATTTCAAAGAAATTCTAGAGATCACATTCTTAGATGAAGATTTTCTCTTGGGATCTAAAGATCATAATCATATGCTATATTTTTTTGTGAAGATATATAATTTTAAATTATCTCTCATTCTTGTTGATCTGGGTGCATCAGCCAATATTATGACTCTTAAAAATCTTACAAAATCAGGAGGGGATGTTCATAAACTAAACTCTAATAAAATTATATTACAAGGATTTAACAAAAAAGGAGAGATGGGTTTGGGATTAGTAACATTGCATTTAGAAATAGGAAACCTTAACTCTAAAGCCGTGTTCAATATAATAGATTCTAAAACTTCCTTTAATGCCCTTCTAGGTAGACCCTAGCTCCATGAGTACAAAATGGTGCCTTCCAACCTTCAACACTATATGTCTAAGAAGCATAATATTAGGGGGTATAACACTTTATTAAAGGTGATCTATAATCATTTTTAATTCATGAAGTAGGCATATATGTAGATTGTTCATACTACATGTTTAAGAAGCATAATATCATTTTTAAAATTTTAAACTGGATGAAGTAAAAGCAAAATAAAAGAAAGAAAAATAAAAGAATTCTAATCATGAACACGATGTTCCTTGGTCACCTTCTCCTCCTTCACAATGAGATGGAAGACTGATTCAATGATATAGAGGAAGAGGCTAAGGATGGCAAGATTGATTAGTAAATAAAAAGTAAAATATGTACATAAAGGTGCTTATAATACATATTGATTTTGAATCTAGCATAGAGGAGTAATCATATGTAATTAATAAGAATTATATAAAGCAACCAAAGTTTGAAATTTTTATAGAAGTTGATTGTGATGATTAGAGGGTACAAATTATTCAAATACATATACTATGGAGAGGATAAGGAAGCATGTGGAAAATATTATCCTAACTCAACTATCCTAAAGCGATATAAAAAGGTTAGAGGTGAAAGCTTCTCTTCCTTTAGACCTAGACACCAAAGATAATATTTTTGTACCCTCTACTAGCAAAACCATTGGACCTGATATAACCCTCAATGATCAATTTATGTATTGAATAATAGAACTCCCTTTTGAGTGGTACTCAAATTGCATTAAAAAAATTCTAAGGATGGTTTAATACCATTACGTTGGACTAGACATAAATCTTAATAATTTGAATACCAATTAAATACAAGAAATCATAAACATATATTAAGATCATGTCGCATATTTGTTAATCTATGTTTATTTGATGGTGACAAATATTGCTTAGTCAAATCAAGTAATCTAGAATATGATAGTCTTCTTTTTGAAAAAGTTAAAACTTTTAATGAGCTCTATTTAGGAACTTTAGATGATCAAGATTATTATCAAGTTGGGGATGCAACATAAGAACTTGAAGAGATGATTAAATATATCATTGATAATCTAAAGGAAATAACCCTAAATACAAAAGAAAACTCTCATATGATCTTCATAAGCTCCTTATAGAATGAGGATGATGAAAATAAAATGATCGAACTATTGTTATAATTCAAATACTAATTTTCTTATAGAAATTAAGACATGTCTTAATTATCTCCTTGCATAATAGTTCATAAGCAAGATATTCAACCAGAAATAATTTTAGTTAAATACGCATCTCAATAGATGTGACTTGATATTGAGAAATAAGTAATATATAAAGTTAAAAATTTAATCGATGTGTACTTTATCAAGGAGGAGAAATATTTGATTTGGTTAGATAATATAATTTTAAGAAAATAAATAAATGGTCAGATTCATGTCTGTATTGATTTAAGAGATCTAAACAAAGCTTGACATAAAGATGAGTTTCCACTCCATATACAAAAACTTATGGTAGACATTGCTTTCCCCCCCATGTAAAATTTTCCTTCAAGGTAGAATTGGTTAGCTAGTATTTTTAAATGATAGATTCATCTAGATAAAATCAAATAAAAATGCCTATAGAAGATGAAAAGCATACAACATTCAAAACATTGATAGGAGTCTATTATTATAAAGTCAAGCCATTCATACTTGAGAATTATTGGGAAACCTACCATCATATGGAATGCTATGTTAATGATCTAGTTATTAAAAGTATAGAAAAAGATGATCATTTATATGATCTAAGAATCATTTTGTAAAGATTATGCCAACATAACTTAAAAATGAATATGTTGGAGTGTACTTTTGGCATCACTTTGGAAAGTTTTTGGGTTTTATTATTCGATATTGAGGAATAAAAATAGATCCAAATAAAATCAAAGCTAAAATAGAAATGCCACCACCTAAAAGTCTTACTTAATTAAAATTTTTCCTAGGTCATTTAGCATACCTTAGAAGATTTATATCAAATCTATATGGTAGATGTCAACTATTTGTAGCTTTGTACAAGAATGATGTTCACTTATAATGGGAAAAAAATAACAAAAAATTATTTGATATAAAATGATATTTGATAAATCCTCCAATTTTTGCTGCTCCCATTCCAGGGAAGCTGCTAATTCTATATGCTATAACCTTAAGTGAATTTATTTTTGACTTGTCAGCCTAGGTTAATAAGGATAGGAAAAAAGAATTCACTTTCTATTTGAGTATATGTTTACTTCTAACAAAATTAAATTATCCTCCGATAGAGAAACATTGTGTAGATTTAATCTTTGCTGCTAAAAAATTGAGGCACTATATGTTCTCTTATAAAGTGAATATAATATTTAGAATAAATACATTGAAGTATCTAATGACTCATCCAATAATATTAGGAAGGTTAGCTAAATGGTCAATGATTTTATTATAGTTTGAAATAAAATTCATTCCTTCATTTATTATATAAGACTTCCTAGCAACTCATCCAGTGCAGGATGATTGTTAGACAAATAATGAACTACCAGATAACAAATTATGAATTTAGAATTAAATGACAAGTCTACCTAGGAATTATATTTTGATGGTGTGGCTTCCATTCAACAAGGAGTTTCTGATCACATTTCCCTAAGGAAATCTAGAAACAATTTATTTTTCATTACTCCTAATGAATGTATAATACATTACTCTTACCATTTGTTAGAACCTTCTATAAATAATGAAAGTAAGCATGAGGCACTGATAACTAGGTTACAATTGAAAATCATTAATGAAATTTAAGAATTTTTTTCTCATAAATTTACGGCGTGAGATTAATCAAATAGTTGGTACTTATTAAGTATTAATGGAAAATCTAATTCCTTATGATCAATATATGATACATCTCCTTAAATAGATTCCAAATATAACATTATATAACATTCAAATAAGTGGACATAACTCTACAACAGATGCCATAAAAATATTATCTAAAGCCTTAGCTTATCCTAAAGGGGATTTAATTATGCTAGAAGTATAAGGTCGCAGTGTCTCATCACTTATAGACTTTGAACATATAAATATAAAATCTTCAACTAAGGTGAAAAATATATTTATAATAGATGATGAAGTGGATTGGAAAAAATCCTTCATCGAATATTTGGAAACAAAATAAGCTCCCTCATGATAGATTTGTAGCTGATTAAACCAAGAGAATATCATTATCTTATACTTTAATTAACAACACCCTTTATAGAAGATCATTCAATCAAATGTTGTTAGGGTGTTTGAATAAATTAAAAACACAAATGATTATAGAAGAAGTGTATGCTACATTGTGTGGTGCACACCAGTATAGTCCAAAGATGAAAATGAAAATAAAATGAATGAGATATTATTTGTCATCAATGATTGATAACTACATGAAAGTTATACGTTGTTGTTATTAATACCAAGTACATGGTGTAGTTCTTCATCAACCTCAAAATATATTTCGTCTAATAGTTATTTTATGGCCTTTTGAAACTAAGTAATGGATATTATCAGTCGAATTGATCTGTCATCCCCTAAAGGTCATAGGTTCATATTAATAGCTACAAATTACTTCTGAAAATGGGCATAAGCAATCCCATTAAGACAAGTTGAAGATCATGTCGTATATAAATTTGATGTTACTCATCAAATCATATCAGATAATGGTCCATCAATCAGGAGAACTAAAATATATAGCTTTACAAAATGTCACAACATTGATTGAAGATTCTCAATCATATATTACCCTCGTGCAAATGGATTAGCTAAGGCCTTTAATAAAACATTGGTTCAAATTCTAAAGAATATATTAGAAGACAACGAGAATCAATGGCATGAAAAATTAGGAGAAGCTTTGTGGTATACAAAAATACTTATAGAACTCCTACTCAGTTTTTTTCCATTTTCTCTAGTCTTTGGAGCAGAGGTTGTTCTCCTTTTGGTGGTATAGTTACCTTCTTGCATACAAATATCAATTACAAAATCATGGTAGAATAAAATGCAAGACTCAGAATAGAAGAACTTAAAGCTTATAACTAAAGTGTTCATAGGCTGAACAAAACCTCAAGTTATATGAAGCTAAGATGATCCAAGCTCATGAAAAGTTAGTTCATCCAATAACTTTCCAAGTAGGGGACTTGGATTTAGTCATGTGAAGTTCCATCTTAGCCTATCGAAAGATAGGATATAAATTTGAATCAAGTTGGGAAGGTTTGTTTATAGTGGAGAAGGCATACTATGGAGAATCTTATCAATTAATTGATTATAAAGAATATCATGAAATATTACTTATAAATAGATGATATCTTAAGCGATACTATGAAGAATCTTATCTATATTTAACTTAAAGTTATGTCCTTAAGAAAATGGTGTAAAAGCCCCTATGGTAACCTTTATTTTTAGATTTTGATGGCCTAACCATCTAAATCTTCTCATTCGAGAGTTTTGTTTCATTTGGGTTATATCTTTATAAAAATTAGTTGTTAGTTATAAGTCCATTTTTATGGCATCTTATATGCTTCATTGAAACCCACTAGTGGTGGAGCAAGCCAGTTTTGGAACCGTCCTAGTTTGTATATCAATTCTCTATGGTTTAGTGTAAGCCATTAATATAGAATTCCTTTTAATATGATCATTATGATCCTTTCAGATTAGGCGGAAGTCCCCAATACAAGCTTCCTTTTCTTATGATCATTCGTTAGTGGTGGAGCAAGTCCCTCATGGAACCATCCTAGTATCATTAAACCCACTAGTTGTGGAGTAAGCCCCTTGTGGAACCAACCTATATTATATATCAATCCTCTATATTCTGGTGTAATTCCTCAACTCAAACTTTCTTTCCATATGATGATTATGATCTTCTATAAATAGGTGTATGTCCATAATGTAGGCTTCCTTTTCTTATGATCATCTACTAGTGGTGGAATAAGGCCATGTAGCACCATCCTAGTTTAAACTCAAATTTCCCTATTTAGGGTTCATCTCCTTGTAGGTTCTGATCATTGAATCTCTTCAGATTATGTTGATTGCTCTGGTCAATGCCATAACATGTGATTTAGTTTTGAAGTTGATCACACTTATTGGGGGTCAATTTGTTGACCTCATATTTTGTGTGAGGTTAATTCCCAACATCAAAAATCCAACCTCCACATATCAATCAATGAACTACACTTTAAACCTCAAATCAAACTAATTACTATGCTTTGGCATGGTGTTATTATTATTGACCTATAAAATCTTCACTTGATAATCACCCTAAATTATCATTTCATTATCTAATTATTGCAATCCAAGACCCCGAGCTTGAGATTTTGATGATGACA
The DNA here is from genome assembly GCA_016618105.1 of Dendrobium huoshanense. NCBI lineage: Eukaryota > Viridiplantae > Streptophyta > Magnoliopsida > Asparagales > Orchidaceae > Dendrobium > Dendrobium huoshanense. Next base: position 35,491,224 of record CM028351.1, on the reverse strand, counting down.
AATAATGTCACTTGAACTACTATTCATTGCATATCTTTGATTTCTATTATTTTTTATGAGTACTAATATTTCAGGAAGATCACCTCAGGACAATAAGAAGACTCAAGACTGGGTAGAGTAGGAGTGCATAACATTGTAATTTTCCATTTATTTTATTTTCTCTTTTCTTGAGTCTGGCCACAAACTACATGTAAATCTGAGCAACCATGTACACACACAGGGGGAGAGGGTTTTAAAAGAAAAATATATTTTTTTCTTATTGATCGTACTGTACAAATTTATGTCGTACTATACGATCAGATCTGGTTAGAACATCTTTCTATGAACAGGTCGTACTGTACGATTTATACCATACTGTACGATGTGTTACTAATCCAAAACCCTAGCCACCAGATTAGTTTAAGTAAGTTTTATCATCCATTCGTACTATACGAAGAGATTCATGCTATACAATTTATTTTGAATACATTCTTAAATTAACCCATGATTAGTGGAATAAATCAAGGATTAATCTCTGATTAGTAATCGTACTATATGAACACGTTCATACTATACGATGAACCGAGACTATTTTTGATCGTCCTGGAGTTCATCCTGGATAATCCCTTGATTTTTGCACAATCGTACTGTACGAAGTATATCATACCATACAATATATAGAGATGAGTTTTGATCATCCCGGACTTTGTCCTGGACGATACCTTGAATTTGACTGTTCGTACTATACGAAGTAGGTCACACCCTACGATGTACAGAGATGAGTTTTGATCATCCCGGCTATCATCCTGTACGAACAAAAGAGTTGAGGATCATACGGTACGAGTGTATATTGTACGGTATGATTGTTTTTGAACTATTTTTAAACCTTCGTACCAAGAAGAAGCTCATTCATATGAATCATATTGTACGATATGTAGTCGTACAGTATGAAAGTAACGACTAATTTGAAAAATTTTAGGGTTTTTGGAGCTCATTTTAAGTTTCAAAAAGGTAATGTTTTTAGTGTGTGTCTGAAAGAGAGGAACATGAGTAGAGAGGGAATCCTTGGGAGAACGCTCTTGTGAAGATTTAGGGTTTGAGAGAGGAAGGAGAGGGTGAGCTTGGTGAGGGAGAAGTAGTGTGAGGGAGTTCACATGGTTGCTCCATTCTTGCTGCACTTTATTCCTTCTATGGCCCGTAAAGATATTGTGGGAGGCTCTCTGAGGGGGAGACACTTCTACATCTGTGTTCTCTGCCTTTTCCAGAAGGGAGAAAAATGAGAACGTACACAGCCATTATCAGGAGGGTATGAAAAGCGTTTGGCACTCCGCCATGCTGGGTTGGTGAAAGTGAGTCTTGTGAGGGCTTCTCCACCTTGCCAATGGGGACAAAAGGAGAACTATTATTTTGTAGTGAAATTCCTAGAGTGGACTTCGGGGAGTGGACGCAGGTCAAGTGACCAAACCACTATAAATCTCTGGTGTGATCTTTCCTTTACCGCTTTTTTACTTTTGCTTGCATTTGATTTTTATTATAACTGCTTGGTGAAATTCTCTGTGGAATCCATTATTACTATTAGTGTTCAAGTACTCACTTTCGCATTAGTTAAATTTTTGTCAAAAAAAGAATAAAAACATAAAAAAACTTTAGAACTCTTGTTTAGGATTTTTTATTGCAACAAGATTTTTGCTATTCACCCCCCCTCTTGATGCATCTAATTATTTCTATTGATATCAGAGCGAGGTTTCAAAAATAGCATTTTAGAAAACCTTGAAAATCGATCATGTCTCATTTTGGTAATCGTAATACTGTGGAGGGTTATTCAATAACCCGTCCACCTCTTTTTGACAATATCCTGTTTGATTTCTAAAAAATTAGAATGTCTACTTTTACAGTCTCTTGATTACCGCATGTGGATATTAGTAAATGATGGTTATGCTGCACCTTCTAAACTTGTGAATGGAGTGAAAACTCAAGTGCCTTTCAATGAATGGAGCAATGAGGATAGGGAATTAGCTCAATTAAATTCTAATTGTTTAAATTGTTTCTTCTCTGCATTAAAATCAGAGGACTATATGAGAGTATATACCTGTGCTACTGATAAGGAGATTTAGGATAGACCGTGCATCATATACGAAGGAACTAGTGAAGTCAAACAATCTAGGCATAACATTCTATTGCATGATTATGAACTCTTCCATATGAAACCTAGCGAAATAATATCTGACATGTACACTAGGTTCACCCAAATAGTGAAATCCTTGCATGTATTAGGTAGATAAATTTTGAATTCTGAAAAAGTTAACAAGATTTTTAGATACTTACCTAGTTCCTATGATACTCAAATTACTTCCATCACTGAATCTAAAGACCTTAACATTTATTCTATTAACAATCTTCTTGTGTCATTCATTGCATACGAGCAAGGAGTGAGTCAAAGGCAAAGTGATACAGGTGAAAAAAAGAAGGAGCGAACGGTGTCATTAAAAGTGAACAATTCAGAAAGTGAAAGCTCTGAAGGGGAGGAAGAAGATGACATAGCCTTGATGACCCGACAATTTAAGAACTTCTCAAAAAGAAAACAAAGGCATTATCAAAATAAATGGAATAAAGGTAAGAGCTCAAGGACTACTAAAGTTTCATCTGACACAATTTGCTTTGAGTGCAGGAAGCCAGGTCACCTCCGAGCTGATTGCCCTAACCTAAAGAGCCAACCAGCTAAGGAAAAATGTGTGGACAAAGACAAGTACAAGAAAGGAAAAATGAAGATGCAAAAAGCTTTTTGGGCTGACTCTGCCTCAGAATTGTCAGAAGAAGAAGCAGAGGAGGAGGTAACAAATTTATGTCTAATGGCTAATGATTATCTTGATCAATCGGATCAAGACGAGGTATGTTAGCTTTTATATGAGGATTTATTGCTTAATTTTGAAAAAATTCATGACTCGTATAGGAAATTGAAAAAAAATGCATGTTAGTCTTAATATTGATTTTAGTACTTTACAAATTGAGCATGCTAACTTAGTTAAAGAACATTCTGATTTAGATAGAGATCACATGTCCCTACTTGATGAGTAAGATGCATTAAATAATAAGCATATTGAACTAACAGAAGCACATGAATCCTTAAAAACCACTCATGTTGAACTAGAAGAGGCTTTTCACAGACTAGATAAACTTATATTATAAGTAGATCATAGTGAGCATCTGTTAAAATAGAAGTTCATAGATTAACATATCAAAACAACACATTAAAAGAAAAAATCAAAGAACTAGAAAAAGAAAATGCATCACTCACATTAGCCCAATCTAGCAAACCCCCAACACAGCATGCATCACACAACTTTAGGAAGAGGCATCACCACCCACATAGGTTAGTGAACTATTTCCCAGTGTTAGGGGCTTCTGTTATGGTATGCTAGGTCACATAGCCCACACATGCACGATTCACCGTAGGACACATCTAGTATGGAGACCTAAATTGCATCCAGCACAGTATAGCATGTATACATCTCATTCATGCAAGCATAAGGAGGAACCCAAGCTCACTTGGGTTCCCAAATCTAATCCTTGAATTAAATTATAGGAATACTCTCACAAAAGACCTAGTGAGAGCATGTGGTACCTGGACAGTGGCTGCTCGCGACACATGACTAGAGATATGAAGAAGTTCATTTTACTACAGACCTGGACCGGAGGCAAAGTTACATTGGGAGTCAACACTACCAGGAAAGTGGTAGGCTCAGGTATTATTGGTAATGCTAAGAATTTTTTAATTGAAAATATTTTATTATTTGATGGTTTGAAGCATAACTTACTTAGCATTAGTCAATTATGTGATAAGGGTTTTGACATAAAATTTCTCTATGATAAATGCCTGATTAGTTTAAATAACAAACTTATTTTAGAAGGAAAATGAATGAATAATGTTTACATGTTAGACCTTGATTGTATTAATAGTTCAAATTCTTTTTGTTTGAAAATAATAATAGATGACTCATGGCAATGGCATAGGAGACTATGCCATGCTAATATGAAAACACTTAGAAATATCACTCAGAAAAACCTAGTTAGAGGCGTACCTAAGTTAGACTTCACTAAGGACCATTTATGTGATGCTTGTCAACTAGGAAAACAAATCAAATCATCCTTTCATTCAATTAAAGATTTGATCACCTCTAGGCCATTAGAAATCCTACACATGGACTTATTTGGACCCGTTAGCACAGCTAGCCTAGGAGGGAAAAACTATGGATTTGTGATTGTAGATGACTTCACTAGATTCACTTGGGTAAGATTCCTAGCACATAAGAATGAGTCGTTTGAGAAATTTAAGGTATTCTCCACATAGATTCAACAAAAATTAGGATGTAAAATCTCAACAATCCATAGCGATCATGGTGAAGAGTTTCAAAATGAAATATTTGAATCTTTTTGCCAATAGATAGGAATAAAGCATAATTTCTCAGCCCCTAGAACACCCCAACAAAAATGGTATAGCAGAAAGGAAGAATAGAACCTTGGTAGAAGCCGCTAGGGCTATGTTAGTATAGTATACCTTTCCTAGATACTTTTGGGCAAAAGTAGTTAACACGGCGTGTTATGTCTTAAATAGGATGAACATTAGATCAAAGCTAAATAAAACTCCTAACAAACTCCTTAAGGGTTAAACACCAAATCTTTCACATCTACATGTCTTTGGTTGCAAGTGATTCATCTAATAATGGCAAACTTCCCTTAGGAAAATTTGATCCCAAGTCTGATGAGGGTATCTTCTTAGGTTATTCATTTGTAGATAAGGCCTATATAATATGTAATAAGAGAACCTTGGTAGTAGAAGAGTCCACTCATATAGTATTTGATGAATCAGATAAGCCCTCTAAATCTAAAATTAAAGAAGATGAAATAGAGGCAACTCAAGGAGTAGTAACTATGACCATAGGAGAAAGGGTAGAACCTCAAGAAGATTTGCCTAGAGAATGTAGATATTCTTCAAGTCATCCTAAAAAGTTAATTTTAGGAGACCCGTCAGAAGGTGTAAGAACTAGACATGGACTTAGGAAGGAGGTTAGTCACTCTGCATTCATCTCTATGATAGAACCTACCAGTATAGATCAAGCCGTAGGAGATGAATTCTGGATTCTAGCAATACAAGAAGAACTGAACCAATTCACTAGGAATGATTTTTGGGAATTAGTTAAGAGACCTAAAGAATAGAGTGTAGGTGGAACAAAATGGGTCTTTAAAAATAAGGTGAATGATTCAGGAATAATAATAAGAAATAAAGCCAGACTAGTAGCTAAGGGGTACAACCAAATTGAGGGAATAGACTTTGAAGAAACTTTTTCCCCAGTTGCTAGACTAGAGGCCATAAGAGTGGTCTTAGCTTTTGCTTGCTTCAAGAACTTCAAACTATATGAAATGGATGTAAAGAGTGCTTTTTTTGAATGGGGTAGTCAAGGAGGATGTCTATGTTGAGAACCCCCCCCCGGATTTGAGAGCTCACAGTTTCCTAACCATGTATTCAAATTAAAAAAGGAACTTTATGGATTAATGCAAGCACCTAGAGCCTGGTACAAAAGACTTAGCTCATTCTTATTGGATAGAGGATTTGTAAAGGGTAGTGTCACTACACTCTTCTTACAAAAAGTTAAAGAAGAAATTCTCATTATTCAGATTTATGTAGATGACATCTTATTTGGATCTTCGGATAAAAATTTGTGTGATGAATTCTAAAAAACAATGAGTAATGAGTATGAAATGAGCAACATGGGAGAACTAAATTACTTGCTTGGCTTTAGTGTAAAATAAATGGATAATGGAACTTTTCTTAGCCAAACAAAGTACATTAAGGATGTTCTAAAAAAATATGAAATGGAAAGTGCTAAACCCATGAATACTCCAATTAGCTCAAAAATTCAATTAGATAAAGATCCGAATGAAAAACCTGTAGACTAGAAAAAAAATATAGAGGAATGATCAGATCTCTTATTTACCTGATTGCTAGTAGACCGGACATAATGTTTAGTGTGTGCCTTTGTGCCCATTTTCAAGCTGATCCTAAAGAGTCTCACTTAACTGCGGTCAAGAAAATTCTTAGATATCTACTAGGTATGTTGAACTTAGGAATTTGGTATCCCATGTACAACACTTTCTTTGAAATCATAAGATACTCAGATTATGATTTTGCAGGATGTAAGGTAGATAGAAAAAGTACCTATGGTACCTGCCAATTCATAAGATATTTTTTAATTTCTTGGTTCAGTAGGAAGCAAAACTCAGTAGCCCTCTACACAGCCGAGGCAGAGTATATTGCAGTAGGAAGCTATGTTACACAAGTACTATGGTTGAAACAACAAATTCTTGATCTTGTATTACCTTTAGGAACCATCTCAATCATGTGCGACAATACAAGTGTAATATACATCTCTAAAAATCCAATTCAACACTCTCGAACAAAACATATAAACATTAGACACCATTTTATGTGATCATGTAGATAAAGGAGATATATAATTGCATCACATCACTACAGGAGATCAATTGGCAGATATATTCACAAAACCACTAGCTCTCGACACCTTTAGCACTTTGAGGATGAGACTAACTGTCATAGACATTAATGCATAAAATTAAAAAAAAGCAAAAAAAAAAAGAAAATAAAAGAAAGAAAAAAAAAAGATTTTTTTTTACTTTTAAGGTTGTTCCTGATCATCACATACTCACTACACAAAATCTCGACAATTAACACTTTCTTTATCGTACTGTACGATCCACTATCGTACTGTACGATCCACTATCGTACTGTACGATATATCTAAATCTACATAATCACAACCTAGTTACAAAATTCACCTTTGATGATCGTACTGTATGATACCCTTCATACTGTACGATACAGGTGGCTATCATTCAATTCGTTTGGTACGACATAATTGATCATCATACAGTATGATATCTCTTCTTCGTATTGTATGTTCGATGTCAATAAAATGGATGAGGATGACTTAAAGGTGGCTGGTACAATATAATTATAGTTCATACTATATAAAGCCCTGTTCGTACTGTATGAAACTTTTTGTCAAGAGTCGTACCGACAACCCTTGGGATGATTGAAATTCTTCTGATCATGCTGTACGATACCCATAATCCTGTATGATTTGATCGCCTTTTTGTACCTGTTCGTTCAGACATCATAATTTCCCCATCGTACTGTACGATATCCGATCGTACTGTATGATGTCCGAAAAATTCTATAAATTGGCTTTATTGGCCGATTATTTAACTCACACTCACTTCTTCACACTCACTTAATCGACTTACCTATCTAAAAATGTCGAGTTCTAGCAAATAGGGTTGACTAGTAGTTGGAAGCTCATCTTCCTCTCACCGTCACAACGATTGTTTCCTAAATGCTGAAAATGAAGAGTCTTATCACAAGTTCAAGGCCAGTAAAATTACACCGTCCCTGATGCTCAATTAGGCATTTTTAAATTTCACGGTAATGAACCTCTTTGCTTCCACCACTTTCCAATTTCTCCTTTCCCTGACTTTCCTCTATAACTCCGAACTCTTATTTAAATTTCTAGACAACCTTACCTACACCATCGACAATATGACCTTCCACTTTTGTCTGCCTCCAACACATAGAAATTATTAAGGCTGACATCGCCCAATATTTTGGGCTGTCCACTGAAGGCCTCGGGTTCATTCCTTTCTCACAAATGAATTCGACTGGAGTGATATCAATTGTGTCCTTAGAAATGTAGCCTTCTATCAACACCAGCCTCCTGTTCAATCCTTAAACTAAAATGCTCGAATTATTCAGCACATCCTTCGCACTTTGATCATACCCAAAGCAGGCGACCAAATCTGCATGACCCCGAACTTGCTAGTCGCTACATACCTTATAATGTCAAAAACAAAATTTGATCAAGCAGATTTAGTTATTGACTATATCCAAAATATGACTTTAGTTTGCCTCCTTACTACCCACAGGAAATAGAATATAGCCCTTGGCCACCTTATAGGATACATCCTTCAAAATAAATACCAATTAACCTATCCTGGTGAACCCGATAATGTACCAATCTTCTATACGGATGCATCTTTCTGTATTCTCTTCCATTGGGGGCAAGAGCTTGAAGAATTTGACTTTAATGATGAAGAAGGAGAAGCTGCCCCAGCAATAGCTCCTGCTAGACCACGATGGCATGCAGCACCACGAGCACTTGCACCAGCCTACCCTCACGATGATTTGGTCGAACGCTTTGACCAGCTTCAGAGTTGTCATGACAAATACATATAAGAACAGCATCAGCAACATGAGGATGACATGCAGTGGTTTGGAGAACCCTTCACTTAAATTGATCACTGTTTTGACATAATCCTTCAATATTTTCAACCACACCCACCTTCACCTCCAAGTGATTAGGATCCTCCTTTTTGAAGTATATTTATTTTGTACCATTTTTTCTTAGTGTTATTTGTGCCTCCTCTTTTTGGTGATGTCAAAAGGGGGAGAAGTCTTGTTGTAATCAGTTCAGTCTATTATAGTTTGCTGTCTTGCTGTTGTAGTTTGCTTATGCTTATGTTTCTTGATGTTTTAATGAAATGCATCTCTTTTTTTTTTCTTCTTGTCTATTTCATACTATTTTTAATTAATAAAAAAATTGCCATACAAACTTTCCTATAACAAACATTATTTGACATCATAAAAAAGGGGGAGATTGTTGCAATCCATGACCCCGAGCTTGAGATTTTGATGATGACAAATAATGTCACCTGAACTACTATTCATTGCATATCTTTTGATTTATATTATTTTCTATGAGTACTAATATTTCATGAAGATCATAAGTTACACAGGAGAACAAGAAGACTAGAGATTGGGTAGAGTAGGTGTGTGAGTATGTAACATTATAATTTCCATTTATTTTATTTTCTCTTTTCTTGAGTCTGGCCATAAACTGCATGTAAATCTGAGCAACCATGCACACACATAATGGGAGAGGGTTTTAAAAGAAAAATATTTTTTTTTTCCTGTTGATCGTACTGTACAAATTTATGTCATACTGTACGACCAGATCTGGTTAGAACATCTTTCTGTGAATAGGTCATATTGTACGATTTATACCGTATTATACGATTTGTTACTAATCCAAAAACCTAGCAGCTAGATTAGTTTAAGTAAGTTTAATTAGCCGTTTGTACTTTATGAAGAGATTCATACTATAAAATTTATTTTGAATACTTACTTAAATTAACCTATGATTAGTGGAGTAAATAATGGATTAATCTCTGATTGGTAATCGTACTGTACAAACATGTTCATACTATATGATGAACCAAGACTATTTTTGATTGTCATGGAGTTTATCCTGGACGATCCCTTAATTTTTTCCTAATCATACTGTACGAAGTATATCGTACTATACTGTACAGAAATGAGTTTTGATCATCTTGGACTTCATCCTGGACGATACCTTGAATTTGACTATTCATACTATAAAAAGTAGGTCGTACCCTATGATGTACAAAGATGAGTTTTGATCATCTCGGTTATCAAACTGTACAAACTGAAGAGCTGAGGATATTACGGAATGGGTTTATATCATATAGTATAATTGTTTTTGAACTATTCATAAACCTTCGTACTAGGATGAAGTTTTTTATTCGAATTGCAGTGTACGATGTGGAATCATACTGTACGATAGTAACAACTAATTTGAAAAATTTTAGGGTTTTTGGAGCCCATTTTAAGTTTCAAAAAGGTAATGTTTTTAGTGTGTGTCTGAAAGAGAGGAATGTGAGTAGAGAGGGAATCCTTGGGAGAAAGCTCTTGAGAAGATTTAGAGTTTAAGAGAGGAAGGAGAGGGTGAGCTTGGTGAGGGAGAAGTAGTGTGAGGGAGTTCACACAGTTTCTCCATTCTTGCTACACTTTATTCCACCTGTGGCCCGTGAAGATCTTATGGGAGGCTCTTAGAGGGGGAAACACTTCTACACCCGTGTTCTATAAGGTCTCTGCCTTCTCCAGGAGGGAGAAAAATGAGAAGGTACAATGCCATCGCCAAGAGGGTGAGAAAAGCGTTTGGCACTCCGCCACGCCGGGTTGGTGAACGTGAGTCTTGTGAGGACTTCTCAGCCTTGCCAAGGGGGGTAAAAGGAGAACTAATTTTTTGTAGTCAAATTCCCAGCGTGGAGGACTTCAGGGAGTGGACGTAGGACAAGTGACCGAACCACTATAAATCTCTGGTGTGATCTTTCCCTTACCGCTTTTTACTTTTGCTTACATTTGATTTTTATTATAACTGCTTGGTGAAATTCTCTATGGAATCCATTGTTTCTATTCGTGTTCAAGTACTCACTTTCGCATTAGTTAAATTTTTGTCAAAAAAAAAATTAAAAACATAAAAAACTTTTAGAACTCCTGTTTAGGATTTTTTTACAACAAAATTTTCACAATTCACCCCCCCCTCTTGATGCATTAGTTATTTCACTAATCAGTCACTTGATAATCACCAATTGATTGTCAATTATATGATATTTATAAAAACAAAACTCCTTTTATCATTTACCAATTCAAAACTCAAGAAAAAAAATCAAATTTGAAATCTATCATTTAATAGTAAACACTAACTATCACCTGATCATATGATCAATCATTCATAGACATTATTGATTATCAATGACTTGGTTATGTCAAATTCAAAACCCATCTAAATCATTGATCAAACTCATTGACAATTCAAAACTCCAAAGTCTAATGCTCAAAACCAAACCCAAAATTTCTAGGTCCATAACCTATTTTTGGACAAAATTTAATGACCTTAAAACCTGAAAAAATTATATTGGATTCATAACAAGTTGGTTTTATATTTATTAAGTAAATCTCTAGGGTCAACCACATCAGTTTGGAGGCATATCAAGACCCATAAACCCTTAAACTTAATGCATTTACATAGGTTACAAAACCTTCAAAAATTTATAGCCTATGCCACTAGACATGGAGTATTATGGAATTTGAACTTAGAAGCCTCCCCAAACCCATTAATTATTACCATTTCATTAGTATGATGAATTCACCCAAAATAGATCCCTTAGTGGACCCTAGTTGACTATGGTTGACCATAGTGCCACCTAAACCCTAAAATCTTGAAACCTTAAAATTAATTTTCCCTTAAACATTAACATGTCTCAATCAAATCAGACAATAAAACCAATTCCAACATATCCAAAATTAGATTTTAAATGAATTAAACCAAAATTGAAGCCATGGTTAACCATGGTTGACAAACTCAATCGAGGTTGACCAAATATTCCCTTTAGTATTTAAACATATAATTTATATATAGAGACCCCACCAAACCTTGGGATCACCTCTAATAAACTCAAAATCATATTTGTAATGCATTGAACCCAAGTTCAACCTTTGGTCAACCCTAGTTAACCAAGTCAACCCAGGTAGACCAAAATGTCTTTTATGGTATTTAAACATACTTTTCTTATAAAGAGACCTTATTAAACATATGGACATCATTAAATGAGTTCCAAATGACATATAGATTGTGTTGAACCAAACCCTAGCCCATTATTCAACCTAGTTGACCTTATCAACTTGAGTTGACCAAACATACGTACACCCAAATCCTTTTTAGTTGCATTGACCTAAGTATACAACAACAACAACAACAACAACAACAACAACAACAAAAACAACAAAAACAACAACAATAACAACAACAACAACAACAACAACAACAATAAAAAAAAGCCTTTATCCGTCTATGTTGGGTCAGCTACATGAATCCTTTTTCTCCATTGTGTCCTATTAAGGGTCAAATTCGCATATAAATATAATAAAGAAAGGTCATTTCTAATATTTTGTAGCCAAGTCTTTTTAGGTGTACCTCTAGCTTTCATAATATAAGACAAATTTAATGCTTCCTAACTAGGTCATTGGAAGGCCGCTGTTTTATATGACCAAACTATCTAAGGAAACTTTCTTTAATCTTATCTTCCATTGGAGCCACTCCAAACTTATAATGTATATGCTCATTTTGAATCATGTCTTTAAGACTAAATCCACTCATTTACATGAGCATCCTCATCTCTACAAAACATAACTTAATATTATGCTTCTCTTTTAATGGCCAACATTCTTCACCATAAAGCATTATAGGTCTCATTACCATCTCCTAAAATTTTCCCTTAAGTTTGAGAGGGTCTTTTCTATCACATAACAAGCCCGATGCATTCATCCACTTCAACCATCCAACTTGAATTCTACTAATAATCTCCCCATCTATTTTACCATAAATCTGAATAATAGATCCAAGATATCTAAATTGTGTGCTCTTATTAATGACTTGATAGCCCAAATTCATAATCCATCCGCTAGATTTATAATTACTACAATTACACTCCATATATTCAATTTTAGATATATTATAATGAATACTTTAAACTCTAAAATTGAACTCCATAATTCAAGTTTACCATTAACTCCCTCTCTAGTCTTATCAATAAGAAGAATACCATCAACAAAAAGCATACACTAGGTTACAACCTCTTGCAATTGTCTCGTGAGAACATCCATGACTAAAGAAGAAAGATATGGGCTTAAGGTAATTTAACTGAAATAGGAAAATAATTGGTCAAACCACCTTGTGTTATAACCCAAGTAACAGCTCCTACATTCATATCCTTAATGTCTTAAATATAAGCATTATTAACCCATTTTTTTATGTAGAACTCTCAATATCACTTCTCTTAGAACTTTATCATATGATTTATCTAAATCAAGAAACCTCATATGCAAATCCTCCTTATTCTCTCTATAATTCTTCATTAAACTTCTCAATAAATGTATAGCTTCCATAGTAGACCTACATGGCATGAATCCAAATTGATTTTGAGAAACATTAGTGTCACCCTACAACCTATGCACCATAACTCTCTCCCATAGTTTTAAAGTATGACACATTAACTTAATTCCTCTATTATTTAAAAAATCTTTTGCTTAGCTTTTACTCTTAAAAATAGGAATCAAGACACTCATTCTTCACTCATCTGGCATCTTTTAGCCTTTAAAATAATATTAAAAAAGTTTAGTATGATAACAAATTCCTTCATTTTCTATACATTTCCACACCTTTATTGGAATTTCATCTGGTCCAATATCATTTTCACACTTCATTTTCTTTAAAGCCTCTTTTACTTTGGCTTTACTAATACAAAAATAAAAGAAAAAATCATTTAGGGTGCTAAGATCACTAAAGGAACTATATGGTTTGTTTTGGAGGCTTTCGACCAGCCCAATTGGCTGACCCAAGCTAACCCATGGGGCCAAATTGAACCTTGGATTTGACTCCAAAACCTTCCATACTCTTACCACCTTACTCCAAATGAAGTGGTGATTGAAATCTACCACAATCTTGAAACTTGATTATATGAACTATAGGTTCAATTAGATCTTGCAAGACATGTGATCCTAAGCCCTAAGACTCTGAAGAACTCTTTCTCGAGCTCCATATGTCTATCTTAATCCAACCATATGGATGGAGGTAGCTAATAGAGCCAAATTTCCATCCCAATATAATGCCTAATACCTATAAATACCCCTAATTTATGGGAAGAAGGGTTATATTTTTTATTTTAAAAGGCTTACTGAGAGTGAGAAATTTTGTTCTCCAGTCTCATAGCCCCTATGTTAGTGGTTTTTTTGTAATCTTGCAAGCTTTCCACTGTGAAACATCAACTTTAGATCCACTCCATCTTTGCTTGAATTTTATTGAGAAGAAGCACTCCCTAAACCCAATCAAATTAGCATGAATCAAGGCTTAGGAAATTGGAGCATTTTGTAAGGTAATATTATAATCCGGAGCTCCTAGTTAATTAGGTCTGGGAAATTATGAAAGAAACCTCCAATCTAACATTATTTGACCCTTGGATTAAATGATTAGGGTTAGATGATGCTGTTTATGAAATTTGATGCAATTCCATCCGATAGATCTCTCTGAACTTACCATAATTCACTTATGGATGAGAAAGATACATGGAGATTGAAAACAAAATTGCACCCATCCATTTTGATCATCAAATGTTATTTGATCCCACTATTTTGATCCACCTTAAATCGCTTTTGTATGATCTTGAATAGGACAGCTGAGGTGAAAGTGCATTAAATATTTAATGAGCTAATCATTGCTTGGCCAATCCAATGGCGTCGCATGTAAAGACCTGCTGACTGAGTAATTCACTCAATTAATTTATCAGAAAAGTCAACTTAAAAAATTCATAACTCCCCACCCAATTATCCAAATTAGATCTTTGGCTCTATTGATTCAGCTTGAGGAGTACTATCATAGTCTAATGATTTCAAATAATAATTTATAATATATTAATTTTAATTTCGGAAATACCCTATGGGGTATTTCTTAATTATTCATTAAATTTAATTCACCACGAGGGGAAATATTGGTGGAAGATTCTTAGGCATGTCCTTTACATATAGATGTCAACTGAGATCCTTTAAGGGCTTCAATTGAGTATTTCAAAATCATAGGTCTACTCTTAAACAATGATTTGAAAATTTAATATGCACAAATCCATGGGGAAATAAGTTATGTGTTTTGGTGTGTTCACTGTGCTTTTTCCAAGGGTTAGAATACCATTGCTTGTCGCTCACTTCCTGGAATAGATTTTCTAAATTAAATCCCCTATACGATAGTTGCATTTTCCTTATAGGATTCATTTTGAAACTTAGCTATGCTTTAATGAGCCAAAATTTAGTGAGATTAAAACATATACTCATTTGAATTTTATGTTTTTAATTTTACCGCATTAGGAGCTCATTTAGTCTATTAATTAGATATCCCAAATTTAATATACATAATGGCCTTATGAAATTTATAAAATTATAATAATTTATATTTAAAAAATATCCAAAAAATTAAGAATTAATTAAAATAAGTAATTAAAAATATTAAAATTCAAATTAAACATTAAGCGCATGTAATCATCCGTAATAGTCGTCTCTGATATTTTGGAAAGATTTCAAGAAGTTTGAAGTTGATTACATAAAAAATCATAAATACTCCCGAATTAAAAAAATAAAATAATTCATTAAATAAGATTAAATTGTAAAAATCATAAGTATTAGAGAAACATCTAAACTAAACAAAATACAAAACATTAGACTCATCATTGACTCTATTATTTATTAAAAATTAAAAAATTTGTGAAATATTGTAAATTTAAAATAAGAAGTCAACATTTTGTCAAAATTAAATAATTCATTAAATTAGCTTAATTTATAAAATTCTAAATTATTATTGAAAAAGTCAAATTAAACAAACTCGAAGGCATTAGATTCATTATTGGCTCTATTAATTATGAAAGATATAAAAACTCTAGAAATTAATATAAAATAAGAAAAGTAAAAAATCAATAAAACCTAATTCATTAAAAACTTCAAAAAATATTAAAATTGTAATAAATCATCAAACTTTATTAAGCTTTCAATTCACTGAATTAAATAAAATGCACAATAATATGAGATTAAATTTTCACTTTGTTAATGAAGTTTTTAGGCTAGACTACCTCGGGATGTTGGGTTTCATGTCTTAAGCAGTCCTTGGTCCTCATGCCTATTGTGACAACACCAAGAATGAATTGACAAAATATAAAATTAAATATTAATTTTAATAAATTAGTAATGACTGAAAAATAGCAATAAATCAATAATAAAACACTTCGACATCACTACTTACATACCTTTGTGCTTGATTCATTTGAGGAGGACAAATGTGTAGTAGATTTGAAAGCTTAAGAACTAAAATACTTCCTATCTATCCTAGTTTTGGAGTATTGGTAGCATTATAACTATGAGCCTAGGACTTGCTAATCAATGGCTTATATACTTAAAAGTTGTTGAGCGTTATGCTCTATAAAACCTAAAGCTAAAAAATTTTAATAATTAAAACAACCACTAAATTAAAATTTAAACTTTTAAATACTTTAAAAAACTTTAATTAAAATCCCTCTTTATTAACCTTAAATAAACCAATTCAATTGTAGATAATTTTAAACTATTAAAGCCTTCGATCCATCCAAGCCACATAGTTTTATATAAACACTTAGATGGTTTGATAGAACAATTAACTTTAGGCTAGGTTGGTGAATTGATTTGGTTTGTTTGGAGTGCCTTGCGAAGATGGTACTTATGTTTGGAGTGTTTACTTTCTATTATATTTACCATTTTGTTGGTGCACATTTGGAGTAGGAAATTAAGCTATTTTACTATTTTGTATACACTTTCACTTAACATCATGCTTATATATATATATATATATATATATATATATATATATATATATATATATATATATATATATATATATATATATATATATATATATATATATATATATATATATATATATATATATATATATATATATATATATATATATATATATATATATATATATATATATATATATATATTAATAATCTACTCTTTTCTATTCATGCAAAGTAGAATCCACCATCATAATAAAGTAAAGGAAAATGTAAAATTTATCGTAAAAGTAAATATTTTAGATTCTTCTATAGTTTGATTGAGTTGTCTTGTGTCAAGAGTTTTAAGATATTAGAAATGATTATTTATATACATCTATAGGTTCAAGAAGAAAATGGTTCTTCTTTCACTAAAGATCATTATATTTTGAAATTTTATAGAAGATCTACAATCTAAAAGACTGAAGATTGTAATAAACAATCATATTAAAATCTATATTTTTATAGGGATAAAAATATAGGATTATAATTGGTAAAGCCTAGCCACCTCAAATTTATAGCAGATCATAGGTTGAACTTTGAAATTATCAATGAATAAAATTCATAAATACAATGTTTTTCAAGATTTATTTTATTTCATGATCATGTACATATCATATAGTGCTGATTATAATATTTATAAATTATAATTCCTTTATTCCTATGATAGAGCCTATTTAATTCTGCATTCATATGGTGACTGATTGTGATTAAGATTGTTAGCTACAAACTCACTCTAGGCAAGGGTAAGTCTCAATTATATACACCCCTCAGTCTCTACACAATGGTTTTCTTATTATATCCTTTTAAAATCCAAAATTTAAAATTTGGATTCCAAATCTAAGTCATGATTTTATAATTTAAAGTCTGTGCATTGAATTATTAATAGCCCATATCTTTCTTTAAGTCTATATTAATTTTAAAACCTTGGTGTTTACTTTATTAATAGTATTCTCTAAGGAGATGTAACTAACAATAAGGACACAACCTTATAGAAAGTTTAGCACCCAAAATTAAAAGAAACCATGTCTTAGTTCCTTTCAAAGATATATGAAAATTTTGGGACACAAACCTAAGCTTTAAAATTTTTTTTTTTGATTTTATAATCAAAAGATAAGTGAGTATTATTTTTTATTCTTAGGGTAAATATTGACCTCATTTTTATATGAGGTCACTAGTATCAATCCAGTCCCTAGGGTCTATCTTGACCCTAGATCTACCAAGTACCTTGGATCTTCCCGAACCTTAGGATTCATCTAGACCATAGATCTATGAAGACCCTAGGATCTATGTAGAGCCTAAGATTTACCCAGATGCTATATCAATCTAGATCATAAATTAATCAAGATTCAATTCAAACCTAGACTTAAAACCTATCCAGACTTTAAAATTTAAATTTCGGCTTAAACTTTGATCTTGCCTCCAATCTAGATTCACCCCTATCCAATCACTTATGTTAATCCAAATGATCATAATTTATTTGGATAATTTAATTCCAATCATTTAGACCCAAAACCTAGCTCAAGTCAAGAAATCCATGCCAAAATCCAAGTCCAAAGGCTTATGTTTTGAAGGCCTTTTCTAGTGATTTTCTAACACTTTAAACCCTAGTCAAATGACCCCCAATTAATTATATATCAATTGAATTTTAATTAGGCATGTCTCTAGGGTATACCCTCTAAATTTTAGATCAATCTGAGGCCTCTAACAGTAGAAATTGGATTGAAATCAAAAGGCTATAAAACCTTCAAATATTTATGGCCTATTTCATTAGACCTGCCACCCAATGGATCATAACCTTGGAGCCTTTTCCAAACCCTATGATCACATCCAAACCATTGATTATGAATTATTAAGCATTAAACTATATTTTGGCGGATCCACTTTGACACCTAGTTGACTAGGGGTCAAAATGACCAAAATGTCCCTTAATGATAGTTTTGGAGTTTTCCATAGACTTGAATATAGCATTTTCAAATTAAACCTCAAAACCTCTTCCCATGCATCCTAATCACCATTAGTAGTACATTAGACTCAAGCCCTATTTATGATCAAACCTGGTTGACCAGGTCAAACAATATTACAAAATACCCCATAAGGGGTTGAATAATTATTTTAAACCAAATAGCCTCCTCTTTGCATGAGACCACTTCTAACATATTTAAAATATTAAGCCAAACCCGTTGGACCCTAACCTAGGCCCGGGTCAACCTAGGTTAACTAAATAGGCACTTTTGGGTCCAAATAATTAATTTAACTAAAATGACCTCCCTAGGCCCTAGAACCATCTCCAACATACTTAAAAATATTATTTCAAACCTATTAAACCCAGATCAAAACCCTAGGTCAACTTGGTTGATCTAGTCAATAAGGGTTAACCCAAATGCCCTTTAAGGGTTAAATTGGCCATTTCCACTCAAATGACTAATCCAGATTGTGAGACCACCTCCAATGGTCTCAAAACATTAAATCAAACATGTCAAGTTCAAACCTTGGCCATGGGTCATTCTGGTTGACCAAACCAACCCTTAAGTTATTTTAACTCTAAATTAACTTTCAAATGCACTTCAAATATAATCCCATTATTTTAAAGAGTCTCAATTCTATTCCATTTGATGCTCTGAATACTTTAAACCTACCTTGAGTCAAACCCTAGCTAATTTGACCAGGTTAACTCATAAAATTGGTCAAATACCCATAATTCTAATCATATATCCATATATTTTTAATTAAGCTCTTAAACTTTAGTTAAACTGCTCCTTAAGCCTTCACACATGCCACCTCACCTGATGATGACCAGTTGACTGGTCAAATTAGTCATCATGAGGTTAAGGCAAGTTCAAACGTTCAAATCATGCTATCTAAACCATTTCATTTTAAGTTGGTATCTTCTAAATATTTGAACCTCTTCTAGAAGGCTCTTATGTATCTATTAATTTGAGTTAAGCCCATGGATTAAACCTAACTATGCCTTGTGGTCCCAAGAGCCCATGAGAGGACAAGACTCACTTTCCACCTCATTGTCCTCCCCTGCCTCCATAACTACTTAGGATAGATTCCCAGCATTTAAAGATCACAAATGATTAATCACAGTTTTCTATTTGAGCCGGGGGAGCTTAAATTGCCCAAAATCCTAAAAAGAGCACTCACTATAACCCTAACCTTATCTCTCCATTCCAGCCCCCTAAAATTCTTCTCAAGTTTTGATTAAGCTTTTCAGATCCTCTCTTACATATCCCCAGCCAAACTGGGTCAGTCAAAGCCACCTCCGGCGAGCCTCTGGCCATCATTAACTCAAGATCTGTCCAAGGTGGATATTATTTGATAGAAAGCTTTTCGGACCACAACTTCTGAAGGAGAATTAAACATGGATAGTCAACAAATTCAAAGAGCCATTAAAAGGTTCAAACCATCCATTAAATTAAGGTAAATCATAAACCCTAGTCTAGAGCACATAAATTTAAATAACTTTCTTAAAAGTGTGTTTTAAAATGAGAGTTTGGTACCCCATTAATTCTATTCATTAACTTGATCTATGCCTAAAATTTCATTCTAAATATTTTAGTTTTTATGAAGAATGAATTAATTTTCATTCTTAGGGCTTTATATGTGGTCTATTTAAGATATACAGGATCTCTGCTATTGATTTCTTGATCAACGGCTGAGATCCCATCATCCTGTAACTAATCAAAATTGTGGATCTGATCCAATGATTGGATCTCTATCCAACTTGATCGCAGCCATCCATTTCAAACAGCATTGGATCAAATGACTCTTAAAGTACATTGATGTTGATTAGAAATAGCGTGTAGATTGTGTTGCAGTCATTGGCGTTTAATGCCAGCATCAACAATGATTATCGTGTTTTAATCCACGCAACAAGAGCGTGTAATGTAGCCCTTGGCGTTGCCGTTTAAATTAAAATATTTTAAATTAATTTAAAACTTTTTTTTAAACTAAAAAATTTATAAAAATTTAAATATAAATAAAAAAATACTATTTTTTATATAAAAGTTTGTTAAAAAATTAAATTATTTAAATTAAAATTCATATTAAATTAAAATCTTGAATAAATTATAAATTTTAATAAATATTAAATATTAAATATTTAATTTAATATTTAATTAAAAATGATTAATATATTTCCTAATTTTTAAAATCATATTTTAAAATATTTTAGCTAAAGCAATAAAAAAATTTTAGTTATTTAAAATTAAAATTTTTAAATATTTAATATGTTTCAAATAATTTTAATTGTTTAAGTTTTTCCAATATTAAATTAATATTTAATTTAATGTTAAATAATTTTTTTTTTAAATTAAAAACTTATTTTAAATCTTTTTAAATAATCAAGAAAAAATTGAAAATAATTTAATTTAAAATTAATCTAATAAATTTAAGATTTATATTATATATTTAAATAATAGTTAATTAATTAAGTAATTAACTATTTAATTATTATCTAATTAAAATTAAATTCATATAATTTTGAATTTTACAAAAAAAAAATTAAATAATTAATTTTTTTAAAATATTAAGATTTAATTTAATTGAATTTAAGAATAATTTAAAATATTAATTAATTTAAAATTAACTAAAATATATATAATTAGCATAAATCTTTAAAAATTTAAAATAAATTCAATTTAAATGTGAAAAATGAATGTAATATATCAAATTTTTTAAATTTTAACTGTTTAAATTTAAAATTAATTTAAAAATTAAAAACTTAATTTATTTTAAATAATTTTTATTACTTAATTAATTTAATATTTAATTAAATATTTTGAAATTTATAAGTTTTTTTTAAAATTACTTTAATTAACTTGAGAATTATGTTAATATATTTTAATTTAAATTTAAAATTAATTTAAGATATTTTAAATATTTTAAATTATTTAATTTATTTAAATATTTGAATATTTATATTATTTTAGACATAAACAAATTTCAAAAACTAGAAGCTTTTATTTTAAAATATTTTCAATTATTAAGGTATTTTCAAAAATTATTTTAAACTATCTTTTCTAAAATTTAAAATTAACCTATTTTAAGTATAAAGTTTTATTTTTAAAATTATATGTATATTTTAAATCATTGAGTGTTGTGATATCCCTTGAAATTTTAAACATTCTATGAGTTTGTATGAATACAATTCATGGAAAAGGATTAGTGAATGGTTTTATTCGAATTATTCCCTAATCAAAGCTTTATGTATGTAATTACCTTCAATTTTTGCATGTATAAGATGCAAACACATGCACATAGCCTAGGCCCTCCTACTTTGAAGGACTTGATTGTGAGTTTGTATGCATGTATATGTTTGTCAAGGGTTAGTGATATTGATTTAAACCCACTTAACCTTGTGATACCTTAAGGACAAAAATTAAGGATTTATTTAGAGAAATTAGAAAATTTTTAGAAATATAAATACACTTGCAATAGGCATGAAACTGAAACCATTTAAACTTAGGGATATCTCCAGTCCATAGGAAAATTATCATTGACTTTAAAAATCATTAAGACACTTAATTAATTAACCTAAGATTAAACCCTTAATTAAGGCTCAAAACTTCTAAAAGTTTTAATAAATCAAAATTAAATCTAAAAATTACATATAATACCTCAAATTAACCAAAGTTTAACCTTAACTCAAGAAAATTAAAACCTTTTTGATTTGACATCAAATTTAAGACTAATTTAATTTTATGTGAAAATAAATATTTAATTAATTTA
The DNA here is from genome assembly GCA_016618105.1 of Dendrobium huoshanense. Taxonomy (NCBI): domain Eukaryota; kingdom Viridiplantae; phylum Streptophyta; class Magnoliopsida; order Asparagales; family Orchidaceae; genus Dendrobium; species Dendrobium huoshanense. The sequence continues at coordinate 35,469,171 of CM028351.1, read as the reverse complement.
AAATAATTACAAATTAAAAAAAAAAATCTCAAACACTTGAGAACACCTCCTTAGATCATTTTTAATCTTGGAGTTAATTTCAAGAAGTTTAGAGCTTATTTTGGATTCAAACCATTAAAAACCTTTAATTGAAATAATTTTAATAATTCAAATAAATTCACAAACTTCTAGAAATTATAACTAATTTTAGAAAATTTCAAATCACAGAAACACAAAGGCTTTGGACTCCATTCATGGTATAATATTTATTAAAAATATTAAACTCCTAAAAATAATTTAAATTAAAAAATTTAAACATTTGGTCAACTTTAAGTTAAAATTTAAGTTAAAACTTCAAAAATTCACAACTAATTGTAAAAAAATTTAAATCTAGAAAATTTATAGTATTATTACTCATCTTATGTCTTATTAACTAAGAAAAATATTAACTTTCCAAAAATCAACCTTAATCTAAAAGTCAAAATTTGACCCCTTTAATTAATTTATTTAAATAATTTAAATAATTCTAGAAAATTTAATAATTGATTTAAAAATCTAAACAATCTTAATTCAAGTTTAAAAATAGTAACCAATCAATTCTAATTAAAATTCATCAACTTTCAAACTTTAATAAAATCACTTTACTTAATTATGCTGGTTATCATTAGGTAACTTGGGCCTATGAGGCTATTAACTTAGCCCCAAGGAAGGTTAAATAAACTTCATGGCCTCGATGAGCAACAAAGGTGATATCCATTTAACTTTTTAAAAAATACAACTTAAAACTAATTCTAAATTATTAATATTTAAACTGTAATTAAATTTCTCTTAAGCCTTTCAACCAACTAGAACATCAATTAACTTTAACTAATTGCCCTACATAAGACATATCTAAACCAAACAACCTAACTCACATACTTTACATGGTTTTCTAGGATAATAAACTCTAGTCTTAGGTTAGACCAATGTTTACTTTTGTGATATGTGCTGGGTTTTCTATGATTTTCACTATATAATGGTTACTAGTCTAGATTGATGTGATTATTTATTTAATTTCATTAATCTATGTATTAATGTGATGGGATTTAGATTTACCCTTAGTTTAGGGATGATTTGAATGTTAATACAATTTTATGCAGGTGGCCATGCTCATATAGGGAAATTAAAATAAAAGGGGGCATAAAAGTAAGCTTTAAATTATGATGTTTTTTATAGGTTCTTCAGGAATGTTATGTCCCTCTTTTAAATTAAAAGAGTATGGCAAAGTGTGGTTGGTTTGAGCATTTTAAATTTTATTATATAACTACTTGGGATGATTTAATTATAATTTCTTAAGATAACCCTGCATGTTGTTCAAGTCAAGATTTTAATTTTCATTTGAATATAATTTGATTGTATTTGAGATATAATTAAGTTGTATTATAAAAGTACTTTGATATGGGATGTTAAGCATCCAATTTGAAATCCAAAGATTTTGGGACATCCCTTAGGGGAGAGTTCCTTTCTATTTGGAGATCTAAATTAAGATGACTTTAACATATCCAAAGGGAAAAAGATAACACACCTTTCAAGGGGGAGTTTCTTTTCATTTGGATATCCAAACCCAATGAATCCAAGGAGCCCACAGAAGGATAAAGAAGTGAAGAATGAGAGGAATCCCATTCTCAAAGTCATTTATGTTAGGACTAGAAATTATGCCTTTTTGTAAGTTGTACCCTGCCACTTTACTTTTCCTTACATACTCTGAGTTGTAATATTAAGTGGAACTTGCCACATGGTCATTCAATTTGAGTATTTAATTTAATTTATTTGTTTAATTTGATTGTGTAGTAGAAATTGCATATCTTTTTGGAGGCTATGAGGGTATGAACAATTTTTTTTTTTACTTTAATTAAATTATTTATGCTCAGATTATAACTTTAATGATTTTACTAAGTAAGCTCAGGCTTGTCGAGGGTTTTTACTACATTCATATTAATTTTTCTCTACTTTATTAAGCATATCCATATGTGCGAGTTTTGGTAGGCCACCTGACCTATTAGGGTACAGGTCTATCAATCAGAAGTTACACATTTCTTAGGATAAAATCTATTTTAAGCCTGATTTTAAAACTACTTCATATTCAAATTTAAGCATTTATGAATTCAATTTTCATGCATGGAATTAAATATAAATTTAATAAGTCAAAAATTAATTGCATTTTATTTCAAGCATCAAGTTACCCAACATTAGTTAAGGGCCAATTATGATCTACTCTAGATGTCAGCCTCAATTCCTTAAACTTAACTAAATAATGTCTCTACCACTCTTTTATAAGTGACCAGGCTCATGGGTTTAAAGTGCCTAGGTAGTTAGCGGCTCTCCAATCCAGGTCAGGGTAAGTCCAGGTTTGCACTTGATTAACTAGGTTCAAGTTAATGATTTTCAGTACACAATTTAGACTTAGGTTCTGAGGAAGGTTTAGACTATAAGACCTCAACCTTGAGAATCAAATCCCAAGCTTCTAATAAAATTGATAATTCAAACTTAAATCCCTTTCAATTAAATTTGAAGTTCAATACTTAGGATATGTTGGGGTGCTTCTGAAATGTTTCAGAATCCTAAAGCCCTTCCTACCTCTCCTCTTTTGACCTCCAAAAAAAAGTGTTCAAATTTGATCCAATTCTTATTAAATTTTCAACCTCGCTTCCTTTGTGATCAAGCTATAAAATCTCAAAATAAAATTTATACAGTTATTCTAATCAAGAGTACTAATAGGAAACTCTAGTTTTTTATGATGTAATTAACTATAAGGGCTTATGCTCATAGGAGATTTAAAAAACCCCAATCAATTTTTAAAACATCAATTAACTATCTTTGGAAAAATTAAATTTGATGATCATTATCATCATATTCAACATGATTGATAATAGACAATATCCTCTTTCCTTCAAGATAAAGTTAATATTCCTTATGTTGTATTTGATCATAAAAAAAAAAAAAAAATTGAAAGTTTATCTTCTCAAATTGATATTGAAACATTAGTTTGTACTTTGATATTGTATAATATAAGTCTATGCAAATTTGACCAAGGAAACTTAAAATGTTAAAAGCAAATCATGTTGGCCCAAAACCCAAATCCAAATTAAAATTTGTCCAAAGATGTTATCATAGTCAAGTATAAATCTATAAATTTAAAAGCCAATATCCCATTCAATTCTCAATACACATGTTTGGGATATGTTATCTTAGTTAAGTATAAATCTAGTTATTTGGAAGCAACTATCCCATCCAGATTTCAATCTGTTTATCTAGGAGATGTTATCCTAGTCAGGTATAAATCTATTTATTTGGGAGCCTCTATCTCATCTAGATTTCATTCCAATTTTTTAGGAGATGCTATACTAGTCATGTGTAAATCCATCCATCTATGAGTCACTATCCCATTCAATGTTAAATCCACTTGTCTAGGAGACGTTATCCGCTAACCTAATTAGATCTCAATCCACTTGTCCAAGAGATGCAATCCTAGTCAAGTATAAATCCCCTTATTTAAACATTATTCTCTCATTAAAGAGTAAACTTTATATTCTAAAGATTGGTATAAGCTCCCCTAGTAACATCCTTTCTTTAAATTTGGTTTGAAAAAGATATAATTTTTAGGTATTCTTTTGATATGATCATTCAAGTTTGTTTATATAGGAACATCTCCTTCTCAAATATCAATCTAAATTTTATATCAAATAAATGACCAATCAATCAAGAATCAAATCAAAATATAAAACTATCTTCTAAATTCAGTTGATCGCTTCGATCAACACCAACACGTGTTATTTACTTTTCAAGTTCATCACACCTATTGGTGGTCCATTTGTTGACCTCAATTTTGAGTAAGGTCAATTCTCCAAATCAAGAATCCAATCTCCATATACAAATAATTGAATTCCAATCTAAACTTTAAATTTAATTATGCTCTGAGTTGTGGCATAATGATCATATTACTATAAATAAAATCATTACTTGATTGTCACCATTGATTATCAAGTTAGCATACAAACAATCAGTTGATAATCACAAAAATAATTATCAGTGATATAATCATTTCAAAATAAAAATCACCTAATCACCAATTATTATCACATGATCATATATTCAATCATAGCCAATCTTTAATTATTGTCAATAAAATAAAAATGTTAAATTCAAAACTCCTACAAATCATTGATCAAATCAAATCCAAACCAAATATAATGAAAATCCAAATTCCAAAATCTAGTGTTAAAAAATAAACCAAGAACCCTTTGAAAGTTCGATGGGGATGTTAAGCCCTATGAACTTAGTCCCAAACTAACCAAGAGGGGGGTGAATTGGTATTTTAAAAACTTCTTTTTACAAAGAAAGAAAATTGCATAAAACCAAATCACACCACAAGCATAAATGCAGAATTAAAAGTGCGGAAGCAAGAAAAGGAACACAGAAATTTATAGTGGTTCGGTCGACTCGACCTACGTCCACTCCTTGGAGGCACCCTCCAAGTATTGCACTACAAAAATGTGACTCTCCTTTAGCCCCCACGGCTAGGCGGAGAAACCCTCACAAGAACCTCCTTTTTGCCACCCCGGCAAGGCAGAGAACCTTTCTCCTTTTGCTTCCTCCTGAAGCTGGCAGAGAACCAAAACCAAAAGCAAAACTCCTTACCTCTACCGACCCTTCCATGGACGAGAAACTCTAGACGAAGATGACGCAGAGAGATCCTTGAAGCAACCCTTGTGAAACCCCTCACATGCTCCCCCTCACAAGATCCTCTCTCTCTCTCCTCTCTCTCTTTCTCTCCTCAAGGTCTTCTCAGGTCAAGGCAGCAGCCAAAGGTTTTTTTTAAAAATGTTGAACAAGTGCTATTAAATAGAAGAGCTTCAAAAGAGCTCATTAATTGCAAGTTGCCGACAATATCGTCCAGGCCGATATGGACATCAGCCTGGCCGATCAGTACAAATCAATGATGATCGGCCAGAGCATTGCCCTGGATGGAAAACAGGATGATTGAAAATTGGCTTGATCGTCCTGGCCGATCTCACGATCGACCTGGCCGATCAGTTCAAATCAGAGGAAAATCATCCTGACAATAGCCCTGGATAGGAGCTGGCCGATATCGATTGTCCTGAAGTAACTTAAGGTTTTTGACTGGATCGTCCTGGCCGATCCTGAGATCGTCCAGGACGATATGATCGTATCAATCATCCTTAATTAATTCCTTGATTTCCTGAATAATTATGGCATAATTTGTGAATATCATCCAGGCCGATCATAGGATCGTCCTGGCCGATAATTTAAAAATACAGTATACCATACTTTACTATGGCGGCAACTTCTTTCTGTTTTGAGCTTATCATCCTGGCCGATACACGTATCGTCCAAGACGATTTGTTAATGTCGGCTGCCTTAATTAAGAATCCTTAATTAGACTTTCTGTTTTAAGCTGATCGTCCAGGCCGATCCAAGAAATCGTCCTGGCCGATATGAGTAAAAATAGAAATTCTAAGTCTCTCAAGTATGTGTGTGAAGGGTTACATAGCATCAGTCTCTTTGACTATTACAAGTGGACTCAAAAGGTAAAAAACAAAAGTACAGACTGACTCAACCCTAAACCTACACAATCCTGAACTTGGCTCCTTTTTGATCGTCCGATCTTCGATTCCTGAAAAGTTAGAAGCAACAAGCTGTCCAAGAGAAACAGTGTTTATCAATCATCAAAACATAAGACATGAAAAATAGATTTGCAACAATCTCCCCCTTTTTGATGATGGCGAAACACTACAAACAGAGTTAATAGCAAAAATTCAGGATTGATGAAAAAAGAACCTCCTTCTCCCCCTTTTGACATATCAAAAGGAAGGTACAAGAATGCACAGCAAAAGAGATTCCCCCTTATTATTATTTTTGTTTTAATCAAGGCACGTCAATGATATAGTATTCCATGTGATTGACTTAAAAACCTGTGAGTTAACGAGTTACCAATCTCATTTAATCCATAGAATAGTAGAATATCCGTTCATGGTTTACCCTTAACCCAAAAACGTTTTCTTAGGGTAGAATCGGCTTTTGAAATCAATGACCTAACTCAAATAATTAATTAGATATGAGAAAAAAAATCTACCCACCACTTGTCGTAAGAAAAATATCTCCATAAAAATAATGAGGTAGATTTGTCACAATCGAACGAGAATCGAGATCAAGCCTTTGAGAATCAAAACTTTTAAGTTCTAAAAGATATAAAAAGAGAGAGTAGCTTGCTTTTGAGTGGGCTCATTTTATGCCTCTTGTCAATATTGTGGCGCTTTGCGCATCTTTTTATAGATTTTTAAATTTTTGGCGTCTTTGCGCTTCTTTTGTTGGCATTATTGGCCAAATTTTTTTTTATTTTGCAAGCTAGATTCCCTTTTATAATCCTTTAAAAAACTTAGTTGTGAATATATCTTCTCAGATATTAGAGAATAGGAGCTCTCTCTCTAACATAGGGAAGAATTACCACAAGCAGGATTAATAATCGAAGACAAGAGTAACGAAGGATCTTGATGTGACAAAAAATATTTAATCATTGTAAATACAAGATAGATTTGCTTAAGCAAGCTTAAGAAAAGATCTTAGTTTCATAAACAATCTTTTGATTTGAGATAGACTTTTGATTAAAAAAGAAAACTATGCCACTAATACTAAGTTAGGGAAAGAGACACAATCACAAAATATTCATACTATCTAAGTGATTAAGTAGATGAAAACATATTAACTACAGATTGTTAAAAACAAGAATAAGAAATATAATACCATATCAGCGATGATCTAAAAAATAAAGCATACGAAAAAGAAAGAAAAAAAGAAAGCAAAAAAGTAAAAGAAAACTTAGCTAAAAGGTTTCATGCATTTATGTCAATCACACCCAATCTGGTCCTTAAAGAACTGAAGGTGTCGAAGGCCAGTGGTTTAGTAAAGATGTCTGCCAGTTGGTTTTCAGTTGTCACATGGTGTAACTCAATGTCTCCCTTAGTCACATGATCTCTAATAAAGTGATGCCTAATATCAATGTGTTTAGTTCTTGAATGTTGAATAGGATTTTTAGAGATGCATATGGCACTAGTGTTGTCACAAAAGATTGAGATGGTGCTTACATGTAATCCTAGATCCAATACCTGTTGTTTCAACCAAAGAACTTGGGCCACACAACTTCCAAGAGCAATGTATTCAGCTTCAGCAGTGGAAAGTGCAATAGAATTTTGCTTCCTACTAGACCAAGAGACCAAAGATTGTCCAATGAATTGACAAGTTCCAGAGGTGCTCTTTCTATCCACCTTGCATCCTGCAAAATCAGAGTCAGAAAAACCAATAATCTCAAAAGAAGTGCTATGTCTAGGATACCAAATCCCTAATCCTTGTGTCCCCAAAAGGTATCTAAAAATCCTCTTAACAGCTGTTATGTGGGATTCCTTAGGGTCAGCTTGAAACCTAGCACAAAGGCAAACACTAAACATGATGTCAGGTCGGCTTGCAGTCAAGTAAAGTAAAGATCCAATCATGCCTCTATACTTCTTATGATCAACAGACTTACCACTTGGGTCCTTATCCAAAGGAGCACTTGAAGTCATGGGGGTGTTAATTGGCTTGGCTTTGTCCATCTCATATTTCTTCAAAATGTCCTTTATGTATTTTGTTTGATTTAGAAAAGTTCCATCTTCCAATTGTTTTATGCTAAACCCCAAAAGGTAAGACAATTCTCCCATTAAACTCATCTCAAACTCTCTACTCATTGTTCTAGAAAAATCATCACACAAATTTTTATTAGAAGATCCAAAGAGTATATCATCAACATAAATCTGAACAATGAGTAAGTCATCTCCAACTTTTCTAAGAAAAAGAGTGGTGTCTACGCTCCCCTTGACAAACTCCCTCTCTAGTAAGAATGTGCTAAGCCTCTCATACCAAGCTCTAGGTGCTTGCTTTAAACCATACAAAGCCTTTTTTAATTTAAACACATGATTTGGAAATTGAGAACTCTCAAAACCTGGAGGTTGTTCTACAAACACATCTTCTTTTATCTCCCAATTTAAAAAGGCACTCTTGACATCCATTTGAAAAATCTTAAATCCTTTATAACAAGCAAAGGCTAATAGCACTCTAATGGCTTCCAATCTAGCTACAGGGGCAAAAGTCTTTTCAAAGTCTATCCCTTCTATTTGATTGTACCTCTTAGCCACCAATCTTGCTTTATTCCTCACCACCACTCCTGAATCATTCACTTTGTTCTTAAATACCCACTTTGTCCCAACTACACTTTGTCCCTTAGGTCTTTCCACAAGTTCCCAAACATCATTCTTAACAAATTGATTCAACTCTTCTTGCATTGCTAAAATCCAAAACTCATCAGAAAGGGCTTGGTTAATGGTGGTGGGTTCAGTCATAGAGATAAAGGCAGAGTGGTTCACCTCCTTCCTAAGTCCATGTCTAGTCTTAACTCCACTAGAAGGGTCTCCTAAGATCAAATACTTGGGGTGACTAGTAGAGTATCTCCAATCTCTAGGCAAAGTGTGTGAAGTTTCTCCCCTTTCATCAAAATTTTCTATTCCTTGAGTGACTCCTTCTACTCCTCCATTACTTAGGTGCTCACTCCCCTTCCCCAAATTTTCTACTCCACTTGTAATCTCTCCAACATCATCATCTTCTACTCCATGTTTCTTAGGATCAGACTCATCAAAAACTATATGGGTTGTCTCTTCCACCATCAAAGTTCTCTTGTTAAACACTCTAAAAGACTTCCCAACACTAGAATATCCCAAGAATACTCCTTCATCAGATTTAGGATCAAATTTTCTCAAGTGAGACTTCCCATTGTTGTGAATGAAAACCTTACAACCAAAGACATGAAGGTGGGAAAGATTGGGTGTCCTACCCTTAAGGATCTCATAGGGTGTCTTTTCTAATTTGACTCTAACATTCACCCTATTCAACACATAACAAGCTGTGTTAACCGCTTCAGCCCAAAAGTATTTTGGAAGTGAATATTCAGCAAGCATGGCTCTAGCGGCTTCCACCAAGGTCCTGTTCTTCCTTTCAGCTACCCCATTCTGCTGAGGGGTCCTAGGGGCTGAAAAATTGTGACTAATCCCCTTCTCCTCACAAAATCTCCAAATCTTTCATTTTCAAACTCTCCCCCATGATCACTATGAATGGTCAAAATATCATAACCTAGCTTCTTTTGAATCCAAGTAGAAAAAGTTTTAAACTCCTGAAAAGACTCATTTTTATGAGAAAGAAATCTAGTCCAAGTGAATCTCGAGTAGTCATCAACAATCACAAAACCATAGACTTTTCCTCCCAAACTAGCTATGCTAATGGGTCCAAACAAATCCATGTGAAGGACTTCTAAAGGTCTAGAGGTGCTAATGTCCTTTATGGGGTGAAAAGATGAGTGGATTTGCTTTCCTAGTTGACAGGCATCACAAAGGTGGTCTTTTGTAAACTTAAGTTTGGGGACACCTCTAATTAGGTCCTTTTGGGTCACTTTCCTAAGGGTTTTCATACTTGCATGACAAAGCCTCCTGTGCCACAACCAAGAATCATCAATGACAGTTTTTAAGCAAAAAGAAGCAGCACATTCAATGTTATTTAAATCAAGCATGTAGACGTTGTTGACCCTCTTTCCCTGCAAAATAGTGTTGTTACTTAAACTTACAATGCATGAATCCGTGAATAACTGCACGATGAAGCCTTTGTCACAGAATTGACTGATGCTGAGCAAGTTGTGCTTCAATCCATCTACAAGCAAAACATTTTCAATCATAAGGTTCTTGGAATTACCGATTATACCTGCTCCTACCACCTTCCTGGTGGTGTTGTCTCCAAGAGTAACCTTGCCTCCAGTCCTGGACTCTAGTACAACAAACTGGCTAGCATCACCAGTCATATGTCGAGAGCATCCACTGTCCAGGTACCACATACTCTCACGAGGTCTTTTGTGAGAGACTTCCTGCAAAAATTATCAAATGTTAGTTTTAGGAACCCAAGCAGGTTTGGGTTCCTTCTTATAAAGAGAAGAATGCAATGCATGTGTGGTATGCTGTGGATCATGCACCTTAGGTCTCCACATCCAATGTGTACTATTATGAATTGTGCAAGTGTGTGAGATGTATCCTAGCATGCCACAAGAAAAACATCTAACTCCAGGAAAGGGATTTCTTAAGTGATTTGAGTTATAATGCCTCTCTCTAGGTTTTGGCAATTGATTAAGAGTAGAAGTCATCCTAGATTTTTTACATGCTTCTAAATCATTTTGAACCTTCAAGTTTGTGCTTTTTAAAACTCCATTTTCAATCCTCAAATTTTTATCTATTTCTTTTGACTTCTTAAAATCAGATTCAAGAGAAGTGTGTGATATTTTCAATGCATCATGCTCTTCAACTAACTCACAATGATTTTTATTTAACTCATCAAATTCATCAAGTAAAGTCATGTGATTTGAATCAATTTTTTGATGGTCTTTAATCAAAATTTCATGCTCTTTTTGTAGATTTAAGAATTCTAATTTCAAGCTAGCATGAGTTTTCTTTAATTTCCTATATGATGCATGGATTTTTTCTGAAACTTCAAGAAGTTGATCGTAGGAAAGTTCACATACCTCTTCTTGATCACTTTGATCTTTTCCCATGAAACACAAGTTTGTAGTTTCTTTCTCTGGTTCAGTCTCAGAAGAATCAGTACCAGATTCTGCCCAAAAGCTCCTTTGGTTTTTCTTCTTGTCCTTCCTAGACTTTGCTTTCTCATCACCATTTTTCTTTTCTTTGTTTGAATGATCTTGAAGTGTAGGACAATCGGCTCTTACATGTCCAGGTTTCCTACATTCAAAACAAACAACATCAGAAGATCCTTTAATATGTTTATGATCCTTACCTTTTCTCCAACTTTGATGATGCTTTTGTTTCTTCCTTAGAAAGCTTTTGAATTGCCTTGTGATGAAGGCAACTCCATTGCTTTCAGACCCGGAAGATTCAGAATCCGATTTGTGTACCTTCAATGCAATTGTTTTCTCCTTTTTCTTCTCACCTGTATCAAGATTTCTTTGATTCACCCCTTGCTCGTAAGCAATGAGTGAGCCAACCAAGTTATCAATCGAATAGGTGTTCAAATCTTTAGATTCAGTGATGGCAGTAATTTTTGCATCATAGGACGAAGGCAAGCATCTCAAAATCTTGTTAACTTTTTCATAGTTCGAAAGTTCTTTTCCTAGTGCATGCAATGAAGTAGCAATCTGAGTAAACCTAGTGTACATGTCAGAAATCGATTCATGAGATTTCATACGAAAAAGTTCGTAATCATGCAAAAGAATGTTTAAACGAGATTGTTTAACTTCATTAGTGCCTTCATAAGTAATGCACAATTTATCCCAAATTTCTTTACCAGTTTTGCAAGTTGAAACACGCATGTAATCCTCAGATTTCAAAGCACATAAAAACAATTCAAACATTTCGCATTTAATTGAGCTAAATCTCGTTCGTCAAAAGTCCATTCGGTAAAAGCAACTTCAGTTTTAAAACCATTAATTTCACGAGAAGGTGGAGAATAACCTTCTTGAATAAGCATCCACATGCGATAATCAGTAGATTGTAAAAAAGTTGACATGCGAGTTTTCCAAAAATCAAAAGGTAGGTTATCGAACAGAGGAGGTCGGGTAATAGAATACCCTTCCGTAGTGTTGCGATTCCCAAAGTTAGACATGGATCAAATTCAAAAAGTTTTCAAACTTTAATTTTCGAATCAGGCTCTGATACCACTTGAAAGTTCGATGGGGATGTTAAGCCCTATGAACTTAGTCCCAAACTAACCAAGAGGGGGGTGAATTGGTATTTTAAAAACTTCTTTTTACAAAGAAAGAAAATTGCATAAAACCAAATCACACCACAAGCATAAATGTGGAATTAAAAGTGCGGAAGCAAGAAAAGGAACACAGAAATTTATAGTGGTTCGGTCGACTCGACCTACGTCCACTCCTTGGAGGCACCCTCCAAGTATTGCACTACAAAAACGCGACTCTCCTTTAGCCCCCACGGCTAGGCGGAGAAACCCTCACAAGAACCTCCTTTTTGCCACCCCGGCAAGGCAGAGAACCTTTCTCCTTTTGCTTCCTCCTGAAGCTGGCAGAGAACCAAAACCAAAAGCAAAACTCCTTGCCTCTACCGACCCTTCCACGGACGAGAAACCCTAGACGAAGATGACGCAGAGAGATCCTTGAAGCAACCCTTGTGAAACCCCTCACAAGCTCCCCCTCACAAGATCCTCTCTCTCTCTCCTCTCTCTCCTCTCTCTCTTTCTCTCCTCAAGGTCTTCTCAGGTCAAGGCAGCAGCCAAAGGTTTTTTTAAAAATGTTGAACAAGTGCTCTTAAATAGAAGAGCTTCAAAAGAGCTCATTAATTGCAAGTTCCCGACAATATCGTCCAGGCCGATATGGATATCGGCCTGGCCGATCAGTACAAATAAATGATGATCGGCCAGAGCATCGCCCTGGATGGAAAATAGGACGAATAAAAATTGTCTTGATCGTCCTGGCCGATCTCACGATCGACCTGGCCGATCAGTTCAAATCAGAGGAAAATCGTCCTGACAATAGTCCTGGATAGGAGCTGGCCGATATCGATCGTCTTGAAGTAACTTAAGGTTTTTGACTGGATCATCTTGGCCGATCCTGAGATCGTCCAGGACGATATGATCGTATCAATCATCCTTAATTACTTCCTTGATTTCCTGAATAATTATGGCATAATTTGTGAATATCGTCCAGGCCGATCATATGATCGTCCTGGCCGATAATTTAAAAATACAGTATACCATACTTGACTATGGTGGCAACTTCTTTCTGTTTTGAGCTTATCGTCCTGGCTGATACACGTATCGTCCAGGACGATCTGTTAATGTCGGCTGCCTTAATTAAGAATCCTTAATTAGACTTTCTGTTTTAAGCTGATCGTCCAGGCCGATCCAAGAAATCGTCCTGGCCGATATAAGTAAAAACAAAAATTCTAAGTCTCTCAAGTGTGTGTGTGAAGGGTTACATAGCATCAGTCTCTTTGACTATTACAAGTGGACTCAAAAGGTAAAAAACAAAAGTACAGACTGACTCAACCCTAAACCTACGCAATCCTGAACTTGGCTCCTTTTTGATCATCCGATCTTCGATTCCTAAAAAGTTAGAAGCAACAAGCTGTGCAAGAGAAACAGTGTTTGTCAATCATCAAAACATAAGACATGAAAAATAGATTTGCAACACCTTGGTCCATAGCCTATTAATTGAGAGTATATGTTCAATCACCTAAAAGTCTAACAAAATGACCTTGGATTCATGTTTGGTAAGTTACATATTAATTATTATGCATTTGGCTCATTCCGTGATAATCCAGTTTGGGATAACTGGGGAGCTAATCAGCACCTATCAGTGCTGGAATTGAATGCTTGGCTTCCTCCACTTCCCGGCTGGATCAAATGCAACGTGAATGATGCTTTATCTAGTAATTATGCTACCGGTATTGGTGGTGTATTCAGAGATGAATATGGAAGATTTTATGGAGCTTTTGGTTACAATATCAATCACTGGGACATAGCTCAAGTGGAAGTTCTCTCTATTCTATCATTTAGAAGATATGTCCAAGATTGGATGCTTGATGCTAAAGGTATTATGATTGAAGGTGATAATCATAATGTTATCTTATTATTTCAAAGGGCTATTCACAATAAGTCTATTTCTGAAGAATTTCTAAATCCAAAGGATTTAGATTTTCTTAAAGACTTTAAACAAGTAGTTTTTTCATTTATTAGAAGAGATTGTAATAAGTTAGCCGATGAGTGTGCTAACCTTGCTATTAGTTCAGATTTCTTTTGGAAGGATCTGAATGATAGTAATATTCCTCCTTCATTTATTAATGTTTTGAAGGAGGAATTTATTGGTTCACTTTAATAAAATTTGCTCTCTACATTTTCTCAAAAAAAAAACAAAAAAGTTACATATTAATTAGATATGTCCATAGAGTCAATACATCAATTTGGAGGAATTCCAAATTCTCTAACCCTTAAACCAAAGTATCCTAAGGCTACAAAACCATGAAATATTTATAACATATGCCATTATTTATAGCATCTTATGGATTTTTACCTTGGAAGCCTTACCAAATTCATTTATCATGTTCATTATCATTGATATGAAGCATTCAACCAATATTAAACCCTTAGAGGACTACGGTTAACCATTAAATTATTGAAATCCTAAAAATTCAAAACCACATATACATAAAATTCCCTTAAATCTAAAATGACTCTTTCAACCCAATCTTAAAACCTCTTCTAACACATTTCATGTATTTGGAGTGCATTGAACCTTAACCTAAGCAATGGACAAGCATGGTTGACCAAATCACATAGGTTGACCCGTTAAACCCTAAACATGTTTTCATGCATTCAAGCCTGACCATTACATAAAACCTATTTCAATATATCTAAAATATCATTTAGAATGAGTTGGACCCAAACTCAACCAATGTTCAACCATAATTGACCAAGTTAACCTAGGTTGACCAAATAAACTCTTAAGTATTTGAATGTGAATTTCATACATGAAGAATTCATCAAACCTTGGGACCCCCAACAATAACCTCAAAATATCATTTGGCATGCGATTGGATCTAATTCCAACCCAAGGTCAAGCTTTGTTGCCAAGTCATTCTAGACACCTACAATTCATTCCCAGCCCATGTGGTGGTTGGAACCTGCCACAATCCAAGAAGCTATGGAAATGACACTTGGGTTCAAGGCTAGATCTCTCCCCATATGACAACAATGCATCTAATTTCCCCAGAACCTTCCCAATACCTCATTACATCATCCCACACCAATTATGTGTCTTGACATGGCTAGAGGTGACCAAAAATCCATCTATATATAACTCTTAATTTTTATAAATAACCATGATTTTCTCTAAATAAGGGTTACATCTCTTGATACAAAAAGATTCCTAAGAGTGTGAGAATTAAATACCTATCTCCTAGCCCCTTTGTTGGTGATTTATGATGAGTTTGAGAAGCTTCAGTGATCCTCCTCCATTTAAAATTAAATTTTTTACCCATTGCTCCTCAAGCTCTTCTCCTTCAAGCAAACCTATTCTCTAGACCTAGTCAAAGTTGCCTAAACTCAATCTTTAGTAATTAGAGCACTAGATAATGTATTTTTGAAATCTTGAGCTCCTAGATTTTATAAATTTGCTCAATTATGAATGAATCCTCCAATCCAATGGAATCTAACCATTAAATTGAAGGTTCTTACTCTAGTTATCCGACAAAAAGTGGAATCAGCTTTGTTTTTCAAATTTCAAGTTCATGGGTTTTCTGGCAAGGTTAATGGTGACAGAGGGTTGCCGGCCATTTCTGGTTTGTGTTCCATTAGATGTTCGTCGAGCAGCTATGTAGAATTCTCAGATTCTTGTTCGGACATTCTCGTCGTCCCCTCCGACATTTGGCGATCGAGTTCCTGGTTTTTCTCAAGGATCAAAACCTAAGGTGAGAACTGGTATGCCTCTAGTTATCAATGAAGGAGGATTGTTTTCATCTAAGAAAATTTCAGAAGTGATCAAAAAGGGGAAGAATGTTGTAGCTGAAGAAACAGTGAATATTCAATTTAAAACTGGAAAATTGTTTGGAAGGTTAATGGATTCAAATTCAAATGATGATGCTTCTCTGTCATAAAAAAAAAATTTGAAAAGACTTGATGATAAATTGAGGGTGGAGGAAGGTTCTATTATTCAAAAAACTGATGCTGATACAAATGATTTGCTCCCTGAATGTGATTCTGAAGCTGTGAAAGAATCAATGAGTTTGATGATGAAAGCTACTGTTGTTAGTGAAGACTTTAATAAAAATAAAACATCTAATTTGGTAATGGTTCACGAATGCATTCCAGGAGATTTGGGAATATGTTCTAAAGCTCATAAAGATGTTTTAGTAAGATTGACAAATTCAAACCAACAAAATGCTTGGAGTAAGAAGGAGAATATTAAGGTATTAAATATGGATTTGGGAGATTTCTTATCAGAAGATGGTTCATCAGTTAAATTACATGTTAAGAAGGAGTTGGAGAATACTAGAATTTTCCAAAACTCTCTAGTAGTTAAAGTTTTTGTAGGTAATGTTCCTTTTCCTGTAGTAAGTACTGAGTTAAGGAGGCAATGGTCTTCTTTTGGGAAATTACATCTTACTATGCTCGATTTGGACTAGGTTCTATGTTTATTCTATGAAATAGAACCATTGGAAGCTGTTTTATCTAATGGGCCTTAGTTTGTCAATGGGCAAATTATTGGTATGGACAAATGGTAGCCAAATTTCTCTCCTACTTCTTTAAAAGGCTTAACTGCTCCAGTATGGGTTAGGATGCCTAACCTTCCCTTACAATGCTGGGATGAAATCAATATTTGCATAATTGCATCGATTATTGGGAAACCTTACATGATTGATGGGAACATGTTTCAATGGGGAAGGAGAGAGTTTAGGAGGATTTTTGTTCATATCAAATTGGTTGCTCAATGCCTCTTGTAGTATGTGTTGAAGGAAGCACTAGAAAATTCTTCAAAAAATTAGAATATGAAAGGATCCCAAACTTTTGTTTTGGTTGTGGTAAAATTAGACACATGAAGAAAGATTGCTTAGAAAATAATATGGAAGGAAATATTGTTTCAAAAAAAGCTGGAATTCACATAAGCAAAGGGAGGAAGTAATTCAAACAAAAAAGAATAAACGACAAGCTAAGACTACAAGTGTTGCTAATGAAGGATATGGCTCATGGTTGCAAGTGAATTATGGGAAAAGAAGAAATAAAAACTTTGTTTTAAAGAAGAATAACCCACAGAACAAGGATGAAATGGTGGTAAAAAATGCTGAGGTAGTTTTAGAAAATCAAAAGCATAGCTTGGTTGATGCCAGGAAGTACAAATAGAAAGAGGTTGTCTCTGTTCAAACTTAGAAATCAAGTCAACATGAAGGCTCAGAGAAGGATGTAATGCAGGGAATAGTGGATATCATAGCTTCAGATGCCACTAAAATAATGGTATGTCTTCAAAACATCTACTATTGCATTTGAGAATAAATTTAATATTCTAGATGGATTGGAGGAGGAAGGAGAGATAGTAAGTAGAGAGGAAGTTGTTCTTGCAGATAAACATAAATATTTGAGTGAGGTTAATAAAGAAGCAAATGTCAACCTCAAAGTTAATTTGGAGGAAATGAGTTTGGTTGAGATGAAGGAAGGTGATTCCTCTAATGTTAAAAGAAAAGGACTAAACAACTAAAAGGTTTGGGACCTATTAATTTGGCTGCTAGGAGTAGGAGAGTTGAAGGGGATGGTAAAGATAAACTTGGGGACTTTATCCTCTCTTATTCAAAGACTTCTTGCATAGCTTTTTAGAATTGTAGAGGAGCTAGGAAGAAAAAAGCTTTTCTATACTTAAAATAGGTTGTTAAAGAGCATGGGGTTTTTTTTATTGGTTTACTTGAAACTAAAATTTCTAATTTTGATAGAAGGGATGTAAATCAGCTGATTGGTACAGAATGGAAATACTTTCAAGTTTCTTCAGAAGGATTGTTAGGTGGTATTCTTGTGTTGTGGAAAGCTAGCTTTGCCAAATTTTAAATTATGAAATCTTCTTCCCAATTTATAATTGGTGATTTGGAGGTTCCTAGTAGAGGCAAATGGAGGATTGCTTCAATATATGGTAACAAGGATGTTTACAAAAGAAGAAGGCTTTTGGGAAAGGATGGAATTCTATTCCTCAAAGGGGTTTCCTATGGTATTGGGAGGAGATTTTAATTGTATTCTTTCTAAAGAAGACAATAGGGGAGGGAAAAGATTCATGTTTTCCCTAGGACCAAAGGAGACTAAATCTTTTTTAGCTTGTAATGATTTCCATGAAGTTGGATATGTGGATCCAAAGTTTACTTGGTGTAATAATAAATCTGGTGTGGATCGAATACTTGAAATACTAGATAGATGCTTCTTAAACTCGACTACATTGAATTCTGCTCGTAGGTTGGTGGTGAGGCACTTAGCTCGGGTAGCTTCAGATCACTGCCCAGTAATATTAAATCTCTTGGTTCAACCGTCAGCTAGGAAGGTGTTCAGGTTTGAAGATGTTTGAACTTCCAATAAGGCATCAGCTGCAACAGTGAGAGGGATATGGGTGAAGAAATTTGTTGGTAGCTTCTCCCATATCTTGAATTATAAAATGGAGAAAGCTCTAAAGGACCTTTTTTATTGGAGTAAAGCTAAACATAAAAGTTTGTTTTTATTAAAGGAGGAACTATTGAAGTAAATTGAAGATCTACAAATAAAAGAGGCAAATGAAGGTGGTCTTTCAGAGGATGATTGCTGGTTGTTAAAAGTAAAAGTGTGTGAGCACAGTTCAACACTTGCTCGGTTGGATACTTGGTGGAGGCAAAGAGCTAAGGTGAAGTGGATGGTGGAGGGAGATCAAAATTCTAAATTCTTTCAAGCCTTTGATTCGGCAAGAAGGAATTCCAATTTTATTTCTAAGATTAAAAATGGAAATTGAGAGATTGTGGAGGAGCAACAATAAATAGATGAAGCGATGGTTCAGTTTTTTAAAGACAAATGGAAGAACAGAGTTTGTAAGCTGGATGATTGGCCTAGCCCGTGGATAATGTTGGATGATGGAGACAGAGATATGTTAAACAAAGCTTTCACAATTGAAGAAATGGAAGCAGTGATCAAGCTTATTGAAAACAACATCTCTCCAGGTAATGATGGCGTTATGTTTTTTCCTTCTTTAAAGAATATTGGGAGATAGTTAAAGTTGACTTGTGGAATGTTATCAATTATTTTTTTTAAAATGTCGGTTATGGATTCAAAATGGAAGGAAACAATTACTATTCTTATTTCAAAAGTAAGCAACCCATTGACTCCATTTAATTTTAGACCTATAAGCCTATGTAATACTATTTGTAAATTGGTGGCAAAGATGCTTATGAATAGGATGTCTCTTATTATTCCTAAACTAATATCTGAAGAACAAGCTGCATTAATGAAAGGAAGATCTTTATCAAACCATGTGTTGATAGCTCAATAGATTATGCATAAATTCAAAAATTCTCAATCATCTAAAGGTTATGTATCCTTTAAAATCGATATGGAGCAGACATATGATTCGATGGGATAGCCAACCTTGGAGAAAGTAATGGATTATTTTGGTTTTCCTTCTCTTTTTTTTAAGCTGATTTTAGAGTGTGTAAAAGATTCAAAATTCTCCATTTTGGTTAATGGTAATCTTTCTAATTGGATAAGTGGAAGAAGTGGATTCAGACAAGGTTATCCCTTGTCCTCATTTCTATTTATTTTATGCTCTCAATTATTGTCTAATGCTTTTAAACAAAGAGAAGATTCTATTGGTGTTCGGTAGTGTTTAAATGGATCTAGAGTTTATCATTTGTTATATGCGAACGATGTGATTATCTTCTCAGAAACTAATATGAAAGCAGTCAAGGGGATAAAAGAAATTCTGGAAAACTTTTGTGGATGGTCAGGACAAAGGATTAATACCAATAAATCTTGTATGATTTTTGATAAAATGGTTAATAGAAGAAGGAAGAAGAAGATCTCTCGGTTAATGGGGTTCAAAATAGTGAAGGAGCTGTCATACCTTGGAGTTAAGATGGCATTGAGGAGGTTAGTAAGAGAAGACTTTCATTTTATCGTTGAGAAGGAAATAAGAATGACAAATATATGGGGAGGGAAATTGATTTCCTTACCTGGAAAGATTTTGCTTACAAAATCTATTTTGCTAGCTTACACTATTTTCCATTATACCAACTCTTTGGTTCCTAAGATTATTCTTGAAGAGGTAGACAAGATTTGTAGAAGCTTCATTTGGAATAAAGCATATGGGAGACATGGAATTCATTATGTCAATTGGAAAATAATGTGTTTTCCAATGAAATGGGAAGGTAGAGCACTTCACTCTTGCTCAAATAAAGTGGGACCGTTGAGAGCTAAATTAGCTTGGAAGTATGTGAATGACAAAGACTCTTTACTTCATAAGTGCTCTATCCAAAATATGGAAATTTGTGGGAGAATAACATAAGGAGGATGGGTTCATCAACTTGGAGGATCATCAAGGATGGGAAAAATCTCTTAGGCATTTAATTAGTTGGAATATTACTAATGGAGAGGATATTGATGTATTAAATGACACATGGATATTGGATAAAAGTATTTGCAAATGGCCAACTTTTGTCATCCCTTATGAAGGCAACAATTTTTCTATCTCAAATTTCATTTCTAATGGTAGTGGAATGTGGAGGAGATAAGGAAGTATATGGGAAGTGATCTGGTAAGTCTAATCTCTCAAGTACAAAATTTTTCTGATATGGAGGAGGACATGATGGAGTTAATGTATAAAAAATAAGGAAATCCATTTCTTATATGGTATTTGAGGCATTGATTATGCATACAAATCTGAAGCAATTATGGAGTTGGATCAAAAAATGTAATTTGAATCCAAAAGTGGAAACATTATGGTGGAGGATTTTTAATAAAGCCCTTCCTAATTATCAATTTCTTGAATATAGAAGATTGCAAAGGGAGAGAATTTGCCGAAGGGGATGTAATGAAACAGAGGATGAAGATAACATTGCTGTTAGATGTGCAAAGCTGAGGGATGTTTTAACTCATTTAGGAAAATGGGGGTTTGCTTTTCTGAGATCAGTTTCTTTAACAAAATGTTTTATTTGGCTATCTAAGATAACTCCTTTCATGGTTAATTTGTATTGTAGTGTGGTATTCTTTACATGGAAGTCAAGGAACAAGTTGATTCATAGTGGAGGTGAAGACAGCTCATTGATTATTGCTTCTAATGCATTGAGCTTTGCTTCTATATCAGCTCATGGAAATAGTAAATTCTTGGGTATATGGGATGCTAGTCAGTCTACTAGGCTATCCAATTTGCACTGGTATCCTCCACCACCCGATTGGTTAAAGGTAAATGTGGATGCAAGTCTTCTTTCTTCTTAGAAAGCCGGTATAGGGGGGTGTTTTGGGATCAGAAAGGAAGACTACTACTGGAATTTGGAAAATTATTAATTCATTGGGATATTTCTTCATTGGAGTTTTTGGCTACTCAATCAATCAAGGAGATGATTAAGGATTGGATGTTTAAATACAAGGGGATTATAATTGAAGGTGACATTGCTAACATTATGAAGTTTTTGCAAAAAAGCTAAGACAAGTGGTGAATCAAGGTATGAAGATGGTCATTTAGTCAATGGGTTCAATAATATAATTTTTAATTGCATAGATAGAAGGTGCAATAAGTTAGCAGATTTATGTGCTAACTATGACATTTTGAGTTCTTTTGTTTGGGATGAGTTTAGATGAATAAGGTTCCTCCTTCTTTTTGGTCTTTGTTAAAGGAGGAATATAATCTTTTCATTTCGTAGGTTGTATTTCTTTCTTTATTTTTAATGCAATTTGAATACTCTAGTTATCCATTTGAATAAATTTGAAAAGATTTGATTTGATTGATCTCTTAGATCTAATTGAAATATCTTCACAGTCATGAAAAAAGGTGGGAGGTTATAGTTGAAATCATAACCATTGATTTTCATCGATAATTTAGATTAGGTACTTCATAATCCTATGGTTTGAACGTGATTAAATCCCATCTATTTTTTATTGGATCAGATGGCTCCAATAAATAGCGTATTTTAACATTTTTGTGCTAATGATTGCTTGGAAAATTGAAATGTGTCATGTGTAAAGAATTGCTAACTATGTAAATTCTTTAATAAATTCAAAGGAAATCACATGGAACTTTAAAAATTCATAATTGTTCATAGTATTGTCCAACTAGGCTCATCTTCAGCTCTATGGATTTATCTTGAGGAGTAAAATAAAAGACCTTTAATTATATACTTTAATTCTTCATATGTTAAAAATAATTTCAAAAATAGTCCCAAAGGTATTTTTTAAATAAATCTTCAAATACAATTCACCATGAGGTGAAATTGACATGGATGATTCTTGGGTAGTTGTTTATACATACACAAAAATGTTCATGTCAATTGAAAACTTCTAAGGGCTTTACTTGATCATCTAAAATTCATAGGTCAATATTTAACCTATAAATTAGACATATCACCCGCATGAATCCATAGGGAATTAGGTTCTTTGCTTTGGTGTGTTAATTGTTCTTTAATTATGGTTTAGAATGCCAATGATTGTAACCCAATCCCATGATTAGGTTATAAAAAATAAATCCTCTAAGGTATAGGTGTATTTACTTTAGAGGACTAATTATAAGACCTAGGGAGGATTTAATGAATATAATTTCAGTGGGATTTATGGATCGGTTGAGATAAATGTATGTTATAAATTTCACTGTATTTGTAGTTCATTTAGTCTATCAATTAGTAAACCTAATTTAAAACTACATAATATCCTTATAATATTTTTAATTAATAATTAATTCCAATAAATTCTAAAAAAACATTCTAATGTGTCACATGCTCAAAATTAAATGTTTAATAGATGATGATTAAAAGCCTTTTGAAATTCATTCAAAATAAAAAGTAATTTAAAATAAAGAAAAATTATAAAATAAATAAATAAAATAACTAAGAAATAATTAAAGTTCTAAAATAATTTAAAACTCTTGTAATCATCCCTAGGAGTCATTAGTGACATTTGGGAAAGATTTTAAGAGGTTTGGAGTTGATTTGGAGCAAAATAAATAAAGGTTTAATTAAAAATGATAAATCAAATAACTTAGCAAATAAATAAATAAATAAATATGAAATAAAATAAAATAAAAATTAAAACTATATGTAAAATAAAACAAATATAATAAAAATAAATAAATAAATAAAATTTAAAGCATAAATAAATATAATAACTAAAATAAGTAATAAATTAAATTAATTAATTTAATTAAATATAATTTGGTGCATAAATAAATATATATAAATAATTAAATTAAATTGAAATAAATTAAATTAAATCATAAATAAAGTAAAATAAAATAAAATAAAAAATTTAACCATAAATTAAAATTAAATTTAGTGAAAAATAAATAAACTAGATATAATTTAATAAATATAAAATAAAATGAGGCTTCATGTACTTGCTTTAGCCTTAGGGATGAAACAAATGCATTCATTAATTGGTCTAGGACTTATTGATTAAATATTTTAAGCACTTTGAAGCCTTTGATTACCATATATCTTTAGAAATTAAATTGATTAAGCATTTAATTAATACAAAGGCTTCATGCATTTGCTTTATGCTTAGGTATGGAACAAATGCAGTCATTCATAAGCCTAGTATTTGTTGATTGATAAATTTGAAGCACATTTAAGGTTTTTACTCACCAAACACCTTTAAAATCTAAACTAAATTACTTAAATAATTTAAAATAAAACCCTTAATAAAATAATAAAACTTAAACCTCAATCAAAACCCCTTTGGCCTTTAATAAATAAATTCAACTCATAGATGATTTAAGTACTAACTTACCTAAATACATATCTAAGCAACAAATCTTAGCAAACACTTTAGAGTTAATTGGTAGAAAACCAACTATAGCCTAGGTTAGGGCGATGTGTTAACTTTTGTTGCACTTAATCATGTGGTTTGATACTGTTGTGGTGGGTGAGTTATGATGTGATTATTTATATTGATTTTATTCTATGATTTCTTGTAGATTATTATATAAACATTACACATTTTTTGCTTTGCTTGATAACCTTGCAAGAGTAAAGTCATTTTGTAAATCTAAATGTAGATGTAAATGTAAACAACATTATAAAATGTGTAGAGTTATGAAAATCTAAAATGTAAATTGCTCATTATAGAATTAAAAAAACTAAAAAAGAGATGCTTCTTCTTCCTTTGAATATTATTTTCTTTTGGAATTTTATAGAACATCTTGAGCCAAATGACTTGAAGACAATCATATAAGCAATTACATTGATAAATATTTGTGTCATTGTATAGGTGTAAAAATCTAAGCTCATTGTAGGGACTATCATGGTAGTTGCATTATGGCTTTTTCTTCTCCCTTATAGAATTGTGATGGGAACCAAGATATCATTTGGGCTATGCACTATTGGTTAAGGATTTGTATCTCTCTTGATTTAACTAACAATACTATTAAAGTTTATTCTAAATATTACCTTCAATTTTTAAATTCTTTAGAGGAGTTGGTGTGTAATTCTTCCCTTTTTTATCTGGTGAGGGATATTAAGAATTTGTTGATCTTTATGAACTATTACTTCTCTCCTGTTTATAAGGATGGTAATGCGTGTGCTAATTGGATTTAAAATTGGGGGAGTGGCCTGCAGTGTATGTATGATTTTATTGCTATTAACCTCCATACTCTACTGTGGGGTATTTTAAGATTAGATAAAAGTGTTATGTCTTATGTTAGAACATAATTTGTGTTATTGGTTGGATGTTTTTATCTTGTCTTCTTTATATCTATGGGCTTGCTCTCAAGTTTTCTATTGGGACTTGTTCCCTTTTTTTTTATCTTTTACTACTGCTCTAGTCTAATTTAGGTTGAGCTGTTTTGCATGGTTCAGTGTGGTGATCTCCAGTTTTTTGTACCCTTTTAGCCTTATGTTGTTTAGTTTCCAGGCTGCTTAAGAAAATTTGTCTTGTTTCTCTTTTTTTTGGTCGTTTGGTCCTCTTTGCAGTTGCTTTCTTCTGTTGGAGGTCTGTTGTGAGTGCTTGGTGTGGGTTCTATGTTGTTTCTTGGTATCAAATTTTATGTATTTTATGGGTTATTTTTTATGTGGATGGTGGCAGTTTCTTGGAGCAATTTGGTTGGTTTAGTTTCCCTCTAGTTGGATTCTTGGAGTTCATCTTTGTGGCCTTGGTTCCTTTTGGTTTTATGTATCTATTTGGGTTCCAGAGTTATTTATCATTACTGCTCTCTTATGGCTATTTATCTCTGTTGGTGTTTGCGATTAATGGGTGTTTTTGGGGCTTGTTTACTGCATAATTCATGGTGTCTTTGTGTCATTACTGATGTGGGTCAATGTATCTCTTTTATATGTAGCCTATTCCTTTTTATTTTTGGACCTTTTATTATTACCTGGAGGTTAAGTATGGATGGTTATTGGGTGTTTCTAGGGCTTGTTTACTGGCAATGTAATCTTATTATGGTGAGGTGGTTTTGGTTCTTAGATACCTTGTGTTCAGGTTTGGTGGCCTTTAACCTAGATTTCCAGCTGGGTTTCATACTGTCTTCCTCCTATGTCTCCACTTATTTCAATTTGTTGGACCTTTTTCCTATTGCTTCTCATCCCTGGTTTTCTTGGACTTTTAGCTGCAATTTTGGGATTTATGGAGCAAGGTGTTCTTTATTAATTGATGTTTTGGCTTCTTATTCTATCATAGAGGTGAACAAGTATGGTCAACCCTCTTGCAATTTTATTATCCTTGCTATTTTGAATAATGGGTTTGATGTTGGTTTCTTGGGTTACACTGTTGTTAATGTATGGATTCATGGTATTGTTTCATGTTACCCCCTTTTTATTTGTGTTATGAATACCTATTGGAGCTATCAACCTGCTAGAGGATGCTTCTATTTATGTTTTTCTTTTATGGCCTTCACCTTTTTTTATATGATTATCTTAGTGCAGGTGTTCATCGTGGTGACATTTTGGATAGGAAGGTGTAGCTCATTGCTATTTTTTGTTGTCTGCCTTCTTTTCGGTTTCTCTTACTTGTGCACAGTAGAATGTATTTAGTTTATATTTTACTTGTGCCAAGTAGGGAACTCAAGTTCTTAGGATTTTTTTTTGTTGTCTTTTTGTAGCTCTTATAAGCAATAGTGAGCTTGAGGTCCCTTTATGAACTTTATAATTCAATCCTAAATTAATGTGTAGGACCCTCTATGGATTTCCCCTTAAAAAAATAAAGAGCTACTTAGCTTTCAGACCTTAGACTTGAAATCATGGTTTTACAAATATCTTATGACGTTAGCTAGCTATCCACTCTAATTCGATTTATGTCACATTTTTTCACACTTCCTGCACTTTCTTTGGAGAGGATTATGCAACCATCTAATAAAACATCAAATTAAACATAAACTCGATCATTAAAGGACAAAAATAATATAGGTCATAAGGTTTTTGGTCATCCCAAAATTTATAACATTATCTACCTTTCATCCTTTGACTCCATAAAGAAGTGTTCAGGCTTTAATAGTCCCATTTCGTAGGTTTAAAATTCAAATCCCTGAATAAAATCTTTAAAAATCTAAAAGAAATTTAGTCACCACTTTAATCAAGAGTTTTCTTAAGATTTGTCTTCGGATATAATTATCCATATGAATTTACATCGATGTGGAATGTAGAACACAATTAAAATTAAATCCCATTTTAGTTTTGCTAGAGTTATGGAAAAATCACTGGATGTAGATAAAGTCTAATCCATTATTAATTTCATTTTCAAAATGAAAGATGAATATTATTTTATCTTTTAAATGAATAGTATATTCTCCATGTGAAGTTTGATTTTGAAAATAAATCCCATTTTTATTTTCAAAATGATAGCAAACATAAGCCGGTCTTTCAAGATGGTATGTTGTTAGCTACACAAATTTGATTATAGAAATATAAAGTGAAAATGCATTAACATAATATATTTGTTCACATATTTTTCTTATGATTCCACTAGGGATAGGTTTTACTTTCCATCTTTAGGGGTGACTAAACTTTTAAATATGTAATACACTTGCTTTTGATGTAGGTTCATACTATTTTTTTTTTTATTTTTTCATTTTTCCTTTCATTTATTTCATCCTTGAGTGGAAGTAATCAACATTAAAATCCTCAACCTGTTATATATTAGAAATAGCTTGATTAAACCTGTCATTTTCTGTAATCAACTTTAATCAATATCCTAGTTCCAAGTAATGTATCATAGTTAGATTTTTTATGTGACTTGGTGGTTATTTAGACTAGGTTCATTCAATCAATATTAATTCTCATATCTACAAGCTTTCTTCCCTTAATCATGCTTGCTCTGAAATTTGCTAGATTCAATTTAGTTTCCAAGTAATCTAATACTGAAGGTATATAAAGTATGTGAGTTCACTAGTTTTGAGTTTCACCCCTATTGGATATAAGTATAGACTCCTAAGATTTTTCTTAAATTTACTAGACCTTATCCTTAATTGTTATCCTTAGGTGTCATTAATATTTAGATAGGATTGAAAAATCATAATATCTAACCCTCATATATATACAATTCTAATACAATAATCATGTGTCCTAATACTTTATAGATTAATTATAAAGAATTATCAAATTTTTAGGTCATTAAAGAACTTCTTAATTTGGCAATTCAAATATGAAGAAAACATGGAATAAAATTGAATAAAGTAAGTTGAAGGATGTAAGGCATACTCTCAATCAAAACTTATCCAAAGTTGGTGACACAAAAAATAATATTTTGAGAGAAATTTACAAAAATCATTAAATAATTAGATGCAAATTACTCCAAAATTATGTTTGTTTTTACCTCAATCTTCTTTTTCAATGAAAGAACACATTTCATTGAACCCATAGAACCTGAGATTGTAGTGATTAGAAGAAGAAATAATTAATTATGAAAATTTTAAAAATCTAGGTCAAAGTATGACCTAGGTGTTTGTAAATTAATATGTAAGTAATAAGGTTCTAAAATAATCATAACAAAATTATTGGATATAAGAAGTGTCCTCTACTATAGCTCAACCAAGTTAGGACCTTATATATATGTCCAATTATTTTTTCTCATGTAAAAATGCATGGCCATGTTTTAAATAAACGTTACAGGTTGCATCCTCATCTTCGTAAGGAAAAGGAATCCAACAAACAATTGCAAGGGAAGGCGAGTATTGCGATTCCTCATAATAGCGAGAATCTTTCTATGGCGTGAATGAGGCAATGATCCAAAAATGCAGGAAAATGAGGACCCAATACCAATTTGCATTTCTCACATTGAACCACTTTCCTCTAATAAGGATGAACCTATTCGTGTTCAGGGACAAAATAATATCTCTATTTCTTTCTTACCTTTAGGCAGTGAAAATGTGGATGAGTAATTGCTTGCTATCACTTTTAATATAAATAATATTATATAACCTTTTATTAGTCCTTATATTTTAAACAAAAAATTGACTGATATGGATTTTATGTTGCACAATAATAAATGTTCTAATACTATGATCTCTCCTTTGGTTGTCAATGTCCAAGAGGATGGCCAACCTATTTTGATGGAAGGAAATGCGTGTTTTGACATGATTAGTAAGGAAAATATGGAGGATGGATATTTCTTTGAGGAGGAGGAAGTGCCTCTGGAGGTAAGGTTGGTTGGCCTACATAATGATAGTAAGCTTAATTCTAACTCTCATTGTCATAGTGATGCATTTACTGATACTGATGATATGGATATTGTGGCTAAATATTTTTCCAAAGATGATAATGATGCTAGTTATACCAAGCTTCAAAATAGGGGAGGTAGGAAAAATAAGAACATCATTTTATAATTTCCTAGGACCACCCATTTGCATACTCATTAACATTTTTGTTATGTTTAAATATTTTATTTGGAATGTTAGGGAAATTGGTTGCCCCTATTCTAGGTTAAGATTTAAAAATTTATGTTACATTTCTAATATTTCTATTCTTGTTCTTGTTGAGCCTCTCATTACTCTGCTAAATTACATAGTACTACTAGATTTTTGGGTTTTAAGCATGCTGTCTCGAATTCTGCCAATAAGATTTGGGTGTTTTGAAAGGATCCCATTTGGCTTGATGTTATTGGAGTTTTAACCCAATTTTTTACATTTCTAGGAAAGTTAGGTGGGAGCAACTTACTAACTTCTAGAGTATTTATAAATTTCCCTGGCTTGTTAGTGGTGATTTTAGCACTATTTCTAATCCCGCTGAATGGATTGAGGGATCTAGTCCTATCTATCATTCTTTTTTTTTTTTTTTTTGAGAAAAGCATAAGCTCATTAATAATAAAAAAAAGGAAAAGAAAGAAAACTACTACAAAGTAGATTCCTCCTTCATAATCTTAACAAATGAAGGAGGAACCTTATCCAAGTATAAGTCTTCCCAAATAAAATCAAAAACTAAAGCATAGCTAGCACACAAATCCACTAGCTTATTCCCATCTCTTGTTATGCATTTGAAAATAACATTATTAAAATCCTTAAGGAATTCCAAATCTTCCATACCTTTGAAATCTTGACTCATGGTACGATGTATGGCTTTAATCACATTTGAATTATCATTTTCTATGATTGCTCCTTTATACTTGAACATCCAATCCTTGATCACCTCTTTCAATGATTTAATAGCAAGAAATTCCATTTGATTGATGTCCCAATGAGTATAAGATTTTCCAAATGGCAATAAGAATATTCCTTTACAATCTCTAGCAACACCACCAACACTTGCTTTATAGGAAGAGCTAAGGGAGGCATCTATGGAGGATTTTAATAACATGATTATGGATTATAATATTGTTGACATTGGCTTTCTGGTAACAAATTTACTTGGAATCGTGGTCATTTATGGCAATAGTTTGATCGGGTGTTTTATAATGATTTTTTGGCTTAATTCTTTTAATTCCATTTCTGTTGAGCATCTTAACAGGACTCTTTCTGACCACTCTCCTATGTTAATTAGTCTTAAGACCTAGCATGTGCGTTCTTTTCCTCAATTTAGATTTCAAAACACGTGGTTGCTTTATGACTTCTTTATGGATTTGATTTGAGAAGATTGGCAAGCCCCCTTACATCCGGATAACTCCATTTTTGGTATGAAGAGATTTTGGTTTAAACTTAAAATACTTAAGCAAGTGCTTAATTGGTGGAACCATAATGTCTTTAAGAATATTTTCTCTAATATTTTGAATGCCGAAGATAAAGTGAACAATATTAAGCTTAACTGTCAATTGTTTCCTTCTAAGGATAATTTTTCTTTATTGAGGGATGCTAAAAACTATCTTTTTAAATTATAAGATCAGGCGGAAGCCTTTTTGAAACAAAAAGTGGTTGTGAAGCATCATGTTAAAGGTGAAAACAACACCAAATATTTTTAGGCTTTGGTTAAAAGAATATGTGCTAAAAACTCCATCCATAAAATCAATTGTGATGATGGCTCTGTTACTGAGGGTGCTGAGGAAATTGCTAATTTAGTGGTTCAATATTTTCAAAACCATTTCAATATGGATTTTACTCCTACTCATATTAATAACCCCTCTATTATCCCTAACCTCTTCTCTCAAGATGATAATGTTTCCCTTTCTAAACCTCCCTCTTTAAAGGAAGTTCAAGAGATTGTTCATAGCATGAATGGCGACTCTTTGGTTGGTCCTGATGGTTTTACGACTAAGTTTTTTCATAAATCTTAACATATTATTAGTAATGATATTTATTTGGCTGTTTTGGATTTTTTTTCTAGTCATACTATTCAAAAATATTTTACTACTACTACTATTGTTCTTATCCCCAAAAGTAACTTTGTTGGTAATTAGAATGAGTTTAAACCTATTAGTCTTTGAACCTTTTCCAATAAGATGCTTTCTAAATTCTTATGAGTCATTTAACTCCTATTCTTCCAAAATCATCCCTCTTTTTCAAATAGATTTTGTTAAGGGACGAACTATTACTTATAATATTGTGTTGGCTTAAGAATTTTGTAATGACTTGAATGTTCAGGTGAGAGGTGACAACATGATCTTGAAGCTTGATAATTCCAAGGAATATGACAACACTGATTGGAACTTTCTTTATAATATTTTGTAATTATTTCAATTTAATTTAGTTTTTATCAATCTTATCAGAAAGTGCATTAAGGGGTCATATTTATATATTATTTTTAATGGAAAAAAGAAATGTTTTTTTTAGATCCTCTCATGAGTTAAGACAGGGAGATCCTATCTGCCCTGTTCTTTTTATCATTACTGCTAAGTATTTATCTAGAGGTCTTGCCAAACTTTTTGAGAAGCACCCTAGCCTCTTTTTTAGAACCTTGGGTGTGTTCCCTATTTCCCACTTATGCTTTGCTGATGATTGTATTGTTTTCACGAATGCTTCTTTAAATAGGATTATTATTATTTTTTGAAGAATTGCACCACAATTGCATTAAGAAGATAAAAGAAAGCTAATTACACTTGATAAGAATGAAAAGAATCACATTCCTCCTTGATCGAATACAATAGCAAGGAAGGAATGTAACCAAAAGAAAAACTATCAAAGAAGAAACTCCTACTAAGAGCCATGGTAGCACATAAGTTGGCCACCTTATTACAACTTCTATGAACATGATTGAAGACCACTTTATGAAAGTCATTGACAAAAAGAAGCTCCTCCAAAGGCCACCTGTCCACGGTCTCCTTATTCTTTTTGAAAGAATCCTAAATGAACTTAATGACATTAAGATTGTCACTCTCTATAATCACCCCTTTGTACTCAAGCATCCAACTCCTAATGTACTCCCTAACCGAGAAAATAGCCTCCATCTCAAGTTTGGTAATGTCCCAATGGACTTTCTTTTCCCCAAATGCAAGAATAAACCTTTCCTTATGATCTCTGAAAATGCCACCAACTCCAACACATTTAGATCTAAGCAAAGACGCATCAACATTTATCTTCATCCAGTCTTTCAGAGGGGGGCACCAAGACTCACAATACCCCCTAAGGAGATCGGTTCCCCAGTTTGAAAGATACGGACTACCTTTATTACTGGCCAAAGCCAAAGCATTAGAAGCTATAACAGAAGAAGGCAATGTAGATTTTTCATGTTTCACACAATTTCTATTCCTCCAAGAAAGATATACAATAGTGCAGTAAATCTTAACAATACCGAGATTCCATGTAGATAGCCTTCTTAACTCCTGCAAACAGCTGCTAAGAGACTGAAAAAATGGAATAGAAATGCCCCAATCATGCATCTGTTTCATAACTTCAATAAAAAATTTGTAATGTACCATAATGTGTTCATAGCTCTCATTAGTATTACAGCCTCTAGCACAAGCCCGATCCGCAGCAAGCCTTCGGTAATGTAGAAATACATTTGTGGGGATTGCAGATTTCCCAAGTATCCACCAAAAATTTTCAACTTTCTTGTTTAGTTTGAGCTTATACAGCCATGTATAATAATCCTCTCCATCCATATTGCAATTACTGTTCAACATATATTCATAAGACATAGCCGAGATAGACTTATCCGAGTGCATTATCAGTAGCTCCCTCCGATCCTCCATCCCCGGGTTAATCTAAATGTTGTTGATCAGCATGATGAATTCAGGATGGAAAACTTCATGAAGCAATGTATAATTCCATTGACCTTCACTCGATAAAAGTTGGCTGACATTCATCCCTTCCAATACTACGCAATCCACCAATGTAGGCCATCTGTTAATGCACTTGTCCAGCACCCAGATATCATTTAAAACGTTGATCTTATTTCCCCTGCCAACGGCCCATTTGGTAATGTTCTGCAGCTGTCTTCCCCCATCAAGCAAGATTTTCCATGTATTTGAAGTTACCTTCTTTTGTGATCCAATCATTAAATCATCACCATACTTTTGTTTGATAGTTCTGTAACAAAGAGACTCAGTTTTTTGAAAAAACTCCCAAGCCAGTTTGGACCTCAAAGAACCAACCCTCATCAAAGGAGATTGAAGTTCCATCCCACCCATACTTCTCAGTTTGCACAAATCTTCCCAATCCATATAATACATACTATGCTCTCCACCCGGTTTATGCCATAGAAAATTTCTACAAAGTTTCTCCACCTCATACAACAACTTTTTAGGAACTAAAGAATGAGTTACTAAAAAGTTTGGCATATGCAACAACGACCTAGAGATAAGAGTAATCTTACCTCCCAAAGATAAATTCTTCTTGCCCCATGCATTGAGCCTATCCATGACATTGCTCAACTTATCTTGAAAATCAGCCAACTTCAATCTATTTAGGGACAACTTAATTCCTAGGTAGCTCATCTCCTTCACATTTTTGTAACCAAACAACCTAGTAATCTTCTTCTTAGTTGAATAGCCAACTACCTTACCAAAACAAATCTGAGATTTACAGACATTAATCCTTTGTCCCGTCCATTTGCAAAAATCTTCAACTATTTTCTTCAAGGCTTTGGCTAACCAAATTAATACATGAGAGAAGATTAGCACATCATCTGCATATAAAAGATGTGTAATCCTAGGGCCTCTAGGAGAGACTTTAAATAGGATTATTAGATTTATGGATTTCTTTCATAATTTTGAAACTATTAGTGAGCTTTCTTTGAATAAGCACAAGTGTTATTTTATTGCTGCCAACATTGTGCCTAATTATCATATTTTGGCTATTAAAGGCTTCACTAGTTTTGTGCAAGGTCACTTACCTATCAACTACCTTGGGGTTCCTCTCTTTAAAGTTAGGAAGAAAAATTTTCTTTTTGATGATTCGATAACTTCTGTGCAAAACAAACTTTTATCCTGGGATGCTAATTTTTTGAGTTTTTGGGGTAGATTATTTCCCATTAAAAGTGTTCTTTGTTCTCTTCATATTTATATTTTACAAACTCTTCAAACCACTGATGTGGTTTGCAATAGAATTTATAAACTTCTTAACAAATGTTTTTGGAAAGATGCTAATAGTAATACTAAAATTCTCTGGTCTTCTTTTGGCAAGACCACTGGTTG
Source organism: Dendrobium huoshanense (assembly GCA_016618105.1). Lineage (NCBI taxonomy): Eukaryota > Viridiplantae > Streptophyta > Magnoliopsida > Asparagales > Orchidaceae > Dendrobium > Dendrobium huoshanense. Next base: position 35,435,418 of record CM028351.1, on the reverse strand, counting down.
GGGGGTAGTCTATTGATGATATTCTACACACTTCTTCCACTTCAGTGTTTAAGGTGAACAATTTTATTCATGTTAACTATTGGGATTATGATAAACTTTTCAATGTTATTCCTGACTTTATCATTCAACAAATTTTGAACCTTCCCATTAACATTGATTCTAATAATTTACGTTTATGCAACTTATCCAAAGATGAGAGTTTTTGCTTAAATGATGCTTAGAATGCTTTTAGAGCCAAGAATGAGTCTACTAATATTTTTTTTTATGATTTGGCATAGAAGTATTCCATATAATATGGTTTTTTTTATTTGGAGAATTCTACATAAATTCAATCCTATTTATGATAACTTGATAAAAAAAGGTTTTACTTTACCATCCAAGTGTCAATGTTGTTATCATGTCGAGAATATGCATCATGTTTTTTTCTATGGTCCTTTAGTTGTTAAAACTTGGACTCATTTTGATGATATTTTCAATTTAAATTGCTTTAGTGCTAAATTATCTATTAAAACTTTGCTTAATTCTCGATTTATTAAATCTAAAGGCTGTATGAGAAATGATATTCCTCTTCTTATTTTTTGATATTTATGGTATTCATATGAACCATCATAGGATTATTAAAAATGTGAAATACAAGGTGCTAGCTCTTTATTCCATTAATTTTATCTCTGTTAGGAGTTTTAAGAATTATTTATTTATTGCTAATGATTTTAGCATCAGTCTGGAGGAGGTTCTTCATCCTTTTGAACCTAGGTATGGTTACTGGCTCAAACCTCCTAATAATTCTTATAAGTTGAATATTGATTGTGTGGCTATTGGTTCTACCATCAGATGTGGCGAGGATAATAGGGATATTTATGGTAATCTTATTATTGCTATTTTGGGTCCTTTACTGAGATGTGATGAAATCCTCACCATCATCTCAGCTATTCTTCATGGGATTTGGTTATGCTTCTCTCATGACATTTCTAACATTGGTATTGAAGTTGTATCCAATTATAATATTCAATGTTAAAATACTATTGATGATACTGTGTGCAATTATGATACCTTTTATTAGTGAGAGATATTAAAAAGTTGTTGCGTATCTATTTTCAGAATAAAATTTTGATGATTGCAAACACTTCTGTTTTACTACGACTACCTTGCCTACTAACATTTCAGGTCCACAAGATAAAGACTATAATTTGAACCATCTCAAGATTGGATAGACTAGGTCTGAGTCAGTTTGTAAATATTTTCATTTATTGAGTCTATTTATAATAAATGTGGTTCCTGATGCTAAGTAACATTGTACACACACACTTGGGGGAATTTTTTCTATCTGACTTTGTTGTTGGAATTTTGGAAAATAGATTTTGAAAAATATTAGTTTTCTTTGGGGATTTTAAGATTAGAGTTGAGTTCTAATTCTAAGGTCGAATCGACTCGTTAGAAAGAGTATATCACCCCGAAGGACGAAAATAAACTTTCATAACAGTGTTCAGACTTAGAATTATGTAAACTCATCTTGAATGTTATGATCGGGTTCTAAGGAGAACTTTATATGACCCCGAGGGGACAAATTATAGTTCAACTAAATACCCAATTACAATATTCAAGAAACACGATCGTCACATTCACATCCAAAGCCTTATCGAAGAAGGGTGTATCTCCCCAAAGGGAAATGAGACCACTCTACGATAATTCTTCTAATGCAACTATGACGATCATTATTTAACTTTTCCCAAAGAAATCTAGTGAAGTTTTAGAAATTGAGTTTTCTTTAAAATCAGGTGTGTGGGGTTCCAAATCTCCTACGAGCGCAAGCCCTCGTAGTTAATTACATCGTAGGGAGATAAAATCTCCTACGAAAACTTCCGATTAAAATAATGGCAGAATTTTGTTTAGAGTTTCTAGGAGTGATATCAAAGTATGAATGAAATTATTGGAAAATCAAAGGGGAATGGATCAAAATTGAGCAGTTATTAACGGAGTTAAAGGATGAGAGGTAGGGGACACTTTGAGATTCCAGAACCATCCGGGAGTGTCCCAACTTAATCTAAGTGTTGGGCTTTATGTTTTGGATTTGAAATGATATTTAATTAGAATTGAGCATTTTATTAGAAATTTGGGACTATATTCCCGAAGTTTGGGGTCTTATAATCAAAGATCTGCCCCGGATCCTAAATCTATTTTGGACACTGGACCACAGTCGTCCGATCCTAACTAATGCAGTGCAAGATCTGGACTTACCCCGGCCTGGATTGGGGAGCCAGCTAACAACCTAATCGATTTAAAAGAGATGAATCCGGTCTTTTATGATAGAAAGGTAGGGACGTTATAATTAAAGTTTTGGGGAGGCGGGGCCGACATCTATAGATTCTCCTAATTGGCCCCTTTGACTTATGTTGGGTGCTAAAATGCTAAGGACTATGAAATTAAAATTTTGACTCTTTAATTTGTATCTAATGCGATGCATGCTGGTTAACAACCTCAAATCAAATATGCTTGAAATTTTAAAAATAGGCTTATAAAATAATTTTTTAGAAGACTGGACTTCCCCAGGTCCGGCACCTCGTCCTCATAGATCAGACTATCCGGACTCTACCCGCAGGCGGGGAAGGGTCTAAAGCAAGGAAAGAGTAATGCAGAAATATGCATGCGACCCCGGGGTCGATCCCCGGCTAATTCCTTAGATTCGTTATCTTTCTATGTTATTTAGACTCACTAAAATTTTAGACTTTTAAAATTATGAGTAGAAAACTTTCACACCCTCCCGAGTCTCACGTATCCAGGCGAAAACAAAAAGCGGCATGCAATCGCCAAAAAAACTAGTAAAAACAAGTAATCCTAAAGGCAATCAAATCATTACATCAAATACAAATTAATTAATAAATGTCCATAGGCAGAATTTCCTTGCTTATTAAAAACCAGAATATTACAGAAAGTAAAGTGGCCGGGCACCACTGACAACAACCCGGATTCTAAACCTAGTAATGACGCAAGTTGTTTTGAGTGGGATACTCTCAATCTTCAAATCTTCAAGTCTTCAATCTCATTCTTCTTTGGACTCCTTTTCTTCAATCTTCTTGGAATCTTTTTAGTGGATTACCCAAATGGATAAGAGGGCACTTCCCTCTAAGGGGGAAGGCCACTCTTTCCTCTTTGGGTAAGGAAGAGGTATGATCCAAATTTGGATTTCCAAATGGAAAAGGAGTGTTCCCTAAAGGGGTATCCTTTCCTCTTTGGAATCCAAGCTTTGGATCTTTGTATCCCAACTCAAAATCAAACTTTCACAACACTTGACACTTACACACATTACATTTATATCAAAATAAAAAAATCTAGACTCACCTGCAGGGTTATCCTAAGCAATTAATATATATAAAGCAGTTATTCCCAAGCAGTTGTATATGAGCAGAAAAGAAAGTAAACACACTGGCCACGCTCTTTTTATAATTTGGGGGCTTTAGCAGCTGAAGCACCTGTGCAAAGAATTTATAATATTTATGCATTTTTTGATTTGCCCCCTTTTTATATTGCCCTGCATGAGCGTGGCCACCTGCAGAAAACTATGTCAACATCCAGATCGTACCTAACCTAAGGGTAATCTAGTCGCCAAACACATCAATCCATCCACAGAGTACAGAAGAAGTAAGCAGACACAGCAAAGCAATTTCATCCACAACATGCAGTGAAAACTACGAAAATTCCGGCACACAGCAGTAAAGTAAACACCGGCCTAACCTAGATCTAGAGTTGGTTGTCCTAGCACATCATCTAAAGTGTGTGAGAAATGTCGTGTGACTGGGGTAGATCCTAAAGTGGGTTATTAATTGAAATTGTCTAAAAGTGTGGATTTGTTAAGGCTTAAGAGGGAATTTAGATTAAAATTTAAGTATTAATGGATTAAGAATTTTAATTAGACATATTTTAAAAGTTAATTGATTACTACCTTTGTTTCACACCGAGGCCGTGAAGTTTATTTCACCTTCCTTGGGGCTAAGCTAATAGCCTCGTAGGCCTGGGTTACCCAGTAGCAGTCGGGGTTGATTAAGTTATTTAAATTGGTTGGAATTAAAAGAGTGGATTAATATTAAAATGAGTTAGTTAGTGATTTTAAAAGCTTGATTAATTTAAGTTTTCCATTAATTGATTCGTGGCGTTGTGCCACCAGGCTCGAGGAACCAGCCTCCTTAGGACACTTAGCCCCGCAGCCCGGAGTAGTCCAGCCGATAAACCAAATTAATGTAATTGAATTAGAGATTTTTAAAATGTTAAATAATTAAAAATTAATCCATTTTAAGGTTTGACACCCTTTAGAATTCATTCGTGGCGTTGTGCCACCAGGCTCGAGGAACCAACCTCCTTAGGACACTTAGCCCCGCAGCCCGGAGTAGTCCAGCCAATAAACTTCAACTTTAGGGTGGTTGTTGTGTTTTAAAGGATTTGTTAAATGTTTTAAGCATTAAACCAATATTTTCTGAGTTTTAGAATGATTATGAGTTTTATGAATTTTTTAGAATATTTTAATGATTTAATTAAGGGGTCAAAAGTTGAATTTTTTTTTTATTAAGCTCAAATTCTAGAATGTTTGTATTTTATTAAAATACTAGGCCTAATTATGAGTTGTTAGACATGTGGCACATTCAATTTGGAGTTTTCTATCAAAAGTTATGATTTTTTAGAAGTTTTGACCCGATTTTGACCTAGAGTTGACCAAAATGTTGACTTTTGACTTTGACCAGATTTTGGGGGTTTGAAACTTTTGGAAAATACTAGGTTTTAATTAGAGTCATTATCCACTGAGTTTGATTGATTTGGAATTTTCTATAATTAATGGTGAATTTTAGAAGTTTGGATATTTATGATAATTTTTAATTATTTCAATTAAAGGCTATTCTAGTGATTTGGGCCTAAATGGATCTCAAACTCCTTGAAATCTCTCCCAAAGATTAGAGGTGATCTAAGGGGAGATTATCAAGCATTAAATTAATTCTTGGGATTTTTAATGATTATTAATTAATTAATATTAATTAAACATTGAATTTTACTTAAAATTGAATTAAGGCTTAATTTGATGTCGAATCAAGGGGCTTTTAATTCTCATGGGTTAAGGGTTCAACACTGATTAATTTGAAGTATTAAACTTAAATTTTGGATTTAAAATGGATTTATTAGGATTTAATTAAGGCTAAGGGGCAATTCTAGCAAGGGCAAGCTATGGCTCCTAATTGGTGAACCAAATGAACTCCAAATCTGATGAAATTTGGACCATGGGGTCACCTGATCCCAAGGCCTAAACACACCAAATTTGGGCTCAATTGGAATACTCTAAGGTGGCTAACTAAGCTGCCTAAGGTGAGCTCTAAGTCACCTTCAAAAAATCCTAGGGAGCTATCCTAAGGTTGGATTGGGGCAAAGTCAGTGGCCCAAAACTCCGTATCCTGAGCATAATCAACAAAAAAAAAAAAAAAAAAAAAAAACAGATCCTAATTCTCATTGGATAGGCTTAAATCCCATTTTGAATTTAAGGGTCAACCCATGACCCTTAAACTCAAAATTGGGGGAAAGTGCCCTTAGACCTTCAAAACAGGGGAGACAAAATTTGGACATGTCCAAGACATGCCCAAATTCAATCTCCCAAAGTTCCACGCCCTGGAGACTTAACTACAAACAGTAATTGCATAAATTGAAATAATACCATTAATGAAATTAAGCTTAACACACATGCAATTAGGGCCTGGAACCATAAAGCTTTTGAAGGTCTCCCTGAGTCCTTTCTAATGAGCCTAAGAACACCTAATTTGGTCAAGTGTGCAGGGAGATATGGATTTTTGAAGTTCCCTTGATTTTCTAGAATTATTAATCCAGCCATTACACAGTCAGCCGCGCTTTACACGCGGCGCGTCCCGATTGGCTGGGCAATCATTGGCGCTGACTGGGTAACGGTCGAATTAATCGTAGCCGTCGAATGCGGGATCGGACGGCTAGGATTCAAGGCGCTCCGGAACCACGGGATTTAATCCGAGCCGTTGATCGAAATCAACGGCTGAGATTTCGTCTTCAACCTCCGCTCTTATCCGAGGCCGTGAACCTTCTCCGACGTGATCCGATTGATCCCGCTGGCGAACTTCGACAAAATTTCACAGGGAGGATCAGGGGGGTGGAAACCTTCAATCCAACGGTGGAAATCCGTTGGGGTGAAGGTTTCCTTCACACTTGACCGGACTACCTAGCTAGGGAGCTCGGGATGAAGGAATTACCGCAGAGAAAGTCTCAACGAATGAGCTTCTCTATCTGGAAGCTTCAGGAGAAGAAGGCGACCAGGTTTCCTTCAGGGACCGCGACTGGAGGGTGGCCGGAGGTAGGACTTTGAGCGGGACGTCGAAGCCTTTCATCGGAGTTCGCTCGAAGTAATGAAAGGAGAGGTCTGGGAGCTCTAGGAGAGACACTGGGAGGTTGAGGGAACTCTGGGGAATCGTTTCGAAATGCTGGGATCGATCCTTGAGCTCTGGGGAGCACCAGCCTATTCAGCCTCCTCCCGTGAGCTCGGACGGCCAGGATTGAATCGGAGGAGCTCTCGGATTGATGCCAAGTGGAAAGAGGCACCGTTCCAGAGAGCTCGTGAGCCTCAAGCCGGCAAACCACAGCCTTTTGAAGGCTTTCGGTCAGGATCGGCCTGGGGGGACCACCGGAACTTGCTCTCCATTGGTTCCGATCGCCGCCGGCCACGGTCTGGGTCGGGTTGACCAGGGAAGGCCGATGGGGACACACTGGAGCTGGGAGTGGAGTCAAATTGGTCTGGGGAAGCCGGGATCGATCCGGTGGCTCGGTTTGGCTCAAACCTGCTTGGTTTGAGTCGGATTGAGCTCGATCCAGGTCAGGCCAGACCCTGGGCTAGATATGGGAGGTAGGTCTGGGTCTGGTGCACCCAATGCAAGTGGCAATTGGGTCCAATTTGATCTGTGTCAAAGGTTGGCTCGGGTTGATCCAAATCTGCTCGATTCGGGTCGATTTGGGCTCAACCCAGGTCAGGCCAGACCCTGGGCTTGAAGTGGGAAGTGGGTCTGGGTCTGGTGCACCCAATGCAAGTGGCAATTGGGTCCAATTTGATCTGTGTCAAAGGTTGGCTCGGGTCCAAGTGTTTTTGGCTACTTTGGGTTAGCCTAACTATTGACCCAAGCTAGCCCAAGGCATGGGCTGGCTGGAGGGGGTGTATTGGACCTAGGGCCACCTATGGGAGGTGTTGGCCAGGTTCAATTGGGTTTAGGTTGAGAGTTGGCCCAATCCCAAGTGCTTTTGGGCACTTTGGGTTAGCCTAACTCTTGACCCAAATGAGCCCAAGGATTGGGCTGGTCAAGGAAGGTGTATTGGGTCAATGGGAACCCAATGGCACCTTGATTTGGATTCAATTTGATTAAGATCAAAAGATGGCTCAAGGGAGGTCTCTTGGGTCACTTGGGTCAAACCATAAGGCTAACCCAAGTGAGCCCAAGGCTTGGGTCACCAAGAGGGGTCTCTTGGGTACCCAAGGGTTCATCCCATACATTCAAAGGACTTGGAATGGACTAGATTCAAAATTTTGAAAGGGGAGGGGTGTATGGGTCCATGGGTCAAACTTGGTTGACTTGGTCAACCAGGTTGACCCAAGGTCTGGGTTTGAGTTCAATAAGTTGAGTTTGATATTTGAAATTCATTGGAAGTGGTTTCAAAGAGTTTGGAATTGATTTGAATTGAAATAGCCATTTGAAATCTCATAAGGGTATTTTAGTCAATTTTGGCCCATTGGCCAACTAGAGTAAAAAATGGTTCTGAAAAATGCAGTTTACTGCTCAATGGGTTAAAATCAAGAATCTGGAAGTGATTGGAAGCTTGGATAAGGGTTCCAAGGTCAAGATCTCAAAGGGGTTAGGTTCAGTGGCATAGGCTGTAAATATTTGAAGGTTTTACAGCCTTTGGATTTTAATTCAGATTCTGGGGTTAGAGACCTCAAAATGAGCTAAAAGTTGGAGGGTAACCTCTAGAGACATGTCTTATCACTTTACAAGTGATAAAACTTGAATCAGAGACCATTTGAGTGGGTTTTGAAATGTTTGAAAAATCTCTAAAAAGGGTCTTTAGGACAAGGCCTTGAGACTTAGGATTTGAGTCTGGATTTCTGGATTTGGAATAGATTTTAAGTTGGAATGATTAGTATTGAAGTATCCAAATCATTTACAATCATGTGGTGATTGTTAATGAATGGATGAGGCCAAAGCTAGATTGAAGCTTGGATTAAAGTCTAGGTTAAAATTTGGATTCTCAAGTGGATTGAGTCAAAGTTTGGATATGTTTGAAATTTGAATTAATTTGAATTTGAATTGGATGGAGTCTGAGATTTAAATTGATCACAGGTAGGGATCAAATTGAAATTGGAGTGGATCAAATATAGGAATTGATTTGAGGTTGAGGTTGATCAAGGGTGGAGATTGATTTGAAGTTGGAGTGACCCTAAGATCTAGAAGAATTCTAAGATCTAGGATTTAAGGGAATCCTAGGCTCTAGAGTGGACTCTAAGGTCTTGGATCTAGAAGGATCCTAAGGTCTAGAGTGGATCCTAGGGTCTAGGATTAAATCTAGGTTCTGGAGGGGTCTTAGTGACCTCATACAAAAATGAGGTCAACAAATGGACCCCCAATGTGTGTGGTAGAAAGAACTTCTGCTGCACACATTGGCGTTGACCGAATGGAAGTAGAATTTTGAGAATGAAAAGGGGGATCATCTCCCAACCTCAAGCCTATAGAATGCTAATGGAAGGCTTACACCTATTAGATAAGGAAAACCGGTGAAACCAAGGTAGGGAATACCTAACCTTGGGTCTAAGGAAGGGCATCACCCAACCTTAGGTCTATAGGATGCTGATGGAAGACTTACTCCTAGTAGACGGATCAACGGGAAACCAAGGTAGGGAATACCTAGCCTTGGGTCTAAGGAAGGGCATCACCCAACCTTAGGTCTATAGGATGCTGATAGAAGACTTACTCCTAGTAGACGGATCAACTGGAAACCAAGGTAGGGAATACCTAACCTTGGGTCTAAGGAAGAGCATCACCCAACCTTAGGTCTACAGGATGATGATAGAAGACTTACTCCTAGTAGACGAATCAACTGGAAACCAAGGTAGGGAATACCTAACCTTGGGTCTAAGGAAGGGCATCACCCAACCTTAGGCCTATAGGATGCTAATAGAAGACTTACTCCTAATAGGCAGATTAACTGGAAACCAAAGTAGGGAATACCTAGCTTTGGGTCTAAGGAAGGGCATCACCCAACCTTAGGTCTACAGGATGCTGATGGAAGACTTACTCCTAGTAGACGGATCAACTGGAAACCAAGGTAGGGAATACCTAGCCTTGGGTCTAAGGAAGGGCATCACCCAACCTTAGGCCTATAGGATGCTGATAGAAGACTTACTCCAAATAGGCAGATTAACTGGCAAACTAGGATGGTGCCACGAAGGGCGTACTCCACCACTAGCGAATGGTCATGTGGGGAGGAAACTTGCTCCACACAGAGGACCTCAACTGGCAAACTAGGATGGTGCCACGAAGGGCGTACTCCACCACTAGCGAATGGGAATCAGGATGGTGCCACAAAGGGCGTACTCCACCACTAATCCCTGAGTCAAATGCTAGGGTGGTGCCACGGAGGGCGTACTCCACCACTAGCGGGTCTAATCCTAAGGGAAGGAAAGACCTAACCTTAAGGAGAAGGCGAAGAGCGTTAAAAAAAAACTTAAAAAAAAAAAGGTAGAATCAAGTTGTAAATCAAGAAAAGGAAGTTTTATTAATTGATAAAATGAGCTACATCAAGCATAGTATTTCTTAAGGAAACGCCCATTGACAGGTAGCATTGGGTGGTTCCCTTTACAATCTACTAACTGATACGAGCCTCCTTCGTAGACAGTCTCTATAACGAAGGGTCCTTCCCACGTAGGTTCAAATATTCCTCCCAGCTTCCGATGGGCCAAGATAGGCCTCCGAAGGACCAATACCAAGTCTCCCGCTTGGAAGGTCTTAGGTCGCACTAACTTGTCATGGGCTTGAACCATACGGGATTTATACAACTCTAAACTTTGTTGATCTTGGAGACGTCGCTCTTCAAGGCCTTCGAGTTCTTCTAATCGTAGTTTTGCATTTTGTTCATTGGTAATTTGATTTTGAACTGCCATTCTGAGCGAAGGGATTTGTATTTCCAAAGGTAGAACGGCCTCGGATCCATACACTAGTGCAAACGGGGTGGATTGGGTCGGGGTTCTATAAGTGGTACGATAAGCCCACAAAGCTTCCACCAACTGCTCATCCCACTGCCGTTTGTTATCATCAAGGGTCTTTTTAACAATTCGCACCAAGGTTTTGTTGAAGGCCTCGGCCAATCCATTCGCCCGAGGGTAATAGATCGTCGAATATCTCCAATCAATGTTATGGCGCCTTACAAAATTATTGATTTTCGTAGACTTGAATGCGGACCCATTATCGGATATGATTCTGCGAGGTACGCCGAATCGATATACAATATGGTAACGAAAGAATTTTAAGACATGGTGTGATGTCACATTTCGTAGGGGAATTGCTTCCGCCCACTTTGAAAAGTAATCAGTCGCTGCTAATATGAAACGATGACCTCTCGCGGAGGGAGGGTCAATCGGCCCAATGATATCCGTGCCCCAACTCTCGAAGGGCCACGAGGCTATCGTAGGGTGTAACACATTAGGCGGCTGATGTAAAATTACACCATGGACCTGACATTGATGACAGTGCTTTGCAGTATTCATGCAATCGTCAATCATTGTAGGCCAATAGTATCCAAGTCTTTTAATCTTTAATTTCATTTTTGGACCCGATTGATGAGCACCGCACAGTCCTGAATGAACTTCATTAACAATTTTCTGGACATCTCGCTTGTTCAAACAGCGCAGCCACATGTGATCAAAGGACCGACGGTACAACAGATCGTTAACTAGTGCATATGATAGGGCACGTTTCTTAATCTGGTTGGAGAGTGATTTATCCTGGGGAAGCTTCCCTTCTTTAAGGTAATCGACTAAGGGTCGTCTCCAATCGCCTTCTTCGTCAGTTGTCGAAGAGGCAGAAAGGATCTGAAGGGGAGTCTTACTAATGTGTTCCAAATCTATATGGGAGAGGGTCTTACGACCCTGTATCTCTATAGGGATGGAATCCTCCTCAAGACATGCAAATTCCTTTGCAAGTTTTGCTAAGGCATCCACCACGGAATTGCTTCCACGGGGAACCCTATACAAAGTAGCAATAGGGATTTGTTCCAACAGGTGAAGTGTATACTGGTGATATCTTAGGAGATTCGGATTCAAGACTTTATAAGTTCCGGCGACTTGGTTAATAACTAGTTGGGAATCTCCAAAGATCTTAATCTCTTTAATCTCCATTAGAATTGCAAGTTCCAAACCAGTTATCAGAGCTTCGTATTCAGCTTCGTTGTTTGTGCAAGGCTCCGACAAGTGGTAGGAAAAATGCATCATTCCTTTTTCTGGTGTAATAAAAATTAGACCGACTCAAGCCTTTCCAGCAATTACAGATTGTTGGGTCGCAATCCTACGAGAGGATGCTGCCCCATCAAAATATAATTCCCAGATGGCCTCTCCAGATTCCCCCAAACTTATGATTTGTTCGTCAGGTAGGTCATCGTTCAGAGGAGAATCTGCCGGCATCGGGTGTGCTGCCAGAAAGTCGGCAACAGCCTGTCCTTTCACAGCACGAAGAGGAGTGAAAGTAATCTCAAATTGCAACAATATCATAGACCAACGAGCTAAACGTCCTGACAACGTAGGTCGGGTCATAAGATATTGCAAAGGATTAACACTTGAAATCAGACTGATTGAGTGGGAGAGCATGTAATGCCTCAGTTTCTGAGCTGCAAAAACCAAAGCAAGACAATGCTTCTCAATTGACGGGTATAGAATTTCAGTAGGAAGGAGTCTTCGACTAAGGTAGTAGAGGGCATTCTCTTTTCCTTCGTCGTTAACTTGAGCCAACAGGGCACCTAAAGACTCATCTAGAGCCGCGGTGTAGAGGATTAATGGCTTTCCCGGAATCGGAGCTGCCAAGACTGGCGGGTTAGAAAGGTATTGTTTGATATCGTCAAAAGCATTTTGACACTTCTCGCCCCATACGAATTTAGTATCCTTTTTCGCAAGGACAGAAAAGGGTTGACATCTCCCGGAAAGATTAGAAATAAACCTCCTTATATAGGCCAATCTACCTTGTAGAGACCTTAACTGAGTAAGGCTCTTAGGAGATGGCATATCTAAGATGGCTTCAACTTTAGCAGGATCTATCTCGATTCCGTGGTGCCTCACTACGAATCCTAAGAATTTTCCCGAGGCGACGCCGAAGGCGCACTTCAAAGGGTTCATTTTCAAATCGTAGCGGTGCAACCGTTCGAAAATAACTCTTAAGTCATACAGGTGAGCCTCTTTAACCTTGCTCTTGACAACTAAATCGTCGATATAACATTCAACTTGATTATGAATTAAGTCGTCAAAGATACGGGTCATGGCCCGTTGGTAGGTTGCTCCGGCATTCTTTAAGCTGAATGGCATTACCTTATAACAAAAGATTCCAATAGGGGTTCTGAACGCCGTATTTCTCTCATCTTCAGGGGCCATCTTGATTTGGTTATAACCCGACGAGCCGTCCATGAATGAGAAAATAGCATGTGAGGAGGCAATGTCCACCATGAGTTCTGGTATTGGTAGAGGGAACTCATCTTTAGGACATGCCTTATTCAGATCCCTATAGTCGACACAAATCCGAATTTGACTTTTTTTCTTTCGAACTGGCACGATGCTGGCCACCCAAGAGGGATATTGCTCCTCTCGAATGAACCCGGCTTCTGCCAATTTCTTAACTTCAGAAACGACTTGTTGCTCAATCTCTAAGCGCATGCGTCGAGGAGCTTGTTTAACAGGGATGGCATCATGCCGAACTCCAAGTTTGTGAATTGCTACCTCAGCAGGCAAGCCTGGCATTTCGTCGTATGTCCAGGCAAAGCAATCCCTAAACTCGAATAACAACTGGATTAAGTCTTGGGTTTCACCCTCGCTCAACAAAGTACTTATAAAAATTGGACGGGGGTCATCATCGTTTCCCAAGTTAATTTCTCTCAACTCATCGACTGTCGACTTAATTTCCTCTTAAAATTCAGGGGGTGCATCCCGAACTTGAAGATCATCGGGATCGTCTAAAGTCTCCAAACAGAGTCCATCTAGAGGACAAGGAGGATCTGTAGGGACATTTGGAGAATCGAGATGGTAAGTTATCATTAGGCAATACTCATCATCATCGAATGAACTAACTGTTCCAAAGCCAATACCACTTGTTGGATTTTTATTTATTCTTGTTTGCCAAATATTCTCGTGATATCTAGCTTGACCCTTAGTCCATCGGTATGGTATAGAACCTTTAGAAAAAGTGTTTTTTACACAAACAGGGAAGTAGCCGAAAGGTAATTCCATTAATTCATTAAAATCTACCTCCTCAAGGGTTACATCACCTTCGTCCCTTGCGGAGGAGGAGCCAGGAAAGAATTTCTGGACTTTCTTAACTTCACCATCCAAGTTGGGGGCCACTTTGACTTCCAACCCTACAACCCTGCCTGCCGACAGTGGAGTCAGAGAAAGGGCCTCAATCCTTCTAGTGAGCTTTTCATACATTGTTAATTCGGGCTCGTCACTTTTAACTTTTGAAATATCTACCTCAGGGTCACTGTCCTGGTCTAAGGTGAGATCAAATTTTGGAGGAGTATTTATGTTTTGATAATCGAGAGAGAGGGAAGCACCTTGACTTTCTAGTTCACCATCAGAATCTGATTCCAAATCAATATACATAGGTGCTGCTCTCCTATCTAATGAAGCACGGCCTCGTCCTCGTGCCCTTAAAGCCATCCTCCCACCTCTTTGAGTTAATGTGCTTGGAGGTCTAAGGACAACAATATCAGAGTCGTCTTCACTACTCGATTGAATCATTTCTTGATTGATATTTTGATCTTTTTCTTTCTTTTGGTCGAACTCTTGTCCAACCATTTTCTCCTCAAATTTGATCTCCAATTTAGAACGGGACGAGGATCCTTTTGGTATGAAATATGCAGCATCTTCGTAGATCCCGATTTCTTGAATCGAGAATGGTTGCAAATCACCCTTAATCACATGTTCAATGCCGTCTCGTTGATACTTAACGCATTGGTGCAGGGTAGATGGAACCATTCTATATTCGTGAATCCAAGGTCTACCTAGAAGTGCGTTAAAGGACGTAGTCGAATCAATTATATGAAATTTAGCTTCAGTTTTTAACCCTCCTATTTCCAGGAGTAGAGTGATTGAACCTAAAGCTCTCTCGCCCTTCTCGTTGAACCCACGAAGCACCAATCTGTCGGTTGAAAGCTTGCTAGTATCAACTCTGAGATAAGCAAGAGTCTTTATGTTCATCACGTTGACCGATGCACCCGGATCAACAAGGACTCTTGATAACTTGAAGTTTCCCACATTTACGGTAACGTAGAGGGGACGATTGTGGTCAGCAGTTCCCAAGAGTAAATCTTTGTCTGAAAAGGTAACCCCAGGGACCTCTTTGAAGTAGAGAGCCTCACCTTCTGAAGTTGCAGCCAACTGTGTTAAGCAAATCTCGGGATCGAGAAGTGCCTTAACTAGAGACTCCCTCATTTCTTTAGAGAGAAGGAGGGCGTCGTAAATACTTAATTTTGCTGGCAACTTCCTAAGGTGGGCTAGAACATTGTAATCAACCTTAGGAATGACAGACTCGAAACCCGAAGGAATTAAAGGGAATTCTGGTTGTTGAGGGGAATCTGGATTTAGATTTTCGAATGAGGATTGCTTGCCTTTGTCCTGAGGGGGCAACCTAGGAGGTAAGACTTTACCGCCACGGAGCTGCACCTGCTCGATGTCTTCGGGCGGGCAAACTAGGGCAGTGTCTACACACACCATAGGTGTTGGATCATCATTTCCCGAAAGCGAATCAGAATCTGAAAGTTCTATCAAGATAGGATTTCCTTGGAAATTGATTTGAGGGAAATCACTTTCTGATAAAGCTTCACATTCGACCTCTTCTTGAATAGTCGATTCGAGGAGGTCGGTTTGATTAACCTCAATACTTATTTCATTAGGAGTTTGATTCAAAACAGGAGAGTCATCAATTTGCATTTAAGATTCATGGTTAATCATCAAGACATAAGTAGAAGGATGTTTTTTATTCATCTTTTGACCCTTCGCCTTTGATGGGGCAAAGTAAAAGTCAGATAACAAAAGGGGGGAAAGGGTTTTAACACCGCCATCCGCCATTCTAATACATCTCTCATCTACACACTTCCTCTCTACAAAATCAAATTTCTCTTCTTTTACATTTTTCTCAGTAGTTCCTAAGACTACTGGAGAGGGAAGTGGCTCAACATCCTTCTGCGAAGCGTCCAGGTCAACCTTCCACACCGGGGCCTGGGCTATCGTAGTCAGCTGTTGAGAAAGATGAAAAGACTTATTTATCGACTTTTTAAGTGCCCGGGACAAAGCAATGTCCCAACCATCTTCAACAAGACAAGAAGAGTTAAGAGAATTACCTGAAATGGTTTTAATTGAAGCCTTTTCTGGATCGACCAAGTATTCCTTAGGTATTATAATGTTACCTTGGGTGTAGTTCCTCTCAAGCCAGTCTTTGAACACAACGCAGTCCTCAAGAGGGTGACTAAGCATCCTGTAGTATGGGCAATACTTGGGATCATCTTTCTTGCTCTCATCCTCAGGCCTCCTAGCCTTTGGCAACTGAAAATCTGGTTTCTTTAACAGACTCCTAAAGATCTTCTTAACTGACTCCCTTTTAAATGGATAAGGCTTTGCCAATCTCTCTCTAAAAGGGATGAAGGAGGGATCTCTAGTATGTTGAGGAACTATCTGAAAGGGCTGCTTCTGAGGTGGCTGTGGTGGAAGTGGAGTGCTAGGCTGACTAATCACTGGCCTCTTTCCTTTATCTACTACTGATACCACAGCTTTCTTTTCAAATGCTTTTACCAATTTTGGACCCTTCCTTTCTTCAGGCTGTTCTCGTAAGAATGGCATCCTAGGAGCCTCTTCCTGCAAATTGCTAGCCTTATTAAGAAGTTTCTCAAAAGTTTTAATAGTGAAACCCTTCAGGAGAAAAGTAACAGGACCGTGGATATTCTTCAAAAGAATCTCCACAGCATGTTGCTCTTGCAACTGGGGTTCACACTTCATCGAGAGGTTTCGCCACCTCAAGATGTACTCAACCAGAGACTCTCCCGGCTTTTGCTTTTCAACCACGAGATCGCCCACGGTGGTGCGTTGTTGCGCTCCAGAAAATCTCTTAAGAAAGAGGTTTTCTAGGTCGCTAAAGGTTCTTACTGAACCGTTGGGCAGATTGGCGTACCATTCAAAAGCAATGCCGGATAGACTACTTACAAATTGGCGAAACAGTAGAGCATCTAACCCTCCTGCATTGCAACAGCTTGCTCGGAAGTGGGCCAGATGCTGTCTCGGATTTTCAATTCCAGTGAAAACTTTAAAAGTTAGTGGCACAAAGCCCTTCGGATAAGGAACTAAGTCATATTCCTCGGGGTAGGGTCTACCCTTTGAAATAGACACATTTTCTTGAGAAAGGGCTAAGGCCTCCCTTACCTGGTCCTCAATTAACTGCTTGATATCCTTCTGAGGTAGGATCGGAGGAATGGTGAAAACTGCAGGGTGAACTGGAGGTGTCTCTACTGGACAAGGGAGAGTCACAGTTGGTGACTCGAGAGGTCTGGAACTAAACTCTACCCTCTTGGCCTTTTCTGTGAGCTCTCGAGCTGACTGGTGGATCATAAAAGACTCTTGCTGTGATTTGTCCAACTTCTCTTGCATTTCTCTAACTTGTGACATCATGCTAGCAAGCTGAGTATCCAAGTTTTTTATGTGTTCTTCATCTCTATCTTTCACAGACTCATCTGAATCTGACTCAACAGCATGTGGATCATCCTCTTTAGCAAATCGGCGCTTGCTGGGCTCAACTTCTTTATTAGACCCTCTAGTTTCGACCACATGAATGCCCCCAACATAATCATCTTCATCTCCAAGGAGATCGTCCATATTAGGGTCAAAAGAAGCCATTCCTTCTTTGTTCAACAAAATGTTTCTTATTTCTTGAACTACCTCCTCGACCGGTCTATCCCCAATCGACTTAGGATCAAGGGGCAAGTATCCTTTGTACTCAGCCATATCGAATAATTCTTCAGAATCCATAAGAGCAATGATTTCTGTGAGTTTTGGATTAGGATCTGGTTGAGACTTTGTATCCGGTTCATCTTCTATTTCTAGATCCTGGTCAATTCTCTCCTCCTCGACTATCCCAGAGCTGGTAGTCAGAAGAGTGGCATCCTCTACAGGAAGAGGGACATATTCCTCAGGAGAAGCAGGAGCTTGTAAAGCGATAGTTCCCATATCTGGTAAGGTAAGGTCCTCAGACACCTGACTAAGGGGCCTAGGAATGACACTCGGACTTTGGGGATCATCAACTGGGGTAGCAGGAACGGTAACTATTGGATCAGGAGTTAGACTGGCTGTGGTAGGACTGCTAACTGTAACAACTGGAGCACTAGCCTGAACATCCATCAGTTCAACTGAACTCGGAGTAGGGTTGGCTGAAACTCGTTGGAGCTGCAAAATGAACTTAGAAGTTCTAGGAGGTGGTGGCAGATTCTCCAACTTAGTTCTCTTTGGTACATATCTCTTTTCAGGAGATTTAGGTCTTTTTTCCTTTAAGGTCCACAGACTTTTGGACTTCAACCCCCTTTGGTTTAACAATCACTGAGGCCAATCTTACAGGTTTATGTGGGGGTACCGGGGGTCTACCAGTAGAATGGCGGCCTCTCTCGGACCCAGTCAACACAATACCCTCTGTTTGAGAGGACGGAGGGCGTGGCACCTAGTGATATCCATCAACCAGTACTGAAGTAGCAGGCTGTCTAACATACTTCTTATTCTTTCTAACGAATTGTGGGGTTAAATTCTTTGCTTCAGATACTTCTTCCTTCAACACTTCTTTTTGGAAGCGATGTGAGATCACTCCCTTCAATTGTTTCACATATTCCTCTTTAGTCTGTCCAGACTGTGCAGCGCAGGTGTGAATTATATTTCTCAAAGTCCTTGTCTTTTGGAGATGTCTTTCTTTCTGAGTTTTCTTAGTCGAGTAGTCGACCGGGCATGGTGGAGAACGAGCTATCCTAGCTATCCTCTCCTCCCCTTGAGCTGAAGCCAGGGGGTAAAAGCGACTCCCCTTTAGGAGGGGAGAGGAAGCAGGAATAGGTAGCTCCTCAACAGCCTCAGGTTCTACTTGAGCTAAGGTCTTAAAGGGTAGAACTCTCTTAGCCTTAGAGATTTTCTTTCTAAGTCTCCTCAAATAGTTCTTCTTCTGATTCTTAGTAGTAAATCTAAGTCCAGAACTAGACCCTTCTTCAAAAACAGACTTAATTTCAGTGGGAGGCTCAACAACTGGCTCAGACTGTTTCTGATCATCACTGACTACTGGCAAGGTGGGTGCAGATCTCACAATCAACTCAACAACTGGAGGAATTTCCTTACTGGCATCCAAACTAACAATCTGGTGTCCGTCCATAGAGAGCTCTAGAGTACTAAATCCCATTCCAAAAATAACAGTGCTCCCTTGGTCATTAACAGTTGAGGACAACTCTCGGTCAAAGGAGAAAATCAATTGGCCAGCCATTTGGAATTTTCTGAAAGTTAAGGAAAATGATTGAAATTAGATCTTTTTGAAAAGAGTGGTAAAAAGTATTTTATTATTATATTTTTTTTGAAAATATGACATATGTTGGCCCACGAGGAAATCGTATGGGGTAACATATGTCAACTTGGAGTTTAAGAAAATTTTTGAAGAAATTTTGAGAATTTGAAAGGGGTTTTCTTACAGGTTCCAAAACACAACGGACAGAGTTTCCCCTTGCCCGAAGGCTTATGGAATTGTGAGAAAGCCCAAGTAAAAAGGAATAGTTTAACCCTCCCCAACCTTAGAAGTCAAAGTGGGAGTGAGGGGGGGGGGGGGGGGGGGGTTAAAACTAAAATAGTTTGGAATGAAATAAAAAATTTTAAATTTTTTTCAATTTTAAGGATTTATATGTTGAATGAGAAATTTATCGACCACAAATCCATAAAATTTAAAAGGATATCCAGAGATCTGATTTGACACTGTCGCCTCACAGGCTAGGCTGGGGCAGAAGGTCAAAATCAGAACAAAAAATCTGGATAAAGCCAAATTTGGAGGTGGAACCTCTCTCTTAATACTTTGTTAATATTTTAGATGTTGGCCACACTCACCCAAGGAAGAAATGAGCAGAGGGACCAACGGAAGAAATGGTAGTTGAAACTACCGATGAAACAAAATTCTGCCACTATTAAAGATGGGAAGAGAAACTTGGTCCCACCGGGCGTGCCATTTTTTTGTTGTTGGAATTTTGGAAAATAGGTTTTGAAAAATATTAGTTTTCTTTGGGGATTTTAAGATTAGAGTTGAGTTCTAATTCTAAGGTCGAATCGACTCGTTAGAAAGAGTATATCACCCCGAAGGACGAAAATAAACTTTCATAACGGTGTTCAGACTTAGAATTATGTAAACTCATCTTGAATGTTATGATCAGGTTCTAAGGAGAACTTTATATGACCCCGAGGGGACAAATTATAGTTCAACTAAATACCCAATTACAATATTCAAGAAACACGATCGTCACATTCACATCCAAAGCCTTATCGAAGAAGGGTGTATCTCCCCAAAGGGAAATGAGACCACTCTACGATAATTCTTCTAATGCAACTATGACGATCATTATTTAACTTTTCCCAAAGAAATCTAGTGAAGTTTTAGAAATTGAGTTTTCTTTAAAATCAGGTGTGTGGGGTTCCAAATCTCCTACGAGCGCAAGCCCTCGTAGTTAATTACATCGTAGGGAGATAAAATCTCCTACGAAAACTTCCGATTAAAATAATGGCAGAATTTTGTTTAGAGTTTCTAGGAGTGATATTAAAGTATGAATGAAATTATTGGAAAATCAAAGGGGAATGGATCAAAATTGAGCAGTTATTAACGGAGTTAAAGGATGAGAGGTAGGGGACACTTTGAGATTCCAGAACCATCCGGGAGTGTCCCAACTTAATCTAAGTGTTGGGCTTTATGTTTTGGATTTGAAATGATATTTAATTAGAATTGAGCATTTTATTAGAAATTTGGGACTATATTCCCGAAGTTTGGGGTCTTATAATCAAAGATCTGCCCCGGATCCTAAATCTATTTTGGACACTGGACCACAGTCGTCCGATCCTAACTAATGCAGTGCAAGATCTGGACTTACCCCGGCCTGGATTTGGGAGCCAGCTAACAACCTAATCGATTTAAAAGAGATGAATCCGGTCTTTTATGAAAGAATGGTAGGGACGTTATAATTAAAGTTTTGGGGAGGCGGGGCCGACATCTATAGATTCTCCTAATTGGCCCCTTTGACTTATGTTGGGTGCTAAAATGCTAAGGACTATGAAATTAAAATTTTGACTCTTTAATTTGTATCTAATGCGATGCATGCTGGTTAACAACCTCAAATCAAATATGCTTGAAATTTTAAAAATAGGCTTATAAAATAATTTTTTAGAAGACTGGACTTCCCCAGGTCCGGCACCTCGTCCTCATAGGTCAGACTATCCGGACTCTACCCGCAGGCGGGGAAGGGTCTAAAGCAAGGAAAGAGTAATGCAGAAATATGCATGCGACCCCGGGGTCGATCCCCGACTAATTCCTTAGATTCGTTATCTTTCTATGTTATTTAGACTCACTAAAATTTTAGACTTTTAAAATTATGAGTAGAAAACTTTCACACCCTCCCGAGTCTCACGTATCCAGGCGAAAACAAAAAGCGGCATGCAATCGCCAAAAAAACTAGTAAAAACAAGTAATCCTAAAGGCAATCAAATCATTACATCAAATACAAATTAATTAATAAATGTCCATAGGCAGAATTTCCTTGCTTATTACAAACCAGAATATTACAGAAAGTAAAGTGGCCGGGCACCACTGACAACAACCCGGATTCTAAACCTAGTAATGACGCAAGTTGTTTTGAGTGGGATACTCTCAATCTTCAAATCTTCAAGTCTTCAATCTCATTCTTCTTTGGACTCCTTTTCTTCAATCTTCTTGGAATTTTTTTAGTGGATTACCCAAATGGATAAGAGGGCACTTCCCTCTAAGGGGGAAGGCCACTCTTTCCTCTTTGGGTAAGGAAGAGGTATGATCCAAATTTGGATTTCCAAATGGAAAAGGAGTGTTCCCTAAAGGGGTATCCTTTCCTCTTTGGAATCCAAGCTTTGGATCTATGTATCCCAACTCAAAATCAAACTTTCACAACACTTGACACTTACACACATTACATTTATATCAAAATAAAAAAATCTAGACTCACCTGCAGGGTTATCCTAAGCAATTAATATATATAAAGCAGTTATTCCCAAGCAGTTGTATATGAGCAGAAAAGAAAGTAAACACACTGGCCACGCTCTTTTTATAATTTGGGGGCTTTAGCAGCTGAAGCACCTGTGCAAAGAATTTATAATATTTATGCATTTTTTGATTTGCCCCCTTTTTATATTGCCCTGCATGAGCGTGGCCACCTGCAGAAAACTATGTCAACATCCAGATCGTACCTAACCTAAGGGTAATCTAGTCGCCAAACACATCAATCCATCCACAGAGTACAGAAGAAGTAAGCAGACACAGCAAAGCAATTTCATCCACAACATGCAGTGAAAACTACGAAAAATCCGGCACACAGCAGTAAAGTAAACACCGGCCTAACCTAGATCTAGAGTTGGTTGTCCTAGCACATCATCTAAAGTGTGTGAGAAAGGTCGTGTGACTGGGGTAGATCCTAAAGTGGGTTATTAATTGAAATTGTCTAAAAGTGTGGATTTGTTAAGGCTTAAGAGAGAATTTAGATTAAAATTTAAGTATTAATGGATTAAGAATTTTAATTAGACATATTTTAAAAGTTAATTGATTACTACCTTTGTTTCACACCGAGGCCGTGAAGTTTATTTCACCTTCCTTGGGGCTAAGCTAATAGCCTCGTAGGCCTGGGTTACCCAGTAGCAGTCGGGGTTGATTAAGTTATTTAAATTGGTTGGAATTAAAAGAGTGGATTAATATTAAAATGAGTTAGTTAGTGATTTTAAAAGCTTGATTAATTTAAGTTTGCCATTAATTGATTCGTGGCGTTGTGCCACCAGGCTCGAGGAACCAGCCTCCTTAGGACACTTAGCCCCGCAGCCCGGAGTAGTCCAGCCGATAAACCAAATTAATGTAATTGAATTAGAGATTTTTAAAATGTTAAATAATTAAAAATAATCCATTTTAAGGTTTGACACCCTTTAGAATTCATTCGTGGCGTTGTGCCAACAGGCTCGAGGAACCAGCCTCCTTAGGACACTTAGCCCCACAGCCCGGAGTAGTCCAGCCAATAAACTTCAACTTTAGGGTGGTTGTTGTGTTTTAAAGGATTTGTTAAATGTTTTAAGCATTAAACCAATATTTTCTGAGTTTTAGAATGATTATGAGTTTTATGAATTTTTTAGAATATTTTAATGATTTAATTAAGGGGTCAAAAGTTGAATTTTTTTTATTAAGCTCAAATTCTAGAATGTTTGTATTTTATTAAAATACTAGGCCTAATTATGAGTTGTTATACATGTGGAACATTCAATTTGGAGTTTTCTATCAAAAGTTATGATTTTTTAGAAGTTTTGACCCGGTTTTGACCTAGAGTTGACCAAAATGTTGACTTTTGACTTTGACCAGATTTTGGGGGTTTGAAACTTTTGGAAAATACTAGGTTTTAATTAGAGTCATTATCCACTGATTTTGATTGATTTGGAATTTTCTATAATTAATGGTGAATTTTAGAAGTTTTGATATTTATGATAATTTTTAATTATTTCAATTAAAGGCTATTCTAGTGATTTGGGCCTAAATGGATCTCAAACTCCTTGAAATCTCTCCCAATGATCAGAGGTGATCTAAGGGGAGATTATCAAGCATTAAATTAATTCTTGGGATTTTTAATGATTATTAATTAATTAATATTAATTAAACATTGAATTTTACTTAAAATTGAATTAAGGCTTAATTTGATGTCCAATCAAGGGGCTTTTAATTCTCATGGGTTAAGGGTTCAACACTGATTAATTTGAAGTATTAAACTTAAATTTTGGATTTAAAATGGATTTATTTGGATTTAATTAAGGCTAAGGGGCAATTCTAGCAAGGGCAAGCTATGGCTCCTAATTGGTGAACCAAATGAACTCCAAATCTGATGAAATTTGGACCATGGGGTCACCTGATCCCAAGGCCTAAACACACCAAATTTGGGCTCAATTGGAATACTCTAAGGTGGCTAACTAAGCCGCCTAAGGTGAGCTCTAAGTCACCTTCAAAAAATCCTAGGGAGCTATCCTAAGGTTGGATTGGGGCAAAGTCAGTGGCCCTAAACTCCGTATCCTGAGCATAATCAACAAAAAAAAAAAAAAAAAAAAACAGATCCTAATTCTCATTGGATAGGCTTAAATCCCATTTTGAATTTAAGGGTCAACCCATGACCCTTAAACTCAAATTTTGGGGAAAGTGCCCTTAGACCTTCAAAACAGGGGAGACAAAATTTGGACATGTCCAAGACATGCCCAAATTCAATCTCCCAAAGTTCCACGCCCTGGAGACTTAACTACAAACAGTAATTGCATAAATTGAAATAATAGCATTAATGAAATTAAGCTTAACACACATGCAATTAGGGCCTGGAACCATAGGGATTTTGAAGGTCTCCCTGAGACCTTTCCAATGAGCCTAAGAACACCTAATTTGGTCAAGTGTGCAGGGAGATATGGATTTTTGAAGTTCCCTTGATTTTCTAGAATTATTAATCCAGCCATTACACAGTCAGCCGCGCTTTACACGCGGCGCGTCCCGATTGGCTGGGCAATCATTGGCGCTGACTGGGTAACGGTCGGATTAATCGTAGCCATCGGATGCGGGATCGGACGGCTAGGATTCAAGGCGCTCCGGAAGCACGGGATTTAATCCGAGCCATTGATCGGAATCAACGGCTGAGATTTCGTCTTCAACCTCCGCTCTTATCTGAGGCCGTGAACCTTCTCCGACGTGATCCGATTGATCCCACCGGCGAACTTCGACAAAATTTCACAGGGAGGATCAGGGGGGTGGAAACCTTCAATCCAACGATGGAAATCCTTTGGGGTGAAGGTTTCCTTCACACTTGACCGGACTACCTAGCTAGGGAGCTCGGGATGAAGGAATTACCGCAGAGAAAGTCTCAACGAATGAGCTTCTCTATCTGGAAGCTTCAGGAGAAGAAGGCGAGCAGGTTTCCTTCAGGGACCGCGACTGGAGGGCGGCCGGAGGTAGGACTTTGAGCGGGACGTCGAAGCCTTTCACCGGAGTTCACTCGAAGTAATGAAAGGAGAGGTCTGGGAGCTCTAGGGGAGACACTGGGAGGTTGAGGGAACTCTGGGGAATCATTTCGAAATGCTGGGATCGATCCTTGAGCTCTGGGGAGCACCAGCCTATTCAGCCTCCTCCCGCGAGCTCGGACGGCCAGGATTGAATCGGAGGAGCTCTCGGATTGATGCCAAGTGGAAAGGGGCACCGTTCCAGAGAGCTCGTGAGCCTCAAGCCAGCGAACCACAGCCTTTGGAAGGCTTTCAGTCAGGATCGGCCTGGGGGACCACCGGAACTTACTCTCCATTGGTTCCGACCGCCGCCGGCCACGGTCTGGGTCGGGTTGACCAGGGAAGGTCGATGGGGACACACTGGAGCTGGGAGTGGAGTCAAATTGGTCTGGGGAAGCCGGGATCAATCCGGTGGCTCGGTTTGGCTCAAACCTGCTTGGTTTGAGTCGGATTGAGCTCGATCCAGGTCAGGCCAGACCCTGGGCTAGATATGGGAGGTAGGTCTGGGTCTGGTGCACCCAATGCAAGTGGAAATTGGGTCCAATTTGATCTGTGTCAAAGGTTGGCTCGGGTTGATCCAAATCTGCTCGGTTCGGGTCGATTTGGGCTCAACCCAGGTCAGGCCAGACCCTGGGCTTGAAGTGGGAAGTGGGTCTGGGTCTGGTGCACCCAATGCAAGTGGCAATTGGGTCCAATTTGATCTGTGTCAAAGGTTGGCTCGGGTCCAAGTGTTTTTGGCTACTTTGGGTTAGCCTAACTATTGACCCAAGCTAGCCCAAGGCATGGGCTGGCTGGAGGGGGTGTATTGGACCTAGGGCCACCTATGGGTGGTGTTGGCCAGGTTCAATTGGGTTTAGGTTGAGAGTTGGCCCAATCCCAAGTGCTTTTGGGCACTTTGGGTTAGCCTAACTCTTGACCCAAATGAGCCCAAGGATTGGGCTGGTCAAGGAAGGTGTATTGGGTCAATGGGAACCCAATGGCACCTTGATTTGGATTCAATTTGATTAAGATCAAAAGATGGCTCAAGGGAGGTCTCTCTTGGGTCACTTGGGTCAAACCATAAGGCTAACCCAAGTGAGCCCAAGGCTTGGGTCACCAAGAGGGGTCTCTTGGGTACCCAAGGGTTCATCCCATACATTCAAAGGACTTGGAATGGACTAGATTCAAAATTTTGAAAGGGGAGGGGTGTATGGGTCCATGGGTCAAACTTGGTTGACTTGGTCAACCAGGTTGACCCAAGGTCTGGGTTTGATTTCAACAAGTTGAGTTTGATATTTGAAATTCATTGGAAGTGGTTTCAATAAGTTTGGAATTGATTTGAATTGAAATAGCCATTTGAAATCTCATAAGGGTATTTTAGTCAATTTTGGCCCATTGGCCAACTAGAGTAAAAAATGGTTCTGAAAAATGCAGTTTACTGCTCAATGGGTTAAAATCAAGAGTCTGGAAGTGATTGGAAGCTTGGATAAGGGTTCCAAGGTCAAGATCTCAAAGGGGTTAGGTTCAGTGGCATAGGCTGTAAATATTTGAAGGTTTTACAGCCTTTGGATTTTAATTCAGATTCTAGGGTTAGAGACCTCAAAATGAGCTAAAGGTTGGAGGGTAACCTCTAGAGACATGTCTTATCACTTTACAAGTGATAGACCTTGAATTAGAGACCATTTGAGTGGGTTTTGAAATGTTTGAAAAATCTCTAAAAAGGGTCTTTAGGACAAGGCCTTGAGACTTAGGATTTGAGTCTGGATTTCTGGATTTGGAATAGATTTTAAGTTGGAATGATTAGTATTGAAGTATCCAAATCATTTACAATCATGTGGTGATTGTTAATGAATGGATGAGGCCAAAGCTAGATTGAAGCTTGGATTAAAGTCTAGGTTAAAATTTGGATTCTCAAGTGGATTGAGTCAAAGTTTGGATATGTTTGAAATTTGAATTAATTTGAATTTGAATTGGATGGAGTCTGAGATTTAAATTGATCACAGGTAGGATTCAAATTGAAATTGGAGTGGATCAAATATAGGAATTGATTTGAGGTTGAGGTTGATCAAGGGTGGAGATTGATTTGAAGTTGGAGTGACCCTAAGATCTAGAAGAATTCTAAGATCTAGGATTTAAGGGAATCCTAGGCTCTAGAGTGGACTCTAAGGTCTTGGATCTAGAAGGATCCTAAGGTCTAGAGTGGATCCTAGGGTCTAGGATTAAATCTAGGTTCTGGAGGGGTCTTAGTGACCTCATACAAAAATGAGGTCAACAGACTTCGAGTTCTCTATTTTGAGGACATCGTTTAGGACGATCCAAATATTATCCTGGATAATAAGTTAAAAATAGAAACCCTACTTAGGGCATCCATGTTAAAGCAGCCGTTATTAAGCAGATCATCCTGGCTGATATGTGTATTATCCGGGATGATATGCTCAAATTAGAAAGAATCACTTGCCAGATCTATTTAGGTATTATTTATTTTTGGACATTATCCAGGACATCATCCTGGATTATACACACAATTATGTCTAAATTAATCTGGTAATTAAGGAAAGTAATTAAGGCTTGATTGATACGATCACATCATCCTGGATGATTGCAGGATCGTCCGGGATGATCAGTTCAAAATACCTTAGTTGCTCCTGGATTTGTACTAATCTTCAAGGACAATCAAGCTATTTTTTCACCATCCAGACAAGCACTCAGAGCGATTGTCTAGCCAATATTTTGTGATTTGAGCTAATCATACAGGACATATGTAATCATCCTGGAGTATATGAATAAAAACCTTCTGATCATCCAAAATCATCCTGGCTGATTGAGCTTAATTTACACTGATCGTACAGGACGATATTAATATCATCTTGGATGATAAAGTCGGTAAGTTATAATTAATGAACTATTTTAAAGCTCTTCTATATAAGCTCTCTTATATCACCCATGAGGGTATCTTTTGTTGTTGCTTGACCTGAGAGATCCTAGAGGAGAGGGAGAGAAAGAGAGGAACTTATGAGGGGGAGTTTATGAGAGGGTTTATAAAAGTTGCTCCAAGCAAGGTTCCAAGTTATCTTCTTTGATCGTCTTCCCTTATCCTTGGGGGTTCAAGGGAGGTCTACTTCAGTAAATGGTCAAGCTTCTCTGCCTGGTTCAGGAGGAAGCAAAAGGAGTAAGTTTCCCTATCTCACTGGTGTCGATGGAAAGGAGGTTTTGTAAGGGCTTCTCCATCTTGCTGTGGGAGAAAAAGGAGAGTCACTCATTTTAGTGTAATACCCAGAGGACACCTCTGGGAGTGGACGTAGGTCAAGTTGATCGAACCACTATAAATCTCTATGTCCTTTTTCTACTAATTTTTGCATTTAATTTCTGCACTCTTTATTTTATTTGAGGTGAATTGTGATTTGTGTTTTGAGTTTTTAATTAAAAGAAATTTTTAAAATACCAATTCACCCCCCTCTTGGTTAGCCTTGGGATAGTTCATAAGGGCTTAACATCCCTAATAAACTTTCAAGTGGTATCAGAGCGGGATTCATAAAAATAAGTTTGAAAACTTTTTAAATTTTGATTCATGGCGAACTCAAATAATCGTAAAACTATGGAAGGGTATTCTATTACCCGAACACCTTTGTTTGATAGTATTCCTTTTGATTTATGGAAAACTTGTATGTCTACATTTTTGCAATCAATTGATTATCGCATGTGGATGCTTGTTAAGGATGGTTATACACCTCTTATTGGTAAACTTAATGGTGCTATTATTCCACTTCCTTTTACTAAATGGACCCTTGATGATAGGGATTTAGCTCAACTTAATGCAAAATGTTTGAAGTATTTTTTTTGTGCTTTAAAATCTGAAGATTACATATGTGTTTCAACTTGCACTACTGGTAAAGAGATTTTGGATAAATTGTGTATTACTTATAAAGGAACTAAAGAAGTTAAGCAATCTCGATTGAATATTTTTTTGCATGATTACAAACTTTTTCATAAGAAATCTTCTGAATTAATTTCTAAAATATATACAAGGTTTACTCAAATCATTACCTCTTTGCATGCCTTAGGAAGGGAATTCACCAACTATGAAAAAGTGAACAAAATTTTAAGATGCTTGCCTTCCTCATTTGATGCTAAGATTTCTGTAATTAGTGAATCCAAAGATTTGAATATTTATTTGATTGATAACTTACTTGGATCACTCATTGCATATGAGCAAGGGGTGAATCAAAGAAATCTTGATGCATGTGAGAAAAAGAAGGAGAAAACTGTGACACTAAAGGCCAACAACATAGACACTGAATCTTCCAGGTCTAAAAGCGATGATGTTGTCTTAATCACAAGGCAATTCAAAAGCTTTCTAAGGAAGAAGAAAAAAAACCATCAAAAGTGGAATAAAGGTAAGGGAGATAAAAAGTTTAAGAGTTTTAATGACATGATTTATTTTGAGTTAAAGCTAAATGTCCTACACTTAAGTCTCACCCAAGTAAGGAGAAGGGAGAAGAGAAACCCAAGTTCAAAAAGGATAAGAAGAGGTTCAAAAAGTCATTCAAAGCAGATTCTGCATCAGAATCATCTAAGACTGAAGCTAAAGAGGAGACAACAAATTTTTTCTTAACAATAGATGATCATCTTGGTTAAAGTGACCAAGAAGAGGTATGTGAACTAACCTATGAGCAACTACTTAAAGTTTTTGAAAACAATTATACATTGTATAAGAAACTTAAGAAAACTCATACTAGCTTGAAATTAGAATTTTTTAATTTACAAAAAGAGCATGAAATTCTTCTTAAAGATCATTCTACAATTGATAACAATCACATGTCTTTACTTGATGAGTTTGATGCATTAAACAAAAAGCATAATAAATTATCTGATGCACATGATTCTTTAAAGTCATCCCACACTGAGTTAGAAAAAAGAGTTAGCAAATCTCAAAGCTTATGAAAATAAATCATTGCATGTATCACATAACTTTAAAAGGAAGCATCACCACATGAGTATATTAGTACATCTTTTTCCTGGTGTTAGATGTTTTTCATGTGGCATGTTAGGACACATTGCACACACTTGCACCATTCACCATAGTACACATTGAGTGTGGAGACCCAAATTGCATGATTCACAACATAACACATATGCATTGCATACTACTTTCCATAAGAAGGGACCCAAACATGTTTGGGTTCCTAAATCTAACGTTGGACAATTTTGCATGCTTGCTCTCACAAAAGGCCTCATGAGAGCATGTGGTACTTGGACAATAGATGCTCATGACACATGACTGGAAATGCAAATCAATTTGTTTTTTTGGAGGCCAAGGCTGGAGGAAAGGTGACTCTTGGAGATAACACCACTAGGAAAGTGGTGGGCATAGGTATAATTGGAAACTCCAAGAACCTTTTGATTGAAAATGTTTTACTTGTAGATGGACTGAAACACAACTTGCTCAGCATAAATCAGCTATGCGATAAAGGCTTCATCATAAAATTCTTGGCAAACACTTGCAATATAAGCTTAAATAATAACACTATTTTACAGGGAAAGTGGATCAATAATGTTTACATGCTTGATTTAAATAATATTATATGTGCTGCTTCATTTTACTTTAAAAATTGTTACTAATGATTCTTGGTTGTGACATAGGAGATTAAGTCATGCCAGTATGAAAACCCTTAGGAAAGTGACTCAGAAAGACCTCGTTAGAGGTGTCCCCAAGCTTAAGTTTTCAAAGACTACCTTTGTGATGTCTACCAATTAGGAAAGCAAGTCCACTCCACTTTTCACTCCATTAAGGACATTAGCACCTCTAGACCTTTAGAAGTCCTTCACATGAATTTGTTTGGACCCATTAGCACTGCCAACTTAGGAGGGAAAGTCTATGGTTTTGTGATTGTTGAAGATTACTCAAGGTTTACTTGGATTAGATTTCTATCACATAAGAATGAGTCTTTGGATGAGTTTAGGGCCTTCTGCACTTGGATTTAGAAAAAAGTTAGGTTGTGAGATCTTGACCATCCATAGTGACCATGGGGCGGGGGGGGGGGGAGTTTGAAAATGAGAGATTTGGAGACTTTTGTGAGGATAAAGGGATTAGCCACAACTGCTTAGCTCCTAGGACCCCTTAGTAGAATAGGGTAGCTGAAAGGAAGAATAGGACCTTAGTTAAAGCTGCTAGAGCCATGCTTACTGAGTATTCACTTCCAAAATACTTTTGTGCTAAACTAATAAATATTGCTTGTTATGTGTTGAATAGGGTGAATGTTAGAGCCAAACTTAATAAAATACCCTATGAGATCCTTATGGGTAGGACACCCAATCTTTTTCACCTTCATGTCTTTGGTTGTAAGACTTTCATTCATAATAACAAGAAGTCTAACTTAGGAAAATTTTACCTAAAATCTGATGAAGGAGTGTTCTTAGGATATTTTAGTGTTGGGAAGTCTTTTAGGGTATTTAATAAGAGGACATTGGTGGTGGAGGAGACTACTCATATAGTGTTTGATGAATCTGATCCTAGGAAGTCTAGAGTTGAGAAGGAAGATGATGTTGAAGAGAATACCACTGGAGCTGAGAATTTTTGAGAAGAGGGTAGAGCCCCAAAACACTAAAGGAGTAGGTGAGATTACCCAAGGAGTAAAATATATAGATCTTGAGGAAAGGGTTGTACCTATACACACCTTTTCTAGAGATTGGAGATAATCTTAAAGTCACCCAAAAGAACTAATCTTAGGAGACCCTTCTAAAGGAGTTAAGATTAGACATGGACTTAGGAAGGAAGTGAACCACCATGCCTTTATCTCAATGACTGAACCCACCAACATTAATTAAGCCCTTTCTGATGAGTTTTGGATCTTAGCCATACAAGAGGAGTTAAACTAAATTTGTTAGGAATGATGTTTAGAAGCTTGTAGAATGATCAAATGGACAAAGTATAGTTGGAACAAAATGGGTCTTTAAGAATAAGGTGAATGATTCTAGTGTGGTGGTTAGAAATAAAGCAAGATTGATGGCTAAGGGGTACAACCAAATAGAATGGATAGATTTGAGGAGACCTTTGCCCCTGTTGCTAGATTGGAAGCCATTAGAGTGCTATTAGCCTTTACCTGTTATAAGGGATTTAAGATTTTCCAAATGGACGTTAAGAGTACCTTTTTAAATAGAATAATAAAAGTGGATGTGTTTGAAGAACAACCCCCTAGTTTTGAGAGTTCCTAATTTCTAAATCATGTTTTCAAATTAAAAAAATATCTTATACGGATTAAAGCAGGCATCCAGAGCTTGATATGAGAGGCTTAACACATTCTTACTAGAGAGGGAGTTTATTAAGGGGAGTGTAGACTTCACCCTTTTTTCTGAGGAAAGTACGAGATGATTTACTCATTATTCAAATCTATGTCGATGATATACTTTTTAGATCTTCTGATAAGAGGCTATGTGATAATTTTTCTAAAATAATGAGTAGGAAGTTTGAGATGAGTATGATGGGAGAGTTATCCTACTTTATGGGGTTTAGCATAAGATAATTAGATGTTGGAACCTTTCTGAATCAATCGAAGTACATAAAGGACATCTTGAAGAAATATGAAATGGATAACCAATTCAATTAATACTCCCATGACCTCCAGTGTTTAGTTGGATAAGGACCCTAATGGAAAGTCTGTTGATTAAAAGAAGTATAGAGGGATGATTGAATCTCTACTTTACCTTACTGCTAGCTGACCTGATTTAATGTTTAGTGTTTGTCTCTATGCTAGATTTCAAGCTGATCCTAAGGAATCCAACTTAACTGCAATTAAGAGAATTCTTAGATACCTTTTAGGGACCCAAAACTTAGGAATCTGGTACGCTAGGCATAGCAATTCTTTTGAGATCATTAGATATTATGATTCTAATTTTGCAGGATGTAGGGTGGATAGAAAGAGTACTTATGATACTTTTCAATTCATAAGATAGTCCTTAGTCTTTTGGTCTAGTAGAAAATAAAAATCTATTGCACTTTCCACTACTGAAGCTAAGTACATTTCCTTGGGGAGTTATGTGGCCCAAGTCCTTTGGTTTAAGCAGCAAATTCTAGATTTAGGATTGCCTGTAGGCACAATCTCAATCCTTTATGACAATACTAGTGTCATTTGCATTTCTAAGAATCCTATTCAACTTTTAAGGACTAAGCACATTGACATAAGGCATCACTTTATTAGAGATCATGTGACCATGGGAGACATTGAACTATACCATGTGGCAACTGAGAATCAACTGGCTGACATCTTTTCTAAACCACTGGCCTTTGACACTTTTAGCACTTTAAGGACCAGATTGGGTGTGATTGACATAAATGCATGAATTTGATTCCTACTGATTTTTTATTTGTTATTTGTTGTTTATTTTTTTCTTCTGTTTATTTTTGTTGTTGTTTTTGTTGCTTTATTTTTCATATGCTTTAATTTTTCTTATAATCATCACTAAAATTGATATTTTATGCCTTGTTTTTATTTTTTGAAAATTTGTAGTCAATATTTTACATCTCTTAATCACTTAAAAAGGGAAACACCGTTGATTGTTTCCTTTTCTCTAACTTCCTTTAGTGGTGTAATTTTATTTTCCAAATAAAAGTCTATCTCAAATCAATAGCTGGACTATACAATTGAAATCTTTTTCAATCTTGCTTAAGTAATCTATCTTATATATATATATATATATATAATATTCAAAGTCTTTATTTTACCTTCAAATTTTTTGAAATTTTATCATTGCATTTATTATATGATTTTTTTATTCTGTTTTGTGATTCATTCTTCCTTATATTAGAGAGTAAGTTTTTCTTCTCTAATATCTAGAAGATATAATCACAACTGAGAGTATTTAAAAATTTTGGAAAAGGGAAATAGCTTACAATATTAAATGAAAACAAAGTGGCCAATGATGCCAAAATTAAAAGATGCGCAATGTCGCCAAATTGAATATATTTACACACACACACACACAAACTGTATCAAAAATTAAAAGATGCGCAAAGAGCACGAATCAAATTGATAAGAGGCATAAAATGAGCCCATCAAAAGTAAGCTCCTTCCCTTTCAAAATTTTTAAATCTTAGAAGAATTCATGTGTCATTTGATATTTTTTAAAGGCTTGATTTCAGGATTTTTGATTGTAACTAATTACTTTGATATATTATTTTATAAAATACTTTTTTGAAATGAAGTTCTGAATGGATTTCTTTTTCTTATCCAATTGATTTTTCTGATTTAGGTCTTTGTTTTTAAAAGAAGTTTTGCCCTGGAGAAGTTCGAGTTAGACATAACAGGATGGTTGTGTTATCAATTTTTTGGATTCTGATGATGTTAATTCATTGACTTACAAATCTTTAAAATCAATCACATAGAAACTATGTCATATTCATGCCTTGATAAAAAAAAAAACTTTGTTTTTGTTCATTTCTATTTTTTTATCGTATCTTATTTTTATCGTTTTCACTTGATTTTAATATTTTTGGACCTTGTCTGATCATCTCCATCTATCCTCTGTTTTAAATTTTTTTCTCACATCATCTTGGATGATATGAATATCATGCTGGATAATCGGTTCAGTTCACTTTTAAAATCCATCTACTGGTTGTTCTGACCTTTGTGCTCTTTATTGTTCTGGATGATGCATTATCATCTTGGATGATCTGATCATCTTCTACTTCAATCATCTTTGATCATCCTGAAAGATCCTCTTTTATCCTGGATGATGCCTTTACTCTTTGCTCAATTATTGGTAATTATCCCATACGATCCACATGTTCATCGTAGACGATACATATGGAAATACATTTAATAAGCCTTAAATTCATCAGGCACGATCCAATATTGGAGAATAGTCCTAGACGATCCACCTGTTCTTCTTGGACGATACATGTGGAAGTGCGTTTAAACATTTTAAATTTAGCCGGTACGATCCATTATTGTTCATCATCCTGGATGATCCACCTAATCGTCATGGATGATCTTCTTTTTCAACGATCGTCTGGATTGTTGCCTTGGGATAATCGCCTGTGTCTAATCATCCCGGATGATATCTGATTGACATGAATGATATGACTGCCTTTTTTGACCAATCATCGAGCTACAATTATTGCACTGGATCGTCCTGGATGATTCTGCGATTGTCCTGAATAATTTGGCTGATTCTTCAAATTCAGAGCCCCTCCAACCAGTTTTTTCACACCATCTCCTTTTACTGGTCTTCTACTTCCTCTTTTCTTACTATTCATGATCATGGAAGGAGGCAAGTCGCCTACCAATGGTACAAGATGGCTAGAATTGCTATCTCCCAAACCGTCAACCCAAATATTCTATAATATTTGATACTTGACCTCTTTGCTCACACCTCCCTATGCTTTCTCCTTACTCTTTCTATACCGTTCAACTTCGAGCTACTTTTTGAATTTTTGGCTAGTCTCTAAATAAATTATACCTTTACTTCTCTTGGATTGTATATGAATTGATGCCCCATCAAAATCACATACCAGGACTGTGTAGAATTTTTATAACTTTCCAACATAGGGGATAAACTTCACACCCTGTGTTCTGACCCTGATTATGATTGGGCTATGGCCAACCACTTTCTTCAAAGTTCAAATGCTCACTTTCAAATGGGTGAGACTAGCACCTTGCTCAAAGATGTTAGGACCGTCCAGCATGTCCTTCGCACATCAATAATTCCAAAAGCGGGTGATCACGTCCACATTACCCCCCTTCTTTTGATCACCACCTTTTATATTTTATCCCATCACAAATTTAATGCTACTGGTTTGATTTTTCATTATATTGAACATTTGACCATTATTCGCGACCCAAACCATAGGAGGAAGCTGAATCTAGACCTAGGATATATCATTGCCTATGTCTTAGAATCTAAATATAATCTCTAATATTCTGCTCCTTGAAATTTCCATCCTTCTTTCTACTATAATAACAACTTCTATATTCTTCACAGTTCTCGTCTCCACCTGTTGCATGAGGAAGCCAAGGGAGCTGAGGAGGAGGAGGCTCTCCCGCCTGTTACTGCACCTGCTCTGCTTCACCAGCACTCTCAACTAGATGAGCTGGTCGAGCGATTCGACTAGTGGGAGGCACATTTTGAGACTTAAGTTATTGCACAGGAGCATCAACATGCTGAGGACGTAGCCCATTCTGAGCAATAATGTGCTAAGGACTTAGCTAGTTTTGACACCTATATTGCACACCAGCAGTAGCAGCACGACCAGGACATGGCCTAGTTTGGAGCACATTCCGCCTCGCTATCTAGCTACTTTCAGAAGCCATCACCACCACCTCATCCTTTAGATGATCAAGGGCTATCATTTTACTAGTTTTTTTTATGCTACTTTTTCATTGTAGTTTATTTCTATTTTTTATGGTTTAGTTTCTATTTTACTTTCCTCCTCCTTTTGAGATGTCAAAAGGGGGAGTAGTTTGATGTACTGTTTACTTTATACTTTGATTATGTTATTTAGTTGATCTATGTTTACATTAAATTGTATTAAATACTTATACTTTCTTCTGTTTTCCATCATAAAAAAGGGGGAGATTGTTGCGTATCTATTTTTAGAAATAGAATTTTGATGATTGCAATCACTTCTATTTTACTACAACTGCCTTGCCTACTAATATTTCATGTCTACAAGATCAAGACTTCAATTTGAACCAGCTCAAGATTGGGTAGACTAGGTCTGAGTCATTTTGTAAATCTTTTCCTTTCTTGAGTCTATTTGTAATAAATGTGGTTCCTGAGGCTAAGTTACCTTGCACACACACACTTGGGGAAATTTTTTCTGTCTGATTTAGAATTCTCTATTTTGAGGACATCATCCAGGATGATCCAAATATCATCCTAGATGATAAGTTAAAAATAGAAACCCTAATAAGGGCATCCATATTAAGGCAGCCATCATTAAGCAGATCATCCTGGCCGATATGTGTATCATCCGAGATAATATGCTCAAATAAAAAAGAATTAGCTGCCAGATCTATTTAAGTATTATTTATTTTTAGATATCATCCAAGACATCATCTTGGATGATGCTACAATTATGACTAAATTAATATATTAATTAAGGAAAGTAATTAAGGCTTGATTGATATGATCACATCATCCTGTACAATCGCAGGATTGTCCGGGATGATTAGTTCAAAATACCTTAGTTGCTCCTAGACGATGAAAATCAGATAGATTTTATTCAGAATGATTCTTTTGATGATTTTCATAGATTTGAACTAATCATCAAGGATGATCGTGAGATCGGCCTGGAAGATCAAGCTATTTTTTCACCATCTAGATAAGCATTCAGAATGATTTTCTAGCTGATATTCTATGATTTCAACTAATCGTACAGGATGATATGTAATCATCAAGGATGATATGAACAAAAACCTTTTGATCATCCCAAATCATCCTTCCTGATTTAGCTTAATTTTGACTAATCGTATAGGATGATATTAATATCATCCTGGATGATAAAGTCAGCAAGTTGCAATTAATGAGCTATTCCAAAGCTCTTCTATATAAGATATCCTATATCACCCATGAGAGTATCTTTTGTTGTTGTCTTGACAAGAGAGAGCCTAGAGGAGAGGGAGTGAGGGAGAGGGAGAGAGGAACATATGATGGGGAGTTTGTGAGAGGGTTCACAAAGGTTGCTCCAAGCAAGGTTCCAAGTCATCTTCTCTAATCATCGTCCCTTGTCCTTATGGGTTCAAGGGATAACTACTTCAGCAAACGGTCAAGGTTCTCTACCTGGTTGAAGAGGAATAAAAAGGAGTCAGGTTCTCTACCTCATCAGTGTCGGTGGAAAGGAGGTTTTGTAAGGGCTTCTCTGCCTTGCTGTGGGAGCAAAAGGAGAGTCACTGAGTTTAGTGCAATACACGGAGGGCACCTCCGGTGAGTGGATGTAGGTTGAGTTGACCAAACCACTAAAAATCTCTGTGTTTTTTTTTTTTTTTTTGCATTTAATTTCTGCACTCTTTAATTTCTTTGAGGTGAATTATGATTTGTGTTTTAAGTTTTTGATTGAAAGAAAATTTTAAAATACCAGTTCACATTCCCCCTCTTAGTTAGCCTTTGGCTTGTTCATAAGGACTTAACATCCCTAACGAACTTTCAACAGTTATTGATCTTTATGAACTTCTCCTTCTCTCATGTGTTTAAGGAGGGGAATACTTGTGTCGAGTGGCTTGCTAATTTAAGGTGTGATTTGGATGTTTTTACTGATTTTTCTTTGCCTAATCTCTCTGGTCATTTAAAAGATTTATTAAATCTAGATAAAATTGGTCTCCCATATGTTAGAATTTAATGTGTTATGCAGGTTGGTTTTTTTGGCTCTTGATTGTTCTAGTTTTGGGGTTATTTCTCTATGTTTGGTTTTGGTTCTGGTGCTGATGAAATGCAGGTGGTTTCTTTCTCCTTTTTTGTACATCATAGTTGAGTTTTTTTATGGTTATGGCCTAGAGCTATGATTGTACCAATTTTTATGCTGTTAGTTTTCCTATTTGTTTTTTCCTACCTTCATGTGATGTTCTAAGAACTGGTTTTTGCCAAATCATTTAGCTATGGGTATCTATGGGAGATTTGTTGAGAACTGGTGCTATATTTATTCTCTCTATTTTGGTGTTATTTTGAGTTTGTTCTAATTTAGCTACTCTCGTGATCAATCTGCAAGACATTATGCTCATTTTCAAACAGTTTAGTTCTAATCATTATGGGAGACTGAGCTACTATTCTGGTGATATTTTCTTTTATTTTACTATGCTTTGTTTTGTGTTAATTGTTATCTTTAGTGTCCCTACAGGCCTTTCTTATAGGTTTTTGGAGA
Organism: Dendrobium huoshanense; assembly: GCA_016618105.1. Classification (NCBI taxonomy): domain Eukaryota; kingdom Viridiplantae; phylum Streptophyta; class Magnoliopsida; order Asparagales; family Orchidaceae; genus Dendrobium; species Dendrobium huoshanense. Next base: position 35,397,013 of record CM028351.1, on the reverse strand, counting down.
CTAGTACTCATTTTGTGTAGGGTCCTTTTTTGGCTGGCGAGACCTAAGCATACTGCTGATTTCTGTGCCTCTTTTTTTTTTTTTAGAATGTTACTAGGCCATTTTGTACTTGTGCTTAGTGGGGATTGCCGTCTCTTAGGATTTTATTTTCATTTTCTTTTGTAAGCTCTTTGGAGCTCTCGTGAGCTAGTTATCCCCTTAAGGACATGTAATTCCTTTTTTTATCAATGTGTAGGCCCCTATATATATATATATATATATATATATATATATATATATATATATATATATATATATATATATATGTGTGTGTGTGTGTGTGTGTGTGTGTGTGTGTGTGTGTGTGTGTGTGTGTGTGTGTGTGTGTGTGTGTGTGTGTTTGTGTGTGTGTAGATATATACAAAGAGTATATTATAAAACTATAGATCTACTTAAAATAGAATTGCTCTTTCTACACTCATCCTTTTGGCCTATTTTTTTAAATACAATAAATTTTATACTGAAAACATAGAGCATTTATACATATTATTTGGTTGAGTGTTTAACTAGATATGAATTTTGGAAGATTTAGATGATAAAAATCATTTAATAAATATCTTAAGTCTATTTTCCACTTGGAAGAATTAGCTTTCCACATGGAGGGTACAATTTGCCGACTCACAAAAATCAATAAATCATTAGATGTAAATTACTCCAAAATTATGTTTGTTCTTACCTCAATCTTATTTTTCAATGAAAGAACTCATTTCATTGAATCCATAGAACCCAAGATTTTAGCGATTTGATGAAGAACCAATTAATTATGAAATTTTAAAAATCTAGGTTAAAGCATGACCTAGGAGTTTGTAAATTCATATGTAAGCAATATAGATCTTAAATAACCCTAGCAAAATTATTTGATGCAATAAATGTCCTCTATTATAGCCATGGGTGGATCCACCTTAAGCCCTTGGGGGGCAATTCCCCACCCTAAAAAAAATAAAATAATTATTTAATATATAAATTTTTAGGTAATTTGTCCCCTTTCGTGAATTTTTTAGTCTTTATTACAAGGGTTTTTAGGCAATTGCACCCCCCCCCCCCCCCCCCCCCCCCCCCCCTAAAAGTTTTAAAATACCATGGTCTTTAAGAAATTTCTCCAACATAATTACACACATTATGTAGATATGTTATTATTAGGGAAAATACAAAAAATAATAGTAAAGAGAATCCAAAAATATCCTTACAACCAAATTTTTTTTGGAGGCGCTTAGGGGGCGTTGCCCCCTTGGACCCCCCGACATATCTGTGAAGCATACAATAATGAAAAAATAGGAGTCGAGAGGTAGTACCCTCGGAAAAAAATTTTGTTATAAAGATATTTATGAAAAAAACTCCACAATTTTACTTATAAGTTTGCCCCATTCTGAAAAACAAAGATGGATCCTCCCTTGACAATAGCTTAACCAAGTTAGGAATATATATATATATATATATATATATATATATATATATATATATATATATATATATATATATATATATATATATATATATATATATATATATATATATATATATCTATGTATGTATGTATGTATGTATGTATGTGTGTGTGTGTGGATATATACAAACAGAATTGATCTTTGTACACTCTTCCTTTTGGCCTAATATTTTTTTTTTAAAACAAGAAGTTTTATACTAATAACATAGAGTATTTATAAATATTATTTGGTTGTGTATTTAATTAGATATAAATTTCTGAAGATTTAGATGATAAAAATCATTTAATAAATAACTTAAGTCTATTTTCCACCTGGCGATAATAGCTTTCCACTTGGATTGGTCGACTCGAATAGCGACAATCAGCTGAGTCAACCACTTATCCAGTGCAACAATGATTATGGCTATTCTATCCAGCGCAAAATAAAGGAATAATTGAGATCAAATCCTATAATTAGAATCGAAAAAGGAAGATTAGGCAGTGTGTATGAATAATGAAATCACCACCATTCAAAGTAAATAAAGAAAATTGGTGGTGGAGAATTTGTTTTCCTCATAATACAACTGAAAACCCTAAACCCATTTTTACTTTTAAGCTTTAGATATATGGGCTCAAATGGGATGAGGTTTTTAACAGAGATTTAAAATGACTGAAGCAAGAGTGGGGTACATTTCTCATAGCCATTCATATAATAGATCAGAACCTTTTTAAAATCTTATGTGAATGCCAAGGGTTTAGGTTTTACCTGAACACAAATGGTCTTAGGGAGAGGTTAATGATTTTTTTTCCTTCATTTAAGGTTGCTCTATAACTTAGATGAAGACACCCAGACCAGAGAAAGTCTAGATGAGAAGTTTGACGTATTGGGAAGAATTAGCTCATGATCCTCTATCGATCTCATAGCCTATAAGATTCAAATGGCTGGAATACGTTAGGGAAATGTAGAGAGACCTCTTAGAGAAAAAAATGGAATAAGAGTGTGGCTGGAGGAGGTTTGTAGAGTGAGTGTCAATTGAATCATAGTTTCGATTGGTTTAGGCCAAATCAAGCATTTAAGCTTGTTTGATTGTTGGGATTGTTCAGGTGGAACACTTGGATGCACTATCTCTCCATAGTCATTAGGGAGCTAGGAGGAGTGAAAGTTCAAGGTTAAAATGATTTGGGTTATTCCACATGGGAGGGGATGTTTAGGCTCTCTCGGGGTAAATGGATAGCTGGGATGTGCTGAGAGGTTTATGAGAGCATTTTAGAATGATTTAAGTTAATGGAGTGGCTTAGAATGGAAGAGAATGGATTGTTCTATTAATTGATTGGTTGGTCATGATTGATGAAAGGGACTTAAAAATTGGTTATCTTGTTGTTAGGGTCAATGGTCAAGAGTTTAAAGCTATATACATGTTGTTTGAATGAAGGGTTGATATATGAATGGGTTTCACCAAGTTTAATGTGTTGACTTTGTCAATGTTATTATGATTTGACTCATGATAGAATTGAATTCCCTTAAACAACCTGAAAAAGTGGTTTTTAGGGTTTAATGGTTTTGAATTGAGTGTATGCAATAATTTGGCCCAATTAGGGTTGATTTGACCAATCCCAAGCTTAGTTAACCAAGTTAACTATTGATTAGACTAGGGAGACTAGTCAGATCCTACCCACTTGGAGTGATGATCATATGTGTTTGATGGAGATCAGGGGTGATTTGAAGTTTAATTGGAGTTTTTTATGTTGGATGATCAAATGGGCTAGCTTGAGCTAGCCCAATTGGGTCAAATGAGCCAACTACTAGTTTAAGGAACAAATGATGGATGGTTTGATATATGAAGCTTCTATTGATGGGGTTTGGACCATGAATAATGAAAAAGTGTACTTTGAAGGGAAATTCACTAGGTCAATTGATTATAATGTCAAGTATGAAATTGCTCAGTTGATTGATTGCAAGTGATTGTATGATTTATTGACGTGTAAATAATTAAAATTTGATTTAGTGTAGATTGGAAGGAAGGATTGATAACTTATGATTTGTGATTTATGATTGATTACATATGATTAAAAATTGAATGATTGACAACTGGGTAATTACCAACAGTAGGATTGAATGTCGGGAGTTATTATTTTGGATTACCTCATGCAAAAATGAGTTTAACAACTGCTAATGAATTTATGGCAGGAGAAATCTCCTCTACATAATCCATTTTAGGAGGAAGCCATTTTTGTCTCCTCTATGTTGTTAATGGAGTTGAGAATGTCTAGGAAATTATGAACTCCCAACCGCATGAATTTGATCAATAACCTTTCTTTCCACCATTGTTTAAGAGGTAAACAAAATTTAAGTGTTGGTTTAAGTGACTGGTCTTTGATTATACATCCAACTTTGGATAGTCTAAGAAATAATTTCTAAAAGTATGAAGGGTGTTATTGCTAACATTGGAGAAGTAGAGTTACTAAAGGAAGATGTGTGTAAGCTTGAAGTTTAAAGAAATCTAAAAACAAGAGAGGTATAACATGTCATGCCAGTTACCACTAAAAGTTTTTATAGAGAGTCAATGAGGTTATCTAAAAAATAGTTATTGTAGCATGATGAATGGTTCTAAGCAACATAGAAATCCTATAAAGTCTATTAGAAAGCAAATTTCATCCAGTTAGAAGTATCATAAATCATCTCAACCTGCATCGTCTTTTTCGAATAATAATATCCTAAAAGTTACTCATCACTATTACCTTCATCAGTCATCAAGAGTCAATAAGAACCATTTCAAAGATGGCTAATAATCTTCTCATCCCAATATAAGGAAGCTAAGTTCTATAAATAATCCAACCCTGACATCTAATGGGATGAAGATTTGGCAACCTAAAATGGTAGCCAAAATAATTACCCTTATATGAAATAAAGATTATGTAGATGAGGAAGTGAGAAAAAGTAAGGGTAAAGCTCCTATGAAGCCTACTCAAGATAGAGAATATACCCCTATTGATCCATACTATGTATGATAAATTGATAGAAGAAATAATGAATGAGCTGAAAGATAGTATCTGAAGGATATATGATGAGGAATTTATTGATTTATCTATGATGAAGCATCATGATGAGGAGATGTCTACAAACATATGTATGGTTCATATAAGAGAATCAACTCAAAAGGATAAGGATAAATAAAATTTGTATCTTTTAGATGTGGAAGTTGAGGAAGGTGTTGTACTAGAGTTAACTTAACAACTACTAGATGCAAAAAAGCTAAAAAGATGAAAAATCACTATAACAAAAAAGAAGATAAAATCAATGTTTGCAACCATACTGTATTACAAAATAGGGAATCTCCTTCACCTAAAGTGTAGGTTAAATCTTCTCCACTTGATATAGTTTAGCTCAACAATAATGAGAAAGTTGTTAAGGATAAATAGAACATAGAAATAAAACTAGAAAATGAATATATCCAATCTACAAATATTAAGAAGATGGTAGATAAATAAGAAAAAGAGGTGTTAGCACAGTCGTAGGATTTTCTACATGGTATACCTTATCCAAAGGAATATGACTTAGTCTTAAATCTGATATGGTTTGTGCCACCTTTATTCAAAAACTTTGATGATAAGGTAATTTAAAACAACATATTCCACATTTTAGAGCTAATTCCTATAACACTGGGGGTAGCGATGATTGGTTTTTAGATAGTTATTTTAGAGCTTATCTGGAGTTGCATTTGATTGGTAGTCCAAACTACATAGTGGGTTGGTCTGTACCTTCAAAGAGTTAGAATATTTATTTTAAAAAAATGATTTGCTAGAGTGAGACATCATGTCATCATTGGAGATAAGATTGTTTAGAAATATAAATAAGGTAAAAATATAATAGAGTACATCTTAAGATGGTGGATTCTCAACAAAAAATAAGTGCCGCAATTGTGAGAGCAACACACTATAAAGTTCTTCTGAAGAAAATATATGGTCGGGTATGTTTTCTACTTGAAGGGTTCACAATTAAAACTTTTAAGAGGTTGTTAAGTAAAGACTCTAATCTCCAAGAGGAAGCATCATAAATAGTATTCCTTAAAGATCAATCTCTATTATATTCAAAAAGTTGAAGCCTCATACAATTTTAGAGAAGAAATCTAGTTTAAATTCAATCAAACAAAATGCAAAATAGTTGATAAAAGTATAGGTAGATAATCTAGTATGTACAAAATAATATCAAAAGTATAATAAACCTCATAGTGATTATTAAAGTAAACCCTCATCATATCTTACTCTAGAAGAAAGTAGGGAGATTCTTTAGCCATACTTTAAAAATGTTTGTTCACTCAAAATGGAAGCAATCAGAAGAGTTTTTAAGAACCTCCTAAATAAGTCAGGATTTAAACTTCATGATCCTATGAGGCTACAGGAACTAGACAAATCAGGGAAACCCAATAACTGCCCATATCATTTGATTCTGGGTCATGAGTTAGAAAATTATATCATTTTCAAGGAGTTGCTTAAGAAGAACTTCAAATTTAATGAGGTTGTGATACCCATAGAATATTTAATAGATTTGACCCAAGGATCTGCTAAATGAGTGATTGGTAAGCCATATGTGCACTCTTTAATTATAAAACCTCATAATGGTTGAGATGTTGTTTCATTTTAGTCATCTAAAAAAATATTACCTAAAGTTTATTATTCATATTTCTAGGTAATTCAGAGAGCACAAAGTCCCATTCAGGTTAATCTAGTTGCTTCTATGGAAGTTCATAAGAGAGTTTAGAAGAATGCTCCAACCAAAGAGTCTAAGGAAGTCCGAGTAAGTTAATCTTCAACATATTTAATGGTAGAAAATAAAAGTAAATTAAAATTATATTAGATAAAGATGTGATCTCTGTGGATGGGTGATCCAAATCCCTTGTGATGTTTACATTATATAAATTTTATTTTAACTTAACAAGGATTAATAAAGTAATGAAGAAAGATTATGTGTATATCTTTTATGTTTATAATGATGATTCACCTAAAAGATTGAGCAATAAAGAAGAAAGTAGTTTTTTATGAAATAGAAATTATTTTAAATGATCTAAAAGTATTAAATCAATATTTCTCTATTTTTGATGCCCTTGTTCTCGCTATTCAAGGTGATCCTATCAACATTGAAATAAAGGTATATGATTTTGATGGTTCATCAAATGAAAATTTAAAGGTAATTAGGAATTAAGAAGTTGATGATCTTGTTGCCTATTCCCCAGAAGAGGTAGTGCAAGTAAATCTTCATAGCGATAATATTCTGCTGCTATGAGTATCTTTTATAGATAAACTAAAGTAAGTAGTAAACAACCCTAAAATTTTAACATTGTCTTAACCAATATTGTACCCTTATATAACTAATAAAGTTCCTAAAGTAGATTATAATATTTTATCCTATCTCAAAAAATTGCCTGCAAAACTAAGTACTTATTATGCTCTAGTCCTTCCTAAGAAAATTAAGGAGGTTTTAATCAAATCTTTACTTAATTTAGAGATTTATTTGGCTCAATTAGCAATAACATAGTTAGAATAAGTATTTATGATTCAATGACGTTCTAAGGATAATATTCTCATATTAAGATTTATTATTGGGATATGCAGAAATTAATCGCCCATTATATATATCTATAAATGAGAACAACTTCAAGTTATCCTGTGTCCGCCTTGTTCTAAGTGTATCAGTCAACATAATGACACTTAGAACTCTTACCTTCCTACAAGTGGATACTCACAAACTCAGCTCTAATGAAATGATGTTATGAGGATTTAATGAAAAAATTGAGACATCTTTGGGCTTGATAATCCTTCTTACATAAAAGGATAGCCTTAAATGAGAAACTAAGTTTCACATAATAGATTTGGAGGCTTCTTTAAATGCACTCTTTGGTAGATATTGGCTTTAATAATAGGGAATGGTGCCTTCCATTCATTATTAGCATATCAAATACTCTCACTAAGGTAGTGAGAATTATATTAAAGGTGTTCCACAACCATTCTCAATTCCATAAGTATTCATATATGAAGATGTTTCATATTATCTAATACAAAAGTAGAAGGTATTCTCTAGAAACATCAAATATACTAAACAAATGAAGAAAATAATGAGAAAGAAAAAACATAAAAAAAAGTAGAGCACTTACCTTAAACACAGTATTTGAAGGCATCCTACTACTTCAAAAATAGGTGGCAGAATATGAAAGTTTGAAGAGGTTTGTGAGACCTCAAAGAATAAGCTCGAGGTTAACAAAGAGGGGGGAGGGGAATTGAAATTTAAAATTTATTTAACAAAAAGGAAAATCTTTTCATAATTTTAAATATTTAAAAAAAGAAAATTTTACCCCTCGATGTGGAGGAGAATTAACTTCAATAACAAAAAGATCAGAGTTTTCAACCACACAATTAATCATAAAAAAATGAAGTGTAGAAAATAATCAGAACAAACGCACCATACTTTATAATTGTTTGGTCCAACCTAACCTTTGCCCACTCCCCAAAAACCTCCTTTTCAGGTATTTACTAAAATTAGTATCTCTCCTTTTTCTTCTACAACAAGGCAGAGAAGCCTTTACAAAATCTTTTCTACCAACCCGATGCGATAGAGTACCTTAATCTTTTTTACCCTCAGGCAGAGAACCTAGAATCCTTTTTCACCCTCCTTGTGTAGGTAGAGAACCTGGAATCCTTTTTCTCTCTCTTGCAGATGGTAGAGAACAACAACCTAGTGTTATAGAATGTCTCCCAGAGCCACCAAAGGATTAAGGAAGAAGCTTGAAGAAGATAGGGAAGTACTTTGCTTGGAGTAACCTTGTGAATCCCTCACAACTCACTCTCATAAACAACTCTACCTCTCTTCTCTCCCAATCACTCCTTAACTCCCTTTATAAGCTCTCTCTTAAGACACTTGGCATCAAAAGTATTTTCAAATATGATCAAGTGAAGGTTTAAATAGATAGCCTCTGAAAGAGCCCTAAATTTCAATCTACTGACTCTGATCATCTTGTACAACTATTTCAATATGTTCCTATTAGTACTATACTAGGAGACATACCTTGTACGATCAATTCAAAGAGATTAACTAATTGTCTAGGATGATTGAGAACATAATCTAGTATGATTAACATAAAATAGCCCTTTTAGACATTATGAATTGCATTGTCTTGTACGATCAACTTAAGAGTTTGTATTGATAATCCCATGTAGAGCTCGACTAGTATAATACAAAATTGAGTGGTTATCTTATAGGATTAGTTGAAAAACTATGGCATTTCATCTTGGATGATAGGAGATAATTAATTATTGTCCCATTCAGGAATAGGGTCGTAGAGTACGATCAGTTAAAATGTCTTATATGATTTGATTGAATAAATTAACTATAATTGTTCCCCTAAACACAGGATTAATTTAGGCATGATTTTTATATATCATACAGTACGGTATGATTAGAATAAAATTTGAATTATAAAATATTACCTAAATTATGGATTGTATAATATGATCAGTTTAATCAATCTTAATTATCATGATTTCCCTAATTAAGTTTTATAGTTAACTAATCATCCAGTAAGGTATAAATAATATTGTATGATTAGTTTTGAAAACATAATTTCTTCCTAACTCACCAACTCACCCCCTTAGGTGTGTGTATATAAGGTTACTTAGCTTTAGGATCCATCAAGACACGTTGTAGAATTAAAAAAGATAAAAACTACAAAAAGACAAAAAAATATTAATTTTATTCCTAGTCTGTCCAATCTTGAACTGATCAAGGTTGTAAGTGAATAGTGGTTCTAAAATATTAGTTAGCAGGGAAAAAATAGATATACAATAAATTCAATTATTAAGAGATAGCATAGTGAGTAATCTAATACTATTTGTTATCATGAAATCACAAGACTTGAGTCCAAATTGCAATAGATTGGTTCAACAAGCTAGAGGGAGAAGTAGAGGATGCAAAAATGAAATTATAAAAGAAAGTGAACATAAACATATGCAGATAAAGATGTTTGTAATACATATCAATTTATAATCCAATTTAGAGGATGAATCATATGTTTTTTATTTTAGAACTATCAACATGATTTATAATATACAAATATTATTTAAAAGCTAAAGTTTAAAGTTTATGTAGTGGTAGATAGTGATGAGGATAGGTCCATTTCATCAAGGAAGATAATCCAAAAAAGTTTACTTTCAAAAAGCTTAAGGAGTATGTAGAGAATGTAATTGTAATCCCATTATCTCAAAATGATATAGACGAGTTGATAGTGAAAGTCTATCCTGCACTAAATCCAAATTTTAATGCTAGTAAGTTTTTCCCATCAAACATAAAAAAATTTAGAAAATGATATGATCCTCGATAACCCCTTCTTAAATAAAGGAATAGAGATATCTTCTTATTGGTACTCTATATGTGTAAATAATTTTGTTAAGAAGGGATTATCTTGGACTAGAGGTGAAGCTTAAAAGTTCAAAAACTTATGGAATATGAAGTATAATTAACAGAATTAAAAGTAGTTGTTGGCTTCAATACTTTTTTTTCCATTTGATGATGATTATTATTTCTTAATAATAACTAATAATCTAGTGACTGGTATTTTCTTCACAAAGAATGCTATATCTTTTAACAAAATTTGTTTAGAGATATTAAATGATTTGGATGACTCCCAAGTTAGGGATGCACCCCCCAAACTTTAAGAGGAGATAGAATCAATCATACGTGAATTAAAAGAAAATAACATAGGTAATGAAGAAAATCATCCTTTGATCTTTATAAGTTCTTTATTGAACAAGAATGAAGCAAATGATATGATCAAGTTGCTTTGGGAGTTTAAATACTATTGGTTTCAATTATGAAGAAATGCTCAGATTAACTCCAGATATAGCATCCCATAAACTCAAAATTCAATATGGCATAGTTCCTATAAAATAAGCACCTCACCATATATGACTAGAAATAGAACCACTAGCAATAGTTAAAGTCAAGAAGTTAATATAAGTTTTCTTTATCAAAGAAGAGATCTAAATAAATCTTATCATGCATATGAGTTCCCTTTGCTTATCAGAAATCATAGTAGATATTACTTCCTCGAATGCAATATTTTTCTGTATGGATGGATTGTGCATATACAATCAGATTAAAATGGCTCCAGAAGATGAAAGGTATATATCATTAAGAACACCAATAAAATTCTATTGTTATAAGGCTATTCCCATCATACTAAATAATACTGGAATAAAAAACTAGCTGACTAAGAGAAGGATCTTTCAGTAACATATCCACCAAAAGGTGGATAATTATATTAATGATCTAATTGTTAAAAGTTATGAAAGGGAAGACCATTTGCATGAACTGAGATTTAATTTTGAATGATTATTTTAATATAATAAAAAAATGAAACCTGTGAAGTATTCCTTTAGTACCACTTTAGGGAAGTTTCTTTATTTTTGGTAAAACGCAGTGAAATCAAAGTTGATCCTAGTAAAACTAATGTCATCTTTGATATGAAATTGTTAAGTGAAAATTATGTAGATTTTGTTCTATTAATTCCAATAAAAATGTGGGCTTTAGTTCATATTATTTAGTCATTTCTCAAAAAAAGGAGTAAAATTATAAAGTTTAAAATTAGTGCTGCAACATAAAAATTATTAGTGTTGTAGCATCTTCAACACACAACCACTGGATTAGGATAAGTCAGTGTCGAAGCCTCAAGAAAAAGTCATTTAATCTAGTATCCCAGTAGATAAAAGGATAGTGCCACATCACCTAAAATCAATATTCCACTACCGGCATCTCAAGAAAATTATAATTAATTCAATGCTAGAGTGCCGACCTCAAAATTATTGCAGTGCTAGATAATGTAAGCAAACACCATAGTGCATAACTTTTATAGCACAACTATGAAGCAGTTAAGAAAAAGAAGAATTATACTAAATTAGTGTAGCATCATGACGACCCTACAAATTGCTGCATCGGGTTAGCCCAACACCACAGCAAAGAACATTTAGCGGCATCGAGGTGCTAGTTTATATTATAATGCCATGGTGCAACCTGGTCATGTGCTATGATGCTTGAGTTCATTAATGTATTAAGTATAAATAGTTTTTCTATCTTTTTATTTGAGAAATTATTTCAGAGTTTATTTGGAGAAGTCTAATAGAGATCATGTAATCGTGAGATATATCATTTTGGGTGACTGGTTAACATTGTAATGAGAAAGAAATCAATTTGAGAAGAAACATGCATGGTGATCAAAGTTGTAAGGGGATATTCACTTTGTGAAGGGTCAATCTATGAGATATGTTTGGGATTTTTCTTTATGGGTGATATTTCTTTCATTTTCTCAACTTGTACTTTCTTTCTTGATATATACACCTATATTTTAAAGTATAAATGGTTGTTTTCAATATCTCCCACTTATCATTTAATTCATATAGTGTCCATATATAAAACTTTACATCTAGTATGATGCATTTCCTTGATATAGGAATGTTGGAACAAATAGGAGAATTAAAATATACTTCTTGCATGCCTAGACATAAAATATTTAGTATTCTAGGGCCTATAGAGAATGAATAATTATAAGAAGGCTATAAATTTTTCTTTACATCCTTACAAGCTTAACTGAGATCAAAGGATGCATATGGTCTGATTCACAACTACTATAGATGAGTTTACTTAGGAAGAACTTAGGATATTCATTGCCATTAGTCCAAAACACTTTAATTACATGTATGTTAATTATTTCCTGCATTTCTCATTAGAAATAAAAGTTATCCCTGATTTCATTTGATAGGATAAAAATTGGAGCAAGGGTCTAGACAATACTAGAAACTATGTGAAACACATAATTTTCTCATGGGATTGACACTTTCACATTCACTTTATTACTTTATTGACACATACACTTGAAATTTTATTGGGGTTATATTCAACCAAACATAAACACATTAGTCACCTGACGAGGGGCTTATGGATGACTAGTAGATGCTAGTCAGTGTGAGATAGAATGTGACTTATAAAGTTTTGAAATATCTTAGGATTCTTTGATATGAAATTAATGTCAGCCCACTAATTATGCAAGTATATGTGCTAAATCAAATAATTAAGTGATAGAGTAGAGTGTCAAATCCACAAGAAAGTGTTATGTTTAGTTGCAACTTAACTTTTGCTGCTACTATAAATGCACAACTTATCCTAGTGAAGATAAAAAATTATTTTTGAATTTTTATCACTAAAAAAAAAACTTGTAAAAGAAAGTTGATACTTAAAAAATAAAGTGTTTTGGACTAATGAATGTATAAAACATAGCTTTCTTAATGAGACTCTAAAATGTAGATGACGATTAGAGCATATGTGATACTAAATCTCTATTGAGCTTGTAAGGGTAGAAAGGAAGTCTTATGGTATTCCTAGAGTTATTTTATCTCTATAGAACCTAGAATATTCAAACATCTTATGTCTAGACATGCCAACATTTAATTTATATACTTCTAATTATTTCAGCATTCCTCCATCGATGCTTTACATCACAATAGGTTCTAACTACACGTATGACCATTATATGTATTAAATGAAGAATGAAAGATATTAAAAATATTAATCATTTCATTAAAGCACATGAGTCTAGATTAGTACATATTATGTCTACTACATCATTACCCCAAAATGAGAGAAGTAGCCTGACATGGAGGAAATAACAAGAAAATTCATTATCATTTTATTCAATGGAAGAAAGATACGAAAGAAATAATAAGAAAATTATCACAAAAACAATCAAACGATCTTTTCATAGATCATAGTCTTTCCACCATTTAAAAAGTTTCTTGCACAGATATGATAAGATCTCTACAAATAAAAGTATCTTGTACTTCTCTAGCCTCCCCTAGACTTTACTCTAAGGGGTAGTAAAGAAACACACTTATAAGAACATGATTTAACTTGAAAGCTAGAACACTCTCACAAAATAATAGAAGAATGTTTTATAGTAAATGTGGGAATGGACTTAAGCATCACGGCACTCGATGTCATGGGAGCGTGATGGTGAAAAATGATCTATCATCTCGGTGCTATAAAATATGCTCCACTATAGTGTTGGTTGATGTGGCACAGTTACTGGTTGAAATGATGCATCTCCTTGCTAAGTTTGTGTGACTCCTCATGTTGATAATTGCTCCATCATGGTGCTCTAGAAATTTGAGTGCTATGACTCACAAATAAAGGATCCAACATTGAGGCATTAGAAGGTATGATGCTATGACATTAATTTTCCCAAGACAACTAGCATTGGAGTGCTGAATTTGGTGCAACGATGCTATGTTACACCGTGGTGCTGACTATGCTTCTATAGAAATGCTTTAAAATAGAGAAAATTGGCACTACAATGTCAAAATTTGGTGCCTCGGCACATTGAACTTGACACTGTGATGTAATATACTCGGACACCATGGCACTACTCAACACTTATACTTTTATCCATTTTTTGAATATTTCCTATATAAACATAGCTAAAATAATATATTTTCATTAAAATTTAAATATAATATATAGTATAAAATTTACACTTAATAATCATTTTAAACTCTTTCTTTTTCTCACATAATAATAAAATTCACCCCTTGATCACTTTAATAGTGAAAGTAAAAAACTGATTATTTAAAATTATAAAAATATAGTATAATACAATATAATTTAGAAGTAATTTAGAATGAACAAAGTTATAATTTTAATTTGAAAGAGGCATAATAGTTATCTCAATCAATCACCATTGCTATTTCTTATTTTGAATGTATTCATTATATTTAAAAATATAAATTCACATCTAAACATATAATGAATAATATAGTATATGGACTAGTTTCTAGTTAAATAGGATATTCATTAATGCACCATCACATGGAATGGTTTACTTATTTATCCTTTTTTATTTAAATAATAATATAAATTTAAATTTAAAATATAATTGATACTAATTTTGAATGTACTCATTTTTTTCATTTTGTAAAATTTTTCTGTTAATTTTTTCACTTTTTCTTTCCTTTACTATTTATGAAGTGTATATTTAATGATTTTGAATATAAATTTTTGTTTTCATTCTTTTGCAATCTTATTAAATTAATGTAAGTGTTTAATAAGATCACTAATTACATTTTCAAGTTTTACTATGATTTTTCAAATTTAGGCTACACACATCTAATCCTTAACTTATTTATTAATTTTAATTTAAGTTGGAAATGAGTTAATGAATAATTTTTAAATTCAAAATTAAGTTAATAGTTTAGATAATCTAGATTAGTTAATTATTAAGTTTTCAAATTTTTAATTATTATGCAATGTATTATAATCTAGAATTTTAGTTTTACCCAAATTTTTTATAATTTTTAATTATAATTTTTATTTTCCCTAAATGGGTAATCAAAGTGCATTATCTATAAAAGATAGTGTATAATAATTTAAGTATAAAAATATTTATTAATTGTAACTACAAAACAAATTATAAACTAGTAGTAAAATATCATAACTATAAATTACAAGCTAAAGATGAACCTACAGTTAAGAAAAGAACTAAATAATAGAAAATAACTTTAAACATAAGTAGTTTGCCTCCCATCAGTGCTAACTCTTTAGCCTAACTATAACCATTATTATATTTTAGGATGAGCCAGCTCAGTTATATTTTTCAAATGTTCAATGCATTCACCTAATTAGGGCTTCAGTCTATGGCCATTAACTTTAAAAACAAGCAAACTTGTCTTATCTTAAATTTTAATAATTTCAAAATGAAATACTTTTATAATACTGAATGGTCTAGACCACCTGAATTTTAGTTTTTCTGAAATAAATTTAAGTCTAAAATTATAAAGTAAATCATTTTGTCAATGGGTAAATTCTTTCTTTAGAAGTTTATGATCATGACATTTTTTAATTTTTTCTTTATAAATCCTTATATTTTCATGATCTTCATTTCTAATTTTTTCAATTCATTCAACTATAATAATCTTTTCTCCTCTATTCCTTTCATATTGAAATTCAAATTTTTAAGAGCTCAAAATACGTTGTACATTAATTCCACATGAAGTTGGCAATCCTTTCCAAAGACTAATTTATAGGGAGACATACTAATAGGACTCTTAAATGAAATTTTATGAGACCAATTAAAGGGTTCTCTGCCTTGCTGTGGGGGAAAAAAGGAGAGACTACTTTTACTGTAATACCTAAAATGGAGGTTTTCCGAGAGTGGATATAGATCAAGTTGACCAAACCACTATAATTGTTATGTGTTATTTCCATTTACTTTTAGATATTTAATTTCTGCATTATTTTATGATTTGATCTATGGTTGAGATCTCTAATTTTGTTATTGTGAAATTAATGTTGCCTTCACATAAATTGATTCTTTTAATATATTCAAAAAGATTTTTTTTTTTCCTTAAGAAATTTTTTGAATAATCAAATTACCCTCCACCCCCCACTCTTATTTAGCCTTGGGTTATTTCATAAAGGTTTAACATCCCTTACAAAATTTTAAGTGGTATCTGAGCGGGATCCATAAATTAAGTTTTAAAAAACTTTTGAAAAATGATTACTGGCTAACTTTGGTAACCGTAATACTACGAAAGGATATTCAATCACTCGACCATCTCTATTTGATAATATTCCTTTCAATTTTTGGAAAACTTGTATATCCACCTTTTTACAATGAATTGATTATCACATGTGGATGCTAGTTCAGGATGGTTACTCGTCACCTTCACATTTAGTTGTTGGTGCTAAAATTGAAATACCTTTTCCTAATGGACTACATATGATAGAGATTTAGTCCAACTGAATGCCAAATGTTTGAATTATTTTTTTGAAGCTTTAAAATTTGAAGACTATATGTGTGTTTCCACTTGCACTACAGCTAAGGAGATTTGTGACAAACTCTGCATAACATATGAAGGAACAAAGAAAGTGAAACAATCCAGGTTAAACATTCTTCTTTATGATTATAATTTTTTTGCATGAAACAAAGTGAATCTGTTTCTGATATGTATACTAAATTTACTCATATTGTTACTTACCTATGTGCCTTAGGAAGAGAGCTTACAAATTATGAAAAATATAACAAAATTCTTCATTATTTGTCATCTTTCTATGATGCAAAAATCACTGCCATTATTGAATCTAAAAATCTAAAAGTTTATTCTATTGATAACTTACTTGGGTCACTCATTGTCTATGTGCAAGGAGAGAGTCAAAGGCACCTTGATGTAGGAGAAAAGAGAAAAGAGAAAACTATATCCTTAAATGCTAATGATTCTGATAAAAACTCTTCTAGATAAAGTGATGATGACATTGTCCTGATGACTAGATAATTCAAGAGCTTTTTTAAAAAAAGCAAAAATGTTATCAACAATGGAATAAAGGAAAGAATGGTAAAAGTTCTAAAATTTTTTTTGATGTTATATGCTTTGAATGCAGGAAATAAGGGCACTTGAAGTCTGATTTCCCAACTCTTAAAGCTCACCCAAGCAAGAAGAAGGGTGAAGAAAAAGCTAAATTTAAGAAGGGAAGCAAAGGACACAAAAAGCTTTATGGGTAAACTCAGCATCAAACTCTTATAAAACTAAATCCGAAGAGGAGGAAACCCACCTATGCTTAGCAGAAGATGATCATCCTGATTAATAGAAGGTATATGAGCTTATCTATGATCAACTATTTGAAGTTTCTAAAAAAATGTATACTACATATAGGATGCTTTAAAAATCATGTTCCATCCTTAAGTCTGACTTTTCAATTCTACAAAAAGAGCATGAATGTTTAAGGAAAGATCATTTCACTCTGGATAGTAATCACATGGCTTCTTAAGATTAATTTGACATTTTAAACAAGAAGCATTCTGAATTAACTACTGAGCATGATTCCTTAAAAAATCACATATTGAATTAGAAAATGCACTCAAGGAATTAAAAACTCTTGCATGTCAGTTAGATAGTAGTAAGCAAGTATAAAAATTAATAGTTTCAAGCTACAAACATGCTAATGAGTTTCTAAGAACAAAATTCATTGCATTAGAGAAGAATAAACAACCACTTTCATTTCAAAAATTTTAAAAATCTTCATTAAAGCATGCATCATTTAAACCTAGAAAGAGGCACCATAACCCGAATAGATTAATAAATCCTTATTGTAGTGTTAGATGTTTTTCTTGTGGCATGCTAGGACATATCTCCCACACTTAGACCACTCACCATAGAATACATTAGATATGGAGACCAAAATTTCAAAATTTAAAGCATAACATGCATGCATTTAACTCTTCTTTCCATAAAATGGATCCTAAACTTATTTGGGTTCCTAAATCTAACATATGATGATTTTGTAAGGATGCTCTCACAGAAGGCCTTATGAGAGCATGTGGTACCTGAATAATAGATATTCAAGGCACATGATTGTAGATGTAAATCAATTCATTTCACTGGATAGTAGTGAAAGATATAAGATAATATTTGAAGATAACACCACCGGAAGAGTGGTGGGATTAGGTATAATTGGCAACTTCAAAAATTTTATTATTGAAAATGTTTTACTGGTATATGGCTTGAAACATAACATTCTTAGATTAAGCTAGCTTTGTGATAAAGGATTTAGCATTAAATTTTTTTCTAGAAGCTGCATGATTTAGTTAAAGTGAAATAATTTTTCTTCAAGGAAATAGAATTAATAATATTTACATACTTGATTTAAACTATATTGAACCTGTTGCTTCTTTTTACTTAAAAATTGTTGCGAATAAATCATAATTTTGGCATAGGATATTATGTCATGCAAGCATGAAAAACCTTAAGAAAATCACCTAAAAAGACTTAGTGAGAGGAATTCTCAAACTAGAGTTCACTAAGGACCACCTGCGTGATGCCTATTAATTAGACAAATAATTCAAATCCTCTTTCCACTTAATCCAAGACATTAACACTAGCAAACCATTAGAAGTCCTTCACATGTATCTCTTTGGACATGTTATCACTGCAAGCCTAAGAGAGAAAGTCTTTTGGTATGTGATTATTGATTATTATTTAAGGTTTACTTGGGTAAGATTTCTATCTCATAAAAGTGATTCATTCGTGGAGTTTAGTTCTTTTTCCACTTGGATTTAGAGGAAACTAGGTTGTGAAATTTTATCCATTCATAGTGACTTTGGTGGAGAATTTGAGAATTATAAATTTGAATCTTATTGTAAGAAGCAAGGGATAGATCACAAATTTATAGCTCCTAGGACCCATAATCAAAACTTGGTATATGAAAAAAGAATAGGACCTTATTAAAAGCCACTAGAGTTATATTAGTTGAATACTCACTTTCTAAATATTTTTGGGCAAAAAGTAGTGAATATAGACTGCTATGTTCTGAATAGGGTAAATATTAGATCCGAGCTAAAAAAGACACCTTATGAAATTCTTAAGGGTAGAACACCCAACCTCTCTCACCTTTATGTCTTTGGATGTAAAGTATTTATTCTGAATAATAAGAAATCTCTATTAGGAAAGTTTGACCTAAATCTAATGAAGGAGTGTTCCTAGGTTACTCATATATTAGCAAATCCTATAGAGTTTTTAATAAAAAAATATTGGTAGTAGAGGAGACCACTCATATTATATTTGATGAATCTCATAATTCTAGAGGGTTTAGCATAGAAGAATAAGAGGTTGTAGAAATTACCCAAGGATTAAAATCTATAAATATTGAGGAAAGCGTAGAACCTGAAAACATATAGCCTGGAGAATGGAGATATTCTTCAAGTCATCCTAAAGAACTGATTTTAGGTGACCCATCTGAAGGTGTTATAATTAGGCATGGACTTAGAAAAGACGTAAACTACTCTACCTTTGTTTTAATAATTGAACCCACCAATATAAAGAAAGCCCTATCTAATGAATTCTTGATCCTAGCCATGCAAGAAGAGTTAAATAAATTTGTGAGGAATGATATTTGGGAACTTGTTAAAAGACCTAAGAACCAGAGTGTGGTGAACTAAATGGGTTTTCAAAAATATAATGAATGATTCTTGTGTAGTGATAAAAAATAAAGCAAGTTTAGTAGCTAAGGGGTATAAACAGATTGAAGGATTTGATTTTGAATAGACTTTTCCCTTGTAGATAGATTGAAATCCATTAGGGTGCTACTAGCCTTTACTTATTTTAAGGCATTCAAACTGTACTAGATGGATATTAAAAGTGTCTTTTTGAATGGGATGATAAAATAAGATTTGTAAGTTGAACAACCCTCGTGCTTTAAAAATTCACAATTTCTTAATCTTGTGTTCAAATTAAAAAAGGCGTTATATTGACTAAAATAAGCACCCAAGGCATGGTATGAAAGGCTAAGCACATTCCTACTAGAAAGAACCTTTGTTAAGGGAAGCGTAGACATCACCCTATTTATAAAAAAGGTAGGAGATGAACTACTTATTATCCAAATTTATGTTAATGATATTTTATTTGGATCCCCTGATAAAAGCCTTTATGACAAGTTTTCAAAAACAATGAGTAAGAAATTTGAGATGAGTATAATGGGAGAACTAAATTACTTTCTAGAATTTAACATAAGGTAGAAGGATGATGGAACTTTCCTTAGTCAATCAAAATATATTAAGTACATCCTTATAAAATATGAAATGGATAAAGCCAATCCAATCAATACTCCCATGATTTGCAATGTTCAATTAGATAAGAATTCAATAGAAAATCTATTGATCAAAAGAAATACAGAGAAATAATTAGATCACTTCTTCACTTGATAGCTAGTAGACCTAATATTATATTTGGTGTTTATCTCTATTCTAGATTTTAGGTTGATCCAAAAGAGTCCCACTTGACTGCTACTAAGAAAATTCTTAGATATCTCTTAAGAACCAAAGACTTAGTAATCTGGTATCCTAGGCATAGCACCTCCTTTGAAATCATAGTATATTCTGATTCAAATTTTGTTGGTTGCCAAGTTGATAAAAAAGCACTTATAAAATATGTTAATTTATAGGATAGTCCTTAGTCTCTTGGTTTAATAGAAAATAGAACTCAATTTCCTTGCCCACTATTGAAGCTGAGTACATAGCCTTAGGAAGTTATGTGGCCCAGGTCCTTTAGTTAAAGCAATAAATTATGGATTTAGGACTATATGTAGGAATAATTTTGATCCTATGTGATAACACGATTGCCATTTTCATTTCATAGAATCCAATCCAACACTCCAAAACTAAACACATTGACATAAGGAACCACTTTATTAGGGACCATGTTACCAAAGGAGACATAGAGATATACCATGTAGCCACTGAAAACCAACTTTCTAATATTTTTACAAAACTATTGGCTATTGAAACCTTCAACACCTTAAGAATTAGATTAGGTGTGATCAATATTCATGCTTGAAACTAACACTTTTTTTTATTTTGTTTATTTTTGTTAGGCTTATTTCTGTTTACATATTTTATGCTTATTTTTATTATCTATTGATTTTCATGATTTTATTTTATTGTTTATCCCTTAATTTATTTTTGTTATTGATTTTAATTTTTGTTCTTATTTTTGTTCTTTTGATTTTGTTATTTTTATGTTTTATGTTTGTGTTCTGATCATCTCACAAACCACTTCACTAAACCTCACTATCTTTTCTTGCAAATAAAAAATTTCAACTTCTATCATACTATGCAGACCACATTAATATTATATGATTTGCACAACAGTGCTTTGATCACAACCCTTGACTTAATGGATGAACCAGATTGAATAAATGATTGACAATCATACCATATGAACATTTATTTGTCTGGATGATCCACGTGTCAATTTAAATTGGGATGAATTCATTTTTGTTGTATGACATTTATTATTGATCTTATCATACAAATACTTCTTCATACTGTATGAACCTTTTTATCAAAAGTTGTATAGTCTAACTCCTTGGGATGAGCTCTATATCTCTAATCATCCTGTAAGAAGTTTGATCATACTTTATGATTAGCCACATCTTTTTTATTGAATGTCTAGCTGAAATAATTACATGCAATCATCCTGTGTGATCTCACAATCGTACGGAATGATATACTAAAGGTCTATTTAAACGGATTCAATTCATTCAAAATTTTCACACAATCTTCTAATCTATCCTTGTAATCTTAATATTTTCAATGGTCGGCGGTGGAAAATGAAATCAATAAACACAAGTTACTTCCTCCTCTTGCAACCCTACCGATGATCACTTTCTAATGGCTTCTAATGAAGCCATTTACCTCAAATTTAAAGAAGCTATGATCTTACCTTTCTTGCTTCATAATCATCATGCCCTTAGCTTTTCGGTAATGAACCTCTTTATTTCCACTGGACTTAAATTTTTTTTAACTTTGTCATATTCCTTCCACTTTGAAAACCTTTACAAGTTTCTAGCAAACTTTAGGATTTGTGGGGATGCTATTGTAATGTCTTCCCATTAATGCTGTCAAAATGTTAAAATAATTAAAGAGGATAAAGGAATCCATCTTCAGCTAAACAGCTAAGAAATAGCCCACTTGCCATGGCCTCCAAATTTGATTTTGACTAGAGTGCTGTGAATCACTTACTTCGAAATGCTGTCTTGAACTACCATTAACCCTTAGTTCACACTCTAAAAAAATTCTAGGGTTATCCAACATGTTCTAAGAACATCTATCACCCCTAAATCTAGAGTTCATATAAAACATCATTCCCCTTCTATCAATTATCACCTACTTTATAATGTCAAACACTCAAATGGATGAAGCTGAAATGCTAATTGATTACATCCAAAACCTCACATCCATTTAAATCCCAACCACTCAGAGAAAGAAAAACCTAACTCTAGTATATGTGATTTCGTATATCTTGGATAAAATATAGAACATCACATATCCTGATCCTCCTGATCACACTCCAATTTTCTTTTTGGATGCCTCCTTCAGGATGCTCTTTTATAGGGATCAGGAGCAAAAATACCCACTATTTAATCAAGACGGAGAAGCTTCCCCAATAGCTGATCTCACACCTGCACAACCTCCTCACCACTACCCATATGAAGAGTTGATTCAGCATTTTGATAGACTTGAGACTTGCCTAGATTAACAACAAACCCAACATAATAAAAATATGGGTTGGTTCAGGGAGTAATTTGAAAATATCTAATTGTAGTTCACCACCATACAGCAGCAGTATGATATATTTAGTGAATTCTTCCAATCACCTCCACAGCCACCTTTTGATCAGAATACACCATTGTACTAGTTTTATTAAGTTTTTATTGTGATGTAATTTTCTTTTATTTTTCTATGCTTGTTTGTTTTTATTGAGTTCTTAAAATGAATTTTTCTTTCAGTCCTTATATTATATTTTTCCTTTTTGGTCAGATTTTATTCAAAAAAATTAAAAAAATGTTTATTTTTTTTTTTCAGTTGAAGTATTGGCTTATTTGTGTGCTCCTTGCTTATGAAATTTTTAGACTTGTAAACTATTATTGTTGCAAATTCAGTTTCATGGACTATGTTTTGATGATTGGTAAACACTCTTGCTTTTCTTCAACTACCTGTTACTACTGACATTTTTAGGATTCAAAAATCAGATGGAAATGGGAATCAGCTCAAGACTGGGTAGATTAGGGTTGAGTCAGTCCGTAATTTTCTTTTTTCTTTCTTGAGTCAATTATAATTGTTTGAAGTGACTGATGTTAAATAACCTTACTCATACACACTTGAGAGATTTAGAACTTATGTTTTTACTCATATCGACCCAGATAATATTTATATCATCCTGGACGATCGAGTTCAAAATAGAAGATCTAATCAAGATTTCTTAGTTAAGGCAGCCGTAATTAACTAATCAGCCTAGATGATACCAGTATCGTCCAGAACGATATGCTCAATACATAAAAAAATTGTCGCCAATATCAATTTAGGTATTCTGTATTTTTGGAAATTGGCCAGGACGATTATTTGATCGGCCTGGACGATATTGTATAATTATACCTAAATTGATCTGACAATCATGGGAATAATTAAGGATGATTGATACGATCACATCATCCTGGACAATCACAAGATCGGCCTGGATGATCCATTCAAAAACCCTTGGTTGCTCTTGGCCGATTTGTATCGGCCAGCTCAAATTCAGGGCGATGCTCTAGACGATTTTCCTCTGATTTGAACTAATCGGCCAGGATGATCATGAGATCGTTTGAGATGATCAAGAAAATTTTCAATCATCCAGTTTGCATTCAGGGCGATGCTCTGGCCGGTCTTATGAGATTTGTACTGATTAGCCAGGACGATTTCCATATTGTCCTGGACGATAAAGTCGGCAACTTGTAATTAATGAGCCCCTTTGAAGCTCTTCTATTTAAGATCTCTTGTTAAATATTTTTAAACATCCTTGGCTGCTGTCTTGACCTGAGAAAACCTAAAAGAGAGAGAGGGAGAGAGAGAGAGAGAGGATCTTGTGAGGGGGAGCCTGTGAGGGGATTCACAAGGGTTTCTCCAAGTATTGTTCCACTTCTTCTTCCCTAGAGTCTCTTGTCCTTGGAAGGGTTGGGAGAGATAAGTTTTAGCAAGTGATTGTGGTTCTCTGCCTGCTTCAGGAGGAAGCAAAAGGAGTTGGGTTCTCTGTCTTGCCGGGTGTGGTAAAAAGGAGGTGTTTTTGTGAGGGCTTCTCCGCCTAGCTGTGGGGGCTAAAGGAGAGTCACGATTATAGTGCAATACTCAGAGGGAACCTCCAGAGAGTGGACATAGGTTGAGTTGACCATACCATTATAAACCCTTGTGTTCTTATTTTTACTACTTTCACATTCATTTTCTTCCGCACTTTTTTTATGGTGATTTGGTTTGTGATAATCGTTCTTATGATTTAAAAGAAATTTTAAATAACAATTCTCCCACCCTCTTGGTTAGCTTCGGGGCAGTTCTATAGGGCTTAAC
The DNA here is from genome assembly GCA_016618105.1 of Dendrobium huoshanense. NCBI lineage: Eukaryota > Viridiplantae > Streptophyta > Magnoliopsida > Asparagales > Orchidaceae > Dendrobium > Dendrobium huoshanense. Next base: position 35,372,590 of record CM028351.1, on the reverse strand, counting down.
GTCCCTAACAAACTTACAAGTGGTATCAGAGTGGGATTCCTAAAAACTGAGTTTGAATACTTTTTGAATTTTGATCCATGGCTAACTTTGGGAATCCTAATACACCGGAAGGGTATTCTATTAACCGACCACCTTTATTTGATAATATCCCATTTGATTTTTGGAAAACTCGCATGTCTACATTTTAACAATCTACTGATTATCGCATGTGGATGCTTGTTAAGGATGGTTACACACCTCTAACTGGTAAACTTAACGGCATTATTGTTCCACTTCCTTTTACTGAATGGACTTTAGATGATAGGGATTTGGCTCAATTAAATGCAAAATGTTTTAATTGCTTTTTTTGTGCTTTAAAATCAGAAGACTACATGCGTGTTTCCACTTGCAAAATTGGTAATGAAATTTGGGATAAATTGTGTATCACTTATGAAGGTACTAATGAAGTTAAACAATCCTGTTTGAATATTCTCTTGCATGAGTACAAAATTTTACGTATGAAACCTCATGAATCAATTTCTGAAATGTATACGAGATTTACTCAGATTGTTACTTCTTTGCATGCCTTAGGGAGAGAACTTTCAAACTATGAAAAAGTGAACAAGATTTTGAGATGCTTGCCTTCATCTTTTGATGTTAAAATCACTGCAATCACTGAATCTAAAGATTTGAATACATATTCGATTGACAACTTACTTGGCTCACTCATTACTTACAAGCAAGGAATGAATCAAAGAAATCTTGATGCATGTGAGAAAAGAAAGGAGAAAATGGTGGTACTGAAGGAACACAAATCGGACTCTGACTCTTTCGGGTCTGAAAGCGATGAATTTGCCTTAATCACAAGGCAATTCAAAAGCATTCTATGGAAGAAGCAAAAGCATCATTTGAGAAAAAGGTAAGGATATCAAATATTCTAAAGGATCCTCTTATATGGTTTGTTATGAATACAGGAAGCCCAGACATGTAAAAGTTGATTGTCCTACACTTAAGACGCACACAAGCAAGGAAAAGAGTGAGGAGAAATCCAAATTCAGAAAGGACAAAAAGAGACTTCAAAAAGCATTTTGGGTGGATTCTGCGTCAGATTCATTAGAGACGGAACCAGAAGATGAGACAACAAACTTGTGCTTGATGGCAGATGATAATCTTGATCAAGAAAAGGTATGTGCACTTTCCTACGATCAACTTCTTGAAATTTTAGAAAAAAATTCATGCATCATATAGAAAACTTAAGAAAACACATGCTAGCTTGAAATTTGAATTTTTGAATTTACAAAAAGAGCATGAGGTTATTCTCAAAGATCATTCTACGATTGATTCAAATCACATGACTCTACTTGATGAATTTGATGAGTTAAAAAAAAAGCATTGTGAATTAATTGAAGAGCATGAGTCACTAAAAGTCACACACACCTCACTTGAATCTAATTTTAAAAAATATAAAGAGTTGGAGAAAAAATTGAGGATTGATAATGATGCCTTAAAATTTACTAACTTGAGGATTCAAAATGAATTGGATACATTTAAGAAAACTAGGATGACACCAACACTTGATCAAAAGCCAAAACCTAGGAAGAGGCATTATAACTCAAACCATTTAAGAAACCCTTTTCCAGGTGTTAGAAGCTTCTCAAGTGGCATGTTAGGACATATCTCACATACTTGCACTGTTCACCATAGTACACATTGGGTGTGGAGACCCAAGGTGCATGATTCACAGCATACCACACATGCATTGCATTATAGTTTTCATAAGAAGGAATGCAAACCTGCTTGGGTTCCTAAATCTGACATTTGATGATTTTGTAGGTAGGCTCTCACAAAAGGCCTCATGAGAGTATGTGGTACTTGGACAGCGAATGCTCTTGATATATGATAGGTGATGCTAATCAATTTGTTTCGCTGGAGTCCTGGACTGGAGACAAGGTTACTCATGGAGACAACACCACCAAGAAGGTGGTAGGCTCAGGTATAATTGGTAATTCCAAGAACCTTATGATTGAAAATATTTTTCTTGTAGATGGATTAAAATATAACCTGCTCAGCATCAATCAATTTTGTGACAAAGGCTTCATCATGAAATTTTTTGCAAATTCATGCATTGTAAGTTTAAGTAACAATACTATTTTGCAGGAAATAAGGATCAACAATGTCTACATGCTTGATTTAAATAACATTGAATGCACTGCTTCATTTTGCTTAAAAATAGTTGTTGATGATTCATGGTTGTGGCACCGGAGATTATGTCATGCAAGTATGAAAACCCAAAAAGACCTAGTTAGAGGTGTCCCCAAACTCAAGTTTTCAAAAGATCACCTTTGTGATGCCTGCCAACTAGAAAAGCAAGTCCACTCTACTTTTCACTCCACTAAGGATATTAGCACCTCTAGACCTTTAGAAGTCCTTCACATGGATTTGTTTGGACCCATTAGCACTGCTAGCTTGGGAGGGAAAGTATATGGTTTGGAGATTGTTGATGACTACACGAGGTTCACTTGGACTAGATTTCTTTCACATAAACATGAGTCTTTTGAGGAGTTCAGAACATTTTCTACTTGGATTCAGAAAAAGCTAGGTTGTGAGATCTTTACCATCCATAGTGATCATGGGGGAGAGTTTGAGAATGAAAGATTTGGAGATTTTTATGAGGAAAAGGGGATTAGCCACAACTTCTCAGCTCCTAGGACCCCTCAGCAAAACGAGGTAGCTGAAAGGATGAACCGGACCTTAGTTGAAGCAGCTAGAGTCATGCTTGCTGACTATTCACTTCCAAAATACTTTTGGACTGAAGCGGTTAACACATCTTGTTATGTGTTGAATAGGGTGAATGTTAGAGCCAAACTAGATAAGACACCCTATGAGATCCTTAAGGGTAGGACACCCAATCTTTTCCACCTTCATGTCTTTGGTTGTAAGGTTTTCATTCACAATAATGGGAAGTCTCACTTGGAAAAATTTGATCCTAAATCTGATGAAGGAGTGTTCTTGGGATATTCTAGTGTTGGGAAGTCATTTAGGGTGTTTAATAAGAGGAATTTGATGGTGGAAGAGACTACACATGTAATATTTGATGAGTCTAATCCTAAAAAGCCTAGAGTTCAGGATGATAATGATGTTGGAGAGGTTACCACTGGAGTAAAAAATTTGGAGAAGGGAGTAGGTCACCAAAACATTGAAGGAGTAGGAGATGTCACCGAAGGAGTAGAAAATATAGATTTGGAGGAAAGGGTTGGACCTCCTCACACCTTGCCTAGAGATTGGAGATACTCTATAATTCACCACAAGGATTTGATCTTAGGAGACCCTTTTGATGGAGTTAGGACTAGACATGGACTTAGGAAGGAGGTGAACCATTCTTCCTTTATCTCAATGACTGAACCCACCAACATAAACTAAGCCCTTACTGATGAGTTTTGGATTTTAGCCATGCAAGAGGAGTTGAATCAATTTATTAGGAATGATGTTTGGGAGCTTGTAGAAAGACTAAAGGGACAAAGTGTAGTTGGAACAAAGTGGGAATTTAAGAACAAGATAAATGATTAGAGAGTGGTGGTTAGGAATAAAGCAAGATTAGTGGATAAGGGGTACAACCAAATAGAAGGGATAGTCTTTGAGGAAACTTTTTCCCCTGTAGCTAGATTGGAAGCCATTAGAGTGCTATTAGCCTTTGACTGTTATAAAGGATTTAAGCTTTTTCAAATGGATGTTAAGAGTGCCTTTTTAAATGGGGAAATAAAAGAGGATGTGTTTGTAGAACAACCCCCAGGATTTGAGAGTTCCCAATTTCCAAATCATGTTTTTAAATTAAAAAAGGCTTTGTATGGTTTAAAGAAGGCACCAAGAGCTTGGTATGAGAGGCTTAGCACATTCTTAGTAGAAAGATAGTTTGTTAAGGGGAGCATAAACACCACCCTTTTTCTTAGAAAAGTTTGAGATGATTTGCTCATTGTTCAGATTTATGTAGATGACATACTTTTTGGATCTTCTAATAAGAAACTTTGTGATGAGTTCTCTAAAACAAAGAGTAGAGAATTTGAGATGAGTTTGATGGGAGAGTTATCCTACTTTTTGGGGTTTAGTATAAAACAATTGGATGATGGAACCTTTCTTAATCAAATAAAAAACATAAAGGACATTTTGAAGAAGTATGAGATAGATAAATCTAAGTCAATTAATACTCCCATGACTTCTAGTGTTCCATTGGATAAGGACCCAAGTGGTAATTCTGTTGATCAAAAGAAGTACAGAGGCATGATTGGATCTCTATTTTACCTTACTGCGAGCTGACCTGATATAATGTTTAGTGTTTGCCTTTGTGCTAGATTTCCAGCTGACCCTAAGGAATCCCACCTGATTGTAGTTAAGAGAATTTTTAGATACCTTTTGGGGACCCAAAGCTGAGGGATTTGGTATCCTAGACACAACACTTATTTTGAGATTATTAGCTTTTCTGACTCTGATTTTGCAGGATGCAAGGTGGATAGAAAAAGCACTTCAGGAACTTGTCAATTCATAGGACAATCTTTGGTCTCATGGTCTAGCAGGAACCAAAATTCTGTTGCACTCTCCACTGCTGTAGCTGAGTACATTACTCTTGGAAGTTGTGTGGCCCAAGTCCTTTGGTTGAAACAACAGGTATTGGATTTAGGATTACCTGTAGGCACCATCTCAATTTTTTGTGACAACACCAGTGCCATATGCATCTCTAAGAATCATATCCTACATTCAAGGACTAAGCACATTGATATTAGGCATCACTTCATTAGAGACCATGTGACTAAAGAAGACATTGAGTTACACCATGTGACAACTGAAAATCAACTTGCTGACATCTTTACTAAACCACTGACTTTCGACACTTTTAGCTCTTTAAGGACCAGATTAGGTGTGATTGACATAAATGCATGAAATTGATCTGTTATTTGCTTTTCTTTTTGCTATTTGCTTTCTTTTCTTCTTTTTATTTTACTCTTAGTTTTTTGTTTGATTTGTTTTACTTTCTTTTGTTTATTTTTTTGTTTTCAAAATCATCTCTGAAATGATATTGTATGCCTTGTCCTTGCTTTTGAAAATTTATAGTCAATGTTTTACATCTCTTTATTTATTAGATGGTAAAAAATATTTCTTCTCTATTTGTAGTCAAGTCTTTTTGTCACATCAAGATTCCTCGTTACTCTTGTCTTTAGTTATTGATTCTATTTTGTGGATAGTTCTTCTCTTTGTTAGAGAGAGAGCCCCTATTCTCTAATATCTAGAAGATATACTCACAACTAAGAATTCTTTTTAAAAGTTATAAAAGAGAATGGAGCTTGCAAAAATTAAAAAAAAATAAAAAAAAATTGGCCAATGATGCCAACAAAAGATGCGCAATGTAGCCAAATTGAAAAAATATATCAAAAAGCAAAAGATGCGCAAAGCACAAATTAATTGACAAGAGGCATAAAATGAGCCCACTAAAAAGCAAGCTCTTCTCTCTTTTCAAATCCTTTAAAAACTTAGAAGTTTTCATGTATCAAAGGCTTGATTTCGATTATTTTGCGATTGTGACAAATTTACTTTGGTTCATTATTCTATGAGATATTTTTTCTTAAACCAAGTGATGAAGGGATCCTTATCTCATATCCAATTGGTTTTCTTTGAGTTAGGTCATTGATTTCAAAAGACGATTCTACCCTAAAAGAAAGTCCGAGATAAGGGTAACCGTGATTGGATATTCTACTGTTCTTTGGATTGTAGATGATGTTAACTCATTAACTCACAAGTTTTAAAAAATCAATCACATGGAATGGTACATTATATTCATGCCTTTGGTAAAAAAAAAGGTTTTTTTATTTTCTTTCTTCATTCCCTCCTTTTTGAGATGTCAAAAGGGGGAGTACCTTAGGATGTTTGCTTACACTTTCGATTCCATATTTTACACTGCTATTTTTAAAATAATTGTCATAGTGTTTTGCCATCATCAAAAAGAGGGTGATTGTTGCAAATTCAGTTTCATGGACTATGTTTTGATGATTAGTAAACACTCTTACTTTTCTTCAACTGCCTGTTACTACTAACATTTTCAGGATTCAAAGATCGGACGGAAATCGGAATCAGCTCAAGACTGGATAGATTAGGGTTGAGTCAGTCTGTAATTTTATTTTTTCTTTCTTGAGTCAATTATAATTATTTTAAGTGACTGATGTTAAGTAACCCTAAACACACACACACTTGAGAGATTTAGAACTTGTGTTTTTACTCACATCAGCCTGGACGATATTTATATCGTCCTGAATAATCGAGTTCAAAACAGAAGATCTAATAAGGATTTCTTAGTTAAGGCAGCCGTAATTAACTGATCAGCCTGGATTATACATGTATCAGCCAGAACGATATGCTCAATTCAGAAACAAAATGCCGCCATGATTAATTTAGGTATTCTGTATTTTTGAAAATCAGCCAGGACAATTATTTGATCAGCCTGGACAATATGCTTGAATTGATCCGACAATAATGGGAGTAATTAAGGATGATTGATATGATCAAATCTTCCTGGATGATCACAAGATCGGCCTGGACGATCCATTCAAAAACCCTTGGTTGCTACTGGCCGATTTGTATTGGCCAGCTCAAATTCAGGGCGATGCTCTGGACGATTTTCCTCTGATTTGAACTGATCGGCCAGGACGATCATGAGATCATCCGGGATGATCAAGCAAATTTTCAATCATCTAGTTTGCATTCAGGGCGATGCTCTGGCCGATCTTATGAGATTTATACTGATCGGCCAGGACGATTTTCATATCATCCTGGACGATAAATTCAACAACTTGCAATTAATGAGCCCCTTTGAAGCTCTTCTATTTAAGAGCTCTTGTTCAACATTTTTGAACATCCTTGGTTGATGTCTTGACCTGAGAAAACTTAAAGGAGAGAGAGAGAGGGAGAGAGAGAGAGGATCTTGTAATGGGGAGCTTGTGAGGGGATTCACAAGGGTTACTCCAAGCATTGTTCCACTTCTTCTTCTCTAGATTCTCTTAACCTTGGAAGGGTTGGGAGAGGTAAGTTTCAGCAATTGATCATGGTTCTCTGCCTGCTTCAGGAGGAAGTAAAAGGAGTTGGGTTCTCTGCCTTGCCGGATGTGGAAAAAAGGAGGTGTTTTTGTGAGGGCTTCTCCGCCTAGCTGTGGGGGCTAAAGGAGAGTCACGATTGTAGTTCAATACTCGGAGGGCACCTCCAAGGAGTGGACGTAGGTCGAGTTGACCAAACCACTATAAACCCTTGTGTTCTTATTTTTACTGCTTCCGCATTTATTTTCGCATTTATTTTCTTCCATGCATGTTTTTGTGGTGATTTGATTTGTAATAATCGTTCTTTCGGTTTTAAAGAAATTTTTAAATACCAATTCACCCCCCCCTCTTGGTTAGCCTCGGGCAAGTTCTATAGGGCTTAATATTCCTAACAAACTTACAATTATTTTTTCTGATTGTACTACATGACATTGATCATTTTGTATGAATTTAGTCTAACTGCAATGCTCTTTTTTATTTTTAATAAAACTACTTCTATTCTTACTTAAAAGGTTAGATAAGAAATTCCTAACATATTTAAAACTGTAAGGATACAAATTCATGAGTTTACATATCATTTTTTCCTTTGCATGATAATTACTGGTGGGAAAAATATTGTCACCATACAGATTTTAATTTATTCTATTTTGTAATCGAATACTACATTGAGAATAAAGTACAGTCTCGAGAGGCCGACACAATATTCTACAATGGATTCAATATCAAAATAGGGTTTTGAAAATTGATATTTCTATAATCAAACATAGTTCAAAGAATAACATATCATCTCAAAAGATGAACATGAAATTCTATAGAATAAGTTTAAAGATAGAAATATGGTTTTTGAAAAAAGTTTATTCAATTCTTTTATTTAGATATGGCAAGAAGAATATTATATCATCTTAAAAGATGAACATAATATTCTTCAAGATATCCAAAAGCGAGAATGAGTTTTGTAAAATTCATTATTTCTAAAGTTGAATATAACAAGTATAATATTATATTATCTGAAAAGATAATAATAACATTTTACAAGTCTATTCAAAATTAAAAATAAGGTTTTTTAAAAAAATATCTACGTTCCCAAAGATTCTTCCCTTATTTTATACAAAAAAACAAGGTTTATTTTAGTCTGGGGTTCTCAAATCCCTATAGGAGCAAGCTCCTATAGTTAATTACATCGTAGGAGAAATGCTCCTAAGAAAACTCTCGATTAAAGCAGTGATTTCATACCCTTTTGACTACAAAGTAGAAGACAAGGAACATATGTAAAGAATTTTCAAGGAGAAAGCTCAATATTGAACATTTATTAGTGAGTCAAGGGAGAAAAAGTAGGAGCCGGATTCTGAGAAGCTCAGAGACAACCTCAGTCTATCCTATGTTGGGCTTTACATTTTAAGAGAAAATTTAATGTTTAAGTTAACATTTTATTAGAAATATGGGATTATATTCCCGGAGGGCGAGGACTTAAGATCTAAAAAGAATCTGCCTCAGAACCTAAATGTAATTTGGATACTACAAAGTAGCGACCCGAACCTAACTAATGAAGTGCAAATCTGAACTTATCCCGGCCTGGATTGGGGAGCCAGCTAACCACCTAGGCGCTTTAAAACCATGAGTCCAGTCTCTTATGAAAGATGGGTAGGGATGTTGTTTAGGTTTTAATGAATTTGGGGCCGACATCTAAGACAGACCCTAATTGGCTCCTCAACTTATGTAGGGTGAAAAATGTCTAGAAATGCTATTAATATTTTAGACTCTTTTTAATTTGTATCTAATGCAATGCATGCTAATTGACTCGAATGCATAAAATGAATATGAAGCAGTTTTAAAATTAGGCTTAGAAAATAGGTTTTTCCCTAGAGATTGCACAACTTCCCCTTGACAGAACTACACCCTCATAGGTCAAGTGGTCTGCCAGAACCCGCAGGCGGGGAGGTGCCTAACAAGGAAGAGAAAGTATTAATATGCTTATGCTGACTCTCGGCGATCCCGAGCTTACTTCTTAGATCGTTAGAGTTACTATGTGAGCCTAAAAATTTTATTAGAATTTCAAGTAAAAGAATTTTAAGCATACCCTTACGAAAAAAAAAGCACTCCGATTCGTATCCAGGCTAAAATAAAATACGGCATGCAATGGCCCTAAAAAAAGCTACTGCACAAACAATGTAAACAAACAAATTAAATAATCCAAAAATATAATATCCAATTTCCAATGTTCATATTACACCCAGAATTTATAGAAAAGTAAAGTGGCCAAGCACCACTGACAACAAACCCGTATTCTAAACCTAAGAATGACGCAAGTGATTTTTGAACTGGGATATACTGTTTCTTGAATATTCATTTCTTCATCTTCTTTCTTCGATCTTCTCGTTATGTCTTTTCTTCTTCTACGAACTTCTCGGGTCCGCCGTGTTCTGAATATCCAAATGAAAAGAAACTCATCCCTAAGAGGGGTATTTTCTTTTCTATTTGGATACTAAAATCATCATAATTTGGCTTTCCAAATAAAAGAGAATAATCCTTTAAGGTATATTCTCTTTTCTTCAGATTCCAAATTGAATGTGATATCTCATTTTCTAAATCACTTTCACATATCTTGACTTTTAATACATTACATTTACATTCACATTTACATCACAAAAAGAAAAAGAGAATCTAGACCACCTGTAGGGTTATCCTAAGCAAAAATCATCCCAAGCAGTTATATATAAGCATTTAAATTAAATCACTCAGCCACACTTGGCCACACTCTTTTTATTTGGGGGCTAAGCAACTAGAGCACCTGTAGCATCTATATAATTATTAATTAATTAGCCCCCTTTACTGCCCTGCACGAGTGTGGCCACCTGCATAAAATTTTGTTAACAACCAGATCGTTCCTAACCAATGGGTAATCTAATCGTCAATCAAATCACAATACAGAATGCAGTAAAAATAAATAAACAAACACACCAACCATTTATAAACCAGCATGCAATAAAACTCGAGAAAAAGCCCGTCACAATGCAGTAAGGAAATAAACACCGCCCTAATCTAAAACTAAAGTCGGTTGTCCTAAAAAACAATTCTAAGTATGTGCAACAGGTTATGTGGTTTTGATATGTCCTATATAGGTTAATTATTGACTTGATTGAATTTTAATTTAAAAATGTTCACTAATTCTAGGGTGATGTGTCACTAAGTTTTCTATGTTATATGTTTCAATCCTATAGTGTGCATGCATCCTATGTCTAGGTTTTCTAAGACTCGGTCCTTAATTATTGTCCTTAAGTGTCATTACTATTATATGGGATAAAAAACATTTTTATTACTAACCCTTAGGACTTTTCGTATATGTAAAGGGATTTAAGGTTCTAAAATAAAGCAAAAAGTAATCCTAATTAAATTGAAGTTACTACAGGGACCTAAAGGAAGGGTTCACGCACACCACATCAATGGGCCCCTAAAAGTTTTCTAAGTTTAGAATACTCACAGTTACCGGGGGCTATGACCCGGTGGTTCCGCCCGTAGCACCTCTACCTGGTTGGATAGAGGCGACTGACGTCATTATCTTCTTGTCCTTTTGTTCCCTCGACCGGTACCATTCCTCGCAATTTATGTCAATAAAGAAAAGAAAAAATAAGGATTAGAAAGCACTTTTAATAAATAATAATTAAATAATTAAAATTTACTGAAAATAAAGACGTACCTTTCTTCGGGCTTGAACACTGGTTTTGTTGATTGCACTTTTGGAACCTTTATTTTGTAAGCATATTGTATACCTTTCCAATATTTACTTCCACTCTTCATAACTTATACAATTTTCACAAAATAAAAAATTTACTTCTCATACTTACACAATTCATCCTTCCTAAAATCACATTCTATTCTTTCTTTTTAGAACATTTAATATTCGATGCACCTTTCAACACATTTTACTTCCCAACACATTCCACTTTTCAGAATTACTCTTATACTTTTCAGAACATATACTTTTCCTCGTAATACCAAAATCATCACTTTTCATAAGACACACATTTAACTTTTCCATATACCTCTCTACAAAATAAATCACTTTAACTTTTTAACATAAGTTTTCACTTTTCAAATCACCCACAAATTCCACTTTCAACCCAAATGAATCTCAAATTTTCAAAATTCAAACATTTTCTAACACACATTTTTCAAAATATCTCATCACTCAAACACACATATACCTTCCAAAAACACACTTTTCAAAAAACACACACTTTTCTACTTTTTATATACATCTTTAAACTTTTAAAATACACATACTTCTAAAATTCACACTCCACGTTTTCACTACAAAATACCTTTCTACACATTTCAAAATTTAATACATATACTTTACTTTTTCTTTTACCATTCTCACACAAATATATATATATATATATATATATATATATATATATATATATATATATATATATATATATATATATATATATAAATATATATATATTAAAACACTTCTACATTTAAAACATACAATCTCCACTTCTCAAAACACTTTCCTTATTAATGCCAATATTTTTTTATTTTTCACAAAACACATTTTCCACTTTTCAAAACATATAAAACTCTAAAAAAAAATCCAAACACTTGCTTTTCACCTTTGAAAAATATACAAAGTTCTCATTCCTAAAAATTTATTACAATTCACATTTCTGAAAATACACTTATCGAAATATCTCATCTTTCAAATGTACACATGCATACACTTATCTACTCTTTAAAACATATAAAATATTTTTTTAAAATCAAACCACTTGCTTCCTTTCATGAATATAATGTAATACTCCATCATCTTTCTTTCTCAAACCACAAAGAAAACACTCACGTATGAAGCACAACTATGTATACCAAAACTCCGTCAAACATTATATTAACTCTCTGATTAAAGTTCATCAAATCATATATAATTATTTGCTAAATATTCACAATTAGCATCATACTCCATCGCTAATATAACCAAGTATCAGAAACTTCCATTAAGAATTATAGGAAATATGAATAATAGCTACATTTTCTTGAAACAAATCAAATCCATAAAGAAAGAGCTCCCCATAAGCATGAAAGTCATGAATTCTCTTAATCTAAATAAATATCAAATCAAACTAAAATGAGAGTTTTCTGCATATTGAATTGCATAAAGATGAAAATAAAAGACAAGAATCTTATTCGCATTAGTCAAGAGAAACATAGATCTATTACCTTCTCATTCATCATTTTTTTTTATGTGTATCAAAAATATTGAAAACAAATTTCACAATTCCAGACAGAAACGGGTTATTATTATTTCCTCTCAAAATAAGAAGCGATCCCCATTAATTCTCTTACCCAACAGAGAAGGGGAAGAAAATTAATAGAGCTGACGGTGAAAGATGGAAATGAAGAATGAGAGGATGATGGAGAAAGAGAGAAATAGAAAGAAGTATACCTACACTTTTGGCTGGAGCAAACGACGACGAATTTGTTCACGAACTGTTGTGGGACGATGGAGCTGAAGGCTTCGTACGAACTGGGAGGAGACCAAAGGAGGCTTTTCACGCGAAAAATGGAGATAAAGACCAAGCGGGAGGAAGAGATTATGCGAACTGCAGAGAGCGACCAGGACTTGGGGGTTTCGTGAACTGCTGAGGAGGAGAGGACTTCGTGCCAACTGCAGAGAGGGAGAGGGATCATGCAAATTAGAGAGAGTGAGGGCTGGATGAGCTTTGTGCGATCCAAAGAGAAGAGGGGGCGGTTCACGAATGAGAGGAGTTGCCAACTGCAGAAGAGATGGGCTAGGTTTCTCACGTGAGAGGGAGAGAGGGATCGTGGGATGGAAAAGTTCCGAACTGCAGGCGTTGAGCATGAAGCCTAGAGATTTTCGGAACTGTTGAGAGAACAGAAAATTTGGTTTCTTTTTCCTAGATGGGGTCATGGGCTGGACCGATCGTTGGACATTTAAAAGCCTTAATGATGTCAGAATATAGCGATCTTGGGCTCGTTAGATTCGTCTCGTCGAGCCGTTCGATTCGAGTATAAGCTCGTCAAACTTGGAGACCGTTTGGTAACTCAAATTGCAGTTTGAACCTTTTGCAGTGTTTTGGGTTATTGTTTAGGACTCATTTGGGCTCGGATTGGGTTGAATTCGGTGTCATTGGGTTCGAAACGAGTTGATTTGAAGTTGAATTAGAATTAGATTGAATTTTATTTTGATTCGAGTCGAGTGATAGGTTTGAGTCAATGCTACGTCAGTAGGCATCCACTTAAGTGAAATCCTATGGGTGCGACATCTACTCTAGGCTACGAAAACCTAGGTGCTAGAATTGAATCCGGGAGAAATTAACCTTGAAAAAGAGGTCAACAAATGGACCTCCAATAGGCATGATAAACTTGCCAAAGTTTATCATGCGTATTGGTGTTGACCAAAATGATCAACTAGATCCAAGATTGAAGTATAAGAATCGAAAGAATTCGTACTTTGATAGATAGAAAGAAAAGTTTATAAAGATACTTGAGTATGATGAATTGATTTGAATTTTGATGTTAGTAGAAAATTAGGATATAGGTTGATAGAGTTTCGAGTCGATTCAGTGATTTTGAAGTTGATGTTGGCATTGATGCTTTAGTGATTTGAATGTAGTTTGGCATGAATATAGATTTTCAATGTGATTTTGGTTTGAATATGATTTTGATAAGACTAGAGTCTTCTTTCTAGTTCAAGATGAAGGATGCCATTAAGTGGGAACTTACACCTAACTCAACGAACTAAAAGGCGTCTTCTAAGAAAAGAAAGCAACCTATGGAAAAGATTGTATCTAATTTTGGAAGGTTTAAAAAATTAAATTTTACACTAGGATGGTGCCACGAGGGGCGTTCTCCAACTCTAGCGGATGATCGTAAGGAAAGGATGCCTAAGTGTGGGGACTCACACCTAACCTTAGAGGATCAGAAGATCATATGAAAAGGAAGCTTAAGTATGGGGACTCACACCTAATCATAGATGATCGATTTAAGATTTAAAATTTACACTAGGATGGTGCCACGAGGGGCATTCTCCAACTCTAGCGGATGATCGTAAGGAAAGGATGCCTAAGTGTGGGGACTCACACCTAACCTTAGAGGATCGGATGATCATATGGAAAGGAAGCCTAAGTGTGGGGACTCACACCTAACCATAGAGGATAGATTTAAGATTTAAAATTTACAGTAGGATGGTGCCACGAGGGGCATCCTCCAACTCTAGCGGATGATCGTAAGGAAAGGATGCCTAAGTGTGGGAACTCACACCTAACCTTAGAGGATCGGATGATCATATGAAAAGGAAGCCTAAGTGTGGGGACTCACACCTAATCATAGTGGATCAATTTAAGATTTAAGATTTAATGAAGAGAAGATGCCGCTAGGGATGCTTATACTTAACTTCTGGATGAAGATTAGGATGCCACTAGGGATGCTTATACCTAACTTCAAGAATGTCAATAGGATACCGTAGGAGGACTTAGACCTAAAGACAGATTTAAGATTTATAATTTAAATGAAGAGAAGATGCCGCTAGGGATTCTTATACTTCTTCTCAGGATGAAGATTAGGATGCCACTAGGGATGCTTGTTCCTAACTTCAAAGATGTCAATAGGATGCCATAAAAGCGGACTTATACCTAAAGACGGATTTAAGATTTAGAATTTAATGAAGAGAAGATGCCGCTGGGGATGCTTATACTTCTCCTCGGGATGAAGATTAGGATGCCACTAGGGATGCTTATTCCTAACTTCAAAGATGTCAATAGGATGCCATAAAAGTGGACTTATACCTAAAGACGGATTTAAGATTTAGAATTTAATGAAGAGAAGATGCCGCTGGGGATGCTTATACTTCTCCTCAGGATGAAGATTAGGATGCCACTAGGGATGCTTACTCCTAACTTCAAAGATGTCAATAGGATGCCGTAAAAGCGGACTTAGACCTAAAGACTAATTTAAACAGGATTGGCTGCCGTAAGAGCAGACTTAAGCCAGAAAGTCAGTAAGATGCCGTAAAAGCAGACTTAGACCTAAAGACTAATTTCATGGTGGTGAATTTTTAAAGTAAAGTTGATTTCTTTAAAGCTTTGAATCTTTTCCCTCAACCACAAATGACTTTGACAACTTGCAAATGTTCTACTAGAGATCATAAGCTTTTATACATGTCATTTTTTAGAAGGGAAAGAAACATTTTGAAGATTGATAAACTTGAAAATCTTTTGATTAAAATTTTGTTTTATCCTTCACTATAAATGATCTTTATAACTTACAAATAATCCACTAGGGATTATGTTTTTATACCGAATCATCATATGTGAGGAAAACAAAAGGGGAGTAGTTCGATTATCTTTGATAAATAAATACCTATCAAAGCATCTCGACCACTGGAGGAGAAATGCAAGATTTTGATTAAAGATTGATTCTATGATTGAATTTGTCTAAAATAACTCAAAGAAAATCATATGAATTTTCTAGAGTCCTCATTTGCATGTTCTAGGAGAACTAAATGCAACATAATAAAATTTTCCTTAGAAAATTTTAACTTTTGCATGAGTTGTTGAAGAATAAGAAGAATATTTAAGCATCCTTCATAGTGACAGCACTAAGGAATATCAAATTCTCATAATGATTGAGAAAAGTTTGATTTTCATAAAAAAGTGAAAGCTTTATTTTTCATTTGATAATTTTCTTATAATATTTAAAAGTGATCGCTTAAGTTTTAATCATCTTAACCCAATGAAAAAGACATGGGAAAAGATTCAAAAACTCAACGAAAGATAGGTTGACTCCCTCTGAATTAAAGAGTTTGAATATGACCAAATTGAGTTTTAATCAAATAATCAAAACTTAACAACTTTCTTTAAAGAAAATTGTAGTTTCAAATATTTTGAATTTCAATGCTAACAGTAATAGAGTTGTTTAGACTCTAGCATCCGATTCTAGTTTATAATAAGCTTAAGATATACCTTGAATTGAATTTTATATCTATTTGATGAAGCCATCATAGAATTTATCCGGAATAGAATCCCTCCAATTCTAACATCCAAGATTATTCAATAATGGACTAGGTCAAACTATAGTTTGATTTTGATTTGGCATTTAGCAAAGATTCAAACAAAGATATCGTTGACATCACTAAGGATAGAACCCCTCATGTTCTAATATCCTAGTTTAGTCAATGATATATTTAAAATTCAGACATGACATCTACTCATAGTGAATGAGAACATTAGACAATCATCTCAAAACCAACTAAAGGATGTTCTTTAGTTCAGTTTCAAAATTTTAAATCTAAAGAAAGTGATTTTTATATGCACAAATATAACTATAGATCATCCAGTATTAGGATCCTGTCTAGAATCTCATTCAAATTAGAAGATGTTCAAAAAAGAGTTAAAGATATTTGGATAATGGTTTGTTTATGCATCTCAATTAGATTAGATATGTGAAATCAAATAATGCACAACCAGCACCATTATAATTCCATTTAGATTGATCATCTGTGTGATTTTTCTTTATAATTTTAAGATATGAAATGACCTACTCAAGTTTCTAACTAAAGAGGTCTTAAGATTTAGATTTTGTTAACCCAGATCAAAGCTCCCTATAAGCAAAACTGGGGTTTCCTTCTTATCTTTTCATTCTTTTTGAATTAAGAACTATATCCAAAGAGAATTAAAGTAGAAGTAGAAATCTAATATTTCTAAATTTTTTAGATTATATATATTTTACATCTAATAAAACATCAATACTTGATGATGAATCAAAATTTTGAATTCTCAAAGTTAAGTGTTAAAAATACTAAAGGATGAATAGGTCCTATGTATTTAAGATTTAGAAAGGGAAGCCTCTTTTTTTTTTTTTTTTTGCTACACATTTAATGAATGTGTTTCTTTTTTCTTTTCTTTTATTTTCCTTCTTCACCTTTTTTTTTTTGTAGAGGCTTCCTTTATTTAAATCTTGAAAGGATTATTTCAGTTGTAAAATCATCTTCTAAGTATAAGAGTTAAAAAAAATAACACTCTTATACAAGGAAGATTGATTTACAAATTGGACCCGATCCTTATAGTATGAATAGACAACTTAGTTAAGAAAATTATAATATAAGTTCATCAACTCATAAGATGCTTATGAGATGTATTACAATAAAGAGATGAATAAAACTTCCACCTCCTTCAATTTCAATTTGACATAAATCTTAATTCAAAAGAAGTTATTTATGGATATCATAATGGGTGAACCCAAATATGATAATAATTTATTTATTTATTTTATTACTGAAGAAGGAAACTGTCAAAGATGTTATGAAATCGACTAACTTAGTTTCAATTCATAATGTGTTAATTAATTTTGAGGGAAAGCCACATGATAAATGGAATGTTAACCATATCATGGGTTAACCTTAATAAAGAAACTTGAATTGTCCTAAGTTTTCGACTCGAATGAAATTTAAGATGATCAATCGTAATAAGAATTGTTCATGATTTTTCTCAAATGGAATAATAAAGCTAAGAATAAACTTAGCTAATATTTGATTTATAAAATATCACCATAAGAGAAAACAATATATGATGAGCAAAAGCTTTTATATAACTTGTCTATTTATCTTCATCGCATGCCTTAAGATCCATATTTTATCAGAGTTAAACCACATGACAGAGGACAAATCGTCGTATCCATGTAGTACTCTTATGAAATAGGATTTATAGGCATATTAAACTTTAACCTACAATAAGGTTAAAGATGAGGGGATTCATAATGATTTTCAAACTTCAACACATCAACCGATAATTACACATTTCTAAATTTAGAAAATTATAATATGGTTGAATAGAAAATTTGAAAATATAATTAAATTTAATTTAGACTATTACTAGAAACCTAGTAAAACTAGTTGAATTTTTTAGGCTTTGAGGTTTCAAAAGAAAACGAGATTAATATATCTTCATCTAAAGCGTATACCCAAGTGGAGGGAGGGAGGGAACACACTTTTCATTTTAGCATTGATAACCATTGGTCTTATTCTTTAAATGTTTAGAGGAGTCAACCACAATGAAGTTTTAATTACAATTTAAGGAAGATAGAGGTAAATTTCTTAAAAAAAAAACAACCTGCTATTTTCTCTAAGAAAAATTATTTTTATAAGCTTAACTTGTATTTGAACTTTCAAACTTTCTCAATGTAAATTGACTTTAATCTTGACAATCTTGCGTAGATCAGATTTTGGACCCTGTCCTAGCAAACATATCTAGCTAAAAAGGACATGTAACTACAATATGTTATTAGGACAAGCAGAAAGTTTTGATTTGAAGGTTTGAGCTTTTGGACCCTGTCATACCACACAAATTAAGCTATAAAAATATATAACTATAATATGTTGGTTTAGATAAGGAGAAAACTTTGATTTGATTTAAAAGCTCAAATTTTCTTAAGATTTGTCCTACTACGTGTTGAGTTATAAAAATATATAACTGCAACTTGTTAGCTAGGACACGGAGAAGTTTAAATTTTTTAAAACTTAAAATTTTTCGGACCCAATCCAAATAATACATTAAGTTACTAAAAGAAGTACCTGTACATATTACTAAAAATTGGGCAAAGAGATTTTGGACCCAATGCTAAGTCAAGCATCAAGCTACAAGAAAAATGTAACTGCAACATTCGAATTAGCACAGAAAATTTCTTTACAAAAAGGTCGTATAAAGGAGCTTCCCATCAGTTTTCTAACGGGGTCCAAAATAAGACCTCTAAAATTTATTTAGATACCGGCCAAATTATCCAAGAATGAAAAGAATAAAAGAACCGGCGGAAGAAAGGTAGTTACAACCTATGACGAGCACAAGTATACTACCGATTAAAGGGTATAAAATACTACAAAAGATGGAGAGAAGATTGATCCCTAGCGGAGTCGCCAGAAAAACCTTGGTGGGAAAAATATTGTCACCACACAGATTTTAATTTCTTCTATTTTGTAATCGAATAGTACATTGAGAATAAAGTACAGTCTCGAGAGGCCGACACAATATTCTACAATGGATTCAATATCAGAATAGGGTTTTGAAAATTGATATTTCTATAATCAAACATAGTTCAAAGAATAACATATCATCTCAAAAGATGAACATGAAATTCTATAGAATATGTTTAAAGATAAAAATATGGTTTTTGAAAAAAGTTTATTCAATTCTTTTATTTAGATATGGCAAGATGAATATTATATCATCTTAAAAGACAAACATAATATTCATCAAGATATCCAAAAGCGAGAATGAGTTTTGTAAAATTCATTATTTCTAAAGTTGAATATAACAAGTATAATATTATATTATCTGAAAAGATAATAATAACATTCTACAAGTTTATTCAAAATTAAAAATAAGGTTTTTTAAAAAAATATCTACATTCCCAAAGATTCTTCCCTTGTTTTATATGAATAAAACAAGGTTTATTTTAGTCTGGGGTTCTCAAATCCCTATAGGAGCAAGCTCCTATAGTTAATTACATCCTAGGAGGAATGCTCCTAAGAAAAATCTTGATTAAAGCAGTGATTTCATACCCTTTTGACTACAAAGTAGAAGACAAGGAACAAAAGTAAAGAATTTTCAAGGAGAAAGCTCAATATTGAACATTTATTAGTGAGTCAAAGGAGAAAAAGTAGGAGCCGGATTCTGAGAAGCTCAGAGACAACCTCAGTCTATCCTATGTTGGGCTTTACATTTTAAGAGAAAATTTAATGTTTAAGTTAACATTTTATTAAAAATTTGGGATTATATTCCCGGAGGGCGAGGACTTAAGATCTAAAAAGAATCTGCCTCAGAACCTAAATCTAATTTGGGTACTACAAAGTAGCGACCCGAACCTAACTAATGAAGTGCAAATCTGGACTTATCTCGGCCTGGATTGGGGAGCCAGCTAACCACCTAGGCGCTTTAAAACCATGTGTCCAGTCTCTTATGAAAGATGGGTAGGGATGTTGTTTAGGTTTTAATGAATTGGGGGCCGACATCTAAGACAGACCCTAATTGGCTCCTCAACTTATGTAGGGTGAAAATGTCTAGAAATGCTATTAATATTTTAGACTCTTTTTAATTTATATCTAATGCAATGCATGCTAATTGACTCGAATGCATAAAATGAATATGAAACAGTTTTAAAATTAGGCTTAGAAAATAGGTTTTTTCCTAGAGATTGCACAACTTTCCCTTGACAGAACTGCACCCTCATAGGTCAAGTGGTCTGCCAGAACCCGCAGGCGGGGAGGTGCCTAACAAGGAAGAGAAAGTATTAATATGTTTATGTTGACTCTCGACGATCCCGAGCTTACTTCTTAGATCGTTAGAGTTACTATGTGAGCCTAAAAATTTTATTAGAAGTTCAAGTAAAAGAATTTTAAGTGTACCCTTACGAAAAAAAAAGCACTCCGATTCGTATCCATGCTAAAATAAAATATGGCATGCAATGGCCCTAAAAAAAGCTACTGCACAAACAATGTAAACAAACAAATTAAATAATCCAAAAATATATTATCCAATGTCCAATGTCCATATTACACCCAGAATTTATAGAAAAGTAAAGTGGTCAGGCACCACTAACAACAAACCCGGATTCTAATCCTAAGAATGACGCAAGTGATTTTTGAACTGGGATATACTGTTTCTTGAATCTTCATTTCTTCATCTTCTTTCTTCGATCTTCTCGTTATGTCTTTTCTTCTTCTATGAACTTCTCGGGTCCGCCGTGTTCTGAATATCCAAATGAAAATAAACTCATCCCTAAGAGGGGTATTTTCTTTTCTATTTGGATACTAAAATCATCCTAATTTGGCTTTCCAAATAAAAGAGAATAATCCTTTAAGGTATATTCTCTTTTCTTCGGATTCCAAATTGAATGTGATATCTCATTTTCAAAATCACTTTCACATATCTTGACTTTTAATACATTACATTTACATTCATATTTACATCACAGAAAGAAAAAGAGAATCTAGACCACCTATAGGGTTATCCTAAGCAAAAATTATCCCAAGCAGTTATATATAAGCATTTAAATTAAATCACTCAGCCACACTTGGCCACACTCTTTTTATTTGGGGGCTAAGCAACTAGAGCACCAGTAGCATCTATATAATTATTAATTTATTAGCCCCCTTTACTGCCCTGTACGAGTGTGGCCAGCTGCATAAAATTTTGTTAACAACCAGATCGTTCCTAACCTATGGGTAATCTAATCGTCAATCAAATCACAACATAGAATGCAGTAAAAATAAAGAAAACAAACACACCAACCATTTTACAACCAGCATGCAATAAAACTCGAGAAAAAGCCCGTCACAATGCATTAAAGAAATAAATACCGCCCTAACCTAAAACTAAAGTCGGTTGTCCTAACAAACAATTCTAAGTATGTGCAACAGGTTATGTGGTTTTGATATGTCCTATATAGGTTAATTATTGACTAAAGTTTTCTAATTGATTGAATTTTAATTTAAAAATGTTCACTAATTCTAGGGTGATGTGTCACTAAGTTTTCTATGTTATAAGTTTCTATCCTATAGTGTGCATGCATCCTAAGTCTAGGTTTTCTAAGACTCTGTCCTTAATTATTGTCCTTAAGTGTCATTACTGTTATATGGGATAAAAAACATTTGTTATTACTAACCCTTAGGACTTTTCATATATGTAAAGGGATTTAAGGTTCTAAAATAAAGTGAAAAGTAATCCTAATTAAATTGAAGTTACTACAGGGACCTAAAGGAAGGGTTCACGCACACCACATCAAGGGGCCCCTAAAAGTTTTCTAAGTTTAGAATACTCACAGTTACCGGGGGCTATGACCCGGTGGTTCCGCCCGTAGAACCTCTACCCGGTTGGATAGAGGTGACTGACGTCATTAGCTCCTTGTCCTTTTGTTCCCTCGACCGGTACCATTCCTCGCAATTTATGTCAATAAAGAAAAGAAAAAACAAGGATTAGAAAGCACTTTTAATAAATAATAATGAAATAATTAAAATTTATTGAAAATAAAGACGTACCTTTCTTCGGGCTTGAACACTGGCTTTGTTGATTGCACTTTTAGAACCTTTATTTTGTAAGCATATTGTATACCTTTCCAATATTTACTTCCACTCTTCTAAACTTATACAATTTTCACAAAATAAACAAGTTACTTCTCATACTTGCACAATTCATCCTTCCTAAAATCACATTCTACGCTTTCTTTTCAGAACATTTCAATATTCGATGCACATTTCAACACATTTTACTTCCCAACACATTCCACTTTTTATAATTACTCTTATACTTTTCAGAACATATACTTTTCCTCGTAATACCAAAATCATCACTTTTCATAAGACACACATTTAACTTTTCCATATACCTCTCTACAAAATAAATCACTTTCACTTTTTAACATAAGTTTTCACTTTTCAAATCACCCACAAATTCCACTATCAACCCAAATGAATCTCAAATTTTCAAAATTCAAACATTTTCTAACACATATTTTTCAAAATATCTCATCACTCAAACACACATATACCTTCCAAAAACACACTTTTCAAAAAACAGACACTTTTCTACTTTTTATATACATCTTTAAACTTTTAAAATACACATACTTCTAAAATTCACACTCCACATTTTCACTACAAAATACCTTTCTACACATTTCAAAATTTAATACATATACTTTACTTTTTCTTTTACCATTCTCACACAAATATATATATATATATATATATATATATATATATATATATATATATATATATATATATATATATATATATATATATATACATTTATATTTAAAACATTTCTACATTTAAAACATACAATCTCCACTTCTCAAAACACTTTCCTTATTAATGCCAATATTTTTTTATTTTTCACAAAACACATTTTCCACTTTTCAAAACATATAAGACTGTAAAAAAAAATCCAAACACTTGCTTTTCACTTTTATAAAATATACAAAGTTCTCATTCCTAAAAATTTATTACAATTCACCTTTCCGAAAATACACTTATCGAAATATCTCATCTTTCAAATGTACACATGCATACACTTATCTACTCTTTAAATCATATAAAATATTTTTTTAAAATCAAACCACTTGCTTCCTTTCATGAATATAATGTAATACTCCATCATCTTTCTTTCTCAAACCACAAAGAAAACACTCACGTATGAAGCACAACTATGTATACCAAAACTCCGTCAAACATATATATTAACTCTCTGATTAAAGTTCATCAAATCATATATAATTATTTGCTAAATATTCACAATTAGCATCATACCCCATCGCTAATATAACCAAGTATCAGAAACTTCCATTAAGAATTATAGGAAATAAGAATAATAGCTACATTTTCTTGAAACAAATCAAATCCATAAAGAAAGAGCTCCCCATAAGCATGAAAGTCATGAATTCTCTTAATCTAAATAAATATCAAATCAAACTAAAACGAGAGTTTTATGCATATTGAATTGCATAAAGATGAAAATAAAAGACAAGAATCTTTTTCTCAATCATAATTTTTTTTTATGTGTATCAAAAATGTTGAAAACAAATTTCACAATTCCAGACAGAAACGGTTTATTATTATTTCCTCTCAAAATTAGAAGTGATCCCCATTAATTCTCTTACCCAACAGAGAAGGGGAAGAAAATTAATAGAGGTGACGGTGAAAGATGGAAATGAAGAATGAGAGGATGATGGAGAAAGAGAGAAATAGCAAGAAGTATACCTACACTTTTGGCTGGAGCAAACGACGGCGAAGTTGTTCACGAACTACTGAGAGCGACCAGGACTTGGGGGTTTCATGAACTGCTGAGGAGGAGAGTACTTCGTGCCAACTACAGAGAGGGAGAGGGATCATGCGAATTAGAGAGAGTGAGGGCTGGATGAGCTTCGTGCGATCCAAAGAGAAGAGGGGGCGGTTCACGAATGAGAGGAGTTGCCAACTGCAGGAGAGATGGGCTGGGTTTCTCACGTGAGAGGGATCATGGGATGGAAAAGTTCCGAACTGCAGGCGTTGAGCATGAAGCCTAGAGATTTTTGGAACTGTTGAGAGAACCGAAAATTTGGTTTCTTTTGCCTAGATGGGGTCATGGGCTGGACCGATCATTGGACATTTAAAAGTTTTAATGATGTCAGAATGTAACGATCTTAAACTCGTTGGATTTGTCTCGTCGAGCCGTTCGATTCGAGTATAAGCTCGTCAAACTCGGAGACCGTTTGGTAACTCAAATTGTGGTTTGAACCTTCCGGCAGAGCTTTGCGTTATTGATTAGGACTCCTTTGGGCTCGGATTGGGTTGAATTCAGTGTCATTGGGTTCGGAACGAGTTGATTTGAAGTTGAATTAGAATTGGATTGAATTTTATTTTGATTCGAGTCGAGTGATAGGTTCGAGTCAATGCTACGTCAGTAGGCGTCCACTTAAGTGAAATCCTATGTGTGCGACATCTACTCTAGGCTACGAAAACCTAAGTGCTAGAATTGAATCCGGGAGAAATTGACCTTTAAAAAGAGGTCAACAATTACATGTGTATACATAAAAATATAAATTGAATTTGAATTAAGATTGTTGAAATTAAAGCTTATTCACTCTACTAAATGTTTTTTTATCATGAATATATTTTAAAATTTGATAAATAAGATTCATTATTTTTCATAAATCATGATCGTTATTCATATAAGACATATCGGGTTTGCTTTGTAGTTTATTCCTCCCTATATGAGAGAGTGAGTTATTCTTCTCTTTTATTTGGAAGATAATCTTTATAACTAAGATTCTTCAAAATTTAGAAAGGAAGCAATTTGCAAAACAAAAGTCAGAAGAAGGTAAAAATTAGCCTAAAATCTAAAGATGCATAATGATGCCAAAGGTAAAAGATGCACTAAGTTTGTCAAAAATAAAAGATGCATAATGTGCACCAAAAGATAATAAAAGAAGCAAAAAAAACCCAATTTAAATTAGCTTCTCCTTTTGTTAAATCTTTAAATCTTAGAAAATCCATGTGTTTCATAATATTTTTAAAACTTGATTTTGGAAAATCCTGGTTCTTCACTCATCACTTTTACAAGAATATTCTATTATATATATTTCATGCTAGTAATCTAAAAAGTTTAAGTTTTCCTTTCTAATTATAATTCTTAAATTAGATATTTGTTTAAATAAAATATTTTAGTCTTTAAAGATGTTAAGCTAGATGTGCAAACTCTAGAATCCAAATCCTTTGGTTGCAATAAATTAAACACTTATCTTATTTAGTCTTTTCTATTTCTATAGTAAGTTTATTACATTTTGAAAAATGTCCACAAGAGTTCTCATGTCTGTGATGGTTCTTTCTTTACCTTGAGTTGTTAGTCATTTTGGGTTTGTTTATTTTATGCATTTCTTATTTCTATTTTTTATTTTTCTTCATGTTAATTTCCCTCTTTTTGAGATGTCAAAAGGGTGAGTAGTATTTTATTGCGCTATTTGTTGTTGTTGTTGTTGTTTACATATTATTTTAAATTTTTAAAAAATATTAACACTCCTTTTCTTACAATCGATGTTCATCAGTGTGGGAGTTTATAGGAAGGAAACTTTTCAAAAATCCAAAAATAATAATATTTTCCATCATCAAAAAGGGGGAGATTGTTACAAACCTGATTCAAATACTATAATTTTGATGATATCAAATATTATTATGTTTATTACTACTTTCTCTTTTTTATATATTTTGTTTAATGTTTGTGTGTACGAACATTTTAGGAAATCAATCCATCATTCACTTGCAATTTTGATTAGCTCAAGACTGGGTAGACTAGGATTACAGTAGATTTTCATTTTATTCTATATTTTCTCCTTTCTTGAGTCCTATTATATAATTGGGTGGATATTATTTCTAAGTAACCTTACATAAAAACACATAGGGAGAGATAAAAATATTTTTGAGAAAGTTATTATTTTAAGTAATTTATACTGCACGATCTTGGTTTCGTACTATATGAAGTAGTTTGTACTGTATGATTTTAATTTATACTATACAAAATATTTTGCTATATTAAAACCCTAGTTGCCAAAGTTTAAGGAAGAAACTAATTATATTCTGATCGTATAGTACAATTTGGTTTGTATTGTATGCCCTAATTAAAAAATTTCTTAATTAGTCCCTTAATATCATGCAATCAAATCATGGACAAATATTTTGATTCATCATATGATATAATTAATACTGTATAATTACCCATGTATATAATTGGTGATCCCAGAGATCATATAGAATAAAAACCATGATTTTTGTATTAATAGTATCGTACTATATCCATAGTGCTGGACGATCACCCATATACGAGGTTGGCCGTTCCAAGGATCATCCCAAATAAATAAAAGAAATTTCTACAGTTTATACCATATGATGTTTTGATCGTATTGTACGAAATGTTATAATAGTTGAATAGTTCATATGAATAATCTTATTGGACAAGTCTGAATTACACGGATCATACTATATGATATGTATATCATATTGTACAAATAGAAGATTGATTTCTTGAAATTTAGGGTTTTTTGAAACCAACTATTTATGGATCTCTAAAACTCTTATTAGAAAATCTTTTGTTGTTGGGCTGACCTGAGAGAGATCTTAGAGAAGGAAGAGAGGAGGGCTTTGAAAGAGAGATCCTTGTGATAGAGAGTTGTGAGGGATTCACGAAGGTTTCTCCAAGAAAGGTTTCCATCATCTTCTTCAAGCTTCTTCCTTAGTCCTTTGGTTGCTCTAGGGAGGCTTTCATTAGCATCAGATCTAAGGTTCTCTGCCTACTCTAGGAGGGAGTAAAAGGATTCCAACGTTCTTTGTCTACTCTAAGAGGGAGTAAAAGAATTTCCAGGTTCTCTTCCTACTCCAAGAGGGAATAAAAGGATTTAAGGAACTCTACCTCACCAGGTCGATGGAAAGATTTTTTAAGAGTTTCTCTGCCTTGATGTGGAGGCAAAACGAGAGACACTACTTCTAGTGTAATACCTAAAAAAGAGGTTTCCAGAGAGTGGATGTAGGTCAAGTTGACCGAACCGCTATAATTTTGGTGTGTTATTTATCTTTAATATTTTGAATTTAATTTATGTATTATTTTGTGATTTGTTTTGTGGTTGAGATCTATGATTTTTTTATTATAAAGTTTGTGTTACTTTTACTTTAATTAGATCTTTTAAAATATTCAAAAAGATTTCCAAAAGATTTTTTTTTTCCATAAGAAATTTTTTAAATAACCAATTCAACCCCCCCCCCCCCCCCGACTTGGTTAGCCTCGAACTAGTTCATTAAATATTTTAACAACCCTCACAAACTTTCAATGTTAACCTCTTGATCTTGAACTCTTATATTTAATTCACCTTTGTACACATAAAGGATTGCCTTTCAAGTGGATAAGAAAGTTCTTCCTAAGATAAGGGGTATTTCTATATCTTCTTCCCTATCAAGAATAAAAAAATCTATAGGAAAATAGAAATTTTCAAACTTAATCAAAATATCTTTTACTAACCCTCTAGGTTAAGTGGAAGATTTATCAGCTAGTTAAATAGTGACAAGAATAGGTTGAATTTTTCATATGTCTAATCTTTTAAAAATCAAAAGGGGCACGAGATTAATGCTAGATCCTAATTTACGCAAAGCTCTCCCACAAAATTAATCCCTTATTATTAAAGGAAAGGTGAAACTGGTAGGATCTTCTAGTTTTTCAAGAAGTTTCCTTTAAATTAGAATACTACTTTTGAGTTAATGCTACTATTTCAAATTCTCCTTACTTCCTTTTCTTATTCCATATATCTTTCATAAACTTTGCATTAGTGGGCATTTTCTCTAAGGCTTCAGAGAAGGTTATATTGATAGGTAATTTCTTAAACCCCTCTAAAAACTTAGATAATTACTTTTTAGGAATGTTTTATCAACATCTGAGGAAAGGGTGATGGTCGTCTCTCTACAACCTTCCTAATTAGTTTTTTAGGTTCTTTCATAGGTTCAAGTTATTCAATAGAGGGTTTAGTTTCTAAAGGCTCCCTTTCATCATTATCTTTTTGAGATAGATCTTTGTCCTTATATGGTTCACCTAAATCTCTCCTACTCTTTAGCTAGATAATATTATATTATTCCTACAATTTTTTATTAATCAACCTAACAAGATGCCTTATATGTTCTTCTATTTTTTAAGGGTAGTAGATTGATACTATAGTTGACTTCCTAATTATATAACATCTTTCAATAGTATCTTCTCTTTCCCAAAATAATAGTTTTTCTTAAAAACTATGGGCCAACGCTTTGGCATAGCATCATACAGTGATGAGGCATTTGTTTGTCTAGAATCCCAAATAGAATTAGGGTAATTATGATGCTTATATAGTGTGGCTCTGACTCTTATAGTATTTAATTTCTTTGAAATAATAACTACGTGAGTAGTAAGAATTGACAAAGTATTAGATTCAAAGACTCCAACTACTCTCTTATGATTCAATCTACCAGCAGACCATTAAAATTATTTATAGCCATTTTTTCTTTTAAATCATATGCTTCCTCAAATGGCTTAGACATAAAGATGCTTCAGTTGTAGCATCTCTGATTTATCTAAGAGATCATACTAATGAATTATGAAAGGTCTAAATAACCAATCAATCGGATAAAGGCATGGTGAGGGAATTTCTTATGCATTTTCTAAAACCTCTCTCAACTTTCATAAATTAAATCTCCTTTAAATTGGGAAAAATATGTGATATCATTTCTATGCATAACAATTTTTTAAGGTGAAAATACTTAGCTAGAAATTTGTGTGCCACCTCATTGTAAGCAGTTATAGAGCCTCGAGGTAAAGAAATCAACTACATCTTACCTTTATCCCTTAGAAGAAATGGGAACAATCTATGTCAAATGGCATTAACACCGATGTTGTGAATCTGTTTCAGGAATTATAATTTTGATGACAGCAAACATTTCTAACACTTTTATTTTTCCTACGACTACCTAACCTGCTAACATTTTAGGTCCACAAAGGCCAATTGGAAATCAAGCCAGCTTAAGATTGGGTAGATTAGGACTGAGTATGTCTATAAATTGTAGTTGAGTTGTTTTTATCTTTTCATGAGTCAATTATAAACAAAGTGGGTTCTGATGCGAATAACCTTACACACACACACTCAGGGAAAAATTCTGTCTTATTCTAGAGTTTTTTATTTTTGATCACATCATTTTAGATGATACTACATTGTCTTGGATGATCAGTTAAAAATATAAACCCTAATTAGGGCATCCTGGTTAATACAGCCGTAATTAAGCAATTTATTTTGGATGATAATTACATCATCCTAGAAGATATGCTTAAATTAGAAAGAATCAATTGCTGGATTTATTTAGGCATGTTTTATTTTTGGACATCATCCAGAACATCGTCCTAGACTATGCATTGAAATTATGTTTAAATTAGTGTGATAATTAAGGAAAGAAATTAAGGTTTGATTACTCAATCATATCATCCTTGATGATATCAGAATCGTCCAGGACAATCAGTTAAACAAAACTTAGATTAGTCCTGGACTACTAGGGTGATGTTCTAGACAATGTGTATTGATTTGTGCTAATCATCCAGGATGATATTATATCATCCTAGATGATCAGTTATTTTTCCCATCATCCAGAGATGCAATCAGGGTGATGTTCTGGATGAAGTTTGCATTTTTAAACTAATTGGCCTGCATGATTGTGAAATCATCCGGGACGATCATTTTATTTTTATATCGTCCAGACATACATTCAAGGCAATGTTCTGGATGATGCTCTACCATTTTCAACTAATCATACAGTATGATATACTATCATCTTGGATGATCAAATGAGTCCTTTAATCATTAAGACTCCCCCAGATCATCCTGGTTGGTTGAGTTAGATTTTTATTGATCATCCATGACAATCGGCTGATCGTTCTAGACGATAATGTCGGATTGGTGCATTTAAAAGCACATTCGAAGCTCTTCTATATAAGACCTCTTGTTTACCCAAGATTATATCTCTTGATGTTTTCTTGACCTAAGAGAGCTAAGAGGAGAGGGAGAGGTTGGGAGAGAGAGAGAGAGAGAGAGAGAAGATCTTATGAGGGGGAGTTTGTGAGGGGTTTCATAAAGGTTGCTCCAAGTAAGGATTTGAGTCAACTTCTCTGGTCATCTTCCCTTATTCCTTGGTAGTTTTAGAGAGATATACTTTAGGAATTGATCGGGTTCTCTGCATCTGATCGAGGTTCACTGCCTTCTTTAGGAGGAAGCAAAAGGAGTTGGGTTCTCTGCCTGCTTTAGGAGGAAGCAAAAGGAGTTGGGTTCTCTACCTCACCGGTGTTGATAAAAAGTAGATTTGTACATGCTTCTCCTCCTTGCTATGGGAGAAAAAGGAGAGTCACTGAGTTTAGTGCAATACTAGGAAGGGAGGCTCCAGATAGTGGACATTGGTCAAGTTCACCAAACCACTATAAATCTCTATGTGTTCTTTCTTACTATTTTTTTACATTTAATTTCCACACTTTAATTTTCTTGTGGTAAATTTTTGTTTGATCTAAGATTGTGTTTTTTATTGAGAAATTTTATAAAATACCAATTCACCCTCCCCTCTTGTTTAGCTTTGGGCTAGTTCATAAGGGCTTAACATCCCTAACAAATATTCAAGTGGTATCAGAGCGGGATTTATAAAATTTAGTTTTTGAAAACTTTTGAATTTTGATCCACGGGTAAATCCAGCAATAGTTGAAGGGTACTCTATTACCCAACCACCTCTGTTTGATAATATTCCTTTTGATTTTTGGAAAACTCGCATGTCTATATTTTTTTAATTGATTAACTATCATGTGTGGATGCTTGTAAAAGAAGGTTATTCACCTCCATCTCATAAAATTAATGGCACTAAAATTGAACTTTCTTTTACTGAATGGACATTTGATGATAGGGATTTAGTGAACTTTATGCAAAATGCTTAAACTATTTTTTTGTGTTTTGAAATTGGAAGATTACATGTGTGTTTCAACTTGTTTTATTAGTAAAGAAATTTGGGATAGATTGTGTATCACTTATGAAGGAACAAATGAAGTTAAGCAATCTATGTTGAATTTTTTATTACATGACTACGAACATTTTTGTATGAAACCTATTGAATCAATTTCTTACACGTATACTAGGTTTACTC
This sequence comes from Dendrobium huoshanense, assembly GCA_016618105.1. Lineage (NCBI taxonomy): Eukaryota > Viridiplantae > Streptophyta > Magnoliopsida > Asparagales > Orchidaceae > Dendrobium > Dendrobium huoshanense. The sequence goes on along the minus strand of CM028351.1, from coordinate 35,341,315 downwards.
AAATCATCACCTCATTGCATGCCTTAGGAAGAGAGCAAACTAACTATAAAAAAGTGAATAAAATTTTGAGAAGCTTGCCTTCTTCCTTTGATGCTAAGATTACTATAATAACTGAATCTAAGGATTTGAATACTTATTCTGTTGATAAGTTACTTGGATCACTCATTTCTTACGAGCAAGAGGTGAACTAAAGACAACTTGATGCATGTGAGAAAAAGGAGAAAACTGTTCCGCTGAAGGCAAACGCACGGACACTAATTCTTCCAGGTTTGAAAGTGATGATGTTGCCTAAATCACTAAGCAATTTAAAAGCTTTCTAAGGAAGAAATAAAAGAACCATCATAAGTGGAATAAAGGTAATGGAAATAAAAGTTTTAAAAGTTTTAATGATATGATTTATTTTGAATGCAGGAAGCCAGGATATGTTAAAGTTGATTGTCCTTCACTTAAGACTCACCCAAGAAAGGAGAAAAGTGAGGAGAAATCCAAGTTCAGAAAGGATAAGGATAAGAAGTGGTTCCAAAAGGCATTTTAGGTGGATTTTGCGTCTAACTCCTCTAAGACTGAAGCTAAAGAGGAGATTACAAGCTTGTGCTTGATGGAGGACGATCATCTTGGTCAGTCAGACCAAGAAAAGGTATGTGAACTAACCTACAATCAATTACTTGAATTTCCTGAACAAATTCATGCATCATATAGAAAACTTAAGAAATTGCATGCTAGTTTGAAATTGGAGGCTTTAAATTTGCAAAAAGAGCATGAAATTTTACTTAAAGATCACTCTACAATTGATAGGAATCACATGTCATTACTTGATGAGTTGGATGAATTAAATAAAAAATATATTGAATTATCATATGCTCATGATTCCTTGAAGTCCACTTATGTTGAGTTAGAAAAGATTTTTAAAAATTAGAAAACTTCAAAGCATTTGAAAATGATAAATCAATATTGCATGCATCACATAACTTTAAGAAGAAGCATCACCACCCGAGTAGATTAGTAAACCCTTTTCCTAGCGTTAGATTTTTTTCATGTGGCATGTTAGGACATATTTCACACACTTGTACTATTCACCATAGTACATATTGGGTGTGGAAACCCAAATTACATGATTCATAGCATAACACACATCTGACGTTTGATGATTTTATAGGCTTGCTCTCACAAAAGGCCTCATGAGATCATATGGTACCTGGACAATGAATGCTCATGACACATGATTAGAGAAGCCAGCCAATTCATTTTGCTGAAGGCCAGGGCTGGAGGCAAGGTCACTTTTGGAGACAACACCACCAGGAAAGTGGTAGGCGCAAGTATAATCAGAAACTCTAAGAACCTTTTGATTAAAAATATTTATCTTGTAGATGGACTAAAATACAATTTGCTAAGCATCAGTCAGCTGTGCTATAAAGGCTTCATCATAAATATTTTAGCTAATACTTGCATTATTAGCTTTAATAACAATACTGTTTTGCAAGGAAAGTAGATCAACAACATTTATATGCTTGATTTAAATAACATTGAATGCGCTACTTCATTTTGCTTAAAAACTATCATTGATGATTCATGGTTATGGCATAGGAGGTTATGTCATGCCAGTATGATCCTTAGAAGGGTAACCCAAAAAGTCCTAGTTATAGGTGTGGATCCCCAAGCTTAAGTTCACCAAAGACCACCTGTGTGATGCCTACCAACTAGGGAAGAAAGTTCATTCCTCTTTCCATTCCATTAAGGATATTAGCACCTCTAGACCTTTAAAATTCCTTCACATGGATTTGTTTGGACCCATTAGCACTACCAACTTAGGAGAGAAAGTCTATGGATTTGCGATTATCGATGACTATCGAGATTCACTTGGATTAAATTTTTGTCTCATAAGAGTGAGTCTTTTGATGAGCTTAGATCCTTTTCTAATTGGATTTAGAAAAATCTAGGTTGTGAGATCTTGACCATCCATAGTGATCATGGAGAAGAGTTTGAAAATGAAAGATTTGGAGACTTTTGGTGGTGGAGTAGACTACTCATGTAGTGTTTGATGAATCTGATCCTAAGGAGTCTAGTGTTAAGGATGAAGATGGTGTTGGAGAGATTTCCAAAGGAGTTGAAAATTTGGAGAATAGGGTAGAACCCCAAAACACTAAAGGAGCATGTGAGATTACCCAAGGAGTAAAAAATGCAAATCTGGAGGAAGGGGTAGAACCTACACACACCTTGCCTAGAGATTGGAGATATTCTTCAAATCATCCTAAAGAACTAATCTTAGGACACCCTTCTGAAGGTGTTTGAACTAGGCATGTACTTAGGAAGGAAGTAAACCACTATGCCTTTATCTCAATGACTGAACCCACCAACATCAATCAAGCTCTATCATATGAGTTTTGGATCTTAGCCATGTAAAAGGAATTAAATTAATTTGTTAGGAATAATATTTAGGAGCTTGTAGAAAGACCAAAGGGATAAAGTGTATTTGGAACCAAATGGGTCTTTAAGAATAAAATGAATGATTATAGTATGGTGGTTAGGAATAAGGCGAGATTGGTGGCTAAGGGGTACAATCAAATAGAATAGATTAATTTTGAGGAGACCTTTACAACTATAACTAAATTGGAAGCCATTAAAGTGGTACTAGCCTTTACCTGTTATAAGGGATTTAAGCTTTTCCAAATGGACATCATGAGTCTCTTTTTAAATGTGGTAATAAAAGAGGATGTGTTTGTAGAGCAATCCCATGTTTTGAGAGTTCTCAATTTCTAAATCATGTTTAAAAATTAAAAAAGGCCTTATATATATTAAAATAGGCTCCCAGAGCTTGGTATGAGAGGCTTAGCACATTCTTACTAGAGAGGGAATTTATTAAGAAGAGCATAGACACCACCCTTTTTCTGAGAAAAGTAGGAGATGAATTACTCATTATTCAGATCTATGTCAATGATATACTTTTTGGATCTTCTGATAAAAGGCTATGTGATGATTTTTCTAAAACAATAAGTAAGGAGTTTAAGATGAGTATGATGGGAGAGTTTTCCTACTTTTTTGGGTTTAGCATAAGACAATTGAATGATGGAATCTTTTTAAATCAATCCAAGTACATAAAGGATAACTTGAAGAAATATGAAATGAATAAAGCCAAGCCAATAAATACTCCCATGACCTCCAGTGTTCAGTTGGATAAGGACCCAAATAAAAAATATGTTAATCAAAAGAAGTACATATGGATGATTGGATCTTTACTTTGCCTGACTACGATCCAACCTTATATAATGTTTAGTGTTTATCTCTGTATTAGATTTCAAGCTTATCTTAAAGAATCCCACCTGACTACAGTTAAAAGAATCCTTAGATATCTCTTAGGGACCTAAAAATTAGGAATCTGGTATTTGAGGCATAGCAGTTCTTTTGGGATTATTGAATATTCTGATTCTGATTTTATAGGATGTAGGGTGGATATGAAGAGCACTTCTAGCACTTATTAATTCAAAGGATATTCTTTAATATCCTGGTCCAATAAAAAACAAAACTATATTGCACTTTCCATTGTTGAAGCTGAGTACATTGCCTTAGGAAGTTATATGGCCCAAGTCCTTTGGTTAAAGCAATAAATTTTGGATTTAGGATTACTTGTAGGCACAATTTTAATCTTTTATGACAATACTAGTTCAATCTACATCTCTAAGAATCCTATACAACATTCAAGGACAAAACACATTGACATAAAGTATCTTTTTATTAGAGACCATGTGACCAAAGGAGACATTTCAGTATCTTAAGGACCAAATTGGGTATGATTGACATAAATGCATGAACTTGATTCTTATTCGATATGTTGGTTGGTATTTTCCTTTTTTCTCATTGCATGTAGCTTTCTTTGTTTATTTTTGTCATTCTTTTCATGTGTTCATTTATGTTGTTTTAATTTTCTTCTTTTTTTTTTCATTGCTCACCACTGAATTGATATTTTATGCCTTATTTTTATTTTTAAAATTTTGGAGTTAATATTTGACATCCTTAAATCAGTTAAAGGGAGAAACAACGTTAATTATTTCCCTTATTATAACATCTTTTAGCTGTGTAATTGCCTTTTCTAACCAAATTTCTATCTCAAATTAACAACTGGACTTTGTAACTGAGATCTTTTTTATCTTACTACAGTAATTTATCTTATATATATAAAGTTCAATGTCTTTATATTAATTTCAAACTTTCATATTCTTATTGTTGCATTTATCATATAAATTTGATTTTATTTTATGGTTTATTCTTCCTTATATTAGAGAGTGAGTTTTTCTTCTCTAATATCTGAAATATATACTCACAACTGAGAGTATTTAAGAGTTTTGAAAGATATCTAGCTTGCAAAAAATGTCAAGGGCATAAAATGAGCCCAATATATATATATATATATATATATATATATATATATATATATATATATATATATATATATATATATATATATATATATATATATATATATATATCTTAGAAGAATTCAAGTGTTAGTAAATAATTTTAAAGGCTCGATTTCAAAATTCATGATTGTAAATAAATACTTTAATATATTATTCTATAAGATATTTTTCTAGAAACAAGTTTTAAATGGATTTCTCTTTCTTATCCAATTGATTTTTCTGAGTTAGATCTTTATTTTTAAAAGATGATTTGCCCTGTCAGAAGTCTGAACTAGGGCTAATAGAATTGGTTATTCCATTATTTTTCAGATTTTGATGATGTTAACTCATTGATTCTTACAAAATTTTTATGATGTTAACTCTTTGATTCTTACAAATTTTTAATTCAATTACATGGAATTTATCATACTCGTGCTTTGATTAAAAAAAAGCTTTGTTTTCCGTTCATTTTGTCATTATTAATGTCTTTTATGTATTTTATTTTTTCTTTTACTATGGTTTTTCATGCTTTTGGGCCTTCTTTTATCATCTCCATCCATCTCTAGAATTTTATTTTTTGGACACATCGTCCTGGATAATATTCATATCATCATGGACGATACATTCAATCCACTCTTAAAATTCCATCTGACGGCCAATATGACTTCTCTATTTTTTATCATCATGGACGATCCATTATCATCTTGGATGATATGATCATTTATGTTTCAATTATTTTTTGATCATCCTGGCCGATCCTCCTCATCCTGGAGATCTTTAGAATTCCTTCTCAATTTTTGGTGATCATCCTGGATAATCCACCTGTTCATCTTGGATGATCCACATGGCATGTTCATTACATATCTTTAACTCAGCTAGTATGATCAATTATTATTGATCGCCCTAGATGATTTGCTTTTTAAATGGTCATTCAAAATGACTCCTTGGGATGATCGCTTGTGTCTTATCATCCCAGATGATGTCTAATCATCCTGAAGGATATTACTGCCTTTTTGACTAATCATCTCGAATGTAATATTTTCACCTGATTGTTCTTGATGATTCTATATTCATCCTGGATGATTGGTCCATTTCTTTCTAAACAACAGCCTTCAAACAAATTTTCTCACCCCAACTTCCTTCATTCTTCCTTGCTCTTACTCCTTCTCTGTGGTTCTTATTCATGGATGGTGGAAAGAGATCTTGTATGCCTGTTGGGAGTTCCTCCAAGGCTAACCATAACCCTCGTTTCACTAAGGCAGCCAACCAAGCCACCTATCTGTGTTACAAGATAGTCTGGATCACCTTATCCCGGACTATAAATCCTCATACACTTTCGTACCCTATCCTTGACCTCTTTGCACACACTTCACTCACTTTCATCATTATCCTTACTGTCTCTTTCAATTCTAAACTACTTTTGAATTCTTTGCTAGCCTTCGAATCAATTCTTCCTACACTGTACTTCAATCTTATGTTAATAAGAATCCTGTTGAGATCACATATTAAGATTATCACGAGCTCCTACAATTTTCCACCACTGGAGATAAGCTTCACATCTTGTCTTAAGATCCTGATTTTAACAAGGCTACGGCTAATCACATTTTAAGAAACACTCATGTCTCCTATCATGTCTGGGAGTCTAGTAGCTTACTCAAAGATACTAAGATAATCCAACATGACCTTCATACCTCTATTATTCCAAAAGGTGATGATCATATTCCCATCACTCCACTTCTTTTGATCACCACTTTTTATATCATGGCACACCATGAATTCAGTGCTATTGATCTTATTTTCTACTACATTGAGCACCTCACTAGAATTAGGGATCTAGGACATAGAAGGAACCCAAATCTTGCCTTAGGACACATCCTAACCTATGTCTTGGAATCCAAATATAATCTTCAATATCCTACCCCACTAAACTTTTAGTCTGCCTTATATACCAACAGCTCTTTCCATGTTTTTCATAGTACTCATCTCCACCTGAAGCATGAGGAAGCTGATGGAGATGAGGAGGAGGCATCTCCTACACCTATTCCTACACCTGCTTTGCTCCGCTAGCATACAGCTAGATCAGCTGGTGGAGCGGTTCGACCAGTGGGAGGCTCAGTTTAAGCCCTACGTTGCTACACAGGAGCAACAACATGCAAAGAATGTTGCTTATTTTGACTCGTACATAGCTCACTAGTAGCTCCAGCACGACCAGGACATGGCCTGGTTTGGGGGACAGTTTGCTACCCTTTTTAGTTACTTTCAGTTGCAAATAAAATTTAGGGGCTATCCTTTTTTTGGTTTATTTTCATGATGTCATTTTTTATGTTCTAGTTTGCTTATATTTGGTATTTTCTGTTTTCTCTTTTTTCTTTACCCCCTCCTTTTTTATGATGTCAAAAGGGGGAGTAGTGGTAGTATTTTATTGTATTATTTTCTATTTAGTGATTTGCTTTTAGTAAAATTTGAACTTCCTGATTCACATTTTTTTAACTGCTTAAATTATTTTTGTTTTCCAATATAAAAAAGGGAGAGATTTTTGTGAATTTGTTTCAGGAATTATAATTTTGATGATAGCAAATATTTCCGAGACTTCTGTTTTTCCTATGACTGCCTTGCCTACTAATGTTTCAGGTCCACGAAGGCTAATTACAAATTAAGTCAGCTCAAGATTGGATATATTAGGATTGAATCTTTCTATAAACTATAGCTGAGTTGTTTTTTACCTTCTCTTGAGTCAATTGTAAATAAAGTGGGTCCTGATGCTAAGTAACATTGCACACAAACCCTTAGGAAAAGATTTTATCTGATTTTGGAGTTTTTTTATTTTTGATCACATCATCCTGGAAGATTAGTTAAATAAAACCTTAATTAGGGCATCCTAAATAAGGGAACCATAATTAAGTAAATAGTCATGGATGATATTTACATTGTTCTAAATGATAGGCTCAAATCAGAAAGAATCAGCCGCTAGATTTATTTAGTCATATTTTATTTTTGGACTAGATGATGCATTATAATTATGTCAAAATTAGTGTGTTAATTAAGGAAATCAATTAAGGTTTGATTGTTCAATCATATTATCCTGGACAATCTCAGCATCATCCAGGATGATCAGTTAAACAAACCTTAGTTTCATCCTAGACTACTAGGGCGATGTTTTGGATGATATGTATTGATTTATACTAATCGTCCGGGATGATACTATATCATTCCAGATGATCAGTTATTTTTTCTATTGTCTAGAGATGTAATCAGGGCGATGTTCTAGATGATGTTTGTTGTTTTGAACTAATCGGCCTGGACGATCATAAAATAGTTTGGGATAATCAGTTTATTTTTTCATCATCTAGACATGCATTCATGGCGATGTTCTAGATGATACTATACATTTTTGGACAAATAGTATAGGATGATATACTATCATCCTGGATGATTAGAACAAATAAGTCCTTTAATCATCCATACTCCCCCAGAGGTTGGGAGAGAGAGAGGATCTTATGAGGGGGAGTTTGTGAGGGGTTTCACAAAGGTTGCTCCAAATAAGGATCTGAGTCATCCTCTCCTTTCATCGTCCCTTACTCCTTGGTGGTTCTAAAGAGGTCTACTTCAGCAATTGATCAGATTCTTTTCCTACTTCAGGAGGAAGCAAAAGGTGTTGGGTTCTCTGCCTACTTTAGGAGGAAGCGAAAGGAGTTGGGTTCTCTGTCTCATCGGTGTTGGTGAAAAGGATGTTTATACATGCTTATCCACCTTATTGTGGGAGTAAAAGGAGAGTCACAGAGTTTAGTGTAATACCCGGAGGAGAGGCTCCGGGGAGTGGACGTAGGTCAAGTTGACCGAACCACTATAAATCTCTATGTGTTCTTTCTTTCTATTTTTTCACATTTAATTTCTACAGCTTGATTTTCTTGTAGTGAATTTGTGTTTGATCTAAGATTGTGTTTTTTTTTTGAGAAATTTTATAAAATACCAATTCATCCCCCCCCCCCCCCCCCCCCCCCCCCCTCTTGGTTAGCTTTGGGCTAGTTCATAAGAGCTTAACATCCCTAATGAACTTTCAATCGACACCATTTTACTTAAATGTTACACATATTTCAAAGAAACTGTCTAAGTGTAAGTTAGGATCTTTAATAGGAGTTCCCTAAAATTAAGAATTTTTAACCATTTAAATTATGACAGGTTTCAGCTCAAAAGTATTAGCTTGGATAGTATGTCTATTGATACTTTCATTGATTCTTCTATTATAATGCTAGCAAATAGTTGAAATGATCTACAATGGTCTTGATATTGTACTAGGTTAGACATTTTTTAAAATCTTTTTGGTTTTTTAAATTTTTGAAAGGGTCCTTTTTATTTCTTGATCAAACAACATGGGCTCATTACTAGCTCTACCAGGTATACAGCAAAATTACAACACTAAAAAGTATAATAAAATAATTAGACATAGTTACTTTTAAATTTTTTTTTTATCAAATAGAATAAAGATACATGATTCAAGTAGGTCTAAATATGTACTTAATTCAATAATATAATCAAAAAATGCAATACACACATTACTTTTCCAATAATGGTGCAAAAACCTTTATGTGTGTGTGTGTGTGTGGGGGGGGGGGGGGTGCTTATTGATATATAGCTGATGCAAGTTAGTGTACGCTAGAATGTGACTTATAAAGTTTTAAAATATGCTTAGATTTTCTTTGATATGAATTTAATGTAATCCCAATAATTAAGCAAGTATATTTGTCGAATCATGTAATAAAGTGATAAAGTAGACAAGAAAATGAAATTAGGGGAGTTTTAAATTGTTACAAGACCAGGAAAAAACTACCATCACCAATCCCTATGAGACATTTCCTTTAGAAGAAATAGCTTTAGTCTATGCATTGATTTTATAACTCTTTAGTGATGTATGACATCTATTTTTTTATATATTTAATATAGCAAGGCATTGAAATCTACATGTATGACTTTTCTATTTTTGACACTACATTTGATTTTTATCTTAATCAACTAACCATTATCTAGTTTTGAATTGGGAAAAGTGTTAATTATGGTGACTAAAGGTATTATGCTAGGACATATGATTTCCATGTAGGTTAGGCTAAAGTCCATGTTATAAAAAAGTTGTCACCTCCTACTTCAATGAAAGGCATTAGAAGTTTTCTTTGACATTTTGTATTCCATAGGACGTTTACTAAGGACATTTCCAAAAATTTTAAAATGTTGTTTCTTTTATTGGAAAAGGATATTCCATTTATACTTGATATTGCATTTCTTGATGTCTTTAAAATTTTTAAATAGTATTTAATCATTGCACCTATTATTATTGTACTAGATTGGTCTTTGCATTTTGAATTAATGTGTAATGCTAGTGATTATGTTGTAGGTGCTAGTCTTGGTCAAAGAAAAGATTAAAAGTTTCACGTTATTTTTTGTGGTAGAAGAACATTAAAAGCTGCATAATAAAATCACACAGCTACTGCAAAAGAACTATTAGCTATTGTCTTTCCTTTTGATAATTTTTTCTCATATTTATTTGCACAAAGGTTCTTGTGTATATAGATCATTCTACAATCGAATTTCTTATTACCAAAAAAAATTATAAAACATAAATTGCTAAGGTGGATACATTTGTTAGAAGAATTTGTTATGGAAATCTTAGACAGAAAAGGAACTCATAACTAGATTATTAATCATCTTTCAAGACTTACATTTGAAGAACCTACATCTCATGAAATTGACATTAATGAGTTTTCCCTAATGAATATTTGTTTGCTTTGCATGTAATTTAATTTCCTTGGTATGTTGATATTGTGAATTTTATTATTATTGGTGTAATTCATTTTGATATATTATCTACTCAAAAAACAAATTTATACATGATGCCAAATATTTCTTTTGGGATGAGACATATTCTTTAGGAGACGTGTCCATTAAAATGAAATAGAACCTATAATTAGTGAATGACATGATTCACATTATGGAAGGATATTTGGAGGATTTGAAAATGATTTTAAAGTTCTTCAAATGGGATTCTATTGGCCTATTTTTTTTAAATATATTAATGATTATGTTAAAACGTGTGGTCGATGTCAAAGGGTAGGTATTATCACTAGAAGAAATAAAATGGTCATAAATTATGTTTGGAAACTGAATTATTTGACGTTTGGGGAATTTATTTCATGGGACTATTTGTGTAATAACATGGATTCCAATATATTTTAATTGTTGTTAATTATATTTCCAAAAGGATTGAAGTGGAAACCCTTAACAATCATGCTCAACTAGTACTTTAATTTTAAAGATTTTTTTTCTTCTAAATTTAGACTGTCTAGAATTACAATAAGTGATGGGGGAAGTCACTTTTCCAATAAAAAAATGGAAGCATCGAACACTAAATATGATATCCAGCAAACGATTGTAATAGCTTATCATCTCAAAATTATTGGCCAAGCTAAAATCAATAATAGAGATTAAAAGAATTTTGAAGAAATGAACGAGTTCCAGCATGAAAGAATGGGCTATAAGGATGGATGATGCATTATGGGCCTATAGAACTACTTTTAAAACACTTATTGGAATGTCTCCCTATCAATAAGTCTTTGGAAAAGCTTGTCACCTTCCATTATAGTTAGAACATACAACATTTTTCTGTGGAAAAGAAGAGTAATTTTAATCTTAAGGAAGCAAAAGAAAAAGGTTAATTAAGTTGAATGAGTTAGAGGACTTTAGATGTGAAACTTATAAAAATGCTAGGAAATATAAGGAACAAACTAAATGATGGCATGATCGTAAGCTTCTTAAAAAGGAATTTACCCATGAATAATGGGTATTGTCATTCAATTCTGGATTAAAATTATTTAAATGAAAACTTAAGTCTAGGTAGTATGGACCAATCATTATTAATAAGGAATTTAATTAAGGTACTATAGAAATTATAGATAACAAGACCTCCCAAATTTTTTATGCTAATGGTGTCATAGGTTAAAATCTTATTTAGGAGGGGACATAGACCATTTAAGAATATTTTTTGAGTTGGCTTATCCTTAAAAGAAATGATTAGCATTATTTGGATGAAGAATAAAAACTTAAGGCTGATAGGAGGCAGCCCAAATTTGTTATAAGTTGTGGTGCATTCAATTATATTCTTAAATTTTTATTCAATGTTGTTACTTATGCACTTTAATTTATTTGTTTTTTATGTTGTTTAGTTAAATTTTTCTTAATTAAATTCCTTACTTTGCTTAACTACTAAGATATTCTCCAAATATTACACTTTCATAGCTATGTTTGGAATTTTTTTTAAAATTAAGAATTATATAAAAATATAGTTGATAAAATGAATACTCAAAGAACAATTGTTTCTAATCTTAAAATTAGAACAATTAACTAAAGAAAATTATCTTAGATTGCTTAGTGATAATAAATAATCTAGGGTATGATAGTCTCTTTGCAATGAGTGTTAAACATTTTAATGGACCATGTTTAGAAACTTCAGATAATTTGGATGACTATCATATTAGGGATGCACTTTCTAAACTTGAAGAGAAAAAATCAACCCTAAATAAATTAAAAGAAATAAACATGGGAAATGAGGAAAACCATTATCTGGTCTTCATCACATCTTTATAGAGTAAGAATGAAGCAAATAAAATGTTCATGTTACCATCAAAGTTTAAGGATTGTTTTGCTTAGATTTATGAAAAAATGTCTAGATTATCTCCAAATATAGTAGCCTACAAACTAAAAATTTAACCTAGTATGGTTCTCATAAAATAAGCACCTCTATACATGTGACTTAAAATAGAATAACAAGCCATTACTAAAGTGAAGAAACTAATTGAAGTTGGTTTCATTAGAGAAAAAAATTTCAAACTGGTTAGCTAGCATTATTCCAATCAAGAAGAAAAATGGTCAAATCTATGTTTGCATCAATTATAGATATTTAAAAAAATCATGCCCTAAAGATGAGTTCCCATTGCCCATACTGAAACTCTTGGTAGATATTACTTCCTCCTATGTAATATTCTCCATTATGGATAGCTTATTTGATTATAATCAAATTTGTTACAATCCAGGATCTCTAGTCTAAGATTTTGACGATGACAAATATTATTCATTGAATTATTATTTTTTCATAGTGAAAATTTTAGTTATTCCTTTTATCTATGAGCATTAACTATACATGTAAAATATTCAATGCTCAAGGCTACTGGAAGCTAAAGACTTAGTAGAATAGGATGTCAAGTAAAAGAATCTATACTTTTATTTTTAAATTTTCTATTCTTGAGTTTGGTCACATAAGAGTGTATGTAATTAGGTAATCGAACACACACACAAAGGGGGAGTGAGAAAATTTTAAAGTTAATTTTTTTTTGTACTAATCATATTGTACGATCAGTTATAAATAGAATGGGCTTAAAGGCTAATTGAATAATTACTTTTTACGAATTAATTATATTGTATGATCTACATAATACTATACACTTTTTTATGATCTAAAAACCTTAGCCATCGGATAAATTAAGTAAGATATTCAAATTTTGAATTTTGAACTAAACGTATTATATGATTGGATTTATACTGTATGAAAACTTGAAATCTTACTTAAATTAACCCCCATAATTAGTCAATCAAATCATGGTTTAGTTAATGATAGCCGCTCGTATTGTGTGATATTTATCATATCGTATGGTTGGCATAGATGAAACTTGGTCATCCCAAAGATCGTACCAAACAAAACCATAATTTTTTAACTACATATTGTACTAGATGATCGACTTGAAATCAACTAACCATATTATACAGTTAGAGCATTACTAGATGATTGACAGAGATGATTTCCAATCATCTCAGAAATCATCATGTATGAATAGAGAGAAAAAAATAGATCATACTGGATGATCTTTTGATTGTACTACATGATGAGTTTGAAGAGTTGAACAGTTCATATGAACAACTATTTGCATCATATTGGACTGGTCTAGTTTTAAAATTAATCATATTGTATAAATTATAATTATATTGTATGAACAGCAACGACCAACTTAAATTTTTAGGGTTTCTTGAAGCCTAATACTTAAACAATGCTTTTAGAATTTCTTTAAAAAAAGATAGGATTGTGTGACTGTAAAAGGAACTTTGAGAGAGGTGCTTTTGAGAGAAATTTAGGGTTTGAGAGGATGGTGAAAATGAAGTTAATCATGGGAGAGAATAATTGTGAAGGGATCATGCAATTGCTTTGGGCTAGCTACACCCTTTCTCCTCTTATGGCCTTGGTGAGACCTTGAAGGCTCTGATGGGAGAGAGTCTTTAAAGTGAAGTCCTCGAGGTACTCAACCTTGTTTATGAGAGAGAAAATGATTGGAGGTATGCTTCTTTCTCTAGGAGGGAGAAAAATCTTTGGGTTCTCTATCTTCTTTACGAGGAAGAAAAGGATTCAAGGTCCATTACCGTCACCAAAAAAGTTGACAAAGCCTTTGACACTCTGTCGCATGAGGTTTAGTGAAAGTGAGTATGTAAGGGCTTCTTTTCCTCATTGTGGGAGCAAATGAAGTGTCACTTTCTATTAGTAAAATACCTGGAGCGGATGACTCTAGAGAGGGGATGTAGGTCAAGGTTGACTGAACCACTATAAAATTTCTAGTGTATTTTTTCCATTTTTCATAATTTTATTTTCTTGCAATTTTCATTCTTTATAAGTTGAGTTTATTGGTTTTAATTATGTCAATCAACTACATTGAGTTTAAAAGTTTTTGCAATAAGAATATTTCCATGTATTAAAAAATAAAAAAGAAACATAAAACTTTATATAAATTGCTTCTAGGAGTTATTTTGAGTTATCTATCTGAATCCTATTTTTAAGTTCTTTTATGGCTAAAGAAAAAAGTAGTATTCATGCTTAGGAATATTTTAAAATTACCAATCACCCCCCCCCCCCCCCTCTCGGTGCGCCTCGAGATAGTTTTGTGATGTGTAACAACAACCTTCTAAAACTTTGAAGTAGTGTCAGAGCGAGTCAAAAACTTTAGATTTTAAAATCTTCAAAAAAATATCAATGGAGCATTTTTGTAATCAAAATAATATAAAGGGTTATTCAATAACCCATCCACCACAATTTAATAATATACCATTTGATTTTTAGAAAAATCACATGTCTACCTTTTTTCAATCTATTCATTATCACATGTAGTTTTTAGTATAAGAAGGTTCTTCTGCACCATCTCGTTTGATTAATGACATTAAAACTCAATTACCATTTAATGAATGGAGCAATAAGGATAGAGACTTAACTCAATTAAATTGTAAATACTTAAATTATTTTTTTTTATGCTTTAATGTTTTAAGATTATATATCTGAATCAATCTATACTATGGGGAAGGAGATATAGGATAACTTATGCATAACATATGAAGGAAATAGTGGGGTAAAATAGTCTAGGTTAAACATCCCATTTCATGACTGTGAACTATTTCGCATGAAACCCAATGAGTCAAATTAAAAAATGTACAATAGGTTTACGTAGATAGCGACATACCTGCATGCATTGGGTAGAGAACTTTCTAATTCAAAAAAAAAGTTTAAAAAAATTATGTGTTTCTGTCCTAGTGCATACGATGCTAAAATTATTGTAATTACTAAATCTAAGAATTTAAATGTTTATTATATTGACAAATTTCTTGGGTCACTCATTGCCTACGAGCAAGGAGTAAGTCAAAGGTAAAGAAATGTAGGAGAAAATAGTAGCACTTAAAATAAATGAGTCAATAGTGACAACTATAAAGATGGAGAGGATGGCATCGCACTAATGACACACCTATTTAAAAGCTTCTTAAATAGAAAACAAAGGTGTCATCAATAGTGTAATAAAGGAGATATAAATAAAAATTCTAAAGTTTCATTTGAAGTTATTTGTTTTGAATGCAGGAAGCCGAGACACCTGAGAATGGACTGCCACAACCTAAAAACTCACCCGAACAAAGAGAAGGGTGAAGAAAAGCCAAAGTTCAAGGGGGAAGCAAAAGACATAGAAAGCTTTTTGGGTTGACTCCGCCTCATAATCTTTTGAATTAAAAGCAGAGGAGGTAACAAACTTGTGTATTATGTTTAATGATAATCTTGATAAATTAGATCAAGATGAGGTATGTCAGCTTTCCTATGATGAATTATTTATTATATCAAAAAAATTAATGATTTATATAAGAAGTTAAAAAGATGTATACTTATCTAAATACTGATTTTAGTTCATTATAAAAGGAGCGTGCTAGTTTAGTAAGAGATCATTCTACTTTAGATATAGATCAGATGAATTTACTAGATGAATTTGATGCATTAAATAAGAAGAATAGTGACATATCTAATGCATATGACACCTTAAAAATATTGCATATTGAATTAGAGAAAGCATACAAAGGATAAGAAGTATGCACGGATGAAATAAATGGTAGGAAGCATACATTGAAAATTGAAATGTCAATTCTTGAAAGTGTGAACAAATTTTTAGAACCATACTAACTTCACTAGAGAATAATAAACCACATGAGACTACGTAATGTAAACATAAAAACTCTTAGGAAGATTATACGAAAAGATCTATTTAGAGGCATCCCTAAGTTATACTTCACTAAGGAGCAGCTACATGATGCCTACCAACTAAGAAAATAAGTTAAGTCTTTATTTCATTCAATTAAGGATATTAACACCTCTAGGCCACTAGAAATCATTCATATGGATCTATTTGGACCATTTAGTATAGTTAGCCTAGGAGGGAAGACATATGGATTTGTAATAGTATATGACTTCTCTAGATTTACTTGGGTTAAATTCTTAGCACATAAGAGTGAGTCATTTGAGGAATTTAGAACTTTCTCCACCTAGATTTAAAGAAGATTATGTAAAATTTCAATCATTCATAGTGATTAAGGTGGAGAATTTGATAATGATAGTTTTGAATCCATTTGTTAAGAGATAGATATAGAACATAACTTCTATGCCCCTAGAACCCCTCAGCAGAATGAAATAGCTGAAAGAAAAATATAACTTTAGTATAAGATATTAGGACTGAATACTCACTCCCTAGATATTTTTGGGTTAAAATAGTAAATATTTCTTGTTATATTTTATATAGGGTGAATGTCAGATCTAAGCTGAATAAGACACCCTATGAACTTCTTAAGGGTAGTGCACCCAACCTTTCACACTTCCATGTTTTTAGGTGTAAATGCTTTATCCTGATCAATAGAAAATTTCCCTTAGGAAAATTTAATTCAAAATATGATGAAGGAGTCTTCTTAGGTTATTTATCTGTAGGGAAAGCTTAAAGAATCCTCAATAAGAGGATCTTGGTAGTATAAGAGTATACCATATGGAATTGATAAATTTAATAGGACATCTAAATCTAAACCTAAAGAGGTAGAAGTGGAGATCATTCAGGGGTAGTAGCCAAATAAGGGGTAGAAACCATTACTATAGGAGATAGAGTAGAACCTTAGGAGTCACTACCTAGAGAATGGAGATATTTTTCTAGTCATCTTAAAGATCCATCTAAAGGTGATAAAACTAGGTATAGACTTAGGAAGGAAGTTAGTCACTCTTCTTTTATCTCTATGATAAAACCTACAAACATAAATCAAGCCCTAGGCAATGAATTATGGGTCCTAGTAATGCAATAAGAGCTAAATCAATTTTTTTTAAAATGATGTATGGGAACTAGTTAAAAGACCAAAGGACCAGAGTGTGGTTGGAATAACGTGGGTGTTCAAAAATGAGATGAATCACTCTGGAATAGTGATAGGTAATACAGTCAGATTAGTTACTAAAGGGTATAATCAAATTGAAGGAATCAATTTTGAGGAAAACTTTTTCCCCTATAGCTAGGCTAGAAGCCATTAGAGTGCTACAATCTTTTTCCTATTTTAGATTATTTAAATTATATCAAATGGATATTAAAAGTGTCTTCTTAAACGGGGTGATTAAAGAAGATGTTTATGTTACGAAACCCTAAGGCATTGAAAATTCACAATTTCTAAATCATGTATTCAAGTTAAATAAGGCATTATATAGATAAAAACAAGCACCTAGAGCATGGTATGAAAGGCTAAGAACATTCCTACTAGATAGAGCCTTTTATTAAGGGTGGCATAGTCACCACCCTATTCCTCAAAAAAGTAGGAGAAGAATTACTCATTTTCAAAATTTATATTAATGACGTCTTGTTTAGATACTCAGATAAAAATTTATGTGATGAATTTTCAAAAATAATGAGTAAAGAATTTGGGATTAGTATAGTGGGAGAGTTGAACTATTTTCATAGATTTAGTGTAAAGTAGATGGATGATGGAACCTTCCTTAGCCAATCTAAATACTTTAAGGACATTCTTAAAAAATATGAAATGGATATTGTTAAGGGAATAAACACTCCCATGAGTTTTACCAATTAATAAGATAAGTACCCAAATGGAAACTCAGTAGATCTAAAAAGGTATAGAGTGAGAATTGGATCACTTCTCTATTTGACTACCAATAAATTGGATATAATATTTAGTTTGTGTCTTTGGAATATATTTTAGGCTAATCTAAAAAACTTTCACATGAATGTTGTTACAAGAATCCTTAGATACCTATTAGGCACCCAAAACCTAGGTATCTGGTACCCTAGGAATAGTTCATCTCTTAAAATCATAAGATATTCGGATTTTAATTTTTTAGGATGTAGGGTAGATAAGAAGAGTATATCAAGAACTTATTAGTTTATTGGTCATTTATTAGTTTCATGATCCAGTAGAAAATAAAACTAAGTAGCCATTTCCACCACTAAGGTAGAATATATTACTGTAGGAAGCTGTGTTGCTCAAGTCGTATGGCTAAAGTAACAAATCTTAGATCTTGGACTACCTATAGGCACCATTTTCTAATGCCATTTTCATATCATAAAATCCAAATCAACACTCCCACACAAAGCATATAGATATTAGGCACCACTTCATAAGGGATCATGTAGCCAACGGAGATATAAAACATCATATAACTATTACAGACCAATTGGTATACATCTTCACTAAAACCATAGCTTATGACACCTTTAGCATTTGAGAACTAGACTAAATTTTATATACTTTCAAGCTTAACTCTGGATAAATTAAATTTTGTTATCAATTGAAATAAGAAATTCATATGTGTTACATTATATATATTTGTTTTTGTTCAAGTTGATTTATTTATTGTCTTTTGTGCATTTTTTTTTTATTTTAAATGTGTTTTCGGGTCATCACACACACTCTCTCTTTACTAGATTAAAAACAAAATTCAAACATTAAAAAAAATCGTACTATATGATCCTTATTCGTACTGTAAGATATAATTATTTATGCACAAATCATAACCATTGGCTAAATAACCAGTCTAGATGAGTTGAATTATTGGTGGTCAAATTGTATGAACCAACCTTCATAATGTATAATACATGTGTTGGAATCTGTTGGGATGAATTCAATTTGGCTGGTACAATCATAATTGCACTTTGTACTGAATGAACCACCCTTCGTATGATATAATCCACGTGTTAGAATCTATTAAGATGAATTTAATTCAAGAGGTATGATCATAATTGCTCAAATTATCCCCCTTGAAAGCTGAATTAACCTGGTCTAAACTTCGAGGTGATGAACCTCTTTATTTCTACAACTCTCTAATCCCTACTAACAATAGAATTTCCTTTTAATTCTAATCTACTCTACTAATTCCTAATCAACCTTAGGATCGATGTTGAAACCTTCACCATAACCTCTTATGTATGTCGATAATATGCAGAAATTAATAAGGAATATTTAGGGAAGTATATTGATCTTTCTACTGAAGGACCTCATCCACAATCCATGCCCTCTAGAATTGATTTTGACTGGAGTTTTATAAACCTAGCCATTTGGAATTTTTAAATCTATCACCTAGTGAGGTGGAGCTTAGGAGAAAAGAATTTTATTTTTCCTCTCAACCAACATTATTTGTCGTCACCCAAAAGAGGGAGATTATTACAATCTAGGATCAATATTCTGTGATTTTTATGATGACAAACATTATTAATTAAATTGTTATTTTTTCAATGAATATTTTTGATATTTCTTTTATTTGTAAGCACCAGCATTATAGGTAAAAAATACAATGCTCAAGATTATAGGAAGCTCAAGATCGGGTATAATAAGATGTCAAGTAAAAGAGTGTATTTTTTTTTCTATTTCTTGAGTCTGGCCTCATAAGAGTGTATGCAATTGGATGATCGTGGGCACATACACATGGGGAGTAAGAAAATTTTAACTAAGATAATGGGCTTAACTATGAACTAATCATATTATATGACTTATATCATACTATACGATCCATTACAATCTAAAAAACCTAGCCGCTAGATAATATATGTAAGATATTCAAAATTTGAATTTTGAATTAATCGTATTATATGATGTGATTCATATTATACAAAAGTTTAAACTCTTACTTAAAGTAACCCCCATAATTATTGTGAATTTGATTTCAAAAAATAGAACTTTGATGATATCAAATATTTTTGTTTTTTCTACGACTGTCTTGCCTACTAATGTTTCAGGTCCACAAGAATGAATTGCAAATCGAACTAGCTCAAGATTGGGTAGATTAGGACTGAGTCAATTTCTAACATGTGTCAAGTATCTTTTACCCTTTATTGAGTCAACTATAAGAGTTATGGATCCATATGCTAAATAACCTTGCACACACACACTTGGGGGAAACTTTCTATGTGTTGGTTAGAGTTTTATGTTTTGATCACATTATCTGGGACGATCCAAAAAACATCTTAGAAGATCAGTTAAAAATAAAAACTCTAATTAGGGCATCCTGGTTAAGGCAGTTACAATTAAGAGAATCATTTTAGATAATATTTATATCGGCCGTGATGATAGGCTTAAATCAGCAAGAATCAGCTGTTATCTATTTAGGCATCTTTTATTTTTGGACATCATCCAAGACATCATCTTGGTCGATACAACACAGCTATGCCTAAATTATTCTAGTAATATGGAAAGTAATTAAGGTTTGATTACTCGATCATATCATCTTGGAAAATTGTAGGATCATCCGGATGATTAGTTAACAAACCTTAGTTCTTTCTGGACGAACAAAAATTGGCCTGGTTCCATTTAAGTCGATGCTCATGATGATATGTACTAAATTGAACTAATCATCCGAGATGATTGGGAGATCAGCCTAGATGATCAAGTTATTTTTTAATCATCCCGACATCCATTCAAGGCGATTTTCTGAATGATATTTGTCAATTTGTACTAATCGGCCCAGATGATCATGAAATAATCCTAGACGATCTAGATATTTTTCCATCATCCAAACATCCATCAAGGGCGATGGCCTGGATGATATTCGATGACTTGAACTAATTGTATAGGATGAGGGATGATTTGAACAAAGTAACCTTCTAATCATCCATACTCTTTTAAATCATCCTGGCTAATTGAGATAAATTTGAACTGATCGTACGGGATGATCGATCGATTATCCTAGATGATATTTGATGATTAGCTGCTAATTAGGGTTATTTTGGAGCCCTTTTTTAAAAGATCTCTTATTTTCTCAAGAGGTGATCTTTTGCTGCTTTCCTGACCTAAGAGATCCAAGAGGAGAGGGAGAGCAAGGGAGAGAAAGAGAGGACCTTATGAGGGGGAGTTTGTGATGGGATTCACAAAGGATTCTCCAAGCAAGGATCCAAATAGTCTTCTCTGGTCGTCATCCCTAGCTCTTAAGAGGTTCAAAAGAGGTCTACTTCAATAATTGATCAAGGTTCTCTGCTTACTTCTAGAGGAAGCAAACAGAGTTGGGTTCTCTGCCTACTTCTGGAGGAAACAAAAGGAGTTGGATTCTATGCCTGCTTCAGGAGGAAGAAAAAGGAGTTGGGTTCTCTGCCTCATCGAGGTTAGTGGAAAGGAGTTTATGTGTGGGCTTCTTCACCTTACTGTGGGGGCAAAAGAAGAGATATTGAGTTTAGTGCAATACTTAGAGGGTGCCTCCGGGGAGTGGACGTAGGTCAAGTTGACCAAACTAATATAAAATATGGTGTGTTCATTCGTATTATTGCTTCTACATTTAATTGTTTCACTTTGTTTCTCTTGTGATGAATCTTGGTTTGGTTGTGTTTATGTTTCTGTTTAGAAAAATTTTTAAAATACTAATTCACTCCCCCCTCCTGATTAGCCTCGGGACTAGTTCATAAGGTCTTAATATCCCTAAAAAACTTTTACGTGGTATCAGAGTGGGATTAAAAAAATTGAGTTTTTGAAAACTTTTGAATTTCGATCAATGGCTAACTTTTGTAATCATAATACTGCGGAAGGGTATTCTATTACCCGACCACCTTTTCTTGATAATATTTCTTTTAATTTTTAGAAAACTCACATGTCTATATTTTTATAGTCGATTGACTATCGCATGTGGATACTTATTAAGGACGGTTATTCACCTCCATCTCGTAAAATTAGTGGCATTAAAACTAAACTTTCTTTTACTGAATGGACTATTGATGATAGGGATTTAGTGCAACGGAATGCAAAATATTTGAACTTTTTTTATTGTGCTTTAAAATTAGAAGATTATATGTGTGTTTCAACATGTGCTACTGGTAAAGAAATTTGTGATAGATTGTGTATCACTTATGAAGGAATAAATAAAGTTAAGTAATCTAGGTTGAATATTTTATTGGATGACTATGAACTTTTTTGTATGAAACCTACTGAACCGATTTCTCACATATATAATAAGTTTACTCAAATTGTCACCTCATTGCATGCCTTAGGAAGAGAGCTAACGAATTATGAAAGAGTCAATAAGATTTTGATATGCTTGCCTTCTTCTTTTGATGCTAAGATTACTGCAATTATTGAATCTAAGGATTTGAATACTTATTTTATTCATAACTTACTTGGGTCACTCATTGCTTACAAGCAAGGGGTGAACCAAAGACAACATGATGCAGGTGAGAAGAAGAAGGAGAAAACTATGGCGCTGAAAGCTAATGATACGGACACAAATTCTTCTAGGTCTAAAAGAGATGATGTTTCCTTCATCACTAGGCAGTTCAAAAACTTTCTAAAGAAGAATCACAAGCACCATCAGAAGTGAAAAAAAGGTAAGGATAGCAAAAATTTAAAAAGTTCTTATGATGTGTTTTGAGTTGAATGCAGGAAGCCTGGACATGTCAAACTTGATTATTCTACACTTAAGGATCCCTCAAGTAAGGAAAAGGGTGAGGAGAAACCAAAATTTAGGAAGGATAAGAAGCGGTTCCAAAAGGCATTGTGGGTGGATTTTGCAACTGACTCCTTTGAGACTGAAGTGGAGGAGGAGACAACAAACTTGTGCTTAATGGAAGATGATCATCTTGGTCAGCCTGACCAAGAAGAGGTATGTGAACTAAGTTATGAACAATTACTTGAAGTTTAAGAAAAAATTATTGCATCATATAGGAAACTTAAAAAATCACAAGCTAGTTTAAAATTGGAGTTTTTAGATTTATAAAAAAGAGCATGAAGTTTTATTAAAAGATCACTTCTAAATTGATAGTAATCACATATCCTTACTTGATGAGTTTGATGATTTGAATAAAAAGCATTCTGAGGTGGTTGTTGAGCATAATTCATTGAAAGAATCCTATACCACACTTGAATCTGATTTTAAGACATATATTGATGAATCTGAACATAGGGAGCACTATTTGAGAGTTGATAATATTATTTTATAAAGTGCTAACTTGAGGTTTAAAGCTAAATTGAATGCACTTGAGGAAAAGAGGACTATACCCACACTTGATCAAAAGCCAAAACCTAGGAAGAGACATTATAACCCAAACAGATTAGTAAATCCTTTTCCTAGTCTTAGATATTTCTCATGTGGCATACTATGGCACATTTCACACACTTGCACTATTCACCATAGTACACATTAGGTGTGGAGACCCAAATTGCATGATTCAGAGCATAAAACATATTCATTGCATTCTTCTTTTTATACGAAGGGGCCCAAACTTATTTGGGTTCCTAAATTTGACATTTAATATTTTAGTAGGCTTTCCCACACAAAATACCTTGTGAGAGCATGTGGTACCTGGATAGTAGATGCTCACGACACAAGACTAGAGATTCTAACCAATTCGTTTCACTGGAGGCCAGAGCTGGAGGCAAGTTTACTCTTGGAAACAACACCACCAGGAAAGTGGTGGGCACAGGTATAATCAGAAACTCTAAGAACCTTTTGATTGAAATTATTTTGCTTGTAGATAAACTGAAACACAACTTACTAAGCATCAGTCAGCTGTGTGATAAGGGCTTCATCATAAATGTTTTGGCAAATACATGTATTTTTATCTTGAATAACAATATTATTTTACAAGGAAAGCGTATCAATAATGTTTATATGCTTGATTTAAATAATATTGAATGTACATCTTTATTTTGTTTAAAAACTATTGCTGATAATTTTTGGTTGTGACATAGGAGGTTATGTCAAGACAATATGAAGACCCTTAGAAGACTGACCCAAAAGGACCTAGTTAGAGGTGTCCCCAAGCTTAAGTTCACCAAAGATCACCTATGTGATGCCTGCCAATTAAGGAAGCAAATTCAATCCTCTTTCCATTTCATTAAGCACATTAGCACCTCTAAAACTTTAGAAGTCCTTCACATGGATTTGTTTCGACCCATTAGCACTGCTAGCTTAAGGGGAAAAGTTTATGGTTTTGAAATTATCGATGACTACTTGAGGTTTACTTGTATTAAATTTTTGTCTCATAAGAGTGAGTCTTTTGATGAGTTTAGATCCTTCTCCACTTGGATTCAGAAGAAGTTAGGTTGTGAGATCTTGACCATCCATAGTGACCTTGGGAGAGAGTTTAAAAATGAGAGATTTAGAGACTTTTGTGAGGATAAGGGGATTAGCCATAACTTTTTAGCACTTAGGACCCCTCCGTAGAATGGGGTAGCAGAAAAGAAGAATCGAACCTTAGTAGAAGCTGCTAGAGCCATGCTTGCTGAGTATTCACTTTCAAAGTACTTTTGGGCTAAAGCGATAAACATAGCTTGTTATGTGTTGAATAGGATGAATGTTAGAGCCAAACTTGATAAGAAACCCTATGAGATTCTTAAGGGTAGGACACCCAACCTCTTCCACCTCCATGTCTTTGGTTGTAAGATTTTCATTCTTAATAATGGGAAGTCACACTTAGGGAAATTTGACCCAAAATCTGATGAAGGAGTGTTCTTGGGATATTCAAGTGTTAGGAAATCCTTTAAGGTGTTTAATAAGAGAACATTGGTGGTGGAGGAGACTACTCATGTAATTTTTGATGAATCGGATCCTAAGGTGTCTAGAGTTAATGATGAAGATGGTGTTTGAGACTTCCAAAGGTGTTGAAAAGTTAGAGAAGAGGGTAGAGTCCCAAAACACTAAAGGAGTATGTGAGATTACCCAATGAGTAGAGTATACAAATCTAGAGAAAAGGGTTGATTCTACATACACTTTACGTAGAGATTAGAGATATTATTTGAGTCATCCTAAATAATTGATCTTAGGAGACCCTTCTGAAGTTGTTAGAATTAGGCATGGACTTAGTAAGGAAGTGAACCACTCTGTATTTATCTCAATGACTAAACCCACAAATATTAATCAAGCCTTGTCTGAAGAGTTTTGGAACTTAGCCATACAAAAAGAATTAAACCAATTTATTATGAATGATATTTGGGAGCTTATAGAAAGACCAAAGGGGTCTTTAAAAGTGTAGTTGGAACTAAATGGGTCTTTAAGAATAAGATGAATGATTCTGGTGTGGTAATTAGGAATAAGTCAAAATTGGTGGCTAAGGGCTACAACCAAATAGAAGGGATTGATTTTGAGAAGACCTTTGCCCATGTAGCTAGATTAGAAGCCATTAGAGTGCTACTAGCATTTGCCTATTATAAGGGATTTAAGCTTTTTCAAATGGATGTTAAGAGTGCCTTCTTAAATGGGATAATAAAAGATGATGTATTTATTGAGTAACCACCCAGTTTTGAGAGTTTTCAATTTTCAAATCATATTTTCAAATTATAAAAGGTCTTATATGGATTAAAACACACACCCAGAGCTTGGTATGAGAGGTTTAGCACATTCTTACTAGAGGAGAATTTGTTAAGGGGAGCGTAGACACCATCCTTTTTTTGAGAAAAGTAGGAGATGAGTTACTCATTGTTAAAATTTTTATTGATGATATACTTATTGGATCTTTTGATAAAAAGCTATGTGATGATTTTTCTAAAATAATGAGTAAGGAGTTTGAGATGAGCATGATGGAAGAGTTGTCCTACTTTTTTGGGTTTAGCATAAGACAAATGGATGATGGAAACTTTCTAAATCAATCAAAGTATATAAAGGACATCTTGAAAAAATATGAAATAGATAAAGCAAAGCTAATGAATACTCCTTTGACCTCTAGTGGATAGTTGGATAAGGACTCAAATGAAAAATTTGTTGATCAAAAGAAGTACATATAAATAATTGGATCTTTACTTTACCTAACTACTAGCCGACCTTATATAATGTTTAGTATTTATCTCTATGCTAAATTTCAAGCTGATCCTAAAGAATCCCACCTGACTTTAATTAAAAGAATTTTTAAAAACCTTTTGGGGACCTAAAACTTAGGAATTTGGTATCCTAGGAAAACACTTCCTTTGAGATTATTGGATATTCTTATTTTGATTTTATAAGATGTATGGTGGATAGAAAGAGCACTTCTGGGACTTACCAACTCATAGGATAAACTTTAGTCTCCTGGTCTAATAAAAAATAAAACTCTATTACACTTTTCACTGTTGAAGATCAGTACATTGCCTTAGAGAGTTATGTGGCCCAAATCCTTTAGTTGAAGCAACAAATTCTGTATTTAGCATTACTTATAGGCATAATTTTAATCCTTTGTGACAACACTAGTGTCATCTGCATCTTTAAGAATTATATCCAACATTCAAGGACCAAACACATTGACATAAGGCATCACTTTCTTAGAGACCATGTGACCAAAGGAGATATTGAATTACACCATATGACAACTAAGAATCAACTGGCTGAGATCTTTACTAAACCATTGGCTTTTGACACTTTCAGCATCTTAAGGACTAGATTGGGTGTGATTGACATAAATGTATGAACTTGATGTTTACTGAATTCTGAATTTTATGCTTTATTGCTTGTTTTTTTTTCTTTTGTTTATTTCACTTTTTACTTGCTTTTATTTTTTGCATTTATTTCTATTATTTTAATTTTTCTTCTTTTCTTTGTGATCACTACTGAAGTGATTCTTTCAAGCCTTGTTTTTGGTTTTTAAAAATTTTATAGCCGATGTTTGACATCTCTAAATCAGTTAAAGGGAGAAACACCATTAATCTTTTTTCTCCCTCTAACCTCTTTTAGCAATTAATTTTCTTTTCTAAATAAAAGTTTATCTCAAATTAACAACTAGACTTTGCGATTGAGATGTTTTCTATCTTGCTATAGTAATCTATCTTATATATAATGTTCAAAGTATTTATATTAAGTTTAAATTCTTTGAAATCTTGTCATTACATTTATCATATGAATATTGATTCTATTTTGTGAAGATATACTCACAGTTGAGAGTATTTAAGAGTTTCAAAAGGGATCTAGCTTGCAAAGAAAGACAATGGCATAAAATGAGCCCAAAAAATGAAAAGATGTGTAATGACCGCCAAAAAAAATAAAAGATATACAAAGTGTATCAAAAATCAAAAGATACGCAAAGTGCATTAATCAATTGACAAGAGGCATAAAATGAGCCCACAAAAGCAAGTTGTCTTCTCTTTCAAACTTTTAAATCTTAGAAGAATTTATGTGTCACTTGATATTTTCAAAGGCTTGATTTTGAGGTTTGTGATTGTGACAAATTACTTTGGAATATTATTCTATAAGATAATTTTTTTATCCAAGTTGAGAATGGATCTCTTTTTCTTATCTAATTAGTTTTTCTAAGTTAAGTCTTTTGTTTTAAAAAGACAATTTACCCTGAGAGAAGTCCGAGCTAGGGCTAATAGGATCGGCTATTCTACCATTTTTTGGATTTCGATGATGTTAACTCATTATTATTACAAATTTTTAAAATTTAACCACATGGCGAATTTATCATTTTGTGCCTTGATTTAAAAAAAAAAAAAAAAAAACCTTGCTTTCATTCTTTATTTTCATTATGGTTTTTCCTCCTCCTATTTGTGATGTTAAAAGGGGGAGTAGTGTTTTTTTGATTTTATTTCATCGTACTATTTTACTTGTTCGTATTTTATTTTATTTTGATTATTTTCTATTATCAAAAAGGGGAAGATTGTTGCGAATCTGATTTCAGAAAATAGAATTTTGATGATAACAAATATTTTTATTTTTCTATGACTGTCTTGTCTATTAACGTTTCAGGTCCACAAGATCGAATTACAAATCAAACCAGCTCAAGATTGGATAGATTAGGACTGAATTAATTTGTAATGTGTGTCAAGTGTCTTTTATCATTTCTTGAGTCAATTATAAGAGTTGTTAATCCTGATGCTAAGTAACCTTGCACATACACACACTTGAGGGAAAAATTCTATCTATTGGTTATAGTTTTCTTTTTTGATCACATCATTCGGGACGATCCAAAAATCATCCTGGATGATCAATTAAAAATAAAAAATCTAATTAGAGCATCCTGATTAAGGTAGTTACAATTAGTGAATCATCCTGGATGATATTTGCATCGACCATGATGATAGGCTATAATAAGAAATAATCAGCCGCCATATCTATTTAGGCATCTTTTATTTTTTGACATCACCCTAAAAAGTAAAGCATAACTAAGTCAAAATTAATCTGGTAATTAACAAAAGCAATTCAAATTTGTTTGCTCAATCATATCATCTTGGACGATCATAGGATCGTCCAAGACAATATGTTAACAAACCATAGTTCTTCCTGGATGAGTAAAAATCAACCTAGTTCCATTTAGGGTGATTCTCAGGACGATATGTACTGAATGAACTAATCCTCTAGGACGATCGAGAGATCAGCCTGGATAATCAAATTATTTTTCATCATCCAGACATCCATTCAGGGCGATGTTCTAAATGATATTCATCCATTTGTACTAATCGGCCTAGATGATCATGAAATCATCGTAGACGAACAAGGTATTTTTCCATCATCCAGACATCCATCAAGGGCAATGGTATGGATGATATTTGATAACTTGAACTAATCGTACAGGACGATATACTATCATCTAGACTCTTCCAAATCATCCTGAATGATCTAAATAAAGTAATATTCTCATCGTCCAAACTCTTTAAAATCGTCCTGACTGATTGAGCTAAATTTGAACTGATCGTACGAGATATTCGATAGATCCTCCTAGATGAATTTGATAAATAGTTTCTAATTAGGGCTATTTTGGAGCCCTTGTTTAAAAGATCTCCTATTTTCTCAAGAGGTGATCTTTTACTGTTGTCCTGACATGAGAGAGCCAAGAGGAGAGGGAGAGCAAGGGAGAGAGAGAGGATCTTATGAGGGGGAGTTTGTGAGGGGATTAAAAAAGGTTGCTCCAAGCAAGGATTTGATTCATCTTCTATGGTCGTCGTTCCTGGTTCCTTAGAGGTTAAATAGAGATCTACTTTAATAATTGATCAAGGTTCTCTGCCTGCTTCTAGAGGAAGCAAAAGGAGTTGGGCTCTCTACCTGCTTCTAGAGGAAGCAAAACGAGTTGGGTTGTCTGCCTGTTTTAGGAGGGAGTAAAAGAAGTTGGGTTCTCTGCCTCACTAGGGTTGGTGGAAAGGAGTTTGTGTACGGGCTTCTCCGCCTTGTTGTGCGGGCAAAAGGAGAGACACTAAGTTTAGTTTAATACTCTAAGGGGGCCTCAGGGGAGTGGACGTAGGTTAAGTTGATCAAACCACTATAAAATCTAGTATGTTATTTCTTATTATTGCTTTCGCATTTAATTTCTGTACTTTATTTCTCTTGTGGTGAATCTTGGTTTGGTTGTGTTTGTGTTTTTGTTTAGAGAAATTTTTAAAATACCAATTCACCCCCCCCCCCTCTTGGTTCACCTCGGAACTAGTTCATAAGGGCTTAAATCCCTGATAAACTGTCAATAATTTGTCAATTAAATCATGATTTAATTGATAATAGTAGATTGTACTGTATAATATTTATCATACCGTATAATTGATAGAAATGAAATTTGGTTATCCCAACTATCATACCAAATAAAATAATAATTTTAACTTAATTGTGTTATATGATATTCATATCATACTAAATGACTGAGTGGAAATCAACTAACCATACTATACGATGAGAGCAGTATGAGATGATTGACAAATATGATTTCAAAAAATCCTATAAGAATAGAGAGAAAGAAAATAGATCATATTGGATGATCTTTGGATTGTATTATATGATGCGTTCAAAGAGTTGAATTGTTTATCTGAATGACTATTTCATCGTACTAGATGGATTTAGTTTTTGAATTGATCTTATCGTATAAACTCCAATTGTACTGTAAGAAAAGTGATTGACAAATTAAATTTTTAGAGTTTCTTGAAGCCTAATACTTAAGCAATGTTTTTAGAATATCTTTAAAAAAAGATAAGATTGTGTGACTACTGAAGGTACTCTAAGAGATGTGCTTTTGGGAGAAAATTAAGGTTTGATAGGAAAGAGAAGGTGAGGTTTACCATGACGGAGAAGAAGTGTGAGGGGATCACACAGTTATTTCGGGCTTGCTACACCCTTACTCCTCATGTGTCCTTGGTGAGTCCTTTAAGGCTCTCTTAGGAGAGAGGCTTCAAAGTTAAGTCCTCGAGGTACTCTTCCTACTCCAGGAGGGAGAAAAAGATTGGAGGTATGCTACCTTCTCTAGGAGGGATAAAAAACTTTCAGTTCTCTGCCCTCTTTAGGAGGGAGAAAATAATTCAAGGTTTGTTACCTTCACCGAAAAAAGTGACATAGCTTTCGGCACTCCACCACATCAGGTTTTATGAAAGTGAGTCCATAAGGGCTTCTTTGTCTTGTTGTGGAAGCAAAAGAAGAGTATATTTGTGTTAGTGCAAAACTCAGAGCAAAGGACTCTGGGGAGTGGGTGTAGGTCAAGGTTGACCGAACCACTATAAAATTTTTTGTGCATTTTTTTCATTTTTCACATTTATTTTCCTTAAATTTTCTTTCTTTGTAAGTTGAGTCTATTGGTTTCAATCATATCAATCAGCTACACAAAGTTTAAAATTTTTTGCTACAAAAATATTTGCTTTTGTTAAAAAATTAAAAAAAGAAACAAAAACCTTTATATGAATTACTTCCACATATTATTTTAAGTAATCTATCTTAATCTAGTTTTTTAAGTTATTTTGTGGATAAAGCAAACGTAGTATTCCAGCTTAGGAATTTTTAAAATTACTAATTTAACCCCCTCTTCGTACGCATAAGAATAGTTTTGTGAGTTTTAACAACCTTCTGAAACTTTCAAAATTAACATGGCTCTTAAGGATGAAACTTATATAGTATTTATTGTTAAGAGAGTTGTTAATTGCATGTTTTACATTCTTGCAACTTGTATAATTTTGATGATTTCAAATATTATTGTTTTAAGTTTTGTTATCTCCTAACACCTTTTGAAAGATTTGTTTTAGCTCTTGTGTAGACTAACATTTTAGAAAATTCAAACTCCAGACTAATGAACATTCCAAATCAATTTTAGCGTGAGATAGTTTGTAAATTGAAGCTTATATTTTTCCGTGAATTGAGTTTGAGAGGGAGTGATTGTAATTGTGTAAATAAACACACAAACTTAAGGAGATCTTTAAAAATTATACTGATCGTACGGGACAAACATAGTTCGTACAGTACGATCAAGTCAGTTATCTCCTCGGAATAGCAATGGAATGAACAAAAAGCGTAGAAAATTTTTCTAAGTCTTGATCGTCCAGGACGAATTTCCTATTCATCCCAGTACAAAATGGGCTCTAGAAAATTTTCATTCAGACGAAATTCATATTCGTACCAGGACGAAATGCTCTATGGAAATTTTTCGTCCAGACGAACTCCAATTCAACCCAGGATGAAATGCCCTCTGGAAAATTTTTGTTCAGACGAAATTCATATTCGTGTTAGGACGAAATGCTCTCTGAAAAATTTTTGTCTAGAAGAATTCCAATTCGTCCCAGGATGAAATATCCTCTATAAAAATTTCATCCAGACGAACTCATATTCATCCCAGGACGAAGCATAACGACTCTTGAAAATTTGGCAATTTCCTGTAGATTTCTAAACTGACCTATGGTATAACCATTCGTATCAGATAAAACTTGTTCATAAGGGACGATTAACATGTACGAAGTCAGTTCGTACTAATATACATTGTGTTCATTTCTAACTGAATTAAGTAACATCGTCCAGGATGATCCACGATCGTACGGGGCGATCCACTGCTGACAGACTTGAATTTTAGCAGTTATTGGACAATTTTTTGTGTCTTTCCTATATAAAGTCCAATATAAACTGTCACTTAATATTTTTACCTAATGATCTTCATGCCAATTAAAAGGAGAGTCAAGCAGAGAGTGTGAGAAAGTGTTTGAAGGAAAATTTTTACTACTAGAGTGTGAAGGTTTCACTTGGTACTCAAAGGTAACATTCTCTACTTTTGGTTTTTTGATTACTTAACTATTTTCTCTCTTTCTTCTAGATTTCTTGTGAAGAAGATCTATAAAGGAGATCTGATTCTCTGCCAACACTTGGAGAGTGTGAACAGCTGAAGGGTTCTCTGCCAACACTAGGAGAGTGTGAATAGCCGAATGGTTCTTTGCCCACACTAGGAGAGTGTGAACAGCCGAAGGGTTCTCTGCCCATACTAGGAGAGTGTGAAAGGACGAAGGGTTCTCTGCCCACACTAGGAGAGTGTGAACAGCCGAAGGGTTCTCTACCCACACTAGGAAAGTGTGAAAGGACAAAGGGTTATCTGCCTACACCGAGAGAGTGTGAAAGAACGAACGGTTCTCTGCCAACACTGGGAAGAGTGTAAAAAGATGACGGTTCTTTGCCACACAGGGTAGTGGTGGAAGAGACATTTGTAAAGGCTTCTCCGCCTTTCTATGGGTTCAAAAGGAGAGTCACTAGTGGTATTAGTGCAATACTCGATGGGTGCCTCCCGGGAGTGGATGTAGGTCGTATTTGATCGAACCACTATAAATCTCGTGTCTTTTATTTTTCTGCTGCTTTTTATTTTTTGTTTTACTGTTTCTAACTTGTGGTTGAAAAATGTTTTCTATAAAATTCACTAAAGTAAATTTTCTCGATTCTAAATTTTGAAGAGGGATAATATTTTTTAATTACCAATTCACCCCCTCTTGGTTAGTCACTAGGACATAAGCTTAGGTTTAACAACCTAATTCATATTGAACAAGTTTTAACAAGTGGTATCAGAGCTTGGTTTCAAAATCATAAGTTTAGACTACTTTTTGATTAAGGTAGATGGCTATATTTGGAAATCGAAATACACTTGAGGGTTACTCTATAACTAGACATCCATTGTTCGATAATATTCCTTTTGATTTTTGGAAAACATACATTCTTATATTTTTACAGTCACTTGATTATCGTATGTGGATCTTAGTTCAGGAAGATTATAAAAAACTAACTAGACTAGTTGACGGAGTTAGAGTTGAAATACTTTTTGTGGACTGAACAGTAGAAGAACGTGACTTAGCACAACTAAATGCCAAATGCTTAAATAGTTTCTTTTGTGCACTTAAATCAGAAGATTAAATGTGGGTTTCTACTTGCAAGAGTGGAAATGACATATGTGATAGACTTTGTATAACATATGAGGGGACTAATGAGGTTAAGCAATCTAGACTTAATATCTTGTTGCATGATTATGAACTGTTTCGCATGAAACCTAATGAATCCATTTCTGATATGTACATAAGATTCACAAAAATAGTCTCCTCTTTACATGCATTGGATAGGGAACTAAAGAATGCTGAAATGGTTAATAAGATTCTTCGTTGTTTACCTACTGCTTATGATGCTAAAATTACTGCAATTACAGAGTCTAAAGATCTAAACATTTACTCTATTGATAATCTTCTTGGTTTCACTAATTACTTACGATGAAGGAGTTAGCCAAAGAAAGATTGATACATGTGAACCACAAAAGGAGAAGAACATAGCACTAAAAGTGGAGGAGTCTGAGAGTGAACACTCACAACCTGAGGATGAAGACGACATCGCATTAATGACTAGACAATTCAGAAACTTTCTAAAGAGGAAGCATAAGAGATTCCAACAATAGAATAGAGGTAAATTTAATAGAAATTCAAAGGTTTTAAATGATGTTATTTGCTATGAGTACAAGAAACCTGGACATATAAAGACAGATTGCCCAAAACTCAAAGCCACTCCTAATAAGGAGAAGATAGAGGAGAAACCTTTTGTGAAGAAGGGCTAGAAGAAATTCCAAAGAGCTTTTTGGGCGGACTCAGCTTTAGACTCGTCAGAGACAGAAAAGGAAGAGGAAGTCACTAATCTGTGCTTAATGGCCGATAGTCTTGATCAGTCACATCAAGAAGAGGGTCGCTCTCACACAAGACCTTGTGAGAGCATATGGTACCTGGACAGCAGATGTTCAGAGTATATGATTGGAGATACTGCACAATTCATATCGCTGGAAGCCATGAGTGGAGGCAAGGTTACACTTGGAGATAACACCACAAGGAAGGTGATTAGGAAAGGTATGATTGCAAACCTAAAGAATTTTTATATTAAAAATTTGTTATTGGTAGAAGGCTTAAAGCATAATTTGTTAAGTATAAACCAGCTATGTGACAAAGGATATTGTGTAAAAAAATTTTCTACTAGCTGCATTTTAAGCCTAAATGGAAATGATGTTTTGAATGGTAAAAGGATAAACAATGTTTATATGCTAGACTTGAATTGCATTCAAATTCTTACTGCTTTTTGTTTAAAAACTATTTCTGAAGAGGCATGGCTTTGGCATAGGAGACATTATCATTCTAGCATGAAAAATCTTAGGAGAATTACCCAAAAGAACTTAGTGAGAGGTATACTAAAACTAGACTTTACTAAGGACCATCTTTTTTAAGCATGTCAATTAGGAAAGCAAGTGATGTCCTCTTTTCAATCCAATAAGGATCTTAAAACTAGTAAACCATTATAGATTTTGCATATGGATCTTTTTGGACCAGTTGGAACTGTAAGTCTAGGAGGGAAGGTATACGGATTTGTGATTGTGGATGATTACTCAAGATTCACATGGGTTAGATTTCTATTTCATAAGAGTGAATCATTTGAGGAATTTAAAAAAATTTTCAACTTGGATTCAAAGAAAACTTGGGTGTGAAATCATGATTATACAAAGTGATCATGGAGGATAATTTGAAAATAAAAGATTTGAGGATTTTTGTAAGGAGAATGGAATTGATCATAATTTTTCTGCACCTAGAACCCCTCAGCATAATGGGATAATTGAAAGGAAAAATATAACATTAATAGAAGCCGCCTGAGCAATGTTGGCAGAATACTCACTTCCTAAATACTTTTGGGCTAAGGCGGTTAGCACTGCATGTTATGTTCTGAATAGGATGAATGTGAGATCTAAATTAAATAAAACACCCTAAGAGTTGCTAAAAGGAAGAACACCTAATTTGTCTCATTTGCATGTTTTTTATTGCAAGGTGTTTATACATAACAATGGAAAATCTGCCTTAGAAAAATTTGATATAAAATCAGATGAAAGAATTTTTGTTGGATACTCAAGTGTTGGAAAATCTAATAGAGTATTCAATAGAAGAACTTTGGTAATTGAGGAGACCACACATGTTGTATTTGATGAATCTGGAAATTTGGAAGAGCCAAATATTGTTGAAGATGAGATTGAAGATAACTCCCAAAAGATTGATAAAATAAATTTGGAAGAAAATTTGGAAGAAAATATGAAATAAAATTTGGAGATAGAAAACCCTTTTCCTAGAGATTTGAGATTTTCTAAAAACCACCCAAAGGAGTTGATAATTGGTGAACCAAGTGAGAGTGTAAGGACTAGGCGTGGATTAAATAAAGAAGTTAATCATTCAGCCTTTATTTCAACTGTAGAACCCACAAATATTGATCAAGCACTATCGGATGAATTTGGATTTTGGCCATGTAAGAAGAGTTAAATCAATTTGTAAGAAATAAAGTTTGGGAATTAACTATAAGGCTAAATGATCAAAGTGTAGTTAGAACTAAGTGGGTATTCAAAAATAAAATGAATGACTCAGGAGTAGTTATTAGAAATAAGGTTAGATTAGTTGCTAAGGGGTATAATCAGATTAAAGGGATTGATTTTGAGGAGACTTTTGCCCCTGTAGCTAGACTTGAAGCAAGTAGGGTTTTGCTAGCCTTTGCCTGTTTTAGATGATTTAAATTGTATCAAATGGATGTAAAAAGTACCTTTTTAAATGGAGTAATTCAAGAAGATGTTTTTGTAGAACAACCACCAGGTTTTGAAAATTTTAAATACACAAATCATGTTTTCAAATTGAAAAAGGTACTATATGGATTGAAACAGGCTTCTAGGGCTTGGTATGAGAGGTTGAGCACCTTCCTACTTGAAAGATCATTTGAAAAAGGAAGTGTGGATACAACTCTTTTTTTGAAGAGATTTGGAAAGGATATACTCATTGTACAAATTTATGTGGATGACATCATCTTTGGATCTTCAAATAAAAATCTTTGTGATGATTTTTCTAAAACAATGAATAGTTAATTTTAGATGAGTCTAATAGAAGATTTAAGTTATTTTCTAGGAGTAAGCATTAAGCAAATTGAGGAATGAATATTTCTTAGTCAGTCAAAGTATATTAAGGACATCCTCAAAAAGTATGAAATAGATAATGCTAAACTTATTAGTACACCTATGAATTCCTTAGTTCAGTTGGATAAGGACCCTTAGGGAAAATCTGTTTATCAAAAGAAACTTAGAGGGATAATTGAATCTTTACTTTACTTGACAGCTAGCCGGCCCGATATCATGTTTAGTGTTTGTTTCTATACTAGATTTTAATCATATCCAAAAGAATCACATTTGACAGCAATAAAAAGGATTCTAAGATATCTGTTATGAATTTAGAACATAGGAATTTGGTATCCTAAGTTTAACTCTTCATTTGAAATAATTGGTTATTCAGATTCTAATTTTGCAGGTTGTATGGTGGATAGAAAGAGCACTTATGGAACATGTAAGTTTATTAGAAATTCTTTAGTCTCTTGGACCAATAGATAATAAAATTCAGTAGCCCTATCTATTACAGAAGCTGAATAAATTGCATTAGGAAGTTGTGTGGCACAAGTACTTTGGTTAAAATAACAATTGATTGATTTAGAATTAACTATAGGCACTATTCCAATTTATTGTGATAACACTAGTGCTATTTGTATTTCTAAAAATTTTATTCAACATTCAAGAACTAAACATATAGACATAAAGCATCATTTCATAAGGGATCATGTATCCAAAGGAGAAATTGAACTAACTCATGTTTCTACTGAAAATCAACTTGCAGACATTTTTACAAAACCTTTAGCCTTTGATACTTTCAGTGCATTAAGAACAAGGCTTGGAGTAATTGATTTGAATGTTTAATTAAAAATGTTTTATGCAACATTGATATGTGTTTTCTAATTAATATTTTTATGTGTTTTATGATTTTGTTTATCTTGTGATTGTGATTTTCTGTATTTGAGTTTTTATTTTTGTGATTTTATGCATTTTTTATTGTGTTTGTGTTTTAGTTTTTTATTGAGTGTATACTTTTAAAAAAAAAATTTTGAGTGACAATCGTCCGAGACAAAGTTTTTTCGTATGGGACGATGTGTAGTGTGTCAAACTGTCGGATTTGAACCTTTTGCGTGCAGTTTTTCAGTTTTTAATTGTCACTTCGTCTGTACGATCGTTACGATCATCCGGGACAAAACTTTTTTTCAAACGACGGGACGATTGAATAACAGTTAAATGGATAAGGTTGTTTTTAATACTATATTCGTACGTACGAACCTTTGGTTCATCCGGACGAACAAATGGCAGTTCGATGTGGGGGACAGTTTCAATTGCCATTAAAACGAGCATAAGTTCTAATCGTCCAAGACGTACACGTAATCGTCTGTATGATCATTTTGGTCAAAAGTGTATGAAAGGATGCTTCGTAAATTGTGTGATTACGAAAAGCCATTTTATTTTAAACTCATTCATTCCTCCATACGAAATTTTTTTTCGTACAGGACGAATCGAATTTCGTATAGCACAAACATAATTTCATTTATACGAACAGTCATTTTTCAATAAATTGGCAAGCTTTTGAACTCAATAGTCATCACTCACACATCACTTTCAAAACCTTTCGTCCTTTAGAACCTTTTCAATTGCAAGTTCAAGCAGGAGACAAAAGATTCTAGCTAAGGGACCACCTAGAAACTCTTTCGATAACTTTCTTTCCAAAGCCAATGAAGAGCCTTTTCCCAGATTCGTGTCCGCTAAGATCACCCCATCTAGAATTCTTATCCAGGATCAACTGACCTTTCAGGTAATGAACTTGTTTGCTTCAACTCAGTTTGGTTTCATTCTCACACTAGTTTATCTCGACAACAAAGAAACCTTTCACTATTTCCTGGCAAACATTTCTTTCAACTCCGACCATTCTGTAGTCTGTTCCTATGTCTTTAAGAAAAAAATTGAAATCACCAAGGCTGACCTAGGAATCTTTTTAAACTTAAGAACTGAGGGAACTAGAGCACATACCTTAACCACCACTTATGAATTGGAATGATCTGAAATTAATACAGTGATTAGAGGAATCATTTTTAACGAGCATATGCCTAAAGTATCCAGTCTCGTTTGTAATGCTCGTATCATCCAGCATATTCTTAGAACTTCTATAATTCTTAAAGCTGGTGATATAATCAACATTATTGCCCTTCTTTATATGGTAACCTACTTGATTATGACTAAACAACCTATAGATGAAGCCCAACTAATCCTTGACTATCTTTATGGACTCTCTGAAATTGGTCATATCTAACATAAAAGAAAGAAGAACATTGCCTTAGAACATCTAGTTGCCTAAATTCTAGAGAAGAAATACAATTTGGTTCATCCTGATCAAGATTTTGAAGAACCGCTCTACTACAATGACGGATCATTTAGAGTAATATTTAATAAAGATGAACCAAGTAAAACACATGTCATTAGTGATACTGAGGAAGAACATGAAGCTGCACCTACACCTGCTAATGAACCAAATTATCAAGATTTGGTTCAAAGATTTGACCGTTTAGAGACTCACTTTGATCAAATTGAAGCTCCTATGCTGCAGCAGGATATATAGTACACTCAAGATATGAGATTTATGCAAGAACAGATAAACGATATAAATTCCAATATGCTTATGATGAGTAGCTATTTCAACTTCTTCGGTGCTGCACCTCCTCCTCCTCCAAATCAGGGTCCATCAGAATGATTTCATGTACTTAATCAGGTGTTTTCTTTAGTTGATGTGTTAGTTTTGTGATTTAGGAAAATGTTATGTATTTTCTTTTCATTAGAAGTTTTTTGTTTTTGAATCTTATGTCGTATTGATATCATTTATTGAGATTGTAATATCCTTAATTTTAATATCAATATAAGTTATTTTATTTTGGATTTAATCTTGTTTTTGAAATGTGTGTTAGTCCATATGACAATCGTTATAATTTTTGATCTAAGAGTGCTATACTTTGAAATGCAATTTAAAATTAAATTCATTAGAAAATCTAATTTTTCTAAATTTAAGTTTTGCTTATAACTTGATGTAATTAAGATTGTCAATTTCATGTCTCTTATTTAGACTACATTAATGTCTAATATTATTATTGCAATTATGATATTTTCTTATTTTGTATTTCACTTATCAATAAATGTTTATGCACTTAGAAAAATTAGAAATTTTTTATTATTGATTTTAGAAAGATCAAAATTACTCTTGAAAAATATACAAATGTACAAAAATCAAAAGAAATGCGCAATAGTTTGCAAGTTGAAAAAGAGGCATAAATAAGCCCACAAGTGAAAAGATGCACAAAAATATGCCACAAATTTGAAAAAGATGCGTAAAGCGCCACATGTGGTAGCTAATTATTTCCATAATCTTTTAATCTCTTAATTCAAATTGATCTTCTGTACATTTATATTTCATATTTAAATTTTAAATATACAAATTTTCTATTCATCCTTTTTGCAATGATTTTCTCTATCTTAGTGTCTAAATTGACTCATATTTTTGATATATACTTTTTATTATCAATGTTATATCTCTTCTTAAATTCTATGAATTACTATTATTTGCCTAATATTTTGATTTTATTTGCAAAATTTATTTCAATCACTTTCAAGGATCAATTTTCAAAAGATTATCATATGACAGCTTACATTTCTGGTCTTTCTTTTCTTCTCTTTTTGTTGTTATCAAAAAGGGGGAGAAAATATTGTTTGTTCGTATCTTTTTGTAACTCGTATCTTTTTTTTCGTATCTTTTTGTATCCTTTTGCATTTTAAAATTTAAAAAATAAAGGGAGAGATAAAATTGTTGTGCAAAGTCTCCTTATTTTTAAATGATCATCAATTCAGGGGGAGTTTAGATGATTCTTAAAATTTGAAAATTATACAAACAATAATTGTTTTACCATCATCAAAAAGGGGGCGTTTGCTAAGAGAGTTGCTAATTGCATATTTTACATTCTTGCAGCTTGTATAGTTTTGATGATTCTAAATATTATTATTTTAAGTTTTGTTATCTCCTAACACTTTTTGGAAGATTTGTTTTTGCTCTTGTGAAGACTAACAATTCAAGAAATTCAAACTCCAGACTAATGAAGACTTCAAATCAAATTCAGCATGAGATAGTTTGTAAATTGAAGCTTGTATTTTTCTTTGAATTGAGTTTGAGAGGGAGTGATTGCAATTATGTAAATAAACACACACACTTAAGGAGATCTTTAAAAATTATATTGATCGTATGGGACGAACACAGTTTGTACAGGATGATCAAGTCAGTTGTCTCCTCAGAAGAGCAATGGAACGAACAGGAAGCGTAGAAAATTTTTCTAAGTAATGATCATCCAAGATGAATTTCCTATTCTTCCCAGTATGAAATAGGATCTAGAAAATTTTTGTTCTAATGAAATTCATATTCATACCAGGATGAAATGCTCTCTGGAAATTTTTTGTCTAAATGAATTCCAATTTGTCCTAGGACGAAATGTCCTCTGGAAAATTTTTGTTCAGACAAAATCCATATTCGTGCCAGGATGAAAAGCTCTCTAGAAAATTTTCATCCAGACAAACTCCAATTCGTCCTAGGATGAAATGTCCTCTATAATAATTTCATCTGGACGAACTTATATTCGTCCCAAGATGAAGCGAACCGACTCTTAAAAATTTGGCAAATCCCTGCAGATTTCAGAACCGACCTATGGTATAACCGTTCTTACCGGACGAACCTTGTTCGTACGGGATGATTAAGGTGTACGAAGTATGTTCATACCAATACACATTGGGTTCATTTCCAACTGAATTAAGTAACATCATCCAGGATGATCCACGATCGTACGGGATGATCCACTGCTGACAAACTTGAATTTTAGCAGTTTTTTGACAATTTTTTGTGTCTTTCCCATATAAAGTCAAATATAAACTGCCACTTAATCTTTTTGCCTACTGATCTTCATGCCAATTGAAAGGAGAGTCAAGGAGAGAGTGTGAGAGAGTGTTTGAAGGAGAACTCTTACTACTGGAGCATGAAGGTTTCACTTGGTACTCAAAGGTAAGAGTCTATACTTTTGGTTTTTGATTACTTCACTCTTTTCTCTCTTCCTTCTAGATTTTTTGTGAAGAAGATTTTTCAAGGAGATCTGATTCTTTGCCGACACTTGGAGAGTGTGAACAGCCGAAGGGTTCTCTGCCCACACTAGCAGAGTATGAACAGCCGAAGGGTTCTCTTCCCACACTAGGAGAGTGTGAAAGGACGAAGGGTTCTCTACCCATATTAGAAGATTGTAAACAGCCGAAGGTTCTCTGCCCACACTAGGAGAGAGTGAAAGGACGAAGGGTTCTTTGCCTACACTGGGGGAGTATGAAAGGACGAACTGTTCTCTGCCAATATTGAGAAGAGTGTAAAAGGACGACGGTTCTCTATCGCACCGGGTAGTGGTGGAAGAGAGTTTTGTAAAGGCTTCTCTACCTTGCTGTGGGTGCAAAAGGAGAGTCATTAGTGGTATTAGTGAAGTACTCTGATGGTGCCTCCGGGGAGTGGATGTAGGTCGTGTTTGACCGAACCACTATAAATCTCGTGCCTTTTATTTTTCCGCTGCTTTTTAATTTTTGTTTTACTATTTTTAACTTGTGGTTGAAAAATGTTTTCTATAAAATTCACTAAAATTAATTTTCTCGGTTCTAAATTTTGAAGAGTGATAAAATTTTAATTACCAATTCACCCCCCTCTTGGTTAGCCACTAGGACATATGCTTATGTTTAACAACCTAATTCATATTGAACAAGTTTCAACATTTATATCACCTATAGGATTCAATCTTATAAGGTTATGCTCTTCAGATTAAAGAATGCCAAAGCAACACACTAGGGGTAGTGATAAGGGTTTTTAAATAACTTATCCACCAACAAGTAGAGTGATATGTCGATGATCTTGTCATTAATTTTTTTTTTAAGGGAAGACCATCTAAATGACCTAAGAATTATTTTTGAAGGACTACAACCATATAGTCTTCTTAAAGTGAACCCTCTGAAGTGTGTCTTTGGTGTTACTTTAGGGAAGCTTTTAGATTTCATTGTAAGACACGATGGAATTGATATCAAACCCAATAAATTTAAAGTATTCTTAAAATGACAACACCTAGTAGTCTCACATAATTGAGATATTTTTAAGGTTAGTTAGCATATTTGAGAAGATTTAAATCAATTTTAGCTACAAGATGTCAATCATTCATAGACTTGGGCAAGGAAGAAGACTTTTTCCAATGGAATGACAAATCTTAAAAAACTTTCAAAAATATAAAATAGTATTTAATGAATCCTCAAGTTTGGGCAACCCCTATTCCTGGGAAGACATCAACTTTATATATAGAAGCTTTAAATAAATCTCTTAGTGCCCTTATTAGTTCAAGATAATGAGAAAGGAAAAGAGAATACACTTTATTATCTGAGTAAATGATTACTTCTAACCAAAATGAATTATCCTCGAAGTGAGAATAGTTATTAGGTTTTAATCTTCATTGCTCAAAAGTTTAAGAATTTCATATTGTCTCAGAAAGTTAATCTGATTTCCAAAGTAAATCTATTGCAGTATCTTATGACTCTTCTAAAATTATAAAGAAGATTAGCTTAGAGGTAGATGATTCTATAATAATTTGATATCATTTTTATTCCTCTATGTGCTATGAAAGGATAAGCCCTAGTAGATTTTTTAGCAGCACATCCAGTGCTTAGAAATTCTCCACTAAATGATGAATTATGTGATGAGTATATCATGAACTTAGAAGTAAATAAACGTTCTATCTGTGAGTTTTACTTTGATGGTGATGAATCTTATGAAAAGGATAAAGGGTCGTGAGATAATTCCCCATGGAAAGCTAGAATTGGAATAGTGTTCATCACTCCCGATAAATATCTATTATATTACTCTTACCATTTATCAGAACCCTATATAAATAATGAAGCTGAGTTTGAGCTGCTAATAACTAGTTTAATGTTGACAATCCTAAATGTAATTAAAGAAGTAAAGATATTTAGGGATTTGTAGTTAGTCATTAACCAAGTTGTAGGAATTTATAAAGTATTAAAGGAGAATCTAATATTATATCACCAACATATGATGAAGCTTTTCAATTATATTATGAATGTGACTTTATATTAAATACCATATGGAAGAAATTTTATGGTGGATGGCCTAGAAAATCTTGTGAAGGAATTAACTTGTCTAAAAAAAGATTCCATCTTGGTAGAGATATAGGGCCTTAAGATCTTGTTGCCCATAGATTTAGAATACATAAAGAATAAATTCCCAACTAAGGTGAAGATTATTCTTGCTATAGATTATGAAGTAGTAGTTTGGAGATAACCCTTCATTAACTACTTGAGAGAAAGCAAGCCCCCTCATAAAAAATCTATTGTACACTAAATTAAAAAAAAGATCCTTATCATATACCT
Source organism: Dendrobium huoshanense (assembly GCA_016618105.1). NCBI lineage: Eukaryota > Viridiplantae > Streptophyta > Magnoliopsida > Asparagales > Orchidaceae > Dendrobium > Dendrobium huoshanense. The sequence goes on along the minus strand of CM028351.1, from coordinate 35,297,568 downwards.
TAATCAATGACACCATATATCAAAGATCATTTGATTAAATGTGGTTATGTTATCTCAGTAAACCAATAGCTTGGAACATAGTAAAAGAAGTGCATACTATATTGTGTGGAACTAACCAGTCCCGGCCAAAAATGAAAATAAATATTAAAATGATGGAATAATATGGGCCTTCAATGATAAAAGACTGCATGAATGTTGCACGTCAATATCATCAATGTCAGGTGCATGGTGTAGTGTTATATCAACCACCACATATCCAACTTTCAACTATTTCTTCATAGCCTTTTGAGAGTTAGAATATGGATATCATATGTCCAATCGATCCACCTTCCAATAGAGATTATAGGTTTATTCTTGCAATAACAAATTAATTATCAAAATAAGCAGAAACAATCCCTTTGAGAGAATCTAAAGAACATCATTTATTAAATTTCTTTAAATACCATATTATATATAGAGTTGGTGTTTCACATTGAAACATATTTGATAATGGTCTATCATTTATAAACACCAAAATAATAAATTTGTTAGATAACATAAAATTTATTGGAAATACTCAACCATCTATTACCCTTTGGCTAAGGCCTTCAACAAGACTTTAGTGTAAATTTTAAATAAAATTTTAGATGATAATAACCATCAAAGGCATGAAATGTTAGGAAAAGCATTATGGGCATATCATTCCACATATAAAACACTAACTCAATCTAATCCACTCGCTTTGTCTTAAGAGCATAAGCTATTCTCCCTCTACTCGCAAAATAGTATTGAACTATATAGTAACCTCAAAATAAAATTTCATAACTCCAATTAGAATAGATCAAAAGTTTAAAAGAGAAGTGGTTATAAGCTCAACAGAACCTCAACTTATATAAAGCATGTATGATTCAAGTGCATAATAAAATGGTTCACCAAAGAACTTCCAAGTAGGAGACTTGGTCTTAGTTCTATGAAGACCCGTTTTTCCCATCAAAAGTAAGGAGGTAAATTTGAACCAATGTGGGAAGGCCCATTCATGATGGAGAAATTATATCTATGATCCTACTAGTTGGTTGAGTGTAAAGGAGATCATCCTATATTGCATGTAAATGGATGATATCTCAAGAGCTATTATGGTGGATAATTTTTTTTTTAAATCAAATTAATTGAATAATTTATGGATGTAAAATGCCTGAATTTGTTAAAGTTCTGCAAAGAAGTTTGTCCAAGTGTTGAGACTAGGTTTGAAGAATTATACTAAGACTAATGAATTTTAAATTCCTAAGTGCTTGTTTAAATTATTGTTCTTAAGAATTGGTATATGTTTCCTTAGCAACATCCTTTATTTTTTAACTTTGATTAATTGGGTAATATTATCCCCAGTATTGTCCTGATCTACCCATTTAAATTTATTCATTTGGTATAGATCTGCCTTTTGAGCATCCATGGTAAATTTGTTCATTGAAAATAGATCTTCCATTTGAACATCCTTAAATCTATTCATTTGGGATAGATCTCCCATTCAAATATTCTTAAACAATCTTGTTTAGGATAGATCTCCCATTTAGATATAAATTTGTATTCTTAAGGATTGTTGTAAATTTATCTAGTGACGTTCTTTCTTTCGAAATATTGGTTGATTGAGTAATATAATCCCTGGTATTATTATGATCTGACCACTCTAAATATGTTCATTTGGGATAGATCTCCCTTTTAAACATTCCTAAATGCATTAGTTTGGGAGCATACCCTCATTCAAACATCCTTTAATTTGTTTTTTTGTTTTGGATAGATCACCCAATTAGGTATAAATTCTTAGTCTTAAGGATTGATATAAGTTTCCTTAGCAGCATTCTTTTTATTTGAATTTTGGTTGATTGGGTAATATAATCCATGGTATTCTTTTGGCATAACCATCTAAATTCTTTTGTTTGAGAGCAACGTCCCATTCAAATACTCTTAAATTTGTTCATTTTGAAGCAACCTTTCATTTGAACGTCCTTAAATTTACTTGTTTAAGAGTGACATTCCACTCAAGTATAAATCTCTTTCTCACTGCCTCGATCTGGTTGGGTGAGAATCACGCTAACCTCTTTCTCTATTTTGATATGGTCAAGCGAATGTTAGACTCCTTTCTATCTTTTGTTCTGCTATCTCGATATGATCAGACAAACATTAGATCTTTCTAAATTTATGTCCTGCTATTTAGATATGGTTAGGAAGATGTTAAATCTTTCTTTGATTCTTTCTCACTGTTTCAATATGGTTAGGCGAGTAATGAATCATCCACCTTTACTATTTCAATATGGTCAAATGAATGTTTGGATATTTCATTCTTCCATTTATATATTTATCTAAATTTATTTATTATGGATAGATCTTCCTCTCAAACATCTTGCCAACTTAAATCTATCCGATTGGAATGATTTCCTTGCCAGATATTGATTGATTAAATTTTCCTATTTATGATCATTTCCTTTCAGATATTTTTTACTAAAGCTCTTTGGATTCTATTGATTATTTTGTCAACACCAACATGTGGTTTACTTTTCAAATTCATCACACATTTTGGTGGTTCATTTCGTAACCTCATTATTATATGGGTCAATACTTCAATCACTTTCAATGATGTTGTTGCCTTCATCATAAAGATCCCATAGACACTACATCATTTTGGTATCAGAGCCAAAGGCTCTAAGAAATTCCAGGTCAAAGAGCTTGAATGCACATGTTAATTGTGTGGAAGCCAGAAAAATATTGTAGTAGGATTTGAATTTTTTAATTTTTTTTTGGTTTATCTTTTTGATATGTCATGGTAACTTGGTCAAACATAGTCAATAATGGGTGACCAAGTGAGTTTAGTTTTGTTTAGTGAAGTTTATAAAGAGCTTAGAAAGTGAATCCAAAGTTTTGGAGTTGCTTGAAACTAAATAGAGGTCACATTGCATGTGTAAAATGATGAATTAACGCATTTTCCTTTCACTGCTAGGATGGTTTGTCAGATGACTCATTGCATTTGTGTTATTTGTGAATACGTTATCCGGATTTGTGATTTTTTGTGGCATTATTTTATATTTTCTTGTCTGAGTTATATTTATTTGTTGTTGTATGGGGATCCTTTTCTCTTGTGCATTCTCTACTACACAAAATTTATCAATTTATTTAACATTTCTAATATTTGCTGATGAATTTCTATCTTTCTTTTTATTTTATAGAAATTGATGATTGGTCGATCTTTTTCAGGAGCTCTTTGTTGAAAAACACAAAGGATTTGCTTGATATGTAAATGAACTAGGGACTGCTCCCTTTATGGAATACTTTATATTATGTTCGCTAATTTTACCATAGAGGATTGTCATTTTTTCCTTTTTTTAGGGATTTGGTGGTGCCTTTTACTACAACATATTTATATCAGATATTATTTTTTGTAGCTAACTAGAATGGTAACTATCATATCACTGATGATTATATCCTTTTTCTTCACTAATATTACCCTAGTAGATTATCATATTTTATCTATCAAATATAATTATAATCTCTATAATGTTTTTGGGATTTGATGATGCCACTTAGATCAAACAGCATATTTATATCAAATATTATTTTTGTGACCATAACTATCAGATCACTAATGATTTATCAAATTTTAGGGGTTTCATTGCCCAAATTCAAATCTCTTTTTATAGTTTTTTTATCTATCAAATATAATTATAATCTTTATGAATTTCCTTTTTATTTCTTTTGTGCCTTTTAATAGCTCTTCCTATATAAATATTGTAATTCCCACCAACACTACCCCGCGCCCGCACCTGCGCCCGATAAAATCATACACCAAATGAAATGAAGATAAAAGGTTAAAAGATAAGAAGGAAATACTTAGAAAACACTCCCCACAAGCGTGCATTTAACACTTCAAGAGTACGAATTTGTAAAAGGCGATTTAAGAAAGCACAATGAGCCAACAAGCATCCATCCATAATCCTTCTAAGGTGTTTCTGAAGCATAAACTATGCTGGACACTAACTTTGATACTGTAAGAAAAAATTACTGCTACTTCAGTGTTTTGCATCTTCTTCTTCGCAAAACTTGGTGTACTGATCAGAATCCATCAAGGACTTCAGTTCAGTCGAATCGCTTATCTGAACTTTTATTATCCATCCATCTTTAAAGGGGCTGGCATTAATCTGATTCACAAAATTATATTACTGAAGTAATCTAGGGGAGTAAAGAAGATCAAAAGACACATGACTAATAAAGACGAATACGATGACTCATTCGGATACTTGAAGTTATAAGTTTTGAAAAGACTGTTTTAAAGCAATCATTTGGTTGAATATAATTAGGAACTAACAATGATATCACACTCAACAAATCTCTTCAAATTCCTCTAAAAAAGATTTCAATTTCCCACTCAAAATGAGCAAAGATAAAATCCTCACAATTCAAAACATATTTTGCATCTAGAAGCAACAAAATGAAACCTAACTTAAAAAAAAGTATGAAATTCCATCATGACAAACAGAGCATACGGATCCTTATAAAACAAATAGCAAATAGAAGTTGCAAAGGAATCATAAAACTTAATCAAACAACCTATGCGACTGTGACATTGAACAATCTTAAAGGTCATCAAAATCCCTATCATTGTTAGGATAGAAAAAGAAGTGTATGATGGAAATTCAATCGTCAAACCTTAAAATTATAAATGAGTACAGAAAAGTTATCTCCGAGGTAGAAAAACATTAAAAGTTTTCCAGAACCTGAATTTATAACGCTGAAGAACAAAAATACTTGTAAGTATAGCATAAGGATCTGAGGATGATAGAAGGCCATATTATTCTTCACTTTTATAGTGTGTTTATCCTCATCCCTCAATTGATCCTCCACAATGCTTGCACTCCTTGCTGCAGCACTTGCTCTCCAGTCACAACTCTCTCTCTCTCTCAAACCCTTGAATGAAAATTTGTCAACCATGCTCAAAATAAAAGAACTTAAGCATAGATGGGCCATTTAGGCGCCTAATGGTGAGGTGCACCTCGAGTTTGACATTTCAAACGCATTCTAAAACCATAATACTGTTGGATCTTTATATCTATTTATAAATGCGGAAATGTAAATTAGGATATTAGAAAAGTAAATTGAGACTTTCTCTGCTTTAATTTTCTTAATAAATAATTGTTTTAAAATAGGAAATGAAAAAAACTTACTAAAATATTGATTGAGATCGTAAATCTTCATCTTCGAAATGTTGATTGAGACCACAAGTCTTCTTCTTCTAATCACCTCACTAAATATATTTTATCATGTGGGCACAATCAATCAATTATTGATGAATACTCTTTCTTTGAATGTAATTTGTGTTCTTAACACAATTTCATCCTTCAAAAAGAAAAGACTAATAGACTAATTTTTTTCTCATCTATCATCTTTCATCTCTCTTGTAGAATTTAATTCATTCTTTTATAAGAAAAATTCACATCTTTAAAATTAGAACACCTCTTTTCATAAGCACTTTTTTGTAAATTATAAAGCAGCTTTTTATTCATATTAAAATGATAATTATCATAAAACATCCTCATCTTTATCTATAATGAGATATCATCATCTTTATCTTTTAACATTAAAAGATATTTATCATGACACATCATCATCTAATGAATAAAAGATGATGAATGAATGTGATCATCTCATGAAATTTTATATGATATAATAAAAGGTGTTCTTATAACATAAAGCAGTGACTAATGTAATCATAATTTAACAGTTATATTATGCCAAATTCTTAACAATAATGTTCAATTAATATATAATAGTGCTAAGGTGATGAAGAATGGACCTATGAACTTATAATTCAAGCTCTAATAAATTTGACCATTAATTGAAATCTTAAACTAATAAATTAAAATTATTAATTTCAATATTATTCCACTATAAATATAAAATTGCACTATTGAATTTATAGTATAATTTACTCAATTTAAAATTTGAATTGTTTATTGATTTAATCATTACATATAAAATAATCCTCCATAAAAAGTTCATAATTAGAGCTAAGTAATTATGTCAACTCACTAATTATATTTAAATCCTTGAATTTCAATTAATTCTGTAATGAATGATAAACTTTGTGACCCCATCACAAAATTTAAACGCTCAATTATTTAGGTTATGAATTAATTATTCAAGTGAACTAATTTTCTAACATTCAAAATTGAAAGAAATGGATTCTATATATGTATATTAACATTCCCAGCCATTTGTTTCACTGTGTTTATGCGATACAACAATTGAGTTTATATCTTCCAAACTATTTCCAATTAAGTCAAAGAAACTAAATATCCTAAATAGGAGTTTATTAATAACTCAAGATTAAGATTGTTTATATATGATCATATTTATGATTAATTTAAATTCTCTCTAGTTAAAATATAATTTATTAGAGAATTCTGAATTCATATGGTCCATCTCTATATAATCATATTATATAAAGTACTTACATCCTTAATATCTATATATATCAAATAATCCGAATAAGACTATTCCATTCTTAATGTTAATGAACCATACTAATAATATTTAATTATAGACTTCAACTATAATTAATAATTATAAATTTTTTTAGATTATTATCCATAATTCAATCCTCTTGTATATAATAATATACTGAATTATAGTTACATAAATAATGATGGAATAAACATAATAGTAAAATATTATATCAAATGATGATATTAGCACAAACTAAACTTGTTTTTAAATATTTATTCAATAGAAAATATATTATAATAATATTTGTTTAGGGCACATTTCCTAATAAATATAATAAAAAAATAGGTATATAATGACCTTTCCATGAGGTTTTCCTTAAGGTTCTTAGAGAGTTTAGAGGTCTTATTGCCTAAGATGGCGAGCAACTCAATTTGTCTTTTTTTTTTGGTGACGAGTAGTCTCTCACTACTTTTATTTTATTGTAATATGTTGATGTGCTGACCTCTATGTAAGAACTTTCACTTAATAATAAAAATTTTATGCTTGGTCGATTAACTAACCTTTATTATAATTTTTCTATTTATACTATGAATACTTTGTTTATAATGTTTTGGTAAATGTTAAATGTATATAATATTCTCATCAAAACTTTATTTTTTGATATCACAGCAAGCACCAACATCTCCGACATCATGACGAGCTACAATGTATACAATCTAGATAACAAGTAGAATACTTAGAATATTTCAATAATTTTATTTTGCTTCACTACGATGAGTAGGAAACTTTGTTACACTAGTCATTGAGTGACAACTTGACGTAGATGAACGACTTCACTATGTACAGAATTGAATGGAAAGATGTGTGGTTAGTGATCCATGGGCAAGTGTGTCATAAGTGACTTTTGGTTGCTACTTGCTAGGGAGAGTGAATAGGGATCCACTAAATCTCCAAGTAATGAGGACAGAGCATTAATTAAAACATTTGATTTTCTGAATGATTATATTCTATGATTAATTTTGTATTGTATGAGATAAGTGGCAATTTTTAAAATTCTAAAAAACAAGTGGGATTAACTTACCTAAATTCAAAATTGAAAATTTGCACAACTAATCGTATAGTATATTGCAGATCATACTGATGATCAACTACTCAAATTCAGACCATTTAAATCTTGAATTTATAAAAATAGGTCAATTCAAAATTTGAATTATTCGTACGAGATAAACTTGTTTCTAAAGCATGAGTATTCACAATATATAATGAATCACCTATTTTGGAATCTAAAATCAAAGGTATGAATCAGAATTGATTTCGAGCTGTACAATCTCAATCATATAGTACAAACAAATAGAGAGTATATATGGCTAGAATCTTGTTGGACAGGTTGATCAAATGCTCTGAGTCGCCATCCTTATGAAGATCGTACTGTACGATATCTATCGTATAGTCCGAATAAACAAATAGCTTGTTCGAATGTACTTCATTTAAACAACTGTGGGCTCCGAAAATTCGGCCCCGGCCTCCGCTCACACTGTTGATTGTGTTTTTTATTCGGCGAGGGAGTTTTAACAAACTATGTTCCGGGGTAAATTTTGGGAAGGCAGATGGGTTTATAGATAAGACACTACCCAGAGATTTCGCCCTCATTTTGTGAGGACTTTATGATCTGAGTTCTGGTTTCCTATAGGCGCAAACCCCTATAGTTAATTACCCCTCCCAATCACGAGAGAGAACTTTTGATTAAGGCTAGTCGTCGATCAGATACATAGATAATACGTGTTATCTGGCATGTGATGGGGGAATGTTGGGGGAATGGGTGATGGACCCGATCAGATACGTAGCAGCAATGGGCATAGGTAATGATTGGAGAATTTGGAAATTTGATATTTAAAATAGAAATTGCACCATCTTGCACTTAAAGCGGATGGTGGGAGAATGGGTGATGGACCCGATCAAGATCCCATGGTTCCATCGTCCCGGGCCATCGTGGTCCCTGGTCTACTTAGTCAGAGGAGGTAGTCGACCCAACCTGACAGAAGGATCCTTGTCGGCAGCAATGGGTTGCTTCGTCCAAGGGTATCTTGTAGACCTGGGATGGGTATTTGCCTAAGGGGACAAATTTAAATCTACCTTAGCTAACAGAGGGCTTTGTGCCCTATCAATCATATCCTATTGATTCATATCTCAAGGATTTGATGCCAATAAGGAACGTAACGGCGCTGGCCATAACCGGTATTTTGTGGTGCCATTTGGAGGCAAAACCACTCGGTTCAGAGGGCCCCGCATCATAACCGTTTACCTGCAGTGCCATTTAGCGGCAAAACTGCCAGTTAGAGGACACGTAACATGTCCTTACTGGCACAAGATTGTTTGAGAATGGATCCTAGTGATATTTTTTACTAGAAATTTGGCTCTTTATGAGCTGAACTGTTGCGGAGGGTGGATGAATTTTGCTTTAAATTATTGATGGATTTATTTCAAATTTTAAATATTTTAAATTTTGAGTTTTTTTTTTAAATTTTTTGGATTTTGAGTGGACTTTTGGGAGACATTTGAAAAATGCCCGAAATTAACCTCTCCGGTTGAGATTTACATTCAGCATGGCCATCATCGGGGTGTTCAGGATCATTTCTCTTTGTTGATTGAACCCTATCGACCATATCAACTTGCCGATAGGGGATCGGGTTACGTAGGCTTCATGCCTTAATTAGTGAATTCTTTTGATTGTAGACCTTGAAGGCTTAATATGAATGTATTAAAGTAAATACATCGGTCGCCATGACCGTGTATTTGTTTGAAGGTTCGAACCCTGTCAACTCCTATTGATCCATATAGAAGGATCGGGTTTGAACTTGAATTCACTTATCAACCCGCGCAGCATCCCTAGACGTCGCATGTGTATTTATAACACGCTCGCAGGGGCCCATGCGGGTTTGGGAACATTTTATAATTAAACTCTGTCGACTCTTTTTTACCTGCTAAGGAGGATCGGGTTTAAAATTTGATAACCCGCGCAGCATCCCTAGACGTCACGTGTGTACCAATAACACGCTCACCGGGGCCCATGCGGGTTACAATTATATTTACCCCTTTTAGTGTACCTATGTGTATACAAACTACGGTGCAAGTGCGGAGGTACTTTGAAAATATTTGGAAAAGCCTTCTGTCCGCTTGCATGAATGTTGCGGATCCGGAGGTGGTATGGTTCTGATGTCATGAGGCACTTCATCATCTTGATGTTGACTCCCCTTTCTCGTTCACCGGCGAGATCTTCTGAACTTTGAAGTTCGCTGCTTTGCAAAGAACTCCTTCTGAGATCATCAATGTATTGGACTTGTCGTTTCCGGTGTTTATAAATATCAGAACTATTTTCCTCTTGAAATACTTGAAGATCTTAATCACCACTGTCGTAGGTGATATCCGTACTTATGTTTATAGTGGTTCGTTGTACCTACGATGTATCCGCTGTTGTTATCCACAAATGGTTTGTGCTCATTTGCAGGGACTCGTTGAATCCACTACGAGCTTCTAGGGGTGTTTGTAGAAGACCCATTGTTGCCAACATCATACCCACCTTTCACCAATCTCAGGTGGTTTGGATGATTACATTTGTTTGTAGAGACGAGTCTTTCACTATCGAGCATCAGTATTGCCCTCTCGATCTACGGGCATTTGCAGGGATTGTCGTAGGAGTTTATGCATCGAGGTTCTATAACGTACTTTGAGTCACTATTGACTGTACGAATGCTCTTGTAATCTAAACTCCCTCGCACATGATTCAAGCTTTGTCCTTTGTATATGTTTGAGTCTGAGTTAAGTTTTATTTAGAATCGGGTTCATCGAGTCTATAACTCCCATGTAATGTTGTATAGCACGGGTTTAAGTGAGAATTCAAGCTCTTTGTTCGGATCAAATGCAATATCAAATCCCTTCTTATTCTTGAAGGTTCAGGTTCTTCATCGCTCATATCAAGTTTGGATCTAGCTTGAGTTCAATTTGAGTTCCTTGCTTTCCACATCTTATTTCAGTCTTGAGTTAGGAATTCATGTTCAAATGCAGTTCTTTATAGTTCATTTAAATTTGAGTCATCTTCATTGTCATCTGAAGTGCAAGTCCTCTATTGTTCAAAAGTTTGTAAGCTCTTCCTCATTTGATTCAAGTTTAAGCCCATGAATCTCTCATGCAGCACATTTGAGTTCAAGCTCTTTGTTCTAACTCAAGTCTTCGTTGTAGTTTATTTGCAAGTTCAGGTGTAAGTTCTTTTGATGTACAAACCAAGTTCAAATATGAGTTCAAGTGTTCAAATTTTTAAATCCTTTGATGTTCAAAAGCTTGCAAGTTCAATTTTAAGTTCTCGTAGTCTTGTTCGAGTCCAAATTCATTTAAAGTCCTTGCAAGTTCAGGATTGATTTTAGTTCAATTTCGTTTCATTGTTCATTTAAGTCCATTTGATTCAAGTCTGATCCCATAAGTCCACCGTTCATTCAAGTCCAAATTTTGTTCTTTTGAGTTCAAAATAGGTCTGAGGTGTGATCGTATATTCACCCGAAATTTTGGCAGCCTCCCGGCTTCTACCCCGTTTAGGGGAAAATTACGAAAAGCTAGTTCTGCCATGCTAGAGAAAAGCATGTACGGTAGGCTATGATAAACGGACACGAACGCGGCGACACCGACACGACACGACACAGACACCGGACACAACACGACACGACACGGACACAGGACATGACTTTTTTTTGAAAATATAGGACACGGGTACGGTGCGGACACGGCAATACATTTTTTTATATAGTGTATATATATTAATGTAATATCATATTAAAAATGACAAACAATAATAAATGAATGACATGATAACTTGTCCAACTTATAATATAAATATTTAGTACAAAATATCTAGTACAACCACAAAAATATAAGCAAATAATCACTTACTACAACATCAAGCATTCAAGCTTCAACTACTAGGATTAGCTTTAGAGGTTTGTTATTAGCCTTCAGTATCATCATCATTGAATATCAGTGCTTCAACTCTGGTTCAACAAGAGAAAGATTTGTAATTGTGCAAAAAGAGAGGAGATGAAAATACATTCACTGCCAAAAAGAAATAAAAATGAGAATATTTGATGAATGGGTATTAAATGCAGACGTTGATTTGGTATTGTGGATAAGAAATAAGAAATTTAGTTTAAATCTCGTCAAATATAAGAAATTCTATATTAAAAAAATTATAAAATATTTAAGATACGCATGTCGGACACGCGTGTCCAATTTGTTTTTAATATTTTTTTTATCGGACACATTTTCGACGTGTTTGACACGTGTCGGAGGAGTGTCGGACGAGTGTCGTGTCGAACACGGTGTCAGACACTGCACGCCCCTTTAAGGACAAGTGTCGATGCATCATAGACAGTAGGTGCCCTCTTACGAGGACACCGCGGTCGTGATATCTTTGTCCCCACCGCCAAAGAAAGGCGTGTATGGGTCTTCGGTACTTGTTGCAAGAAAAGCAGTTATTTTCCCACGAGCGGGTACATATGAATATCCAAGTCTCGTCATAGGCGCCGCACCGGGTTCCCATCCCACCAAGCTAGAGAAAAGCGTGTATAGGCAGTTTACCGGCTCGGCACGCACATCGAGAACAGGATTTTTGGAACCAAATGATCGCTCACTTACCTTGTCGTAAGTGTCGCGCCGCACGCTAAAAAAAAACGCGTATGGGCAGTTTTCCGGCCCGACATGAACATCGAGGTAAGAGGGCAATTTTTATTTAATTATCTAATTATAATTATTTATTAATAAAAATAATTAATTAGAATGAATTAAGTTTAATTAATTATAATTAATATATAATTAACTAATAATTAATTATTAATATAATTAATCATAATTAAATTTAATTAATTATGATTAATTAATGATTAATAATAATTAATTATCATTTAAAAATAATAATTAATTATAATTATTTTAATTAATTAAGTTTAATCCATAATTAATTAATAATCATAATTAAGACCAATTAAACATAATTAACTTTAATTAATTATGATTAATCAAATATTAATTATAATTAATATGATTTATTATGATTAAATTTAATTAATTAATATTAATTCATAATCTAAACTAATTAAATATAACTAAAATTAAGTAATTATAATAAAATAAATAAATAAATGCCCCAAAAAGGGTCGTTTGGCACGGGTTTGGCCACAAAAGCGCTTAAAGGGGAGAAGGCTGCCTACACAGCCAGCGAACTCACGTTATTGCTTCTGATCCAAATGTTGTAACTTCCGATCTCAACCGGAAAGGGAAGTCGTCGCTGGAGCCGAGCCGAACAACCACGAAGGGATCGGAGAAGGGCTCGGGTAGGTCAAATGAATTGGAGGCTACGGCTAGGGAAAGGAGATCGGGCTGGAGCAAGTAGAGGTGAGGTCGGACAGCTCAGGTAGCTCTCTCTCTCTCTCTCTCTCTCTCTCTCTCTCTCTCTCTCTCTCTCTCTCTCTCTCTCTCTCTCTCTCTCTCTCTCTCTCTGTTTCTCTAAGATCAGGATCGATCCCGACGGGTAGAGGCGACGGAAGGTGGAGAGGGAGAGGAGGCAGTGAGGGCTTGGCAGCTTCAAGAGTTCTGCGAATGGGAAGGAGAGCTCGGTGTGTAAGCGAATGGGAGAGACCAATTGGTTGGCTTTTAAAGGCGTCGAAGAGCAACGATCAAAGCCAGATTCGCGAGATTTACGGGAAGAGACTGGTTCGGCGCCGATTTCAGCGTGATTTCGACAAGATTTTGAGGATCCGACAGGTATGGGTTATGTATACGGGATTTTCATTTCTTCTTTCTCTTTTTTTTTTTTTTTTGATTTTATACTGAGGTCAACAACAACATGATTTGGTTCCATAAGTCAACATAGTTATTCATATTATAGTATACGATCATGGATTAGACTGTACAATATGCCCATCATATTTAATATATCAGGATTTTTAGGAGCTTAATATATATACCATTTTATATTCTTTTAAGCAAAGAGAGAGATTGCCTCAGGCCTTCTTGGGAGAGAACAAGAAAGTAGCGAGCGAGCTTTTATGAGGACCTTACTCTATTATGTGAGGGAGAGAAGGAGAGAAGGGGAGAGGGGGGGGGGAGATTGTGAGGGATCTCTTGAGAGGGTATTCAAGAGATCGGGTTCCACAAGATTATTTTACTTGTTCTATGTCATTTTTCCTCAATTGTCATGGAGTAAGGGCTCTATGGTGCGGTGCAAGAGCTCATGAGAGTCTTTAGAGAAACCTATTGTGTTAGCACAAGACTAGTGGTGAGGCATCTCCATCATGCTAGGTGTAGAAAAAGGGTATCTTTCGGAGGAAGGTATCTTTCGAGAAGAAAATGTGTAAGGGTGTTCTCCAGTCCTTGGTGAAGGAGAAAGACTTATTTGTCGTGCTGGGAGAAAAAGCAGTTATTAGAAGAATACCTAGGGAGTGAGCATTTGTTAAGTTAATCAAACAACTATAAAAATTATGATAAGCTTCTTCTTTTCCATGATATTTTACTTGTTGTATATTTTATCAATATTGCTTAAGATCTGAATTGGTTGCAAGCATTATTACTTTCAAAATAAAAAAATTAAAACAAAAATTGTGCTATTAAAAGTTTCTAGTGCTCAAATTAAATTTCTCTTTAACACTATTTTGTTAAGTTTATTTGATCTCAAGTACATTGACAATAAAGATTTAAAAGCAAGTATTCAAAAGATAAATAGATGCCAAATGAGTTGAGATTGAGTGTGTTGATTCTTATTTTTAAGAATAAAAGTGATGCATAAGATCATCAGAATTATAGAGGAATTAAGTTGATTGTCATACTTTAAAACATTGGGGGAGAGTTATGGAGCATAGGTTACGACGTGATACTAATGTTTCTCAAAATCAATTTGGATTCATGCCGGGTAGGTCTACTATAGAAGATATTCATTTATTGAGAGGGTTGATGGAGAAGTTTAGAGAGAATAAGGAGGATCTACATATGATATTTATTGATTTAGAGAAAGCATATGATAAATATCCAAGAGAAGTGTTATAGAGAGTTCTAGAAAACAAAAGGGTTAATAATGCTTATATTCAAGTCATTAGGGATATGTATGCAAGAGCTATTACTTGTGCTCAAACACAAGGTGGTTTGACAAAATATTTTCTTATTTCAGTTGGATTACATCAAGGAACATCCTTAAACCCTTATCTCTTTGATTTAGTTATAGATGTTCTTACTAGACATTTGCAAGAGGATGTACTCTGGTGTAGCTTTTTGCTAATTATATTCTCCACATTGATAAGACTGAAGAGGAAGTTGAAGGTAAACCTGAATTATGGAGGTCAAGCTAGAGTCAAAAGATTCTCGTTTCAGTGGATCTAAAATCAAATACATTGAGTATAATTTTAGTAGTAATAGATCTAATGGGGTGTTTGTAATTTGGAGCGATCAAATCATTAATAAGTGTACTAATTTTAGACATCTTGGATATATTGTTCAGAGTGATGGTGAAATAAATGGGGATATTATTAGTAGAATTCAAGTTGGATGGTTGAAGTGGAAGAATGCTTCGAGTTTGTTGTTTGATAGAAAAGTTTTAGAAATTGTGTCATAAAGAAATATTATTGTGATTTATTTTTAAAAAAATTTAGCATGTACTGATATTATCATTTGATATAACATTTTATTTATTCCATGATTATTTATATAATCATAATTCAATATATAATTATAAAAACGAGGATTGAATTAATATATTATAATCTAAATAAGTTTATAATTATTAATTATATTTGGAATCTATAATTAAATATTATTATTACGATCTATCAACAATAAGAATGGAATAGTCTTATCCAGATTATTCAATATAGAGATATTAAGGATGGAGGTACTTTATATAATATAAAAGTTATTTAATCCCTAAAGGGTACACTGATGTTGACTTTCAATCAGATAGAGATGAAAGTAAATTCATATCTAGCTCAATATTTATTTTAGGATGAGCCATAATTTGGTGAAATATAAAACAATCATGTATTTCTGACTCAACTGTGGAAGCTGAATATGTGGCTGTTGTAGTAGTTTGGCTTCATAATTTTCGAATATAATTGAAAGTTATTCTAAATTTAGAAAAACCTCTAACAATATTTTGTTATAATAATGCAGCTATAACAAATACAAAAGAAGCCAGAAATCATAAAAGAGCAAACATATAGATAAAAAATATCATTTGATAAAAAATATTGTGAAAGAGGGTAAGGTATCAATACAGAAGATAGCATGACAAGAGAATATTGTTGATCCACTTACCAAGATGCTACCTGAAAATTTTTTTTCAGAAACATGTATAAGCAATGGGATTAAGGAAGATGCCTCATTTGTTTTAGGGTAAGTGGCAATTTGTTAGGGAATGTGCCCTAAGAAATATTATTGTAATACTTTTTTATTGAAATAAATATTTAAAACAAATTTAGCATGTATTGATATTATCATTTGATATAATATTTTATTTATTTCATGATTATTAATGTAACTATATTTCAGTAGCTCTCACTAGGCTGTATCTTTCTTGCTTTTTACTTTTATCACTAATGCATTCTGCATTTCTTCAAAAAAAAAATGTAACTATATTTCAATTTATAATTATATATAAGAGGATTGAATTATGGATAATAATCTAAAGAAGTTCATAATTATTAGTTATAGTTGAAATTTATAATTAAATATTAATAATACAGTCCATCAACATTTAGAATGTAATAATTTTATCTAAATTATTCAATATAGAGATATTAAGAATGGAGGTATTTTATATAATATGATTATATAGAACAGTACCTAAAAAATTTTGAATTCTTTAATAAATTCTATTTTAACGAGAGAGAATTTAAAAATAATAGTTTGGAAGAATAAAACTCAATACTTGTATCTTAAAAACACAATAAAATAAATGATTGTGAATGCTAATAAATAAATATAGAATCTATTCTTTTTAATTTAAAAAAGTTGGAAAATTAGTTCTCTTCAATAATTAATTCAGACAATAAACAATTAAGCACTCGAATTTTATGATACGATCACAAAGTTTATTGTTCATTAGAGAATTAATTAGAATTCACGGATCAAGATATAATTAGTGAGTAAACAGAATTACCCAACTCTACTTAGAAACTTTTTAAGAAGGATTTTTTTGTATGTAATGATTAAATTTATGGATAATTCAATCTTTTAAATTGAGTACATTATTTTATAAATTGAAGAATGTAATTTTATATTTATAGTGGAATAATATTGAAATTAATAATTTTGATTTATTATTTTAAGAGTTAAATTAATGGTCAAATTTTTTGAAGATTGAATTGAAGGTCCATAGCTCCCTTCTTAATCACCTTAGCACTATTATATATTAATTGAACAGTATTATTAACAATGTGACATAATATAAATGTTAATTTAATATTATATTGATAACACCTTTGGGGAACACCTTTTATTTATATTATATAAAAATTCACGAGATGATCTATCATGATAAATATCTTTTAATATTAAAAGATAAAGATGATAATGTGTCATTATAGATATAGATAATAATGTATCATAAAAACTATCATTTTAATATAAATAAAAAGATGCTTCATGATTTACAAAAATGTGCTTATGAAAAGAGATGTTCAAAGTAAAAGATGTGAAATTTTCTTATAAAAGAATGAATTAACATCTACATAATAGATGGAAGATAATACAACAACAACAAGCCTTGTCCCACTACGAGGGGTTGGCTACATGAATCCTTTTTCGCCATTGTGTCATGTTAAAAGTCAAATTCTCATTTAAACCTAATAAAAAAATATCAACAACAACAACATCAAGCCTTTGTCCCACTATGTGGGGTCTGCTGCATTAATCCTTTTTCGCCATTATGTCCGGATAAAAGTCAAATTCTCATTTAAATCTAATAAAGAAATATCATTTCTAATATTTTCTAACCCAGCCTTTTTAGGTCTACCTCTACCTTTTTAACCTAAGTCGAATCTATTGCCTCAACTTTCCTAACCGGGTCATCTGAAGGCCTTCGTTTAATGTGACCAAACCATCTAAGGAGACTCTCTCTACTCTTATCTTCCACTGGAGCTACTCCAACCTTTTCACGTATATGCTCATTTCGTATCCTATCTCTAAGCGTCAAGCCACTCATCCGCCTAAGCAACCTCATCTCTGCAACACTTAAATTAGTATTATGCTTCTCTTTTAATTGCCAACATTCGACACCATAAAGCATTGTAGGTCTCACCACCATCTTATAGAATTTTCCCTTAAGTTTGAGGGGGACATTTCTATCGCACAATAAGCATGATGCATTCCACCACTTCAATCATCCAACTTGAATTTTGCTGATAATATCCCCATCTATTTCACCATCACTCTGAACAATAGAACCAATATATCTAAAACATGTACTCTTATTACTGACTTGATCGCTAAAAGTCACAATCCCCTCACTAGTTCTATTGCTACTAAAATTACACTCATATATTTAGTTTTAGATCTATTCAAGTGAAAACCTTTAGACTCTAAGGTTGACCTACATAATTCAAGTTTAATTTCAACTCCCTCTTTAGTCTTATCAACAAAAAGAATATCATCAACAAAAAGCATACATCTATGATGCACAAACACGGACACGACGACACGGAAACGACACGACACGAACACGAGACACGTCAATTATTGAAAATATAAGACATTGACACGGATTGGACACGGTATTATAGTTTTTATATTAAAAAAAGTGTATAAAAATTAAATAAGTATAATTTTAAAAATAATTTGAAAATAACAAGTCATTTAACTAAAATTTGTGCTTAAAATGATTAGTATTATGATGTCGAGAGTCAGACGTCAATGTCATTTATCAGTCACCGAGAGATGAGATGAAAATACCTTCACTGCCAAAAAGAAATTAAAATGAGAATATTCGATGATTGGGTATTAAGTGTGAATGTTGATTTGATGTTGTGGAAAGGAAATAAGAAATTTATTTAAATCCCGCCAAATACAAGAAATTATATTTAAAAAATTTCATAAAATATTTAAGACACGTGTGTCCAATTTGTATTTAATATTTTTTAATCGAACACATTTTTGGAGTGTCCGACACGTGTTGGAGGATTGTCGGAGGAGTGTCGGACGAGTGTGGTGTCGGATACAGTGTCAGACACTGCATGCCTCTTTGAGGAGAAGTGTTGACGCATCATAGGCATACACTAAGGTACATCCTCTTGCAAATGTCTAGTGAGAACATCCATGATTAAAGCAAAAATATATGGACTTAAGGTTGATCCTTGGTGTAATCCAACCGAAATAGGAAATACTTGGTCAAACCACCTTGTGTTTGAACACATGTAATAGCTCATGCATTCATATCTTTAATAATTTGAATATAAGCGTTATTAACTCCTTTCTTTTCAATAACTCTCCATAACACTTCTCTTGGAACTTTATCATATGCTTTCTCTAAATCAATAACTATCATATGTAGATACTCCTTATTCTCTCTATATTTCTCCATCATACCTCTCAATAAATGTATGGCTTCCATAGTCACCACCTTTCTTACTACCCTCATGTAACAAGTATAAGATTGGGTGAGATCACCTCACATTATGATGTCCCTTTTATCAGTAGGAAATTTGACAGTTCCATGGTAGGTTGAAACTACAACCCTGGAAGTGTTTAGCAAGGGCTAGTCAACAATGTTATTGAATGAGATTGGATCATCCTCATTTATGATGTATGTCATTACAGTGAATTATGGTCGCCCTTACCCTAAGTGATTGGTAGGGTGAGCACTCCTATTTCTCGGCGCTCTCTTGAGAAACTATACAATGGATCTGCAATGTATGTGAAATAGGAAGCAAGGAGATTCATTTTCTCAAACACGTGTAAAATTACATTAATAAAACTCCCTATGTCAATGAAGATATTGTCTATTTGATAATTGGCGACCATGGCAGTGAGGACCACAGCATCATTATTGGGGTTCCCTCTTGCATGTCTGTTTGACCGAGGCGACACCCACTACTAGAACTTGAGAGGTGGATGCCAAGTTCACCTCTCAAATTTTCATTCTTTTGGCAGTCGCTAGGGAGTTAGCTTGCTCAGCCCCATAACAACAATAATACTCTAGCAATATGAATAAAGGGAGCTAAGATGGGATCATTTCCATTTCTTTCCATGGGAAGCTTTTTTGGGTTCCAAACAAGATAGCAAGTACAATTCTTTCAACTTACTGGCCTTAATGAGTTCTTCAACTAGTCCTCGGAGGTGCTAACATTTCTCCATGTCATGCCATGGTCTTTATAAAATGTGTAATATATGAAGGTGTCCCTGGCATATGTGTTCGCCTTCATAGGCATTGGGCACTTAAGAAATTTATTTGAATGGCCTCTACCAACTCAACCATAGAAACCATAGTAGAGCATAAGTGGGATAAGTTGGGGCGTGATGTGTACCTCCCTAATGGGAGGGCGAGTGGCCCAAGGAAGCTCCATTTTTAATGCAAGTGATCTTATAATCTTTACGGTTTGGGCTACAATGGCACTCTCTGGTGCCCTATACAATGACAATTTAGATGTGTATTAGGCCTCATGTCACTTCAATCCTTGGCATGGATCCTTTTTCTACTGTCAATATCTCCATAGGATGAGCTCATATGGGTGAGTGAATGAAGAAGGCTCAGCCAACTCAATTGTATTCTTCAACATTGACATAATTGTTACCAAGCTCAAATAATTCATCCAACACTCTCAGCTATTGCAGACCGAGTGCGCAGCGGAAAAGACTCTCTCAATCATTGAGTTAAGGTGGCCTTACCGACTAAAAACTCCAAGTCTTGCACTTCCAGCAACTCCCTTTGAAACCTTAATTAAATTTCTCAATGTCTCTCCAACTTCCTGCCTCATCATGAGAGTTTGTAAATTCTTTTAAGGCTTCTGGGTGTTGGCAAATTGTATCTCAAACATTCTCCTAAACTCTTAAGAGGAAGTGATCATTTCTACAACTATGCAGGTAAACCATCTCATCACCGACTTCTTAAGGTTCGTGAAGAATATCCAGCACTTATGGGAATCAACAATATACACTAATAATGTCATCAAATCAAAAGAGACAACGTAGTATCTTGGATTGGGAGGCTGCATAGCTTCTGCTATCTTCCTGAAAAATGCATTGGCTTACTTAGGCTCATTCCTAACTTGCCAAGTTCGTTGATTATACTCATCATCAGTCATGACTATGCAAGTGGGGTCTGGGATAGACATTGAGGTCAATGCCCTACTATTTGGCCTCATACAATGAACTGCCCAGCAAATGATCCTTTAGGAGTGATCTCCCTCTGTGCACACCTAAGTAGCCCTCCCAGGGCATTTTGAATATTTTTTTGTCAACCTTTCTTCCATCTTCATGAGATCAAGGCAAGTAATATAATTGTGGTTCTCCATGTTTACTAAGGGTTTTGGGTTATTCTACTCATCGATTTTACTCAATCTTCTACTCACTAGCATCAATCCATGCACATTACAACTTTTAGGATGTTGGATCCAAATTTATCTGTGAGTGATACCCGGCCTCAGTAGCAGGAGACTCTAAAGAGTTG
This sequence comes from Dendrobium huoshanense, assembly GCA_016618105.1. Lineage (NCBI taxonomy): Eukaryota > Viridiplantae > Streptophyta > Magnoliopsida > Asparagales > Orchidaceae > Dendrobium > Dendrobium huoshanense. Next base: position 35,276,411 of record CM028351.1, on the reverse strand, counting down.
ACATGAATAACTATGGGGTTGTTTGTTTGTTTGAAAAAGGAATGTAGTGTAAAAGAATACTTTGGAGCTATTTGGAAGAGTGAAAAAGGAGTGCAAAACTTTACTTTTTTTGTTTGGTTTGACATAAAATAAATGGTATGTAAACTGTAAGAAAGTTGTGACTGGGGTGGCGGTAGAGGCAGAGATGGCGGCAACGGCTGGCGAAGGCAGGTCAAGAGACGGTAGGGCGGTGGGATGCAGTAGAGGCCGGTGGTCTGCAGCAACAAGCAATCGGCGTTGCAACAGCAGGGGTGGCGTGGCAGTGGCAGCCGCAAGGTAGCGGGGGCCCAGCGGGCTGCGTTGACTATTAGCGGCGGGGTCTGGCAGTGGAAGGTGGCGTTGGAGATGTTGGCCACCGAGGGTGGTCAAGGAAACACTTGAGAGGTGTAAAGCGTTCTTGCTCAAATTGAGAGAAAATGTTGTACCTCAAAAATAAACTAAAATGGAATACACTGCATTTACTTTATCTTGGATTTGCTTTTCATTCAACCAAACACCAAAAAGTGAAAAAGTAATGCATTTACTTTACTTTGCATTCACTTTTCTTCTAACCAAATAGCCCCTATGTGAGAATGGATAGAGAGAGAAACAGAAAGAGAGCTCTGTAGATAATAGTCCAATAACAGTAATATTTATAATCAAAGGGATCAAGAATACATAAGATATTGTATTCAAAATTTCCAAAATATTCCTCTCCACCCTTTATTTATAGGGATTTGATAGTTAAAAAAAAAAAACAATATCAAATAAAAATAAATAAAAGCTATAAATATTCTAACAAGATGGATTAAGTTTGTGAGAGGCGACTCTATTCTAAACTAGACCTCAAGATCGTTGGGACGAGTTTGTGGGCCCTACTCAATACAAGCACTTCTACCATACCCTGCAAACAACATACTAAATATCTGAAATGGAATATGAGAGTATACAATAGTCATGGTGTGGATTAGTTTCTACTACTGACACATTTATTGCTAGCTTCTAAAAAAGCTATAAATATTCTTACACCATGGAGAAATCATATACCAACAAGAAATTCCATAATTCTTCTATTGGAATGTATTGCTGGTTTTTCAACCATGTAATGAGATTCTAAAACTATCACTCTCCGAATGAGAGATATTCTCACCCTAGGGAAAACATGCAGTATCACCACTATGATATGATTATTCAGCCAATTCGTCTAAGACGAGCTAAAATTCATCATATGCTAAATCTATAGAATTAAACAAGCCACCAATGAGCTAATAAAAAAGGTTCTCCTTCTTTACCCAATGCATTTATAGAAGAAGTTTCATTATTTATTATTCATCTTTAAAAAAATTATAATGTAATAAGGTTAAGGATAGTTTTATCCATAATTGAAATTTTCTTTTATGTATGTTTATATGTAGAATCTTGATGTTCATGAAAAAATCGTGTACCCTAATTTTAGGTTTTTAATTTTCATGCCAAGAAAATTCAACAACTCAATGACAAATTCATTTTCTTCTTTTTTTTTTCTCTATTTCCTAATGTTTTTCTCAAGTTCATCACGTGTCCCGTAACTCCAGCAACAAAAAAAGTGATGAAAGCATGAGAAGAATCTAGACAGCTAGCACCCTAAGAGAGTTGTCCTCTTTTATGTAATTTAACAAAACGTGATGATCCAATAATATCAAGATGGACTTTGAGCAGGCTAACCAGATCTCACTGAATTGAAGTCCTAGAAAAGGTAAGCCGGGACAGTAGGACCTGTCAGATGTACAACCTATAAAGGCTTATAATACTACATTCAGGAAAAAGATCTATTGAATAATTAAAAGCCATCATGCTCTGTGTGCGGACATGAAAATTTATAGGCACAAACTAGTAATGCCGTTATGCTGCTTTCAAGAATCGAAAACAGATTTACCACAAGAGGCCTTACCAAACCAGGAGATTCATTTAATTTGGTGTTCACTTCAATAACCTCGCCTGATACAGGAGAATAGACATCACTAGTTGCCTTGACGCTCTCAACTGCACCAAAATTCTTTCCCTTCGACACAGTAGCACCAACTTCTGGCAGTTCCACATAAACAACATCACCTAAGTGGTCCTGAAAATGGAGATAACTTCGATCATTTTTAGAAGTTTTGAATAAAGACAGATTCCCAAAGAAGTGAAATTAATCAACAAAGCAAGCCAAGGATATAATCTCTGGCAGAAGGAGCTCAAATGACGACATGAATAACCTGTGCATGATCTGTTATCCCTATTTTAGCGTAAGTGCCATCGACATCAGCCCATTCATGGGAGTCTGCATACTTCAAGTGTTCTATAACTGCCAAATAAATTAATAAGTTCAAAATGCATGGAAATCAAAATATTATACAAAGTTGCTACATAGGTCTGCATGAGTTCAGATTTATTATAAATAACAATGAAGTAAATTTCTACTGATAGATCCAATTGAATCACTATTATTCACAAAATCGATATGCAGGACGATTCAAACATCTAATACGGCAGGTTAATGACTTACCTGCAAAAGAAGTCCCACAAATTTTTATGATTGTTATCTTAACATGATTGACTACTTGTCAGTTGATACAAATCAAAAACCTATTTGAAAAGGATAGTGATTAACTTGTCTATGACAAACAACGAAGTTTATATCTAATCATCAAGCATATTTTAAAAAATAAATATATCAAAGCATTAGTAAAAAAAGAGAAGTCTAATCATTTGGCCTCCATAATTTTATATTCAATTTGAATATAGCCTTGAATTCCACATAACAAACAAACTACATTTGAGATGGACATTAGAAGTTTGTTCATTCAAATTCAACAAAATAATACTTCTTCCTAAGGAAAAGAATTTGGATCCAACAAGTCTTCTTTTAGGTTATAAACAAATGCCCAGTTTAAGGAATTGTCATTCTCCCCTCCCAAAAATTTTAGAAAAATGAAGTTTGTTTTTGGCTAGTCCGCCTCCCAGGTTGAAGATTGCACACTTGGAATCTTATAAGGCCAATCCATTGGCTCAGCTAGCCACTTTTGATTCAATGACTTCCCTATTGAATATTGATGATGCGCTCAAATGTCGCATATTCTTTACAGCACTAAAAACGTCAGCATTGAGGTGGTTCGCTTGCCCAGAAACATTAGAAGAGTTTGCAAGCTCTCTTCAAAATGAGGTTGGAGCTGAGAGACACCGAGGAATTTCTTAATAAGATTATAAATGCTGGAAATAAAAGATTTGAATCTTGCAGTTGCACGAGCAGCTCTAACTTAAGGACTATGGGATAGTACTTTTCGTTACGCACTCGGACTGTAACAACCAAAGAGGCTCGTTGGGCTGTTAGAATTGGCCAATAGCTATGTCAATGTTGAAGAATACAATAGAGTGGTTGAGTCCTCCACGACCACTCAATCTTATGAACTCCCCTAGGAAAGAGATCGACAACAAGGGCAAGACAAAAAATGAATTCTCCCCTAGAGAGTGAAGAGTTAAAAGGTTAAATTTTCCACAAGATAGCCATCGTCCAGAGCATCAAAGAGTGCCCCCACAACCTAGACCATTAAAGATTGTAGGAGCACCAACTCCAAGGATGGATAAAATTTGTCTTGCCACTCGCCCCAAGCACAAGTCGCACACTTAGCCCAGCTTATCCCACCTATACCACATTAAGAGTATCACGGCCAAGTTTTTGAGGTCATTCAAAACAAAGCCTTTATTAAATGCCTAATGCCCATGAAGGCAAACACGCATGCAAAAGACACATCCAGGTATTGTGTTTTCTATAAAGATAATAGCTATGACCAAGGTTTGAAAAGGCGATATCAGGAATCGAGGCGTTTTGCCTTAGTAAGGTGAGGTATATGCCTCGAGGCGGATGGAGGCGTAAGCCTCAAAACGGAAAAAAATTAAATTACTAAAAAAGTTACAAATAACTCATAAATTGATAAAATATTAAGTAATTATGAACATAAAGGCTTAATTGAAGATAAATGTTATTCGAAAGAAAATTGAAAAAAACATACTCACAAAAATTACTCTTTTCTCCATCAACCCAATTTTAGCCTGTCTAAATGATACTTCCATATGATTCGGTCATATAAATTTAAGAAAAGATCTTGATATGTAGACAATTCAATCATATAAATTAAAAAAAAAATGAAAATTATAGCAAATATGATTCACATGAAAAAGAATTATTCGTGATAAAATTCATTCAAAAATAGGTCGTTGCAATTAAAATACATTGACAACTAAAAATTATGTATTCGTAAAGAAGAAAGCTATACAATTTATACCTCGATGCTTAAAAAACTATGAAAAGTATTATATGTGGTGTCCAACAAATTACTTTCAGCTTGACCTAAACTAGAAAAAGCAATAAAGTAAGATGAAATTATTAAATTTTAATAAATATAAATTAAGCTGATCTAACTTCAAAATAAATGCTTCATATAAGATATGCACGTCTTAAATTTAATTATTATTTCGCACGACGCTGTCGAAGCCAACACAAGCTCGAAAGGGAAGAAGGATTGTTACCTCATTACGAAGAACTCGTCCTAATAAGAAGCGAGGCCAAGTAGTCAAAGAATGAAGCATTCAAGGCCGAAGTAGTGCACACGAAGTCGAGAGAGTGTTTCCTTCATTGCAAGTTGTAAAGGGGGGCAAATATTGGAACAAATGTTTTGAACCCATGAAACTCAAAATCTAATAAGCGCTCTCGACTTTTCATAACTAAAAAAAATTAAATAAAATTAATTGAGGAGGTGCCTCAAACTACCTCGAAGCGTAACACCTCAATGAAGAAAATCATAAGCCTCAGCCAAACAACTAAGGCTTAAGCCTCGAGGTGTCCAAGCTGCACCTCAAATCGAGGCGCGCCTTGAGGTGCAACCCTCAAACGCCTTTTTAAACCATGGCTATGACACATAGAAGTGTCAACACCTCCAAGGATTAGTAGAAGAGCTGATCAAAGCTGAACAAGTTGAAGGAGTTTATACTCATTGATCCTAGTCGATACCCAGGAAAAGCCCAAATGGAAGGAAGCAACAACAAGCCTATCCCAGCTCGCTCAGTTCACATAGCCAGAGTGGTGCTCGCCCATCATAGGAGAGAAGGCTAACTTGCTAACAATAATAAAGGAATTGTGATGCCCCAGGATCTAATGGAAGGATTAAATCCTCAAAGCTAAATTTTATCTCAACCACTACGTACATAAACTAGAGCTAACTACAAAATCAAAAATCATAATAATAATCTAAGCTTCTGTGGGCTCCGAAAATTCGGCCCCAGCCTCCCCGCCGCGCTTCTTTCTTATTCGGCGAGGGAGTTTTAACGGACTAAGTTCCGAGGTAAATTTTGGAAGGCAGATGGGTTTGTAGATAAGACACTACCCAGAGATTTCGCCCTCATTTTGTGAGGACTTTATGATCTGAGTTCTGGTTTCCTATAGGCGCAAGCCCCTATAGTTAATTACCCTTCCCGATCATGAGAGAGAACTTTCGATTAAGGCTAGTCATCAATCAGATACGTAGAATATACGTGTATCTGACATATAGTAGCAGCAGCATGGGTTTGGGTATTTGAGAACTGGATTTGGATTTGAGAATTGAGTTGAAAGTTTGGATATTTGAAAGGTTTGATATTTAAAATAGAAATTGCACCATCTAGCACTTAAAGCGGATGGTGGGGGAATGGATGATGGACCCGATCAAGATCCCATGGTTCCGTCGTCCCGGGCCATCGTGGTCCCAGGTCTACTTAGTCAGAGGAGGTAGTCGACCCAACCTGACAGAAGGATCCTTGTCGGCAGCCATGGGTTGCTTCGTCCAAGGGGACCTTGTAGACCGGGGTTGGATGTTTGTCTAAGGGGACAAATTTGAATCCACCTTAGCTAACAGAGGGCTTTGTGCCCTATCGATCATATCCTATTGATTCATATCTCAAGGATTTAACGCCATTAAGGAACGTATTGGCTCTGGCCATAACCGCTATCTGTGGTGCCATTTGGCGGCAAAACCACTCGGTTCAGAGGGCCTCGGGTCGTCATAACCGTTTATCCTGCGGTGCCATTTGGCGGCTAACCGCCGGTTAGAGGACACGTACCACGTCCTTACTGGCAGGAGATTGTTTTGAGAATGGATCCTAGTGATATTTTCGACTAGGCATTTGGCTCTTTGTGAGCTATAGTATATTTGAATTTGTCCACTCCGGCAGACTGTTGCGGAGGGTGGATGAATTTTGCTTTAAGCGTTGATGGATAGATTTCGAATTTAAATATCTTGATTTTTTGGATTGATTTTTGAATTTTTGGAGTATGGATTTTGTGTGGACTTTGTGGGTTTTGATAGGCATTTGGAATGGCATTGGAAATTATTTGGAATGGACCCCTCCGGTTGAGATCTGCTTTCAACACGGCCATCATCGGGGTGTTTGGGGGGCATTTTTGTTTGTAATTTGAACCTTGTCAACTCTATCGGGTTGTCGACAGAGGATCGGGTTTTGTAGGCTTCGTGCCTTTATTAGTGAACTCATATTGTTGTAGGCCTTGATGGCCTAATATGAATATTTTAAAGCAAATATACCGGTCGCCACAACTTTATATTTGCTTAATGGTTCGAACCCTGTCAACTTCTATTGACCCGTATAGAAGGATCAGTTTTGAACCTGAATTCACTTGTCAACCCGCGCAGCATCCCTAGACGTCACGTGTGTACCAATAACACGCTCGCCGGGGCCCATGCGGATGATTTTTATATTGATTTAGACATATTTGTAGACGCCTTCTGTCTACTTGTACCAGTGTTGCAGATACGGTGGCGTTGAGTTGTAGATTGTAGACGCCTTCTGTCTGCTTGTATCAGTGTTGCAGATCCGGTGGCGTGGCATTGTAGATTGTGGACGCCTTCTGTCTGCTTGTATATGTGTTGCAGATCCGGTGGCGTGGCATTGTAGATTGTGGACGCCTTCTGTCTGCTTGTATATGTGTTGCAGATCCGGTGGCGTGGCATTGTAGATTGTGGACGCCTTCTGTCTGCTTGTATATGTGTTGCAGATCCGGTGGCGTGGTGTTGTAGGTTGTAGACGTCTTCTGTCTGCTTGTATCAGTGTTGCAGATTCGGTGGCGTAGAGTTGTAGATCGTAGACGCCTTCTGTCTGCTTGTATATGTATTGCAGATCCGGTGGCGTTGAGTTGTAGATCATAGACGCCTTCTGTCTGCTAGTATATGTGTTGCAGATCCGGTGGCGTTTTGGTCTTGATGTTGACCCCCTCCCCCTTTCTCAATCACCGGGGATGGACTTTCTGGATTTTGGAGCCCATTGCTTTAACGAGAACCCCCTTTGAGGTTGTCAGTGTAGTGGACTTGTTATTTTCGGTGTTTGTAGATATCATAACCGTTTAGGGGAAAACTACGAGAAAACTGGGCCTTCCCACCACGGCCAATAAAGGCGTGCATGGTAGGTGCCCTCTTTCGAGGACATCTCGGCCGTGATTTTTCTTCCCACCACGGCCAATAAAGGAGTGCATGGGGTCTTTGACGGTACCTGTTATAAGAAGAAGAGAGCAGTTGCTTTCCCCCCGCCCGGGGGTACTTATAAATTATTCCGGCCGCGCAAAGAAAAGGGTACACCAGGCTCACCTAGCCTCGCCATGTGCGTCGAACTGGTTTCCCTCCTACCACGCTCACTAAAGGCGTGCTTAGGTGGTTTGCTGGTCCGACACGCATGTCGAGACAGGAAGGCGTGGGTCGCTCGCTTACCTCAACACAGGTATCGTGCCGGTTGCCCCTCCTACCACGCTCAATAAAGGCGTGCATAGGTAGACCGCCGACCCGACACGTTAGTCGAGATAAAAGGGCAAAGGTTGCTCGCTTACCTTATCGTAGGTGTCGCGCCAGTTGCCCTTCCTACCACGCTAAGAAAAGCATGCATAGGTGGACCACTGACTCGTCACGCATTACGAGGTAAGAGAGCGAGAGGGGAGGCGGCTGTCTGCCTCGTCGTAGGCGTCGGACCGGGTTTCCTCCTACCACGCTCACCAAAAGCGTGCTTAGGTGGTCTACCGGTCCGTCGTACACATCGAGGACGAAAGCCTGAGTTTAGGGGTTATACCTTCGGGGCCGGTGGACTAGTAGACCGACGGTGGAGGGCACGGATGTCGAGGCGGGAAGAAGCACGCATTTCATTAATTATAATAATCATTAGGTAATTATAATTTAATAATTAATTATTAATCATTAATTAATTATAATTAATAAGTTAATTATGATTATAATTAGTTAATAATTAATTATAATTAAACGGAGTTAATTATAATTAATCAAACAATTATAACTAATAATTAACTACTAATTAATAATTAATTATAATCAACTAATTAATTATAATTATAATTAAATAATAATTAATGTAATTAATATTAATAAATATTAATTAAATCCTTTCCCCCCTTATTGCTCTCGGTTTGGGGGTTTACGGGATTTGGCCGAGAAGCACGCGAGCAAAGGGGAGAAAGTTACCCTCACAGCCGGCGGAGCTCCGGTTCTTGCTTCCGATCTTAACGTCGTAACTTCCGATCCAAGAGCAAGGGAAAGTCGTGGAAGGAGCTAGGCCGAACAACCTCACACCAAGCGGCTCCCTTTCTTGCTCCCGATCAAAATGTTGCAGCCTCCAATCCGATAGGAAAGTCGTCAAAGGAGCGGAGTCGGACAACCAGGAATGTCGTGGCTTCCGATCGGACAGGCAGAGGGATGACGGGTTGAGATCAGCGTCGGCTTGGAGAGGGGGTCGGACGGGATCGGGAGTCCAGCGGAGCAAGGAAGAGCAGACGCGAGAAGAGAGATAGGGAGAGGGATTTCTTTCGGAGCTCTCGCGTGGGGAGGAAGAGATGCACGAGAGCTTTGCTCTCGATTTTAACAGCACGAAGGGGGCAGCGACTGAGGCTGGGTCGTGCGACGTGCATCCTGCTTCGACGACGTGCGGAGATGCGATGTTTGGTCGTGCGAGGAATGGCGACGACGTGCGAGGTTCGGCGCAGAGCAGGTATGCACGATCTTTTATTTTTTATATGGGAGGTCAACAGCTTCATCCAATTTCTTTTTTCAAAACATATATACAATAATCCAACTTACATGCAAACTAAACATCAAGAGAATTAATACAAGATTACAAAGAATACCTCAAATGTCCTAAACCAAACGACCATGCCCTTTTCTCTTTCTACTCCACTAGGCCCTCCCTTTTTTCAAAAATATCAGATAAATATAATAAAGAAAGCACCGCTAACTCAGTAGACTTCCTTCACACTCATATCACAAATATTAATATCCACTCAAATGTTGCCCAAATTATTCAAATATTCAATTAATTAATAAAGTATAATTTAAATGCAAACAAAAAGCAAACTTCTGGCAATTATCAGAATGCACTTAATTTTAGAGTCGTTATTTATACCTTCACAGATAGATTTCACAGGAGTTCAAAAATATACTTATCATCAAAACCATGTTTGCACTTAAACTTTCATATTTCATCAAAAAATCCTAGAGATGTTAGAGTTATCAAAGTATGTTCCAAATATTATTTGTATTTAATTCAAAAAATTTATAAAATATGCAATTAATGAATATAATGCAAATGCTCTAATGTTTAATTATAACTCTACTTCCACTTATAACTCCATCTAATCTCTCACACTCGCATACAGCAAGTGAGGCCATAACAGAACAAAACCAAATAATCTCCCATACCCGCATTCAGCAAGTGGGGTCAGAATCCCTTCCACATCCACATAAGGATGATGAGGATATAGCAGAAAATATAGGGCCCTTCTATCATTTCAAAGAGTGTACTTGCAACTTTCAAAATATTAGAACTTCTCCAATATTATACTATGAATTATGCAAAAAGAATGTTTAATATATTATTATAACTTTAATACATGATTATGATAATGCGTAAACTACCAACTTTGTCAATATTAAACCCCACATAAGTGTGCAAAAGTATACCCATGGAATATTTTTCATTTCAATAACAATTTGAAGAAATATTTAGAGTGATATTTTAAGACTACAAATGAACTTTTATGAAAATCAGGAATGCTTCATTTAATCAATATACATAAAAATCATCACAGAGAAAACTAACCAATAAAAATTCAAGTTTTTACAGTCGAAATGTTCAGAATAAAGTATCAAGCAATATACAAAATATTACATGGTGAAAGCATCGCAAGACTAGGGAAAAACATGTTTTTATTTATAACATAATATAAAATTAATCGAATTGAAATTAAAGACATGCATTTAAAAGTCTACCTCGTGTTCTACGAAATTCTCAACTGGCCAATTGAACAAATCTCGAGCAGAATCTCTCTCTCTTCTTTCTCTCTCCTTCTCTCTCTCACTTTTCTTTCTTCTCCAACAATGGGGAGGGGTGAGTGGGATTAAAATGGTTTTAGATAATTTATTTTAAAAACATCAGTTTAGGTCCAATACCATGGCGCTCACTTCCTAAGCATCGTTGTGCACATATGTATATTTTAGATACTCCCAGATTGCTCAAACTTGAGAGACTAGCACCACTGCGATGATGAATTTCATCGCCTCAGCACCACCACAAATCCTTCTCTCAAATAGAGAGGATAATTAACTTTAGGAATTTCATGCAATCTAATAATTATAAATAGTTGAGCCAACTTATCGACTAAATCAATTTATTTCATAGGAAGAAAATAAACAGACTTTGGTATTCAAAATATTACACCTTGATCATCTATTTGTAATTCAATTTTTTTTCCAGAACGGATTCGATCAATCAACTTCTTCATCTATCTTCTTAGCTTTTTTAATTCTATTTTGTAACGAGGGTTGAACTATACAACAACAACAACATCATCATCAAGCCTTTATCCTACTACGTGGAATCGGCTACATGAATCCTTTTCCTCCATTGTGTCCTATTAAAAGTCAAATTCTCGTTTAAATCTAACAAAGAAAGGTCATTCCTAATTTTTTCTAACCAACTCTTTTTAGGTCTGTCTCTACCTTCTTAACATAAGTCAAATCTAATACCTCTACTCTCCTACTCGGGTCATCGGAAGGCCGCCATTTTATGTGACCAAATCATCTAAGGCGACTCTCTCTAATCTTATCATCTACTGGAGCTACTCCAACCTTTTCACGTATATGCTCATTTTGTATCCTATCTCTAAGGGTAAAGCCACACATCCACCTGAGCATCCTCATCTCTGCCACACTTAACTTAGTATTATGCTTATCTTTTAATTGCCAACATTCGGCACCATAAAGCATTGCAGGCCTCACCACCATCTTATAGAATTTTCCCTTAAGTTAAGAAATAACTTTAAAAGACATATTAGATCGACATTACACTTCTAATTCCAGTCTTTCCACTTCTTTAATTAATTCTTGCTCAGAAGTAATCAAACTGCTAACTGTTCCCACAAACCTCTTGCTCAAAGCATCAGCAATCACATGTCATTTTATCAGGTTGAAAAATAATATCTAAATCATAATCTTTAATCAGCTCCAACTATCTTCGTTGTCGCATATTCAACTTCTTATGGGCGAAAATATGCTTCAAGCTCTGATAGTTTATATACATTTCACATTAAACACCATATAGATAATATCTCTAAATTTTTATAACAACTATGATCGCTGCCAATTCTAAATTATAAGTTGGATAGTTCTTCTCATAAAGCTTCAACAACTTTGAAGCAAATGCAACTACCTTCCTATTCTATTGTAGTACACATTCTAGGCCTTTCAAAGAAGAATACTACATAGTTGAAATCCTTCAACTCCATATAGAATAGTCAACGACGAGAAGGGCGAGAGCGACGTTAGCGCGAGAGCGATATTAGCGCGAGAGCGGCGATTTTGGTAGATCGGTGGAGATCGTTGGTTCTCTGTCCGCCTGGTATGGTCGACGGAGCACCTTTGTTCGGTTCTGGCATCTCAATCTTGTTCAGAGATGCGATGAAGATGAAGATTTATCCGGTAGAGGTTCTTTTTTGGACCAACGATTTTGGTGTTTCTTCGGAATTGAAATTGGTTTTCGATGATTTCTGCTTGCCAATGTATCTCCGTTGATTTGGTTTGGCTTCCGGTAATGTGGGATGTGTCTATCCTACTAGTATCAGATTCTTGATTGATTTTTGTGAAATTTCAAATTTGAAGGTGGATTTGGAGGAGTTTTTGTGTTGGTTTTTTGTTTCCTACAACATTATTGGAAACGAAGTTTATGCTGGGACTAAATTATTTCTAACGAACGTTTACTGGATTTCGGGTCTGATTGGTTTATGGATTTTCTTGATTCCATAATTGGTTTGAATAGATTCTTGATGAGTGATTGGTTGATGATTATGAAGTTGATGCCGTTTGGGTGTTTGAATTTTAAAGGAGGTTCTTGCTATTTTAAAGATCCGGTTTCTTTTGGATTCTTGAAGACTCTTGAAATCAAGTCAGTCCAGTGGATGATTTTGAGTCCGTTAGTTGTGGATGAATACAATTATGGTTTGTTTGGAGCTGGATATTCAGCCATTTGGAAAAAGGTTTTGGGTAGTACCGATGTTACTCATTTGTTCTATAAGGATCAAGTTATATTTGATGTCGTCTATTGGCCTATTGATGTTGGAGCTGTTGTTATTGCTTTATCAACATCGTTTGGCTCGTCTAAAGGGTCTGGCCATGGATCGTCTATGTTGAGGGAATTCTTGTTGGTTAATGTTAGTAATAACGACGTTGTTGTTTGGCCACTTGTTTTTCTATTGTTCTTTGAAGATCAAGTCTTATTGGTTAAAGACTTGAAGGATTTGAAGTTTTTTTGTTTTTCTCTTGTCAATGTGATGAGAGTGGTGATGATTATCAGTTTGGTTGGCGTTTGCAATGAGGAGGCAGGTTATTGGCTTATTGTGGCGGTTGTTGGTATTATGATTTTATATTGGAATTTCATTGGTGTTGTTCTTGCCAGTATGATGGGTGTGGTGACGATTTTCAATTGGTATGATTTTGCTTGTGGAGAGGCTGATTCTTGGACTATTGAGGGAGTTGGTGTTATGGCTTTGTCGTCATATATTGGTTCGTTCTTGGTGGCTACTGTCGGTTGTGTTGATGCTACATCAGCAAATTTTACTCTTGTTTGGAGCTTGTAGGACCTTTTTTTTGAGGGGGGTCTGGATGATGTTTGGATAGATGGTTTAGTAGTTGCTTTTATTTTCTTGTAACTAGTTATCCTTTGTTTGTTTTGCTTTTAGGCTTCTTATACCTTTTTAAAGCCATTATGATGAAATATGGGATTTTTACTAGGTTTCATTTTCCATCCCTTGGGAAAGCTGGGATACTAACCAACCTTTTTGATTGTTTTAATATTTGGTATCCCCATCACCCCAATGGATCTAAAATGAGATCTAGTGGATTGCATATTCATTATGGTAGTTTTAAAAGGTTTGCTTTTGCTTTCTAGGTTGTACTAGGTTTTTTCTTTTAATGCAATTTGCATTTCTTCAAAAAAAAAATATATATAGAATAGTCAACAGAGGCTGACATCAAACTCCTTCAACTTTTGGAAACTTTCTTTAAAATTTAGTATTCAATCAAATGGCACAACTATTTAGGTTAAACTTATTAAATAGATTCAAATCTACATAAGCCTTTAACAAATTTTCTATAATAACCTATCATACCTAGAAAACTATGAACCTCAATTACAAAGGTTGACCCCGGCCAATCCAATACAGCAATACTTTCTGGAGATATATAGAAATCACTTCCTTGCTTACTATATGACTCAAAAAGCCAAAGACTTCGGCCAAAATTTACATTCAAAAAACTAAGCGTACAACTTTAATTGTCTCAAAGTCTCTAATGTCAACCTTAGGTGATTAGTATGCTCAACCTCAGACTTTAAATACACCACAATATCATCAATGCATATAATAAATTAATTAAGAAAATTTATGAACACCCTATGCATCAGGACAATGAATGCAACTAGTGCATTTGTTAAAGCAAACAGCATCATCGAAAACTTGACCTCTCATATCTACATTCGATACATCTTTAAACTTCACTACATTTTCAACCTTCACTCTTAACTAATGATAACCTAATTTTAAATTGATCTTGAAAAATACTATTACACCCGCTAATTGATCAAACAAATCATCTATTTCGAGTTGTGAATATTTGTTATTTATAGTAAAATTATTCATCTCCTGATAATTAATGCACATTCGCAAAAATCCATATTTCTTCTTCATAAACAATACAGGAGTTTTCCATGGATCTACTCGACCTGATAGATTTTTATCTAGCAACTCCTGCAACTCTCTTAATTTCATTTTATAAGGAGGCTTCGCTATTAGGAATGTGTCTAACACTACTTCAATATAGAACTCTACCTCCTTTTGTAAAGATCATTTTTTTTTGCTCCAGGATCGTCCGGGACGAAGTTGGATCGTCCCAGGACGATCGGTACAGGTTGTGCTGGAAATTTGGATCCTGAGTCGTTCGTCTGGACGAAATTTGGATCGTCTGGACGAAAATTCTCCAGAGCCGATCGTCCATAGATGATAATTAATTTCATCTGGACGAAATTCGTCTAGAGCATAGATCGTCCGGGACGAAGTTGCGATCGTCCGGTACGATCAGTCTGGATACATATAGAATGAGATATTTTCGGAAAAGAAAAAGGATGCCAAGAGAGAGAAAAATGAAGGAAAAAGAAGGAAAAGTGATTTTTGGGCGACTCCGGTCCGTTTTCGTCCGTTGATGTAGTTAAAGAAGTTGAACGACTCGAGGTAAGGCACATTCCGCCTTTCTCAATTTTCAGAAACGAGGATTTTGACGACTTTTCTGTTCCGAATTTCGTTTCTGTTAGCGAATTTCGGGTATTATTTTCTGTTGACAAAGGTTTTACCGCGTAACTTTTGGTATGTCTCTGAAATGTTAATTGTGAACGTTTTGAGTATTTCCTGGAAGATTTTTACCGGATATTTTGGATTCTGCGGTATTTTAAGCGAACTGCAAATTATTAGGATGTTGAAAAATGTTTTGTCAGTACAATGAAAGTCTTACAATGTTGTTGTGAATGTTCTGTGGTAATTTGGTAAATTTCTGAATCTATGAATTTTGTGTAAATTTCGTATACTGCCGTTAAGCCGCTGGATTTTCGTACGATTTCTGAGATTTCTGAAATAAGATGATTTGAATATAAATTGTGTATGTGCTATCAAAATGGAGCTATAAGGGGTCAGAATCCGTTGAGATTCTGTAAGTGTCAGGGAATAGAGCTATAAGGGGTCAGAATCCGTTGAAATTCTGTAAGTGTCAGGGAATGGAGACATAAGGGGCCAGAATCCGTCGAGATTCTGTAAGGGTCTGGAGAATCTGAAATCTGATATGTGATATGTTATCTGGAACATGATGTTTGATATCTGAGATCTGTTATGTGACTTATTTGATCTGTTTTATGAATCCTCTGATATATATACGATTCTGGTTATTCCGTACGATTCTGTCTGTTCTGTGACTTGGAAGTTTTATGATATCTGTTCTGTGATTTTCGTAGGCTATTTCTGATGTGAGTTTCTGATGATTTTGATTGGTGATTGATGTCTTGCTGAGCTGTTAGCTCATCCTTATTTTCTACGTGGTTTTTAGGTTCTGGGAAAGTGAAGGAAGTCTTGGATTAGCTGTCCAGAGTCTGATCTGCGATTAGGTATTTTGAACTTTTGATTTTTGTACAGTCATGGCTTTTCTGTTCTGTTTTGTTCTTTCTATCTGTAAGTCATGTACTGTATCTATATATGATTATCTGGTGAAAGAAAAGATAGATGAACTGCGCTAAATTTGAATGTTTATAGTAGCTCTGTATTTTTTTTTTTCTGTTTGTATTATATTTGGAAGAAAGTTCTGAAGCAAATTTTAAAGCCAGATCCTGGATTTGTTGGCTCCATTGCGACCTGATGCGAGTGTGATCCGTCCCGGTCGGGTTGGGTCGTGACAATCTTTAGTGGTATCAGAGCAATGGTTTTGGAATTCGGATTGTAAGACAGAGCTACAGGAAGTGATTTGTGAGTCTGTCTGGGGTAGGTCTGGTTTGTCTGGATTTTTATTTTGTTGTTTTGTGCTTAGTTTTCTGTGTGATCATTGATCCGCCAGACCTTGATATGACAGATGGGCAGAGTGCTAGTCAGGCAGCTCCGGTGGGTAGTATAGCCCCAGTAGTTAGTTCTGATACACTTTCTCAGTTTGCTACATTGATTGCTCAGATGATGAGCGAGACTTAGAGTAGAGCCTCTACTGTTCAATCTGAAGATATAGACAAACATCTGCAGTTATTTCTGAGATTGAAACCTCGGAGATTTGAGAGCAGCTGAAGAATGGTTGAGGAGGTTAGAGAAGACTTTTGACGGTATGCAGTGTCCGCCAGACAGGAAAGTACCGTTGGCAGTTTTTCTGTTGGATGGGGAAGCAGAGCACTAGTCGATAGGCCAGCAGGAGGCAAAATTCCAAGGGAAGCTAAATTCTTTGATTACTTGGGAAGAATTTTCTGAGGAATTTCGATCGTGGTTTGTACATCCTTCTGCACGACAGCAGATGCATGAGACTTTTCTGAGACTTGTTCAGGGGAGCAGGACTATGATGCAGCATGAGGCAGAATTTATTGCTTTAGCCCGTTATTCTTCACAGTTGGTAAGTACTTCTGCTGAGAGGTGCTACAAATTTATGAGGGGACTACGAGATAGTCTGAGGCAGCCCCTGGTGCCATTTCATATTTCTAATTTCTCTGAGTTTGTGGAGAGAGCTCGTCTGATAGAGAATGAATTGATGGCTACTCAGCAGCGGTGGACTGTAAGTAGGAAGGGATTTGGGGGTGACACTTCTAGTAGTGGTTCCTCTGGCAAGAGGAGGTTTGTTTCTGGAGACTCTAGGAGTAGACAGTCGGGATCCACGACAGTTTCTGGTACTGCCGCTACCGGTACGATCAGTTCGGGATCAGTTAGTGGGACACTTGTGTGTCAAACTTGTGGACGACGACATTTTGGCCAGTGCTTCAGGACGACTGGTCAGTGCTTTAAATGTGGTAGCAGACGCTTTGAGCAGAAAATCTTCTGGCTTATCAGGTATTCAACTCACTTCTGATGAGTATTTGATACGAGATATGGAAAGATTACAGTTAGAGGTGATTTCCTCTACTGGTCCGGATTCTGGTATTTTGACTCAGATGAACATCCAGGGAAGACTGGAATAAAGGATTCAAGAAGCTCAGAAGTCGGATTCTGACTATTTGAAGTTGATTTCTCAGATTGAATCTGGTAAGAAGCCTGAACTTCGAGTTTCTGATTCTGGTGTTATTTTCTGCAAGAACAGGTTGTGGATTCCTATGTTTGGAGATCTGAGGAAAGAGATTTTGTACGAATCACATCATTCAGGCTATACGATTCATCCGGGAAGTGGCAAGATGTACGAAGACATTAAGAGTTTGTTCTGGTGGCCTGGAATGAAAAAGGATGTAGCGGATTTTGTTTCGAAATGCGAAGTCTGTCAGTTGGTAAAGGCAGAGCACCAGCGACTAGGAGGTCTTTTGCAGTCGTTGCCTATCCCTGAGTGGAAATGGGAGGAGGTAACAATGGACTTTGCTATGGGTTTTCCTCGATCTAGGCAAGGACACGATGTCATTTGGGTGATTGTGGATCGATTGACGAAGTCTGCACATTTTCTTCCGATCAGGCAGACGGATCCGGTGGATAAGTTGGCACAAGTATATGTGAAAGAGATTGTCAGATTACATGGTGTGCCTAAAGTGATTGTATCTGATCGAGATGGACAGTTTACTTCTAGACTTTGGAAGGGTATTCAACAAGGATTGGGTACGAAGTTACATTTCAGTATGGCATTTCATCCGCAGACTGACGGACAGTCTGAAAGGACTATCCAAGTACTGGAAGATCTTCTGAGATTATGTGTTTTGGACTTTGGAGGAAGCTGGGAAGATCATATTCCTTTGATTGAATTTGCTTATAATAACGGTTTTCAGTCCAGTATTAGTATGGCACCTTATGAAGCTCTGTATGGACGGAAGTGTAGAACTCCTTTGACTCTGACTGAGGTAGGAGATAGACAAGAAATAGGTGCTACATTTGTGGATGAAACTGTTAAGAAAAAAAACTTGATTAAGGAAAGATTGAAATCTGCACAAGATCGATAACAGAAGTATTACAATCAGAAGCACAGATTTGTTGAATTTCAAGTTGGTGACTTTGTGTATGTCAAAGTCAGTCCGATGAAAGGAGTCAGCAGATTTGGAAAAGTGAGTAAGCTTAGCCCAAGGTATGTTGGACCTTTTAAAATTCTTGAAAGGAATGGTAAGTCTACTTATAGACTGTTACTATCTGATCAGATGTCTGATGTGCACAATGTTTTTCATGTATCTACTTTGAGAAAATGGATATCTGATTCTGAAAAGAAGTTTTCTGCTGATGAGGTTGAGATTCAGGAGAAATTGCAGTACAAAGAAAAACCTGAGTTGAATTTGGCTTACGATGTTCGTAAGTTAAGAAGTAAACAAATCCCTATGGTTAAAGTTCAGTGGAAGCACCGAACAGCACGAGAAGCAACGTGGGAGAAGGAGTCGGACATGAGGCAGTTGTATCCGTATCTGTTTTGACTGAGTTTTGGATTGGCAATTTCGAGGACGACATTTTTCTGAAGTTGGGGAGATTGTAAAGATCATTTTTTTGCTCCAGGATCGTCTGGGACGAAGTTGGATCGTCCCAGGACAATCTGTACAGGTTGTGCTGGAAATCTGGATCCTGAGACATTCGTCTGGACGAAATTTGAATCGTCTGGACGAAAATTCTCCAGAGCCGATCGTCCAGAGACGATAATTAATTTCGTCTGGACGAAATTCATCCAGAGCATAGATCGTCCGGGACGAAATTGCGATCGTCCGGTACGATCAGTCTGGATATATATAAAATGAGATATTTTCGGAAAAGAAAAAGGCGCCAGAAGAGAGAAAAACGAAGGAAAAAAGAAGGAAAAGTGATTTTTGGGCGACTCCGGTCCGTTTTTGTCCGTTGTTGTAGTTAAAAAAGTTGACCGACTCGAGGTAAGGCACATTCCGCCTTTCTCAATTTTCAAAAACGAGGATTTTGATGACTTTTCTGTTCCGAATTTCGTTTCCGTTAGCGAATTTCGGGTATTATTTTCTGTTGACAAAGGTTTTCTTGCGTAACTTTTGGTATGTTTCTGAAATGTTAATTGTAAACGTTTTGAGTATTTTCTGGAAGATTTTTATCGGATATTTTGGATTCTGCGGTGTTTTAAGCGAACTGCAAATTATCAGGATGTTGAAAAATGTTTTGTCAGTACAATGAAAGTCTTACAATGTTGTTGTGAATGTTCTGTGATAATTTGGTAAATTTTTGAATTTGTGAATTTTGTGTAAATTTCATATACTGCCGTTATGCCGCTGAATTTTCGTACGATTTCTGAGATTTCTGAAATAAGATGATTTGAATATAAATTGTGTATGTGCTATCAAAATGGAGCTATAAGGGGTCAGAATCCATTGAGATTCTATAAGTGTCAGGGAATGGAGCTATAAGGGGTCAGAATTCGTTGAGATTCTGTAAGTGTCAGGGAATGGAGACATAAGGGGCCAGAATCCATCGAGATTCTGTAAGGGTCTGGAGAATCTAAAATCTGATATGTGATATGTTATCTGGAACATGATGTTTGATATCTGAGATCTGTTATGTGACTCATTTGATCTGTTTTATGAATCCTCTGATATATGTACGATTCTGGTTATTCCGTACGATTCTGTCTGTTCTGTGATTTGGAAGTTTTATGATATCTGTTCTGTGATTTTCGTAGGCTGTTTCTGATGTGAGTTTCTGATGATTTTTATTGGTGATTGATGTCTTGCTGAGCTGTTAGCTCATCCTTGTTTTCTATGTGGTTTTCAGGTTCTGGAAAAGGGAAGGAAGTCTTGGATTAGCAGTCCAGAGTCTGATCTGTGATTAGGTATTTTGTACTTTTGATTTTTGTACAGTCATGGCTTTTCTGTTCTGTTCTGTTCTTTCTGTCTGTAAGCCATGTACTGTATCTATATATGATTATCTGGTGAAAAAAAAGATAGATGAACTGCGCTAAATTTGGATGTTTATAGTAGCTCTGTGTTTTTTTTTCTGTCTGTATTATATTTGGAAGAAAGTTCTGAAGCAAATTCCAAAGCCAGATCCTGGATTTGTTGGCTCTATCTCGACCCGATGCGAGCGGGATCCGTCCCGGTCGGGTTGGGTCGTGACACTTTTTCTGGTGGCAATAAAATTAGCTCTTTGGGGAAAACATGACAAACATCCTTTACCACTAGAACATTCATGCTGCCCTTAACTGACTTGTTTTAATCTCTCACATAAGCTGTGAAAATAGAATTCCCATTTCTCCAGCTTTATCAACTTGTAATATAGAAATTAACGACGATAAGACAATTTTAATACCTTGAACATAATATACTTCTCCTTTAACACATAGAGTCACTATCATAACAAATTGGTCTCTTCCCTGTCTCATCCTGTAGGATCAAATACCTCTCAATTTGCTTATTTATTTATCTCATTCATTTTCATCTTTCATAAATATTTGTCATCAACATAAAGATACAACTCCAAAAATTTTAAAGGAGATGGTGGTGTCGTGCGGCTTACTAATGATCCCCTGCGACAGCTACGACGGTTGTGACTATGGTGAAGGCGATGGCAAGAGGTCGAGGCAATTGAGAGGATGTTGCTGCAGCTTGGGGTTGCAATGCATGATTTTTTATGGCTTTAGAATAGGATTTAGATAAGTTTTAAATAAAAAATACATAAATAATGTGAGGCGTACGCCTCATGCCAGCAAGAAGAGGCGTGCCTCAAGGCGAGCCTCATCCAAGATGAGGAATAGGCCTCATAAAAAAAGCTCAAGGCATAAGCCTCGAGGCATTTTTTTACTATAATTGCATTGAGGCGGGCCTCAAGGCAAGCCTCATATTCCACAATTTCAAACAATGAATTACATCATGGAATTTAAAGTCATTGCCCCCACAATACTCTCAATTATAGTAGTCTGGCTGAAACTATATCCATCAGCTAGGTTCATTATGTAAAAACGCTATAACTAAATTAAGAATAAAAGAATTCAATTACATGCACATTTATTACAAACTAACAAAAAAATTCTAAACTAAATCCCAATCTCCTTTTAGAACTACTGATCATTCCATATAGCTCTGGTTATAATTCAATCCTTCCAAATCATTATTCTAATACTATTATGTGATTCCCCAGAATCTAATAGAATAAATCCCTAAACCTAAATTTTAAGTGAACCACAATACATACTAAACCAAAGCAAGCTACAAAATCCAAAATCATAAGAATAATCAAAGCATCATCCAATTTCACTTCTCAAAACTTATATATAATAATCTAACTTACAACTTATACATCAATAGAATTAATGTTGAATGACAAAGAACACCTCAAAAGTCCTGATCTAGATGATCATGCCCTTATCTCTCTCTACTCTACTATGTCATTCTTTTTTTTTTTAAATATTAGAGAAATATAATAGAGTAAGCACCACTAGTTCAAGAGACTTCCTTCATACTAATATCACAGATATTAATATTCATTCAAATATTAAGATCAAATTATTCAAACATTCAATCAATAAAAAAAATAAAACATAAATGCTAACATAATGTAAACTTCAAACAGCTATCATAATACACTTGGTTTCAAAGTCATTAATTGTATTTTCACAGATAGATTTAATAGAGGTTCATAAGTATACTTGCAATCTGAATTGTGTTTGCACTTAAACCTTCTTATTTCATCAGAATTTACCAAAAGATCTCAGAGTCACCAGAGTATGTTACGAATAGTATTTGTACTTTATTCAAAAAATTTCTAAAACATGTAATGCATGAATATAATGCATATATTCTGATGCTTGATTATAATTCCACTTCCACTCATAGCTTACTTTAACTTCTCACACCCATATATAACAAGTGAGGGCAAAACAAAACAAAACAACATCCTCACCCATTTTCAGCAAGTGCAGTCATAATCTCTCCCACATCCATACAAGACAGATAAGGCCAAAACAAATATATAGGGCCCTTCTATCATTTCAGAGAATACACTTATCACCTTGTAGAAATCAGAATTTCTCCAATATTGTGTCATGAATTATGTAAATTGAATGCTTTAGTAGATTATTATAACTTTAATATAGGATTATAATGATATGTGAATTATCAAAATTGATAATATTACCCCACAATGCATGTGCAAAAGCATACCCATTGAATATTTTTCAATTTAAGAACAATTTAAAAGGAATATATAGAGTAATATTTTAAGACTTTTATAAAATTATTCATGGTTTAAAAAAAGACGTTTGAGGCGTACGCCTTAAGGTGCGCCTCGATTCAAGGCACAACTTGGATGCCTTAAGGCTTAAGCCTCAGTGGTTTGGTCGAGGCTTAAGATTTTCTTCATTGAGGCGTATGCCTTGAGGTGTAACGCCTCAAGGTAGTTTGAAGTGCTATCTTGATGAATTGTATTTAATTTTTTTAGTTATGAATAGTCGAGAACGCTTATTAGATTTAGAGCTTCGTCGGTTCAAAACATTTGTTCCAATCTCGTGCCCCTTTTACAGCTCGCAGTGAAGGAAATGCTCTCTTGGCCTCAGTTGCTTCGGCCTTGAATGCTTCATTCTCGACTACTTGGCCTCGATTCGTGTTAGGACGAGTTCTTCGTGATGAGGTAACAATCCATCTTCCCTTTCGAGCTTGTGTAAGCTTCGACAGCGTCGTGAGAAACAATAATGAAATTTAAGACGTGTGTTTCTTACATGAAGCATTTATTTTGAAGTTAGATTAGCTCAATTTATATTAATAAATTTTAACAATTTCATCTTACTCTATTGCTTTTTCTAGTTTAGGTCAAGCCGGAAGTAATCAGTTGGTCACCACATATAATATTTTTCATAGTTTCTTAAGCACTGAGATACATAATTGTATTTAGATGTAGCTTTCTTCTTTGCAAATACATAATTTTTAGCTGTTAGGGCTCTTCAATTGCAAAGAAATATTTTTTAATGAATTTTACCATGAATAATTCTATTTCATGTGAATCGTCTTTGCTATAACTTTCATTTTTTAAAATTTATATGATTGAATTGCCTTCATATAAGGATTTTTTCTTAAATTTATATGATTGAATCATATGGAGGCATCAATTAGATGGGTTAAAAATGGGTTGATGGAGAAAAGAGTGATTTTTGCGGGTCTTTTTTTTTTTTTTTAATCTTGTGTTTCAATAACATTAATGTTCAAATAAGTCATTATGTTCATAACTTAATTAATATTTTATCATTTTGTGAGTTAGTTATAATTTTTTAGTACTTTAATTTTTCCATTTTGAGGTTTACGCCTCCATCTGCCTCGAGGCGTATGCCTTACCTCACTAAGGCAAAACGCCTCGATTTCTGATATCACCATTTTAAACCTTGAAATTATTATAAAAATCATGAATGCTTTATTTTTTCAATATGCAAAAAGAAAGTCACAAAGGAAACCAATAAGGGAAAATTTTTCTTATGGCCAAAATAAAGCATAAAATAATATAGAAAAAATTACATGATGAGAGAATTGCAAAAAGAATGAAGAAAAATATTTTTATTCATAATTTATTATAAAATTATTGAAATTAAAATAAGATATATGCATTTAGAAGTCTACCACGTGTTCTACAAAATCCTCAACTAGCCTGGGCTATAACCTCAGATTTTGATAATTTTTTTGTAACATCATTTTAGCTCAGCGTCGCAGTGCTCACTTCCCAGCACCGCAACACTCGGTTAAAATATTTCATATGCTTTCAAATCCCTCAAACTCGACAACACAGTGCCGCCGTGCTACCTCGTCCAATGTTGTAGCACTCCAAGAGCATTTTGGCTACTTATAATTTTCCCTTTTCCCAATGAAAATTCTAAGCTTATTTAGGGTTAATCAAATCTTACTGAACTTATAATGAATATCTAAATCAAAATTAAGCAAACTTATTCTAAATTAAATCAATTACCGAAATTATGGGATAATGGTTGTTACAAGGATGAAAGTTAAAGTGGTGAATTTAGCATCTATCTTGTAAGCCCACCCAGTAAACGTCGCCCCTGTCACCATTGGATAAGCAGACAACCTAACAGTGGGGAACCACGACAAACAAGTCTATTATCGTCATTTCCCATATCACCAACCATCAAATAGACGGTATTGTTATAGACACAGAGAGTTCTATTAATATCATCTTCAAGTCTATATTTGAGAAGATGAATCTCCTTACTTCCTATTCACTCCTACTAAGTCCATTATATGGCATCTCAGGAAAATGAAGAGAGTTGGAAGGAGTACCTGCCCTACCAATAACCTATGATAAGAGTGACCAACAATGCACTACCATGATGGATTTCATTATAGTGGACAATCCAGCCACTTAACAATGCCATCTTTGGCAGGTCCTTATTGAATACATTCAAAGCTGTGATGTCAACTTATCATGCAGCCATCAAATTCCCTATATGAGGAAGGGAGATCACTATGACCGGGTATCTCACCCAATCACGCACATGCTATCTAAGGGAAATTATGAAAATGATGATGCCACCAAAAGAAGTCCTATAGTTGGATGTGGAGAGAAGCCTAGGTCTGGAAACTGTGGAAGCAGCCGAAGAAATCCTAACAGCGAAAGGTGAGTGAAGTAGCTATTAGAATAAGCACTCTTTCAGTGAAGAGCATTGAGGTGATTTCATTCAAGCTCTCAGGGGAGATCTCAATGTCTTTGATTGGACGGCAACAAAGATGCTAGATATCAATAAAGAAGTCACCCATCATAAACTGAATGTGAGAAGAAATGCAAGGCTGATAAAGTAGAAAATAAGAAAGACTGCAGCCATTCTCGTCAAGTATGAAGCAGGAGATGTAGAAGCTAATAGAAGCCAACTACATCAAGAAAGTATAGTATCCATACTAGATTTTCAATGTGACAAGGACAAGCAACCAGTAGTGGAGGATGTGTGTGGACTTTACTAACCTTTACTCAGAATGCCCTAAGGATGGCTATCCCCTACCAAGGATTGACTCCGTGGTTGGCTTGGCAGTGAGCTACTAACTAATGAGCTTCGTAGATGCTCTCAAGTTACCATCAAATAAAAATGCATCCAAGCAATTGCAAGAAGACTGCTTTCATCACTACAGAGAGTCTTTATTGCTACAACATCATGCCATTTGGCTCAGAAAATAGTGGGGAAACTTTTCAAAGAATGATGAACAAAGTTTTCAAGGACTAGAAGCAAAGGAACATAGAGATGTATGTGGACTAATGCCGAGTTAAGTCAGTACCTACTTGAGTCATTAAGTTTTATAACCAAGTCAGCTAATTCTATTAATAACATTTTCCTATCAAAGGCCAACTAGCACTAAGGTTGAGTCGTTTCATTTTTCATCACATAAACATGTTATTTACATATTTGCTTTTTGAAAGTCTACTCTACTAGTCTTCACCGAATTATATATTATTGATAAATTAGCTAATTGTATATGAATTGCCGATCTCATCATTCATTCATAATTTAGTTATAGGCGAATAAGAAATTTACAAAAATTCCTTACCCATGTGTGTATGCCCTAGTACACGCATATGACTCACAACAATATTGTCGAGCAACGCATTTCTATCCTTTTTAGTGAGTTATCATTCACCAACGACATAGTTCATTGGTTATTAAATGCCGAGTTATTTACTCATTGCTCAATTATAGGTGTTTTAAAAACTTAGAGAAATGGTAAAAAACTTATTGCAATCAAATATGAGCAAGCACCTTTGTGTACTTCTATTACTCAAAAACATAGATTAGTCCAACACTAAGGCAAATTTTGAGAAAGCGGCAAACAAATAGGTAAGCATGAGTACGAGGCATGTATTAATAAATTTTTTGCATTTCATTAAATATCATTTACATATATTTTTTTTAATATCATTTACATATATAAGTCACCTCAATGGCTAAAACAAAAGAAAAAAAAAAGTTAAAAAAATGGGTGAGTGCGACTTAATCCCTAGCCACACTTGCACAATCACTCTCCTTACTCTATAAGGCCTCCACAAAGAAGACCTTATGATATCCAAACCTAGTGTCAAGCTCGCCCTTAGAAATGAGCTTCTTTGGGCAATACTTGGTCCCTGCCTTGAATCTTTGGCCAAGGCTTTCCGTGCACTTTTCATACTTGAAGAAGATGTTGTACTTTACAATCGCCTTGATCTTAGCAAAAGCCTCAACGAGCCCTGCTTCAACCAATTCCTTCGCTTTATGCTTCCTTCTACAACAGCTCCTCCAACAAGCCCATCTTCAGAGCATCTTCTTTCTTGACGTGTACGCTTTGCAACACTTCAACCTTATCTTCAACAATGAACTTGGCTAACCTATTTTCCTTTATGCACAGCTCGAGAGCATCATATGCCCTCTATAGGCTGGCCGTCTTCAATACAAGTCACCAATGGTTGCGAGCTACAGTGTAGGAAAACTATCTTGACTACCCCAACGAGTTCATGATGGTGAACTTGAGCTCATCTTCAAGGATCGCCTTCAAGTATTACTCAAGAGATTGCGAATAAATAGAATGACCTTGGTCGTAACACCACCATGAAGCATGTAGTTCACCACTCTCACTCGTCCAGTAGCTAGCCTCCTATGAATTGTTCCCGCTACCAATTTTTGGGCGATGGACTCCTTGACGTGAATGGGTGCCGCCACCTCGATCCAATTTATCTTTATAGGCGGCTCCTCGCCCCCCTTAGCTACTTCAGCAAGTCCAACAACATGCTACCACCTCCTCTAGGTCATCGTTTCCCTCATCATGCGGAGGAGAGGACTCACCTAGGGTACTTGAACACGCTCAAGTCAAGGGGTAGTGCACCCTGGGATGCCATCTACACACAAAGAAGGAACACGCTAGGATGAGTAGAAAACTTTAAAAAAAATTTACCCAAATAGAAGCACTCACTGTAAAAAGCTAGGTTTCAGGTTCAATAGCCAATATGGTGCAAGGTGATCAACAACTTCCCGCATATCATCTTCATTGTCCTCTCCTACTTGGTATGCGGAGGGAGGAGGAAAGTGGCATAATATCACCAAGAATTTATGCGTCTATCAAGGCTACAGTAAACATGGTAGTAATTTTGCATTTGTTTTCAAATAACTGTTTGGTGGTCATGTTTAATATTTTTCATTAAATAACATGTTCTTTTCATCACTTGTCTATTAAAAGATTAAGTGAATTGATGAACTAAATGTAAATTTGCATGTCTTCAAAGGCATCTAGTCAATGGGATGTGATAAAGGAACTCACACCCCATGGGCCCCACAAATGAGCTTGCCCATGGATCATAAGACCCTATTTACACTGGCCTACAAAAGTAAATCATACCTCATGGGGAAATTAAGAGTTCTTGTGGATCAAGTAACTCACCGCTCACCTCATACGGCAGCTTGTTGATGCAAGCAAAAATTTGGGAAGGGCCCCAAGCCCCAAATTTTTGCAAGCAAAAACAATTTCTTCCTAGATAATAGAAACTTATATGAACTCACAAAAACTAGACAAATTAGACAAAAAATAAACTTTTATAAAATAAAAGACGCTTACAAGTCACTTACAAACTTTTAAAACATAAAGACACCTTAAACACTTAAAGGAGCTTTGCCTTGAGAAGAAGGATACAAGTGGAAGGGAACTTGCGAATAGAAGAATAGATTAGAAGCCAAGACGAAAGGAAGGAGAAGCTCACAAGCTTTCCTAGAAGAAAGAGAAGGGATGGAACAAGCTCGCAAGCTTTTCCAACAAAGAAGAAAAACCTCTCAGGTTTTTTGCTCCAAAAATCTCATCATATCACCAACCTTTTCCATGCCAAAACATCTCCATTTTATAGGCAAAAGAGAGGAACCAAACAGCCATAACACCTCCAACCAAACCAATTAGATTTAGATAAATGAAAGGCCAATAGCCACAACACAGCAGCCCCCATTCGGTACAGGAAACAGAGAAGAGAAGGCCACGAGAAACCAAGCAGGCAGCCACGGGAAACCCAGCCATCAAGGGAACCGAGGAGCCAGCACAGAGAACGAAACATCAGCACGGGAAAATAGCCAGGGGCCACGAGAACAGCAAAGGCCAAGAGGAAACCGAAGAAACAAAGGGAGAAGAAGGGGCAAAGTCCACTCCAAAATGAATCCAAGACTTAATAGCAAACCTTTTTGAATTAATGAGCTAGAAAGTGCAATAAATCTCTCAATCATTGAGCTAAACTTCAGCTCAACATTAATGAGCTAATACTAAGTAGAATTCCAGCATTTTGAGCTCAAAACCAAGCAACCAAGGCCCATCCGAGAACAGCAACTTCACCAAACTGAAAACAGCAAGCAGCCCAAATATTCATTTTGTTTTGACCCTCCCCCCCCCTTGCCTACATCACTTGTCCATTGAAAAAGCTCTCCTTCAACCATGATAGGAAATAGAAGTTGCACACAAATACCCAAAAAAATCTTTTATATTATATAAAGACACTTACAACAAAGGACATTTACAAGACGCTTACAAACGACGCATACAACTTCCTAAAATTGCATTTCATCCGTTGAGAAGAATGATACAGGTGGGGTGGTCGATCACTTGCGGCGAGAAGAAGGAGGTTAGAACAACAACAACAACATCAAACTTTTATCCCACTACGTGGGGTCGGAAAAAGAAGGAGGTTAGAAGCCAAGAAGAAATGGAGGAGAAGCTCGCAAGCTTTCCTAGAAGGAAGAAGAAGATGTGGCATAACTCGCAAGCTATCCAAGAAAACCCTCAGGTTTTGTCTCCAAAAATCAGCATCTTCACCAGCCTTTTCCATCCCAAAACAACTCTATTTTATAGGAAAAGAAGGTAGATAAACAGTCATAGCACTTCCAACCAAATCCAATAAGAATTGGGGAAATGAAAGGCCAAAAGACACTAAACAGCCAGCAGAATTTATGCACATAAAAAAAAGAAACAACCACAGAAAACCCCACCAGCAGTCACGAGAAACCAGCCAGCAAGGAACTCGAAGAGCCAGCACAGGAGGCAAGACAGCAGTTCACGGGAAAGACAGCCAGGAGGTGAAACCGAGAGGGAGTGACCACGGGAACAGCAATAGCCAACAGAAACTGAAAACAACAAGCAGTCCAAGGGAAAACCAAGAAGACAAGGGGAAGTGGAAGAGACACAATACTACTCCAAATAAATGAGCTAAACTTTAGCTCATAATGAGCTTTTAAATACAATAATTTCTCCAATTAATGAGCTAAATAAGTAGAACATGCTCATTAATGAGCTGATTTTAGAAGCTCACCAAAATTTAAAACTCAACTTGTTTTGACCCCCCCCCCCCCCACCTTGCCTACATCAGATTCTCCTTCGGTTGAAAGAATTCATCTCCTGATTAAGCTTGAGTTTGCTTTGAATCTTGTCCTGAGGTTTCTGAAGGTTGATTGCATGGACTATGACTCATGACTCAAAAAAAAAATTACATGACACACCGGGATTTGCTAACCCGCTCTTATACCATTTTGATGCAAGCAAAAATTTAGCAAAAACAATTTCCTCCTAGATAATAGAAACTTACATGAACTCACAAAAACTAGACAAATTAGACAAAAAATAAACTTTTATAATATAAAAGATGCTTACAAGTCACTTACAGACTTTTAAAACATAAAGACACCATAAACACCTAAAGGAGCTTTGCCTTGAGAAGAAGGATGCAAGTGGAAGGGAACTTGCGGATAGAAGAATAGGTTAGAAGACAAGACGAAAGGAAGGAGAAGCTCGCAAGCTTTCCTAGAAGAAGGATAAGGGATGGAACAAGCTCGCAAGCTTTTCCAACAAAGAAGAGAAACCTATCAGGTTTTTGGCTCCAAAAATCTCATCATATCATCAACCTTTTCCATGCCAAAACATCTCCATTTTATAGGCAAAAGAGAGTAACCAAACCGCCATAACACCTCCAACCAAACCAAGTAAATTTAGGGAAATGAAAGGCCAACAGCCACAATACAGCAGCCCCCATTCAGTACAGGAAATAGAGTAGAGAAGGCCACAGGAAACCAAGCAGGTAGCCACGGGAAGCCATCAAGGGAACCGAGGAGCCAGCACAGAGAATGGAACATCAACACGATAAAACAGCCAGGGGCCATGGGAACAGCAAAAGCCAAGAGGAAACCGAAGAAACAAAGGAATAAGGGGCAAAGTCCACTCCAAAATGAATCCAAGACTTAATAGCAAACCTTTTTGAATTAATGAGCTAGGAAGTACAATAATTCCCCCAATCATTGAGCTAAACTTCAGCTCAACATTAATGAGCTAACATTAAGTAAAATTCCAGCATTTTGAGCTCAAAACCAAGCAACCAAATCCCATCCTAGAACAGCAACTTCACCAAACTGAAAACAGCAAGCAGACCAAATATTCATTTAGTTTTGACCCCCCCCCCCCCCTTGCCTACATCACTTGTCCATTGAAAAAGCTCTCCTTCAACCATGATATGAACAACCTTACTCACATTCACCATCTTAGCTACATGAAGTGCCTCCTTAAGAGACTCCTGGCTCACTCCACCACGACCATCTTACAACGAAGCTCATCTTCTCCATAATGATAGCTCACTTGCCTTCCTTTTCTAGGCAACACATAGCTCCAATAAAGGTCACCAATGACCTCAGAGTATCCCATAGCCACGAGTCTCTCTTATTCAATGCTCGTTGATAGACTCAATTATGCACACTCAACACTACTAAACTCGCTCGTACTCACTTTCCATTATGGAGCTCTCATGGTGACAAATTATCAAGAAAATGTAGAATTATTCTCCCTCCAACTAACTAGAGGGCGACATATGTCTAGGCTAAATATTAAGAGTCTAAAAACATTGTATTTTATATTTCTTTCTAGGTGCAGCTTTTTTCTTGTAGCCCTAGGACTCCTATAAATAAAGGGTTATGAGGAGGGAAAATTATTAGGTCTGGACACCGGACGTAGAGATAAGTCCAGACATCCACTAAAAATTTGACATATAGTGCACTTTAGCTGCGCTTTTTTTGTGTACTTTACTTGCGTTTTACCTGCATTTTAGTTGCGCTTGAAGTGTGTTTTTTAAGTGCACTTTGTCTGTGTTTTACCTGTGATTTACCTGCGTTTTACATTCACTTTAAGTGCGCTTTTTTACTGCGCTTTAGTTGCGCTTTTGATGCTCTTGGCTTAAAGTTTTGCAGACACATTAAACATATTGAATATCCACATGTCGACTCCACGTGTCGACATTTTATTGACTTCTAGACCTATCTCTACGTCTGGTGTCCGGACCTAATAATTTTTCGATGAGGAGCCCTTTGGATATTTTTATTTACACATTGAGATTTAGAGCCTCTTAAGCTTTTGCATTAAAATTTTTTTCTATTGAATTATTATTTCTATTATCACACAAATTTTTGGGTCAACCCTCTCAGAGTTCTCCTGCTACTAGGATCAGGTGTTATACAAGGACAAACTTGGATCCAACAAATTCCTCAATAATATATTAACTGTCTACAACCTAAGGATCTTTAGTAGATGAACACAATTAATTCATGAATACCCGAATAACATTCTTAAAAAAAATTCAAAAAGAGACATTAATCTCGTAAGAAAGAAAGGAAAAACTTCATAACAGAAAAGTTGGTCAGAAAGTAAAGGAGATCTCAAAATAAAAAATAAAGAATAAACAAGTAGACATCCCCAAATAAAATCTAATCTTCAGGTCAGAAAGTAAAGGAGATCTCCAAAAACCAAGCACACACAAAAAAAAAATTGTACCAAACAAAAAGAAACGAATGGAACCAAATGCTGGCAAGAAGGTGAAGGATCAACCAGAGGCGAAGCCCCTCCGGAAGACGGAGATCCTCAGATGAAAGGCAGCTCTAGACACCCACCTCATCCTCGACGCGAAGACCTCTAGTTCACTAGAAGCTGCGAATGTAAAACTTGGCAGCTAAAGCGGCGGCTTCTCTAATTGTTCTTCTCGGATCCGCTTGATGTTTCCGATTTATATTGTCCAGGGTTGGAGAAAGCGAGTGGGGGGTTGGTGATGGCCGATGCTTCTGACACCTAATTGCTGTACACACGACAATCCCCAGATCAATTTGAGCGACACGTAGGATATGCCTGGTATGATTTGCCACGTGGCGAAATGTAACGATTTTAACGTGCGATGTTTGTTGAAAAACATGATGAATGCTGTTGAATTAGCTCTCGTAGTAAGTTGGCCTGACAGCGGGTGGCGGGTTGGATTCACCACCAAAAATAATTGAGCACTCTTAAAAAAAGGTTGGCTTATTTTAAATTTTTACAACAATTTAATGAATAATATTGATAGTCGAATGTGTGAAAAGCCACATTAGAGTACGGCAATTAACCGAATTGTGTTTCAAGATTAGAAAAAGAAAAAATATCATTTAAAAAATTAAAGGTTTTAGGTGAACTAATCAAAATAATAAAGATTTATTTCATTAATTATTTTTGTTAAGGCTAGATTCAAATTTATTCATGTTGAAATTTGCACTTGGCATTGAAAAACAAAAAAGATATAAAATAGTACACTTTGCGTATTCATATGCTACTATCTTCCTTCAATTAAAACAAAAAAGAGAAACAATGATTTTGACTATCTTGTTTGCACAAAAAAAAATATAATTCAAAGTAAATTTTGAATAAAGGTGAACTAATTTGTTGGCATATTATGAAGTGAAAGGGGAAGAGAACCTCTTAAATTGGACAAAAAAGATATATCTTGATCATTTAGAGCAAGGTTGGTCTAAAATTTTGCATGACCTATTGAAATCATTTGATAACATTAGCATTATCACCTTCAATAACAATCCCTTGCACCTCAAACATCTAAGGCTCAAAAACATTTTGCAAAGAAAGGATTGCCTAAATTTCCACCTATGTATTGTCCTGATGCTACCAAGATGAGATCCCCATAATGATTCAGAATAACAGCCATCAACCCAACATGGCAAGGAAGAAGAGCGTAGTCAACTTTCAACTTAAACCAAGTTCGAAGGGGAGGCAAAGGAGGGCCAAGTGCATGTGTCAAGCAACTGATCATTTTGGTGGACGTCCCATTGCTTTGTGAAAGACTAATGGTAATGACTAATTAGATTTCCAAGAACAACCACAATAATGATAGTTGGGGAGCAAAGGGGACATGCTGATTTTTAACATTTCTTACCCTACGATGATGAAAGATTGAGCCACAAATGAAAGAAATTGAAGGTGATTGAGCTACAATATTGTTTAACCTTAATGGTAATGCCCCACTTGTGTAAGACTTGTCAAATTTTTATCAATCCACTACGAAGAAATGCCATATGATTTGTTGAATTTAAATTTGTCCATGGGTGATATTCAACCTTAATTGCATGATTGGCTACAAAAAATAGATAAGTAAAAAGAGAGTGTGTCAGAGAAAATAAATTTAATAGCCTGTATTTTGACCCATGTAAATATTTTTTTTCCTTGAGTCATTATAAGCTCAAAACATCTTTGTCATAGCATTGTTATTATAGTATTTTACTTACACGGTTTTTTTTTTTTTTTTTTTTTTTTTTGGTAATTTTTTAGCGCAAGTAAAAATCCATAAGAATTTAGCACCTACTAGTACATGTGGGGGTTTCGAAATTGTCAGGTGTCCGTTTTGTAAATCGATTTCATCAAATTTTTTTTAACAAAATGATTTATTTAATAGATATTTTTTTATAATTTTTAAGGCCCAAAATAACATATATGAATTTTATACTAAAATAAATTGATCAAATTAATTATATAATATAAAATTATTATTTTAATTAAAATATCCTAATCAACTAAGAGACATTAAAAGATTTTTAAATCCCTTTTACCATTTAATTTTTGGCAACACATAAGGCTAATGTGAAATTAAGTGATAAGAGAGAAAATGAAACTTGAGATTTGGAGGCCAGTAGAGCAATGTTTGTCCGTCGACATTATTAGAAGATTTGCTTATCTTGTTGTAAGGAAATTTTATCCTATTTTTTATTTCAAGTATTTTGTGTTTTTGTTATTTTTCGATCAAATTTATGTTTCTGTTATCGAAAAATGAGAATAATTGTATATTAGTAAGACTTTCACTGTTTAATTTTTTATATGTTATAGAGATTGAAATTATAAATATTTTAAGTATTTATTTGAGATTTTTTACCTGTTGATTTTAGAAATATAGTGATTTTTGCCTACTTAGAAATTTATTTAACTTCTAAAAATAATTATTTAGTTTAGCTAAAATTTTAGAATGTTATTTTATATAATATTTGATGATTTGGTTAAATTTTAAAAATATAAATTTTTGCTTAGCATAATTGTTGTTATCTATCGTTAGGACATTTTATAAGTTTCTAAATTAAGCTCAATTATATTTTATTTATTATAATATTTTAGAAATGAGATTATTGTTATAGTACTATAATAATATATTATTTGTAAAAGACAAGTAAAGTCTAGTTGGCCCGTTTGTTGGAGACTGATTTATCTGTACAGGATGGTGAGCTGACAAACTTTTCTTTAAATACTGTAATTCGATATTATCCTCTACTGATTCATGTGATACACTTATTGAGAGTTATAAGAAGATGATTAATGTGCCGATGGGCGAAGAGTGATGACTCTGTTTGTTAAGCTAATAGTTATTAATACTAACATTGATATTGAAAAACAACATAAAATTCTTACTTGTTTAGTATAATTACTTAAATGCATGTTCTTGAGGCATTATTCTTATTATTTTGTGGATTGATTATTAATGTACTGATTTATTATTATTGCATTATTCTACTGCTCTTGCCACTAGATTATTATTATTACCAATTTAGATATTAATATTATTTAATACTATTGATTCATTCTACTGATACTAAGTAAATGATATATTGAGCATGTGATATAGAATACCTATATATTATGGGTAAACTCTTATGTGATTTTTTCATATTCACATGATTTCGATAGTCTTTATTGATATTTTGATTTGATACTTTATTATATTTATATACTGATTAGTATTATTGATACAAAGATTACTTTATAGATTTAACACTAGTACTAGTTTACCAATTTTACTAGCTTCCATACTATAGTATTTTACTATTTATAAATTATACTACTACTATATATAAATTTTACTATTTTTATACTAATTCAATGATCATATGAATATTACTACTATGATTTGACTATTAACAAACATATTAAACATTTATCTTACTTTGAATTCAATTACACGTTTTGGTGACTTGTTGGGCTTTTTAGCTCATTATATATGGTTAAATAATTTTAGGATAAAATAGAGGATCTAAAGTGTGAGGCTGGTCAGGATTCCTTCAAGTTCTGATTCTTTTTTATTTTAACTATTATTTTGTACTCATGAGGATAGATATATGTAATGATTGTATAGATCCTGAGTATTATATATATATATATATATATATATATATATATATATATATATATATATATATATATATATATATATATATATATATATATATATATATATATATATATATATATATATATATATATATATATATATAAACATTTTAACTTATAGAATCTTTTTTATTATTTATTACTGATAGTTGATATTAGATAACTCTTGTTATTATTTATTAAAATGTAAAAGAATAATTCTTTCAAATTAGATTTTAGAGTATCACAATAAAAGATAAGATTTATAATTTTATTGCATGAAAATAGAGACCTAGGTTTAGATAAATAAATTATTATGTTTTCTTAGGCTTGCTCTTTGGCTTCCTAGTTATAGGTGGGAGTTAAGCAAAGACTATTTAAAAAATATATTTAGAGGAAAATAAATGAATAACAAAATAAGTGAATTGATTCTCAATAAAGATTTTTATGTGGTGGAGTACCAACATAAGGAGAAGCCATGACAACAATCTCTTCCACCAACCTTGTGTGATAGAGTACCAAAATCTTTTTTAGCTTTTTGGAGTGGTAGAGAACCTTAAAGCCTTTCACCCTCTTAGTGAAGATATTGAATCTGGAATTTTTTTTCACCCTCCTACTGAAGGCATAAACTCTCAATGCTTTTTTTATCCTCCTAGTGATGTTAGTGAACATGGAATCCTTTTTCAATCCTCCAGGTAAATGTAGAGAACCTCAATCTTCAGCCTTGAACCCTTTCTCCCTAGAGCTACTATGAAACCCTTTAAATTTTCAAGATTTTTTTAGTTGACCTAGAGAAGTCTAAATCATAAATCATCTTAGCCAGAATATTTATAATATTTTTTTTAGCTTCCCTAATTTTTTGACACTTTTTAGGCACTATCAAAATTTCTTAAGAAATTGGTACATGTCAGTACAAGTGGGGTTTTGGAGACCGTTAAGTGTCTATTTTATAAACTGATTTTACTTGAATGTTCTAAATAAAATTATCTAATTTATAAGTATTTCTCTATAATTTTTTAATTTTAGGTTATAAAAATATAAGAGAATTTGAATAAAATTAATATTATAATATTAAATAATTATAATAATTAATATTTAAATAAAATATCTTATTCAACTCACTAATATTATTATAAAACTTTGCTTTTCAATTTTTTTTCCCAAAATAGAGAGTAGGCTTAGGGATAATAAGAGAAAAGAGGAGAGAGAAAGGAGGAAATCCATATTTTGGGCTACTTGCCATTTTTGTCCGTCAATGCAATTAGGACACATACTCATCTTGAGGTAAGACACATTATGCCTATCACAATTTTAAAAAATGTGCAATTTTTGGTGAATATTTCGATTAAAATTTTGTATATGTTAGTGAAAAATATGGATAACTTTCACCACATAACTTTTTTATGTTGTAAAGATTATGATTATGTATATTTTGAATATTTTCTAGAAATTTTTCACCGAGGGTTTTGAAATTTGTGGGGATTTTATTGAATAAAAAATTATTGGGATGTTAAAATATGATAGTATAATAAAAGTCTTAAAACATTATTTTATACAATCCCTAATAATTCGTAATTTTTAAAAAATGTGCATTTTTGCCTAGTTGAATTTTCTGTTATTTATCGTTATAGGACACTAAAATTTTGATACATACTCAATTACTCTTTAATTATTATAGTGTGATGATATATATGAATATGTGATTAAATTATATATGTTGGGAGCCATAAGGGGCTAGAATCCTTTGAGATTTTGTCTATGTCAGAGAATTTTTGGAAGTTATAAAGAGCTAGAATCTTTTGAGATTTTATCTGTGATAAAAATATATGATATATTATGATGCTATAAACACAAATAAAAAGGGAGTCATAAGGGGCTAAAATTCTTTTAGATTCTATTTTGATCAGGGAAATGTGATCTAAACTACTCAGTGATATGAATTTCATTTTATTCATTTATTCTATATTGTTATTTAAATCATAGAATAACTATTATGTATTTATTATATTTTTTTAGTTTTGTGATTCTCAGTTCAATGATTTATTTAAACTATAATTAACTTCTTTTAAATATTCAGTAAAATATTTGATAAAAGAATATTTCAAAATTTTGATTGGTTTATGTGGCATGCTGAGCTATTGTAGCTCACTATGGTTTTACTTATGGTTTTTAGTATTTAGGAAGGGGAAAGATATTGTGGACTAGCCGTTCAAGTTTAGATATGAGGTCATAACTATTTTGCTATTTTAAGTTTTATACAGTTATGGTTAGTTAAATTTTTTAGTTCTGTAGCTCTTGCTTGTAGTCATGTATTGTAGTGTATATATTTATTTTAATGAATGAAAGAAACTTTATAAATGAGTTTTTCAGTATTTAGAAATTTATAGTGATTCGGTTAACTCGACCTACGTCCACTCCCCGAAGGCGCCCTCCGAGTATTGCACTACACTCGTGACTTTCCTTTAGCCCCCATAGCTAGGCGGAGAAGCCTTTACAAAGAATCTCTTTTTGCCACCCCGGCAAGGCAGAGAACCTATCTCCTTTTACTTCCTCCTGAAGCTGGCAGAGAACCACAATAAGATGTTGAATCCTTACCTCTACCGACCCTTCCACGGACAAGAAACTCTAGACGAAGAAGAAGCAGAGCGATCCTTGAAGCAACCCTTGTGAATCCCCTCATAAGCTCCCCCTCACAAGATCCTCTCTCTCTCTCTCTCTCTCTCTCTCTCTCTCTCTCTCTCTCTCTCTCTCTCTCTCTCTCTCTCTCTCTCTCTCTCTCTCTCTCTCTCTCTCTTTCTCTCCTCAAGGTCTTCTCAGGTCAAGGCAGCAGCAAAAGATTATTCAAAAATGTTGAACAAGAGCTCTTAAATAAAAGATCTTCAAAGGAGCTCATTAATTACAACTTACCAACAATATCGTCTAGGCCGATATGGACATCGTCCTGGCCGATCAGTACAAATCTCATAAGATCAGCCAGAGCGGCCTTGAATGCAAACTGGACGATTTCAAAATTGGCTTGATCATCCAGGACGATCTCACGATCGTCCAGGTCAATCAGTTCAAATCAGAGAAAAATTGTCTAGAGCATCGCCCTAAATTTGTGCAGGCGGATATTTATCGTCCAGAAGTAACTAAGGTTTTTGAATAGATCGTCCTGGCCGATCCTGAGATCGTTCAGGCTAATATGATTGTATCAATCATCCTTAATTACTTCCTTGATTTGTCTGATTAATGAAGGTATAATTGTGAATATCGTCCAGGCTGATCCAAGATCGTCCTGGCCGATTGCCAAAAATACAAAATACCTTAATTGTTTATGGCAGCAATTTCTTTCTATTTTGAGCTTATCGTCCTGACCTATACAAGTATCATCCAGGATGATCTGTTAATGACGGCTGCCTTAATTAAGAATCCTGAATAGAATCTCTATTTTAAACTAGATCGTCCAGGCCGATACAAATATCGTCCTTGCCGATGTGAGTAAAAATAGAAATTCTAAGTCTCTCAAGTGTGTGTGTGTGTGTAGGGTTACTTAGTATCAGTCTCTTTGAACATTACAAATAGACTCAAGAAGAGAAAAAAAAAGTACAGACTGACTCAATCCTAACCTATGCAAACTTGAACTGGCTTTGTTTGTTCGTTCGATCTTTGATTCCTAAAGAGTTAGAAGTAACAAACAGTCCAAGAGAATCAATAGTGTCTGTCAATCATCAAAACATAAGTCATGACAATAGATTTGCAACAAAAATCATCTATATCAATGATCAAGTATGATTAACATTGTACTATATGATTTATAATATTAATTAATTCTTTATTTGATTGAATAATCATAGGGATTAATTTAGATAAATTTTAAAATTTCATGTAGTATGATATAGATCATACAATATGATCATTTTAAAATTTAAAAATTTAATACTTACCTAAATTTGATTAGTGGCTAGGGTTTTTAAATTAAAGTGATTGTATAGTACGATCTTGTTCATACAGTATAATTAGTTTAAAAATATTAATTATATAATTAGTCATTTTAACCATTTTTTGGATACCTAATTATAGAGTATGATCTAGATCGTACGGTATAATTAGTTTAATAAATTTTAATCATTAATTTTCTCACTCCTCTGTGTGTGGCGCACGATCGCCAAGTTAGCATACACTTTTTATAGGACTTTAACTCAAGAAATATAAAAATAAATAAATTTTAAAATATAAACTTTTGTAAAAAAATTTTCTATTCTACCTAATCTTAAACCCCGAAACTTCTTGAGTGGTG
The DNA here is from genome assembly GCA_016618105.1 of Dendrobium huoshanense. Taxonomy (NCBI): domain Eukaryota; kingdom Viridiplantae; phylum Streptophyta; class Magnoliopsida; order Asparagales; family Orchidaceae; genus Dendrobium; species Dendrobium huoshanense. The sequence goes on along the minus strand of CM028351.1, from coordinate 35,236,420 downwards.
TATGACGTACTTGAAATATTAGTACACACAAAAATTGATGTATAATACAAATGCTAAGATAAATCAAAAGGCAATCAATAATATTTATTATCATCAAAATCACAAGATTGGAATATGAGGTTGCAACAATCTCTTTCTTTTTTTATGATGGCAAATATTTTTGGATAAATTGGCTAATTATATTTTATTTTAATCCCCCCTCATGAAGTGATTAATTTTAAAATAGGGAAAAGCACACTTTCTTATTTTTTTTATTTAAAAGCAAAATGTAAAGCAATAAAAAATACAAACAACATAAATATGGGAGAAGCACATTGAACTAAAAAAAATATAAACGATCTACAACCAATATTTACTCCCCCTTTCGATATCATTAAAATGGAGGAACTACAAAATAAATAAATAAAAAGTACAAGCAGAAAAGTAGAAAATAACTAAAAAAAATCAATACATACCACAACACATCACATGCACTAGAAGTAAGATGGCCCCTAATCAGATGGTGGTGGTGGTGGAGGTTGCTAATATTACTAGTGAAGAGCAGTAAACAGCTTAGTGTAATACTCCCTATCAGCCTCATGTTGTCAATGTAGTTGTTGGTGGCATTGTAAAGCACTTTATTCTACTATTGTGTATGAGTTGAGTGTTAATTATATTCATCAATATGCAAGGTGATCTTGGTATTCAAATTGGTAGAACCTTCTACCATAGTTATATAGAGATCACCCTAGGTGGGAGGGAATAGTGCAGAAGTTGGTATTGGTGCTAGAGCTGGTGCTGGAGCAGGAAGGTCTTCCCCTTCCTCATCAAATTTTGTTTCTTCTGCTGGCTCATCTCTGCATTATCATTGAAATATAACATGAAAGAACTATTATTGAAGAACATGGGAAAATTATTTGCAATGCTAGGATAGACAAGTTAATATTTTGGTTTAAGATATAGGCAACTAGATGTCCTAAGAAAATATTTTGCTTCTGCCAGGTAGATGGGCAACGGATGGCCATTAGATTTTGAAAATAGCTAATAATTATATGGGCTTCATTGAATTGGGTGTAAGACATAATGAAATAGGTAACCAAAGATAAGAGTGTAGTAATAATGACTTTATCTCTATCCTTAAGAAGTCTTAAAGTTCTAAGAACATGTTGGATGACTCGAGCATCTTGATTTAAAGAATGCACTAAAGGATGGTGTTGATTCAAGGGGACATTTCTAATTGTGAGGTTTACAGCAGTCCAATCATAGCGTCCCTTAGAATAAAATAAGTAGGGTTTAGGCGCTTCAATGGATAGGTATAGGTATTGGGATAGGTCCTCTTTTATGATTTCTATAGTCTGCCTACACACATATGAAGTCATCACATAATAATACGCATTTATTTTGAGGCTTGCAATGAATTCAAAGAGAAGATTAGAGTTAAAAGGGAATATAAGAGTAAGAAGTAAATGAAAGGTAGTGGATGAAAACAAGTCCATGGCATGATATTGTACATTAAGAGTTGTGATGGAGTGATGTGAGCATTTTTGAATCGATAATAGATTGACTCGTCCTTGACAATTTGAAATTTGTCATCCATAGGACAATAGGAAGAACTTTCTTGTAGTAAGAGAGCTCCCTTGCTACCTCCATTCATTACAAACATAGAAGATTACAACATATATGAGTGAAGTTAAATTAAACTTGAGCGATTGAAATCCTTAGAATCCCTTCCATTTTATAGAAATTTCAGCATATTATATGCTACAACATGAAATCATACAACATAATTAGGAGTTAAATTGTCTGGATTACTTATTAGAAAAAATGATCAAATTTTATTGCAAGATCTTGATTATATTGTATGATTTTTTAAAGAATCGATCACTCCGAGAAGTTATATGCTATGAAAATTGACTAATTGATCATCCAATATGAATAGATGTTTGTATAGTAAGATAGTACAAGTATTATTGTACCAACCAATTTTAATTCATCCAATAGTAGCCAACATGTGGGTCATATAGTACAAAGTGTTAGTTGTATAGTACGATCATCATTATTGGTCAGATCAGGTCCATTGATTTTTTTGGGTGGTGAGGATGTTTAGACATGTGAAGATCGTATACTACAACTTTTTTATTTTCATGTTTTTAAAAATTTTATTTTTGAAAATATATTGGTGTATAAATATCAAGGAATAATTACTAACTAAAATTATTAAACACACAAAACAAAAACAATAACAAAAATAAATTAAAACTCAACTAAAAAGGAAACACAAAGAAATAAATTAATGTACACATTGTTGATTTCACTCTTCCCTAAATCAGGTATGAATATGAATGACACCTAATCTAGTCCTCAATATGCTAAAGGTTCCATAATTTAGGGGTTTAGTGAAAATGTCTGCCAATTAATTTTTGGTAGCTACATGTGGCTCGGGTGGCTTCAGACCATTCTCCAATGGTTTTCCAGTTAGATATCAAGGATTTTCAGCGTCCCAGAATGTTGAGGTTTGAAGACGTCTGGCTCTCATATCATGTATCTTTCAATGTTGTAAAAAAAGCGTGGAGAAAGCAACTTAAAGGTGATCCTATGGAGGTGTTGAATAAGAAGTTTCATATTGTGTTAAGAGCTCTTTTCTTTTGGAGTAGAACTAAACACAAAATTTTTTTGGAATTAAAGGATAAACTCAAAAAGGAGGTGGCTGATTTGCAAATTGAAGAAGCTAATGGAGTTGGCAATCCTGAACAAACTATCCTCTTGCTCAAATCTAAAGTCCATGAATTGAACATCACTCTTGCACGGTTAAATGTGTGGTGGAGACAAAGAGTGAAATTAAAATGGTTAAAGGAGAGTGACATTAACTCTCGGTTTTTCCATGCCTTTGCAAATGGTAGAAAGAATGGGAACTTTATCAAGCAAGCAAAGAATGAAGTTGGAGATATGGTTACTGATCAAATTGCCATTGAACAAACCTTCTTAAGGTTTTTTTTTCTCAAAAATGAAAGGAAATGGACTGTATTACGTCTGGATGGCCGAATAACTTGGAAACATTAAGCAAAGAGGATGTTAGTTTGCTGGAGGCAAATTATACATTGGAGGAAGTTGAAATAGTCATTTTCAGTCTTGGAAGCAATATTTCTCCTGGAATTGATGGTATTCATTATTCCTTTATCAAAGCTTATTGGAAGCTAATTGCTCAAGACATTTGGAAGGCTATTTCTCATTTCATTTATACGGGAAAGATGAATGCTAAATGGAAAGAGACTTTGGTGGTCCTCATTCCCAAAGTTCAAAATCCGGTAGATCCTTCTCATTTTTGTCCTATTAGCTTATGTTTGTCTATTTATAAAATTGTTGCAAAACTTTTATTAAATAGACTTAATTTGGTAATCAATAAGTTGATTTCAGAAAATCAAGCTGCTTTTTTAAAAGGTATATCTCTTTCGGAACATGTTCTTTTGGTGCAAGAGTTATTTCATAAATTTAGATTTTCTAAATCTAAGAAAGGGATGGTGGCGGTGAAAATTGATATGGAACAAGCATATGATTGTATGTCTTGGAATTCATTGAGAAATATTCTAATTTTCTTCGGATTTCCTTTATGCTTTTTCGAATCTTCTTATGGAGTGTGTTATAAATCCAAAGTTTTATATTCTTTTCAATGGTAACAAATCAAATTGGATTGAAGGTAAGAGTGGATTTAGACAAGGATGTCCACTTCCTCCCTATCTTTTCATCTTATGCTCCCAACTTTTATCTAACAACTTGTATCATAATGGTAAAGATTTAGTGATAAAAGTGGCTGCTTCGGCACCTAAGGTTTCACACCTTTTATATACGGATTATGTTCTTCTTTTTTCTGAAGCCAAAATTGTACATTTGAAATTGCTAAAAAGGATCATTGAAGATTATTGTAACTTGACTGGGTTGTCAGTTAATATGACTAAACCTTCTATTATGTATGGGAAGTCGGTTAGTAGAGCAAAGAAGAAGTCATTGTCTAAAATTCTCAAATATAAGGAGGTGCAGGAATTGAAGTATTTGGGAACAAATCTCTGCTTAAGAAGAATGGTGTCTTCATATTTTTTATTCATTCTTGAGAGAGCAGCGACTAAAATTAATAGTTGGGGAAACAAGTTCTTTTCATTGCCAGGGAGACTTGTTTTGGTGAAAACAATTTTGCTTGCTATTCCTATCTTTTATGTATCTCATTCTTTGATTCCCATTAACATCCTAAAGAAATTTGAGAAGTTGTGCAGAGAGTTTATTTGGAAAAAATTGGATAATGCTTTAGGTATGCACTATATCTCGTCGGAGGTTCTTTGTAAGACTTGTGATGAAGGAGGAGCTGGTATTCATTCATCTGCTTCCATGGTTGGACCTCTTAGATCTACATATGCTTGGGAATTCATTAAAGGTTCCAACTCTTTGCTGTACAGGACTTTAAGAGCTAAGTATGGGAATAATATATGTAATGAAGTAAGAAAGAAAAACTGCTCTATTACATGGAAAATTTTCATAATGGAATGCATTACTTGCGGAATTTAATGAAATGGAAGATAGCTACAGGTGCTTCCATTGATACTCTATATGATGTGTGGATTCTTAACAGGGGTATTTCTAAATGGCCAACTTTCATCAATGTTATGGTAGAAGAATTCCCAAAACTTGATTTCTTTATCGAGGATAGGGAATGGGATCAGATTGAACTAAGGAAATACTTGGATTGGAGTTAATGAACTTGATTTTACAAGTACAGATTGAGAAGGAAAATGATATAGATTCCAGAGAACTTATGTACAAATTTTTCGATAAATCATTGGCTTCTTTGGCTAGAACGGATCATGGTGTTGTTGGTATAAAGAATAGTTGCTGTAAGTGGTTGAAGTTGATTAAACTGGTTCCACGAGTTCTTTGTTTTTGGTGGAGATTACTAAATAATGGTGTCCCAACTTTGGATTTTCTTATGTACAGAAGGATTATTCATACTAACTCCTGTCCGAGAGGATGCATAGTTTGGGACTTGAAATGTGAACATTGGGACATTGGTTTTTTGGAGCTTATGGCTATAAGGGCTTTGAAATTCTTTCATCATAATTGGAACTTTGAAGCTAAAGGGATGATTGTCGAAGGGGTTAATCATAATGTCATCAAGTATCTTCAAAGTTCTATGAATAAAGTTCCCAACAAGGAGGAAGGGGTTGAAGATTTGGCCTTCTTAAAGGATATAGGTAATTTACTTTTTTATTTTGTCCATAGAGATTGTAATAAATTAGCCAATTTGTGTGCTAATTTTGCTTTAGTAGAATATTTTATTTGGGAGGATCTCTATTGCAATAAGATTCCTTCTAGTTTTTTGGCCTTGCTTAAAGATGAGTGTGATAGACTTTCTATCATTCTCTAGATTGTATTAGTTTTCTTTTTGTTAAATGATGTTGGCAGTTTCAAAAAAAAAAAACTATATCTCCTTTAGCTACATGATCTCTATTGAAATGATGTCTAATATCTATATTCTTAGTGCAAGAGTGTTGAATTAAATTTTTAAAAATGCAAATTGCACTAGTGTTATCACACATGATATGAATGGTGGCTACAAATAGTCAACGATCTAAGATTTATTGATTTAACCATAAGAGTTGAGCAACACACCTTCCTATGGCTATGTATGTCGCCTTAGTGTTGGATAGGGCTATTGAATTTTATTTCATACTGGACCATGAAACTAATGATTGTCCTATGAATTGATAGGTTCCAAAGGTACTTTTTTTATTTATCATACACCCTACAAAGTCTATGTCTGAATATCATATAATCCAAATACTTAAGTTTTAGGTGCCTGAAGGTATCTAAGAATTCTCTTAACAATAGTTATAAAGGATTCTTTAGGATTAGCTTGGAATCCAGCACTATGATATACACTAAACATGATATCAAGTCTTCTAACTGTCAAATGCAAAAGTGATCCTATTATCCCTATATACATTCTTTGATCTACTAATTTTTCACTTATATCCTTATCTAATTATATGGAAGAGCTCATGGGTGTATTAATTAATTTAGCACCATCCATTTCATATTTCTTTTGAATTTCATTATTGTATTTACTTTGACTCAGAAAGGTACCCCTTAGCTGCTAATCTAACTTTATTCCTAATCACAACTCCAAAATTATGCATCTTATTTTTGAACACCCACTTAATTACTACAATAATTTAGTCCTTAGGTATACTAACCTACTTCCGTACACCATTTCTAACAAATTAGTTCAACTCTTCTTAAATAGCTAGGATTTAGAATTCATCTGATAGGGCTTAATCTACACTAGTGGGTTCCACCAGAGAGATGAATGCATAATGACTAACCTCCTTCCTAAATCCATGCCAAGTCTCAAATCTTACAAATGTATCTCCTAAGATAAGTTCACTTGGATGACTAGATGAATATCTTCAATCTTTAAGAAATAACTACTGAGATTCTTCTCTATTTCCTAGATCAATTGATTGTACTCCTTGGGTAACCTCTGCCTCTTCATCTTCTTCTATCCTAGGCTCCTAGATCTATCATATTCATCGAATACCACATGAGTTGAATCCTCTACAAAAAAGGTCCTCTTACTAAAGATCTTATAAGTTTTACCTACATAAGAATAACCTAAGATGACTCCATCAACATATTTTATTTATAAGAATGAAGCACTTAAACCCAAATACATGAAGATGTGAAAGATTTAGTGCCCTACCCTTAAGTAGCTCATAGGGTGTCTTATTGAGTTTGGATCAAATATTGACCCTATTTAGAACATAACAAGAAGTATTCACTACTTCTACCAAAAAATACTTAGGGAGAGAATATTCAACTATTATAGTTTTAACAACTTCTACTAAAGTTTTTTTTTTTTTTTTTGAGGCATCTTAAGGGTAGACAAATTATATTATATTCCTAGCTCCTTATAATAAGATTTAAATGTATCATTCTAAAATTCTCCATCATGATCATTATGAATAGTAGATATATTATATCTTAACTTTCTATGAATCTAAGTGGAGAATATTCTAAATTCCTTAAATGATTCACTTTTATAAGATAAGAATCTAACCCAAGTGAATATAGAGTAATCATCAATAATAACATACCCAAAGGTCTTCCCACCTAAGCTAGCTATACTAATAGGCCCTAATAAGTTCATATGTAGGATTTTTAATGGCATAGAGGTGGTAATGTCCTTAATAAAATGGAATGAAGATTTGATTTATTTTCCTAATTTGTAAGAATCACAAATGTGATCCTTAGAGAAATATAACTTTTTATGCCTTTAACTATATATTTCTAAGTAATCTTCCTAAGGGGTTTCAAGCTTTCATGATATAGTTTCCTATGTCATAGCTAAAATTCATCAACAACAGATTTTAAACACAAAGAATTTGAATAATCAATGAAATTCAAAAGTATGTAAGAATTATTAATTCTTTTACCTTCTAAAATGATTTTTCTATTTAAGCTTATCAAGCATCTAGTAGATAGAATTTTAATATAAAAACTTTTATCACACAGTTGACTAATAGTAAATAGGTTATGCTTTAATCTATCTACTAGCAAAATATTTTCAATAATAAAGTTCTTTGAGTTACCAATCATACATGTACCCACAACTTTCCTAGTGGTGTTATCTCTTAGTGTAAACTTTCCTCCATACCTAGCGTCTAGCATGATAAATTACTTAAAATCTATAATTATGAGTCATGAATATCCATTGTGCATGTACCGCATGCTCTCACTAGGCTTTTTATGAGAGCACCCCTAAAATGTCTATCAAGGGTTAGATTTGGGAACCAAGTGAGTTTTTGTTCTACCATATACTTTAATGGATCAATGACATGCATGTTATGTTGTGATGCATTTGGTTTAGGCCTCCACACAAGATGTTTTCTATGGTGTATAGTGTAAGTGCAAGCTATATATCTTACTATGCCACAAAAATAACACCTAACACATGGAAATGGATTCACTAACCTATGTGAGTGGTAGTTCCTTCTTCTAGAGATATGATATGCATGTTTTGTTTTGGGGATATACCATTGTGCTAGTGTAGGTGTTGGTTTATTATTTTATTAATTTTCTTCAAATTCATTTGCATTCTTAAAGATTTCAACTTCATATTTCAGAACATGCTCACTATGGTCTAGTTTAGTTGTAAGTATTTCTAATTCCTTGAATGATTCTTCTAAATCAGTTTGCTCTGTTGTTGAACTCATTTCTGTATGAGGTCACAAGGACTTTTCCCAACCCCTAAGTCAACCTCTACCCCTAGATTAGTCTAGCCCCCTAAACTTGTATAGACCCTAGGATCCTTCTAGATTCTAACTCCTAGGATCTATCCAACACTTAGTAGTCTCCTAGATCCTAGACCCTATAATCTCTTGAAGTTCTAGGACCAATCCAAATTTCAGATCAATCTAATCCTTAAACAAATCTAGACTCCAGAGTTTTCTAATTCCAAATCAACCTAGCTTCTTATCAAACTCCAGTCCTATCTAATAATATCCAATAATTCAAATGTTTGTTATTGATCTAGATAATCCATAATCAATTAATCAAATCTAAGACCTTACTTGAGTCAAAAAATCCAAACCAGAATTTGGGATCAAAGAACCTAGGTCCTAAAACCCTTTTTGGGTAAACTTTCTATCACATGTATTCCTAGTCAACTGACCTATAATTTAGAGTCTATAAATTGCATAATGATAAGACATATCTCTAGAGGTAACCTTCTAAATTTGAGCTAAATCTGTCACTTCTAACCCCATAAATTGAATTGAAACCCAAAGTGTGTGAAACCTTCAAATATTTATGGCCTATACCACTAGACCTATCACCTAGTGGAATTTGACCTTGGGGTCTCCTCCAAAGCCTTTAATAACATCTATACCTTTGATGTTGATATGTTAAACATTAACGTGCATCTTTATAAATTTATTTTGACCCAGAGTTGACTAGAGGTCAAAATGACCAAATTGCCCTTTAAGGGGATTTTTGGACTTTTGACCAAAACTCAACATGGTTCAATCTCAATAATATTTGAAACCTTTTTTTTTAATCAATATCTAACATCATTTGGGACATGTTGGATATAAGCCTAGACCCTAGGTCAACCTAGGTTGACCCAAAAGTCCTTTAAGGGTCAAAACAATCATTTTGATTAAACTAACCTCACTAGACTTTGAAACCACCTCCAATGGACTCTTTAAATCAATTCTAACCTGTTATGACCAACCCCTGGCGTTGGGCCAACCTAGTTAACCAAATCAAATCTTAAACTATATGGAATTAAATAAAACCTTGAACCTATACAAACTCCATCAAATCCACTTAATAACTACCTCTATTGATTTGGATGTGATTGGACCCTTGCACCCAATCAATAGTTGAATTGGTCAGTAGAGTCAAAGTTTGGCCAAATCTAACCCCATTGAGTCAAATAACTTTTGCAATTAAGCTCAACCTAATCAAGCTCTTCAATCTTTCATTCCCATTCTAATGCATACCATAAATACATGTAAGTCATAAGTAAGTCAAAATCCATTGGCTTTGACCAAGTCAACTCAAGATCCTTTGTCAAACCTCACTATATATAACCTCATTTATTCTCCCATTGACCTTAAACCTTTGATCCCTTCCTAACGAATGTCAACTGACTCCTTATGTCCCCTAAGTATTACACCATTACCCTTGACCTTGTTGACTAGTCAAAGTAAGTCAACCATACATTTAAATCCCTCTTTGAAGTGGTTAACCCTTCCCTTTGATTACAAATACATTGACTCTATGCTTGAAGTTCACCCAACCAGTTTACCACACTCCTTCCTTGCCACCTCAGCTTCCTTTTGACTAGTTGATTGGTAAAAAACAAGTTTATCCAAGTTCAAAACTTTCCAAATGGTCAAAAGGCTACTCTAATATTTTTTTCCCTTATTCTAGGCTGTTGAGAGGAAGCCATTAAGAGGACAAAGCTATCTCATAGTCCCTAAAACTAAGCCTAAGGCTGGAGCCTTAAGTAGCAATGGTCCCCCCCTCCCTCCCTCATGCCAAAACCATCCAATGGGAGCATGGCTCGACCCAGGCTTTAGGTCAGCCTTCTAACCATCTGGGACATGTGGTAATGATCCAAAGAACGTCCATAATGCATTCCAGCCCTCCAAGCAAAAGCCCTAGAGATTAAACTAAGAAAAGGAGTCATTTCATTATATTGCCTTCTCTCACTCAAGACTCCCTCTTAAGAACTCCTAAAGTCAAAAAACCTCTTTTCATTCTTTCTTCCTAGAGCTTCCACCATCCTGCAACTAAAAAAATCCAAGTGGTTGCATGTGTCGACGATGACTTCTCCGATGAACCAAACACCCATTCCATCCCAGCCTTATAGCCATCGATCCAAACATTTTTGATTGTGGGTTTCATCTAGAGTTTGATATGAGGAAAGTCCATAAGCTAAGAGAACCAAAAATTTCTCAAATCCATTAGTTAGATCTTGGTAAAACCTTAACCCTAGATCTAGGCACTTAGACTTAAATAGCTTTCATACAATTTTTTTAGCTCAGATAAACACATCCCTATGAATGCTCTTTATATTTTAATGCTTAGTTTAAAATTTTATCAAAGTTGACTGAGCAGATTGAGATAACAAGACAAAAAGTTGATTCTTAGGGCTCACCGTTAGTGCACGTAGGTGTGCAAAATCTTGACCATTGACCTTACAATTAATGATCCAAATTTTGTCTTTTCCATGATCATTTTGACCACGCATTAACCTTTGTCATTTGAATTTTTGTCTACCTTAATCTAGATTTCCCATCTCAAATCACAGAAGATCTAATGATTCTCACAGTTTGCTAACTCGGATAAGTGGCCCGTGGCCGTCCGGCACCGCATCAAGCCATGATGGCCAATGATTATTGCGGTGCAATTATTGGCAATCAATGCCTGTGGTTTGGAATGAATGGCCCAGAAGTTGCCCTATACACCTCCTAGATCTGTAATTTGGATTCAATGGGCCAGATAGCAACACACATTTATCTTGCCACTGAATTATTATTTAATTATTTTTAATTAGTTTTAAATTTATTTTAATTAATAAAACTTTAAGAAAAGTAAAAATTAATTAAAAATTCATATTATATATCAAAATTTTCAAATTTTAAGACTCTTTACATCAAAATTAAAATTAGATTAAAATGTTTAATATATTTTAGATTATTTCAAACATTTAAATACTAGATATTTTAAATAATATTTAATTATACTACATCAAAATATTTCAAATTTAAAGAAATTCATAAGGAAAACACTATCTAATTTTTAGAGAATATTTTAAAATTAAATTTATTTTATTTTAAAATTAATTTTAATATTAAGTATATTTAATTATTTCAAATATATATTTAACATTTAAAATATTCAAGAAATATTTAAAAATAAAATTTAATTACAAGTTATTAATGTTTTATATTAGAACTTCTAAAATTCAAAATACTTTAATTTTAATTTTTTTAAAAAAATCTTAAATAGATTTCAAATAATTATTAACTATTAAATATTTTAAATTAATCTTTAATTAAAAGTAATTAAGATATTTTCAAAATTTTAAAAAATTATTTTAAATATATAAATTAAATCAATAAAATGTTATTAAATATTTTAAATTTAAAATTTTTAAATTTTTAATATATTTAAAATAACTTGAATTATCAAAGTATATTTTTTTATTTTTAATTTATATTTAATTTAATAACTACTTTAATGATGAATCAAAGATTTTCAAAAATTTATTTTAAAATATTATAATAATTAAATAATTATTTTAACATATTTTATTTTAAAATTTAAATTAACTTAAGATATATATTCTATATTTAATAATTTTAAGTTTATTAAATATTTAAATATTTAATTAATTTTTAAACTAAATCCAAATAATAAAAAAAATTAAGCGAATTATTTTTAATATTTTAAAATTTCAAAAACATTTTAAGGTATAAGTAATTTTAATTTAAGAAATATTTTAAATATCAATTGGTTTTAAATCAAATCAAAGCTTATGTATGTTAATTATTTTTGATCTATGCATGTGTAGGATGCTTACACTCACTTAGCTTAGGCTCTCATAGTGTTAGGATGTGATAGTGATGATTATGTGTGCATATCATATATGTTGAGTCCAAGGGTTAGACAAACCTAGATTCAAACCTACTTAACTTTGTGACATCCTTAAGGACAATAATTAGGGTAATGTCTAAAGAACTTAAAAAAATCTAATAATTAGGATGTACCTCCTATTGACATGAAATTCAAACCACTTAAACTTAGTAATAGTCTCTACCCTAGGGAAATTTCTCACTAATTTTTGAAGTCATTAAGCCCCTTAAATAATTTACATAAATTTAAACCCTTAACTAAGCATTTAAGCTTCCAAAAATTCTAATAAATCAAAATTAAATCTTAAAAATACAGATAATACCTTTAATTGACCAAATTTTAACCCTTAATAAATGAAATTAAAATCTCTCCAATTTGACATTAATTTTGAGAATAATATAATTTTAATTGAAAATTAATGATTTAATTATTTAAAATAATTAAAATTTTTGAAAAATTCTTAAACACTTGATAACCCCTCAGATCATTTCTAATCTTTGGAGGTGATTTCAAGAAATTTGAAGTTTATTTGCATCCAAATCGCAAAAAGGCCTCTAATTAAAATAATTGAATAATTCAATAAAAACTTCAAACTTTGAAAAATCACAACTAATTATAAAAATTCCAAATAAGTCAAACTCAAAGGCACTCAACTCCAGTTAAGATCTAGTATTGATAAAAATATCAAATCTTTAAAATTAAGTTAAAGTTAAAAAGTTAACTTTCCTATCAATTATAGTTCAAATTTAGGTCAAAACTTTAAGAATTCACAACTTAATATAGAATACTCTAAATTGAGCTTAATAATAGTCTAACTACTCATTCTAAGGTCTAATATTTATTAAAAAATTGAAACTATCTAAATCAACTTTAATTTTTATAGTCAACTTTTTGCCCCTTTAATTAATGATATTAAATAATTCAAATAATTCCAAAAATTTAATAATTTATTATAATTATAGAAATCTTAACTTGGTCAATGAATTTCACTTAACCAACTCTTAATACATAATAACCCCTTCAAAGATAAAGTTTATTGGATGGACTACTTCGAGCTATAGGGCTACATGTCCTAAGGAGACCTGGTTCCTCGAGTTTGGTGGCCCAATGCCATAAAAGAATTCAGTGTAGTGTTTGAACATTAAAATTAATTGATTCTTAATTATTCAATTAAGATTAAATCTCTTAATTTAACTTTATCAATTTGATTTATCGAATAGACTACTTCGGGCTGCAGAGCTACGTCTTAAGGAGGCCTAGTTCCTCGAGCATGGTGGCACAATGCCACAAACTGATTGATAACAAATTAAATTAACTTAATGTCTAAATTTAGCCCCTAATCAATCTAATTAATAATTATTAATTATTTAATTACCAACTAACTAAATCAATTTAATCAACCTTGATTACTACTAGGTAATATAGCCCAACGAGGCTATTAAATTAACGCCAAGAAAGTTGAAATAAACTTCACAGCCTTGGTGAGCAATAAAGGTAGTAATCATATAATAATTAAAATATATATTAATCAAATTTTAATACATTAATAATTAAACTTAAACATAAACTTTCTCTTTAACCTCTAACAAACTTGAACATCAAATAACTTCTATAAATTACCCATTCTAGGATCTACCCCAGCCACACAACCTTTTACACAAACACTAGATGGTTTACTAGGACAACATACTCTAGTGTAGGCTGGGCCAATGTTTACTTTACTTGTGTGTACCATATTTTTTGAGATTTTATTGCATGTTGTAATCAAAATTACTTGATGTGTTTATTTACTTTTACTACACTCTATGGATTGATGATGTGATTGGCAATTAGATTACTCTTAGGTTTGGAATGATCTAGATGCTCACTGAGTTTTTTGCAAGTGGCCTGCCCATACAAGGTAATAAAAGGGGGGCTAAAAATAATAATCATTATAAAATACTACAGGTGCTTCAACTGCTTTTCCCCCAAATAAATAAAAGAACAGCTACATGTGGCTGGTTTGAGTATATTAAATTTCATTATATAACTGCTTGGGATTGATTTAATATTTAAATGCTTAGGATAACCTTGCAGGAGAGTTTAAATTTTCTTATTTTATATTAATGTAATTTATTCGAAGTAATGAGTTTTGAAAGTTGCACTTTGATTTTTGGGATACATAGATTCAAAGTTGGATTCCAAAGAGAAAAGGATACCCCTTAAGTGGATAGTTCTTTTTCATTTGGAAGTCCAAATTTAGATCACTTTACTACCCAAAGTGAAAGAATAACCTTCCCCTCGGGGGAAGAGCCTTGTTTCCATTTGGGTTTTCAGCTATGATGAATCCAAGGAGTTCAAAGAGGAGAAGGCCGAGGAGTTGAAGATAAATAGTGTCCCACTCAAAGTCACTTGCGTTTGTACGAGAATTAGAATTTGGGTTATTATTAGTGGTGCTTGACCACTTTTTATTTTTGTAGACCCTTGATTGTAATAAAAAGGCAATTTAACTATGGATATTTATTTAATTAATTTATTTATTTAATGTGATTGCATTTAAGATTGCTTACTTTTATTAGTTTTTTTATGATTGTGTGCCATTTTTGTTTTAGCTTGGATATGTGGAGTCTTGTGAGGGTGCGTTAAAATTTTTCTTCTTAAATTTAAATAAAATTTTTAAGATAACATACAAATTCTAATGATCTAAGAAGTAAGCATGGGATTGCCAGGATTTTTCATAAAATATTAATATATATTCTCTCATTTGTTAGGCACCTTAATGCTTGTGAGTTTTGGTAGACCACCTGGCCTATGAGGGTGCATATATATCAAGAAGAATCTATGCAATCTCTAGCATTAAAAACTATTTTTATGCCTTTTTAAAATTTCTTCATTCCAATTTCAAGCATTAATTGAGTCAATCAACATGCATTACATTTAAAACTAATTAAAAGTGACTAAAATTTTAATTACATTTGCTTTAGCATTCTCAGCCAAAATAAGTCAAGGGGTTACTTAGGAAAATTTCTAGATATTGGTCCCAACTCAAACCTTGATTATAACATCTCTTCCACTCTTTCAATAATGATTGGATATATGAATTTTAAATTGGCTAGGTGGATAGCTAGCTTGAAAGTTTGTTAGGGATGTTATGCCCTATAGAACTGGACTAAGGCTAACCAAGAGGGGGGGGGGGGGGGGGGTGAATTGGTATTTAATAAATTTCTTTAAGTAAAAAGAATGATTATCACAAACCAAATCACCACAAAAATAAGTGCGGAAGAAAATAAATGCGGAAGCAGTAAAAACAAGAACATAAGGGTTTATAGTAGTTTGGTCAACTCGACCGACGTCCACTCCCCGAAGGCGCCCTCCGAGTATTGCACTACCAACGTGACTCTCCTTTAGCCCCACAGCTAGGCGGAGAAGCCCTCATAAAAACACCTCCTTTTTGCCACACCCGGCAAGGCAGAGAACCCAACTCCTTTTGCTTCCTCCTAAAGCAGACAGAGAACCACGATCACTTGTTGAAACTTACCTCTCCCAACCCTTCCAAGGATAAGAGACTCTAGGGAAGAAGAAGTGGAATAATGCTTGGAACAACCCTTGTGAATCCCCTCACAAGCTCCCCCTCACAAGATCCTCTCTCTCTCTTTCTCTCCCTCTCTCTCTCTCTCCTTTAGGTTTTCTCAGGTCAAGACAGTAGCCAAGAATTTTCAAAAATGTTAAACAAGAGATCTTAAATAGAAGAGCTTCAAAAGAGCTCATTAATTGCAAGTTGTCGACTTTATCGTCCTGGTCGATCAGTACAAATCTCATAAGATCGGCCAGAGCATCGCCCTGAATGCAAACTAGACAATTAAAAATTTTCTTGATCGTCCTGGACGATCTCACGATCGTCCCGGCCGATCAGTTCAAATTAAAGGAAAATCGTTCAGGGCATCGCCCTGAATTTGAGCTGTCCGATCCAAATCGGCCAGTGCATCGCCCTGAATTTATACTTGCTGATAATTATCATCCAGGAGACACCAAGGGTTTTTGAATGGATCGTCCAGGATGGTGTGATTGTATCAATCATCCTTAATTACTCCCATAATTTTTAGATCAATTTAAGCATAATTATACAATATCGTCCAGGCCGATCAAATAATCGTCCTGGCCGATTTCCAAAAATACAGAATACCTAAACTGATCATGGCAGCAATTTCTTTCTGTATTGAGCATATCGTCCTGGCCGATACAGGTATCATCCCTGCCGATCAGTTAATTACGGCTGCCCTAACTAACAAATTCTGATTAGATCTTCTGTTTTAAACTCGATCGTCCAGGACGATATATATATCGTTCGGGCCGATGTGAGTAAAAACACAAGTTCTAAATCTCTCAAGTGTGTGTGTGTAGGGTTACTTAACATCAGTCACTTCAAGCAATTACAATTGACTCAAAAAAAGAAAAAAAAATTTAGACTGACTCAATCCTAATCTACCCAGTCTTGAGCTGATTCGATTTCCGTCTGATCTTTGAATCCTAAAAATGTCAGTAGTAACAGGCAGTTGAAGAAAAGCAAGAGTGTTTGCCAATCATCAAAACATAGTCTATGAAACTGAATTTGCAACAATCTCCCCCTTTTTGATAATGGCAAAACACTATGACAATTTTTCTTAAAAATAGCAGTGGTGTAAAATATGGAATCGAAAGTGTTAGCAAACATCATAAACTACTCCCGCTTTTGACATCTCAAAAAGGAGGAGGAAACGAAGAAGGCAAATCAAAAGAAATTTTTTTTGGTAACCAAGGCATGAATATGATGTATTATTCCTTGTGATTGATTTTTAAAAACTTGTGATTTAATGAGTTAACATCATCTACAATCCAAAGAATGGTAGAATATCCGATCATGGTTACCCTTATCTCGGACTTTCTTTTAGGATAGAATCATCTTTTAAAATCAATGACCTAACTCAAAGAAAACCAATTGGATATGAGATAAGGATCCCTTCATCACTTGGTTTAATAAAAAATATCTCATAGAATAATGAACCAAAATAAATTTGTCACAATCGTAAAATAATCGAAATCAAGCATTTGATACATGAAACCTTCTAAGTTTTTAAAGGATTTGAAAAGAGAGAAGAGCTTGCCTTTTAGTGGGCTCATTTTATGCCTCTTGTTGGTTGATTGTGCTTTGCGCATCTTTTGCTTTTTAATATATATATATATTTTCAATTTGGTGTCATTGCGCATCATTTGTTGGCATCATTGGCCAATTTTTTTTTGCAAGCTCCTTTCTCTTTTACAACTCTTAAAAAGGATTCTTAGTTGTGAGTATATCTTCTAGATATTAAAGAATAGGGGCTCTCTCTCTCTAACTTAGAGAAGAACTATCCACAAAACAGAATCAATAACCAATGACAAGAGTAACGAGGAATCTTGATGTGACAAAAAGACTTTAATCATTATAAATACAAGATAGATTTGCTTAAGCAAGATTTAGAAAAGATCTTAATTTCATACACAATTTATTAATTTGAAGTAGATTTTTTATTAGAAAAGAAAACTATGCCACCAAAATAGGTTAGAGAAAGAGACGTGATCAAAGAGATATTTTTACCATTTAATAGATAAAGAGATGTAAAACATTGACTACAAATTTTCAAAAGCAAGGACAAGGCATACGATATCATTTCAGCGACGATTTTGAAAAAAAAAAAAGAAAGTAAAACAAATCAAACAAAAACTAAGAGTAAAATAAAAAAGAGAAAAGAAAGCAAATAGAAAAAAGAAAAGTAAATAAAAAATCAATTTCATGCATTTATATCAATCACACCCAATCTGGTCCTTAAAGAGCTAAAAGTGTCGAAGGCCAATGATTTAGTAAAGATGTCAGCCAGTTGATTTTTAGTTGTCACATGGTGTAACTCAATGTATTCTTTAGTCACATGATCTCTAATGAAGTGATGCCTAATGTCAATGTGCTTAATTCTTGAATGTTGGATAGGATTCTTAGAGATGCATATGACACTAGTGTTATCACAAAAAATTGAGATGGTGCCTATAGGTAATCTTAAATCCAATACCTGTTGTTTCAACCAAAGGACTTGGGCCACACAACTTCTAAGAGCAATGTACTCAGCTTCAGCAGTGGAGAGTGCAACAGAATTTTGCTTCCTACTAGACTATGAGACCAAAGATTGTCCTATGAATTGACAAGTTCCTGAAGTTCTTTTTCTATCCACCTTACATCCTGCAAAATCGGAGTCAGAAAAACCAATAATCTCAAAGAAGTGCTGCGTCTAGGATATCAAATACCTAAGCTTTGGGTCCCCAAAAGGTATCTAAAAATTTTCTTAACTGCAGTCAGGTGGGATTCCTTAGGGTCATCTTAAAATCTAGCACAAAGACAAACGCTAAACATTATATCAGGTCGGCTCGCAGTCAGGTAAAGTAAAGATCCAATCATACCTCTGTACTTCTTTTGTTCAACAGACTTACCACTTGGGTCCTTATCCAATGGAACACAATAAGTCATGGGAGTATTAATTGGCTTAGATTTATCCATCTCATACTTCTTCAAAATGTCCTTTATGTATTTTGTTTGATTAAGAAATGTTCCATCATCCAATTATTTTATACTAAACCCCAAAAAGTAGGACAACTCTCCCATCAAACTCATCTCAAATTCTCTACTCATTGTTTTAGAGAACTCATCACAAAGTTTCTTATTAGAAGATCCAAAAATTATGCCATCTACATAAATCTGAACAATGAGCAAATCATCTCCAACTTTCCTAAGAAAAAAGGTGGTGTCTACGCTCCCCTTAACAAACTCCCTTTGTAGTAAGAATGTGCTAAGCCTCTCATACCAAGCTCTTGGAGCCTGCTTTAAACCATACAAAGCCTTTTTTAATTTATAAACATGATTTGGAAATTAGGAACTCTCAAAATCTGGGGGTTATTCTACAAACACATCCTCTTTTATTTCCCCATTTAAAAAGGCACTCTTAACATCCATTTGAAAAATCTTAAATTCTTTATAATAGGCAAAGGCTAATGGCACTCTAATAGCTTCCAATCTAGCTACATGAGCAAAAGTTTCCTCAAAGTCTATCCCTTCTATTTGATTATACCCCTTAGCCACTAACCTTGCTTTATTCCTAACCACCACTCCAGAATCATTTACCTTGTTCTTAAAGACCCACTTTGTTTCAACAACACTTTGTCCCTTTGGTCTTTCTACAAGCTCCCAAACATCATTCCTAACAAATTGATTCAACTCCTCTTGCATGGCTAAATTCCAAAACTCATTAGTAAGGGATTGGTTTATGTTGGTGGGTTCAGTCATTGAGATAAAGGCAGAATGGTTCACCTCCTTCCTAAGTCCATGTCTAGTCCTAACTCCATCAGAAGAGTCTCCTAAGATCAAATCCTTGGGGTGACTTGTAGAGTATCTCCAATCTCTAGGCAAGGTGTGAGAAGGTCCAACCCTTTCTTTCAAATTTATATTTTCTACTCCTTGGGTGACATCTCTTACTCCCTCAAAGTTTTGGTGACCTACTCCCTTCTCCAAATTTTCTACTCCAGTGGTAACCTCTCCAACATCATCATCATCCTCAACTCTAGGCTTTTTAGGATCAGACTCATCAAACACTACATGTGTAGTCTCTTCCACCATAAAAGTCCTCTTGTTAAACACCCTAAAAGACTTCCCAACACTAGAATAGCCCAAGAACACTCCTTCATCAGATTTAGGATCAAATTTTCCTAAGTGAGACTTCCCATTGTTGTGAATGAAAACCTTACAACAAAAGACATAAATGTGGAAAAGATTGGGTGTCCTACCCTTAAGGATCTCATAGGGTGTCTTATCTGTTGCAAATATATTTTCATGTCTTATGTTTTGATGATTGACAAAAACTATTGATTATCTTGGACTGCATGTTGCTTCTAACTTTTCAGGAATCGAAGATCGGACAAACAGACGAAGCTAGTTCAAGATTGCGTAGGTCTAGGGTTTAGTCAATCTGTACTTTGTTTTTCTCTTCTTGAGTCTATTTATAATTGTCAAAGAGATTGATGCTAAGTAACCCTACACACACACTTGAGAGAATTAGAATTTCTATTTTTACTCAGATCGGCCAGGACGATATTTACATCGGCCTGGACGATCAGGCTTAAAATAGAAAGTCTAAATATGGATTCTTAATTAAGGCAGCCGTCATTAACAGATTGGCCTGTACGATACGTGTATCGGCCAGGCCGATAAACTCAAAATAGAAAGAAGTTGCCGCCATAGACAATTAAGGTATAGTGTATTTTTTAATTATCGGCCAGGAAGATCAAGCCAATTTTCAATTGTCCAATTTTGCATCCAGGGCGATGCTCTGGCCGATCTACTGAGTTTTGTACTGATCGGTCAGGCTGATGTCCATATCGGCCTGGACGATAATGTCGGCAACTTGCAATTAATGAGCTCCTTTGAAGCTCTTCTATTTAAGAGCTCTTGTTCAACATTTTGAACAACCTTTTGGCTGCTGCCTTGACCTGAGAAGGCCTTGAGGAGAGAAAGAGAGAGAGAGGATCTTGTGAGGGGGAGCTTGTGAGGGGATTCACAAGGGTTGCTTCAAGGATCGCTCTGTTTCTTCTTTGTCTAGAGTTTCTCATCCGTGGAAGGGTTGGTAGAGGTATGAAGTAAGCATCTGGTTGTTGGTTCTCTGCCAGCTTCAGGAGGAAGCAAAAGGAGATAGGTTCTCTGCTTTGCCGGGGTGGCAAAAAGGAGGTTCTTTTGAGGGCTTCTCCGCCTAGCCGTAGGGGATAAAGGAGATTCACGTTTTGTAGTGCAATACTTGGAGGGTGCCTCTAAGGAGTGGACGTAGGTCAAGTTGACCGAACCACTATAAATCTCTATGTTCTTGTTTTCTTGCTTCCGCACTTTTATTTCCGCATTGTTTTTCTCGTGGCGTGTTTTTGGTTTATGTGTTTTTGTTTCTTTGTGAAAAAAAATTTTTTAAATACCAATTCACCCCCCCTCTTGGTTAGCTTCGGACTAACTTCATAGGGCTTAACATCCCTAACGAACTTTCATTATCTAGTTTGCCTCTAACATTCACCCTATTCAGCACATAACAAGCTGTGTTAACCGCTTCAGCCCAAAAGTATTTTGGAAGTGAATACTCAGCAACCATGGCTCTAGCGGCTTCCACCAAGGTCCGGTTCTTCCTTTCAGCTATCCCATTTTATTGAGGGGTCCTAGGAGCTGAGAAGTTGTGGCTAATCCCCTTGTCCTCACAAAAATCTCTAAACCTTTCATTCTCAAACTCTCCCCCATGATCACTATGGATAGTTAAGATCTCACAACCTAGCTTTTTCTGTATCTAAGTAGAAAATGTTCTAAACTCCTCAAAAGACTCATGTTTATGTGAAAGAAATCTAGTCCAAGTGAACCTCGAGTAGTCATCTACAATTACCAAACCATAGACTTTCCCTCCCAAGCTGGTAGTGCTAATGGGTCCAAATAAATCCATGTGAAGGACTTCTAAAGGTCCAGAGGTGCTAATGTTCTTAATGGGGTGAAATGTGGAGTGGACTTGCTTTTCTAGTTGGCAGGCATCACAAGGTGGTCTTTTGAAAACTTGAGTTTAGGGACACCTCTAACTACATCTTTTTGGGTTACTTTCCTAAGGGTTTTCATACTTGCATGACATAATCACCGGTGCCACATGAATCATCAATAACTATTTTTAAGCAAAATGAAGTAGCGCATTCAATATTATTTAAATCAAGCATGTAGACATTGTTGATCCTTTTTCCCTACAAAATTGTATTGTTACTTAAACTTACAATATATGAATTTACAAAGAATTACATGATGAAGCCTTTGTCACAAAGTTGACTGAAGCTGAGCAGGTTGTGTTTTAATCCATCTACAAGTAAAACATTTTCAATCATAAGGTTCTTGGAATTACTAATTATACCTGAGCCTACCACCTTCTTGGTGGTATTGTCTCCAAGAGTAACCTTACCTCCAATCCTGGACTCCAGCGAAACAAATTGATTGGTATCACCAGTTATATGTCGAGAGCATCTGTTGTTCAAGTACCACATACTCTCATGAGGCCTTTTGTGAGAGCTCACCTACAAAATCATCAAATGTCAGATTTAGGAACTCAAACAGGTTTGGGTTCCTTCTTATGAAAAGTAGAATGCAATGTATGTGTGGTATGCTGTGAATCATGCACCTTGGGTCTCCACACCCAATGTGTATTATGGTGAATAGTGCAAGTGTGTGAAATATGTCCTAGCATGCCACATGAAAAGCATCTAACACATGGAAAGGGGTTTTTTAAATGGCTTGAGTTATAATGCCTCTTCCTAGGTTTTGGCTTTTGATTAAGTGTTGGTCTCATCCAAATTTTCTTAAGTGTATCCAATTCATCTTGAATCCTCAAGTTGGTACTTTTTAAGACATCATTATCAATCCTCAAGTTTTTCTCTATCTCTTTAGATTTCTTAAAATCATATTCAAGTGAGGTGTGTGTGACTTTTAGTGACTCATGCTCTTCAATTAATTCATAATGCTTCTTGTTTAATTCATCAAATTCATCAAGTAGAGCCATATGATTTGAATCAATTATTGAGTGATCTTTAGTCATAATTGCAAGCTCTTTTTGTAAGTTCAAAAATTCCAATTTCAAGCTAGCATGAGTTTTCTTAAGCTTCCTATATGATGCCTGAATGTTTTCAGAAACTTTAAGGAGTTGATCGTAGGAAAGTTCACATACCTCTTCTTGATCAAGGTTATCGTCTGTCATCAAGCAAAAGTTTGTTGTCTCATCTTCTGGTTCTGTCTCTGATGAATCTGATGCAGAATTCGCCCAAAATGCTTTTTGAAGTCTCTTTTTGTCCTTTATGAAATTGGATTTCTCCTCACTCTTTTCTTTTCTTGTGTGCGTCTTAAGTGTAGGGCAATCAGCTTTCACGTGTCCGGGCTTCCTACATTCATAACAAACTACATCAGATGATCCTTTAGAATATTTGTTATCCTTACCTTTTCTCCAATGATGATTTTGCTTCTTCTTTAGAAAGCTTCTGAATTGTCTTGTGATTAAGGCAAATTCATCGCTTTCAGACCCGGAAGAGTCAGAGTTCGATTTATGTGCCTTCAGTGCCACCATTTTATCCTTTCTTTTCTCACGTGCATCAAGATTTCTTTCATTCACTTCTTGCTCGTAAGCAATGAGTGAGCCAAGTAAGTTGTCAATCAAATACGTATTCATATCTTTAGATTCAGTGATTGTAGTGATTTTAGTATCAAAAGACGAAGGCAAGCATCTCAAAATCTTTTTTACTTTTTCATAGTTTGAAAGTTCTCTTCCTAAGGCATGTAAAGAAGTAACAATCTGAGTAAATCTCGTATACATTTTAGAAACTGATTCATGAGATTTTATATGAAAAAGTTTGTAGCCATGTTAGAGAATATTCAAACATGATTGTTTAACTTCATTAGTGCCTTCATAAGTGATACACAATTTATCCCAAATTTCTTTACCAGTTTTGTAAGTGGAAACATGCATGTAGTCTTCTGATTTTAAAGCACAGAAAAGTAATTAAGACATTTTGCATTTAATTGAGCCAAATCCCTATCATCTAAAGTCCATTCAGTAAAAGGAAGTGGAATAGTAATGCCATTAAGTTTACCAGTAGGAGGTGTGTAACCATCCTTAACAATCATCCACATGCGATAATCAGTAGATTGTAAAAACGTAGACATGCGAGTTTTCCAAAAATCAATTGGGATATTATCAAACAAAGGTGGTCGGGTAATAGAATATCCTTCCGGTGTATTACGATTCCCAAAGTTAGCCATGGATCAAAATTCAAAAAGTTTTCAAACTTAGTTTTTATGAATCCCGCTCTGATACCACTTGAAAGTTTGTTAGGGATGTTAAGCCCTATAGAACTGGCCCGAGGATAACCAAGAGGGGGGGGGGGGGTGAATTGGTATTTAAAAAATTTCTTTAAGAAAAAAGAACCAAACCAAATCACCACAAAAATAAGTGCGAAAGAAAATAAATGTGGAAGTAGTAAAAATAAGAACACAAGGGTTTATAGTGATTCGGTCAACTCGACCTACGTCCACTCCCCAGAGGCGTCCTCCGAGCATTGCACTACCAACCTGACTCTCCTTTAGCCCTCACAGCTAGGCGGAGAAGCCCTCACAAAAACACCTCCTTTTTGCCACACCTGGCAAGGCAGAGAACCCAACTCCTTTTTCTTCCTCCTGAAGCAGGTAGAGAACCATGATCACATGCTGAAACTTACCTCTCCTAACCCTTATAAGTACAAGAGACTCTAGGGAAGAAGAAGTGGAATAATGCTTGGAGCTACCCTTGTGAATCATCTTACAAGCTCCCCCTCATGAGATCCTCTCTCTTTCTCTTCCTCTCTCTCTCTCTCTCTCTCTCTCTCTCTCTCTCTCTCTCTCTCTCTCTCTCTCTCTCTCTCTCTCTCTCTCTCTCTCTCTCTCTCTCTCTCCTTTAGGTTTTCTCAGGTCAAGATGGCAGCCAATGATTTCCAAAAATATTGAACAAGAGCTCTTAAATAGAACAGCTTCAAAGGAGCTCATTAATTGTAAGTTGTCGATTTTATCATCCAGGACGATATGGAAATCGTCCTGACCGATATGGAAATCGTCCTGGCCGATCAGTACAAATCTCATAAGATCGGCCAGAGCATCGCCCTGAATGTAAACTGGACGATTGAAAATTTGCTTGATCATCCCGGTCGATCTCACAATCATCCCGGCCGATCAGTTCAAATCAGAGGAAAATCGTCCAGAGCATAGCCTTGAATTTGAGCTATCCGATCCAAATCGGCCCGCACATCGCCCTGAATTTGTACAGGCCAATATTTATATTCCAAGAGCAACAAAGGGTTTTTGAATGGATCATCCAGGACGATCTTGCAATCATCCAGGACGATGTGATCGTATCAATCATCCTTAATTACTCCCATGATTGTCTGATCAATTTAGGCGTAATTATACAATATTATCTAGGCCGATCACATAATCGTCCTGGCCGATTTCCAAAAATATAGAATACCTAAACTTATCATGGCAACAATTTCTTTCTGTATTGAGCATATCGTCTTGGCCGATACAGGTATCGTCCAGGCCGATCAGTTAATTACGACTACCTTAACTAAGAAATCCTGATTAGATCTTCTATTTTGAACTCGATCGTCCAGGATGATATAAATATTGTCTGGGCTGATGTGAGTAAAAACGCAAGTTCTAAATCTCTTAAGTGTGTGGGTGTGTAGGGTTACTTAACATCAGTCACTTCAAGCAATTAATATTGACTCAAAAAAAGAAAAAAGAAAATTACAGACTAACTCAATCCTAATCTACCCAGTCTTGAGCGGATTCCGATTTCTGTCCTATCTTTGAATAGTGAAAATGTCAGTAATAACAGGCAGTTGAAGAAAAGAAAAAGTGTTTTCCAATCATCAAAACATAGTCCATGAAACTGAATTTGCAACATGGCTCCCCAATCCATGCTGGGTAAGTCAAAATTTTGCACTATATTAGTTTGGTTTGGGTCACCATTATTTTGTGGCCAATTTAGATAAATGATTTGGGGAATATTTTGGATCGTAAGAACCCAATCTCAGATAATATAATCCTAAATTTCTAACAAATTATTCAATTCAAAGTTAAATTTCTCTCAGTCTAAAATTTTAGCCCAATAAGTAGCTTAAGGCAGGGCACATTTGAATTATTTTTAGAATCTCAAAGTATCTTCTACCCCCTTTAATTCCAAAAATAAGTTCTCAATCTTATTCCAATCCCATTTGAAATTCTAGTTTCACCTCTATAATATCACTCCTAGAAAATTTATATACAAAATTTCTACTATTATTTTAATTGAGATTTTTCGTGGGGAGTTAAACCTCCATGTGATATAATTAACTACAAGGGCTTGCACTCGTAGGGGATTTAGAACCCACATTAATTTTCAAAACTAAATTGGTCTTCTTTGAGAAAATTAAATTATTGACGATCATTATCATCATATTTGAAGAATTGAAAGGAAATAATATTTTCTCCCTTTGGTGAGATATATCCTTTATTGATAAAACTTTAGATATGAACTTAATGATAATCCTTCTGGAATATCTTAGCTAGATATTTGGTTGAACTTCATTTTGACCCTTAGGTGTCATACAAAGTTCTCTCTTAAATCTAGTTACGATATTCAAAACTGGATTCATAATTCTAAATCTGCACCCCATTCTAAAATTTTATTTCCACCTCTCGGGGTGGTAAAATTTTTCTGATGGGTGGTGGGAAAATAAATTGTGTCACCACGCAGATTTTGATTTTCTCCTATTTTGTAATCGAATACTACATTGAGAATAAAGTACAGTCTCAAGAGGCCGACACAATATTCTACAATGGATTCAATATCAAAATAGGGTTTTGAAAATTGATATTTCTATAATCAAACAATTCAAAGAATAACATATCATCTCAAAAGATGAACATTAAATTCTATAGAATATGTTTAAAGATAGAAATATGTTTTTTTTGAAGAACTTTTATTCATTCTTTTATTTAGATATGGCAAGAAAAATATTATATCATCTTAAAAGACGAACATAACATTCTTCAAGATATCCAAAAGCGAGAATGAATTTTATAAAATTCATTATTTCTAAAGTTGAATATAACAAGTATAATATTATATTATCTGAAAAGATAATAATAACATTCTACAAGTCTATTCAAAATTAGAAATAAGGTTTTAAAAATATCTACGTTCCCAAAGATTCTTCCCTTGTTTTATACGAATAAAACAAGGTTTATTTTTGTTTGGGGTTTTCAAATCCCTATAGGAGCAAGCTCCTATAGTTAATTACATCTTAGGAGGAATGCTCCTAAGAAAACTCTCGATTAAAGCAGTGATTTCATACCCTTTGACTACAAAGTAGAAGACAAGAAACAGAAGTAGGAATTTTTCAAGGAGAAAGCTCAATGTTGAACATTTATTAGCGGATCAAAGGAAGAAAAGTAGGAGGCGTCGGATTCTGAGAAGCCCAGAGACAATCTCAGTCTATCCTATGTTGGGCTTTACATTTTAAGAGAAAATTTTATGTTTAAGTTGATATTTTATTAGAAATTTGGGATTATATTCCCGGAGGGCGAGGACTTAAGATCTAAAAAGAATCTTCCTCAGAACCTAAATCTAATTTGGGTACTACAAAGTAGCGACCCGAACCTAACTAATGAAGTGCAAATTTGGACTTACCCCGGCCTGGATTGGGGAGCCAGCTAACCACCTAGGCGCTTTAAAACCATGTATCCAGTCTCTTATGAAAGATGGGTAGGGATGTTGTTTAGGTTTTAAGAAATTAGGGGCCGACATCTATGATAGACCCTAATTTTTCCCTCAACTTATGTAGGGTGAAAAATGTCTAGAAATGCTATTAATATTTTAGACTCTTTTTAATTTGTATCTAATGCAATGTATGCTAATTGACTCGAATGCATAAAATAAATATGAAGCAGTTTTAAAATTAGGCTTAGAAAATAGGTTTTTCCCTAGAGATTGCACAACTTCCCCTTGACAGAACTGCACCCTCATAGGTCAAGTGGTCTGCCAAAACCCGCAGGCGGGGAGGTGCTTAACAAGGAAGAGAAAGTATTAATATGTTTATGCTGACTCTCGGCGGTCCCGAGCTTACTTCTTAGATCGTTAGAGTTACTATGTGAGCCTAAATTTTTTTATTAAAATTTCAAGTAAAAGAATTTTAAGCGTACCTTACGAAAAAAATCTCTCCGATTCGAATCCATACTAAAACAAGACACGACATGCAAGGGCACTAAAAAAAGCTACTGCACAAACAATGTAAACAAACAATTTAAATAATTCAAATATATAATGTCCAATGTCCAATGTCAATATTACACCCAGAATTTGCAGAAAAGTAAAGTGGTCGGGCACCACTACCAACAAACCCGGATTCTAATCCTAAGAATGACGCAAGTGATTTTTTTTTTAAACTGGGATATACTATTCCTTGAATCTTTATTTCTTCATCTTCTTTATTCAATCTTCTCGTTCTACCTTTTCTTCTTCAACGATCTTCTAGGGTCTGCCGGGTTCTGGATATCCAAATGAAAAGAAACTCATCCCTAAGAGGGGTATTTTCTTTTCTATTTGGATATTGAATCATCCTAATTTGGCTTTCCAAATAAATGAGAATAATCCTTTAAGGTATATTCTCCTTTCTTTAGATTCCAAATTGGATGTAATATCCCATTTTCAAAAAATCACTTTCACATTTATTGACTCTTGATATATTATATTTACATTACATTCCATTTCACAGAAAGGGAAGAAAAATCTAGTCCACCTGCAGGGTTATCCTAAGTAATTTATAATAAAAATTATCCCACACAGTTATATATATATGCAATTGAATTTAAATTATTAAGCCACACTTGGCCACACTCTTCTTCATTTGGGGGCTAAGCAGCTGAAGCACCTGTAGCATTTATTTATTATTAGATAATTAGCCCCCTTTTTCTGCCCTACACGAGTGTAGCCACCTGCAGAAAATCATATTAACAATCCAGATCGCTCCTAACCTATGGGTAATCTAATCGTTAATCAAATCACAACACAGAGTGCAGTAAAAGTAAACAAACACACCAACATTTCACAACCAGCATGCAATAAAACTCGAGAAAAAGCCCGTCACAGTGCAGTAAGGAAATAAACACCGGCCTGACCTAAAACTAGAGTCGGTTGTCCTAGCAAACAAATCTAAGTCTGTGCAATAGGTTATGTGGTTTTTATATGTCCTAGGTCAATTATTGGCTAAATTTTTCTAGTTGATTGAATTTTAATTTAAAAATGTTCACTAATCCTAAGGTGAGGTGTCACTAAGTTTTTTATGTTATATATTTCTATCCTAAAATGTGCATGCATCCTAAGTCTAAGTTTCCTAAGACTCAGTCCTTAATTTTTGTCCTTAAATGTCACTACTGTTGTATGGGATAAAAATTTGTTATTACTAACCCTTAGGATATTTCGTACATGTAAAGGGGTTTAGGGATCTAAGAGCAAAATGTAATCCTAATTAAATTGAAGTTACTACAAGAACCTAAAGGAATGATTCACGCACACCACATCAAGGGGTCCCTAAAGGTTTTCTAAGTTTAGAAATACTCACAGTCACCGGTGGCTACGACCCGGTGGTTCCACCCGTAGCACCTCTACCCAGCTAGATAGAGGCGACTGACGTCATTAGCTCCTTGTCCTTTTGTTCCCTCGATAGGTACCATTCCTCACAGTTTATGCAAAAAAAAAACAAAAAAAACAAGGAAAACATGATTAGAAAGCATATTTAATAATTAATAATAAAATAATTGAAATTTATTGAAAATAAAAGATGTACCTTTCTTCGGGCTTGAACACCAGTTCGGTTGACTTTATTTTTGGAACTTGTTCTCTTTAGAAAGCATACCATTTATTTTTCCAATATTCACTTACACTTTTCCAAACTTACACAAATCTCACTTTTCAAATCACTCAAATTCATTTCTCAAACCCATCTTTTCACTTAAATTTCTAACAATTACACATTCAAATCACACACTCATTTAAACACTTTAACTTTCAAAATACATACCTCACTTCTCCAAATTATACACAATTCACCTTTCAAAAACATATCATTTCACTTTTCAAAAGAATCACATACACTTCACCATTTTATAACTTTTGATATGTATTAAAGATGATTAAAACAGATTTCACAATTTCACTCCAATTATCTTGAAAACTAAAGCTTGATTCATTAATTTTAAGAAAAAAAAAAGAAGCTGATTTTTAACAATTTGTCTTAAGAAATAATACAAAACATTATTATCTTTAACTATAAGTGGTAATAAGTTAGTTGGGAATATCTTAATTCAAAGAAAGGCATACATATCCAGTAATTTGACTCTAAAAATAATAATAATTATTATAAGAAATCCTTATCATTATCTCTTAGAAAAGAAGACAAATTTCAACAAATGGTAGTTAGTATACATGACATATATTTAAATATACTTAAGTACAAATAATCATTACACCCTTAAACTTCTTTTAGAGAAACTAAAAAATATATATATTGCAGCCTTAATTCTTCATGAAATGATAATTTTAGCTTCACTTTCGCACTTCAAGAAACAGGTCTTAAAAGAATTCTTCAAAAGGAAAATCTTAAAAAAAAAATCTCTTTTAAGTAATAGAAGATTATGAGCATTTCAGGAAATTTCTACGTCAGAGCAATTTTTAAGAAAGAAACTCATTCTCTAAAATTTCTTTTCTAAAAGAAAGAGGTTCAGAGTTAGTTTGCCTTTGCCTTTGATTAAAAAAATTTGAAACCTCATTTCTTCTGACTATCTTAGGAAGATCAATGAATAAACCCTTCCTAGTCTTTCAAGAAATGGAAAGAAACAAACTATTTTTGGTTTTCATAACATTAACTGAAAAAGGATGAGGAAGAAGAAAAGGGGAAGGTTTTACCACTCCTTGTTGCTTTTGACCGAACAAATTCCAGGAGAAAGACGGATGACTAAGGCAGAGAAAATGAAGATTTCGGCCAAGGTTGCTGTTCACGCGAGCAATGGAGGCAGACGGAAGTTTTGAAATGTTCTGGACTTCTTCGTGTACATGGAAGTGATCGGCTGAGAGGTGTTCGGCTGAGAGGTGTTCGGCTGGGGTTTGTTCGGTCTTTGGGTTCTTACAGCATATCGAGGGAATGAGGGATTGTGCGAACTGTGTAAGAGAAGGAGACCGTGGGGAGTTCGGTTCTCTCTGTGTGAGATAGGGAAAGGAGCAGTTCGGAACTGCAGTGAGAGGGATCGGTTTTGCTGTGTGAGAGAGTGGGGGAGGCAGTTTTGTGAATTGTTGAGTGAGAGGGAGATGGAATCGTTCGGGTTGAATAGGGAGTTCTGTGAACTGCCAAGAGAGAGAGAGGGCTGAGTTCAGTTTTCCAGAAATGAGAGGGGGAGAGGGGTTGGACCGGCCCTAACTACACCTGATTATAATTTATTTCAAATAAATTAATGGCTTAGATTAATTACAACTTAAAATAAAATCAAGAGTTAGTTTATAACTCAAATTGATTTAGAATATTATTTATAAAATAATTGATAATTTAAAATATATATTTTGAGTTAATTTTAAAAATAGAAATAATTTTAAAATATTAATTTTATCTCATTTATAACAATTTGAATTTGATTGAGTCAAGGCGAATTTATTTAGGTTGACTTAAAAGTTCGAGTTTGTACTACGTCAGTGGGCATCCACCTAAAGAAATCCTAAACGCGACGTCTACACTAGGCTTCGAAAACCTAAGCACTAGAAATTGATTTTAGGGAAATTGACCTCGAATAATTAGGTCAACAAATGGACCCCCAATAGGCATGATAAACTTGCCAAAGTTTATCGTGCGTATTAGTGTTGACCGAAACAATCAACTAGATCCAGCGTTGAAGTTGAAGATTTGAGTTTATAAATTGAAAAGATTTTGAACTTTGATAGAAAATTAGGATAAAGGTTGATAGAGTTTCGAGTTGATTTAGTGATTTTGAAGTTGATGTTGGCCTTGATGGCTTTAGCAAATAATAACTAAAAAAAATATTAGTATCAATTGGTAAAGTGAAGATATGAAAAAGTTAAATGTAGTGATTTGAATGTAGTTTGACAGGAATGTAAGAGTTGATGTAATTTTAATTTGAAATGATTTTTATAAGACTAGAGTCTTCTTTCTAGTCCAATAGAAAGGATGCCACCAAGTGGGCACTTACACCTAACTCAACAAACTAGAGGGCATCTTCTAAGAAAAGAGAGCAACCTATGGAATAGATTATATCTAATCTTGGAAGGTTTAGAAATTTAAGTTTTACACTAGGATGGTGCCACGAGGGGCGTTCTCCAACTCTAGCGGATGATCATAAGGAAAGGATGCCTAAGTGTGGGGACTCACAACTAACCTTAGAGGATCGATTTAAGATTTAAGATAGGATGGTGCCACGGGGGGCGTTCTCCAACTCTAGCGGATGATCATGAAGAAAGGATGCCTAAGTGTGGGGACTCACACCTAACTTCAGAGGATCAAATGATCATATGGAAAGGAAGCCTAAGTGTGGGGACTCACTCCTAATCATAGATGATCGATTTAAGATTTAAGATTTACACTAGGATGGTGCCACGGGGGGCGTTCTCCAACTCTAGCGGATCATCATGAAGAAAGGATGCCTAAGTGTGGGGACTCACACCTAACTTCAGAGGATCAAATGATCATATGGAAAGGAAGCCTAAGTGTGGGGACTCACTCTTAACCATAGAGGATCGATTTAAGATTTACACTAGGATGGTGCCACGGGGGGCGTTCTCCAACTCTAGCGGATGATCGCGAGGAAAGGATGCCTAAGTGTGGGGACTCACACCTAACCTTAGAGGATCGATTTAAGATTTAAGATTTACACTAGGATGGTGCCACGGGGGGCGTTCTCCAACTCTAGCGGATGATCGTGAGGAAAGGATGCCTAAGTGTGGGGACTCACACCTAACCTTAGAGGATCGATTTAAGATTTAAGATTTACACTAGGATGGTGCCACGGGGGGCGTTCTCCAACTCTAGCGGATGATCGTGAGGAAAGGATGCCTAAGTGTGGGGACTCACACTTAACCTTAGAAGACTAGAAAATTTCTTTTTTGATTTGAATTGGAATTGAACTTTAAATTTTTATTGAGTTTGATGTGATTTGAAATTTTGATTTCAGACAGAGATATGAATTTGGAAGATTGACTATTTTGAAATTCTTTGTATTGAAATTTATCATCTCCTTCGCTTATAGATGATCCTTATAACTTACATATTTTCCACTCGGGATTATGTTTTTATATTGGATCATCATATGTGAAAAAGGAAAATTAATAAAAGGAGAATTCTACTGTATTACTATAGAACATCTCAATTATTTCAAATCTTTCAATTTTTCAATTTTGATTTTCAAAAGTATACAAATCACTTGGACCCAGTACAATATGTGACATTCAAAAACTTGAGAACAACGTATATTCTGAGAAATTTATAATTTTATTGCAAAGTCATCATAGCAACGTCATTACACATAGTATTTTTTAAGAAAACGCCCATTGATGGGTAACATAGGACGATCACCCTTACAATCCACCAATTGGTAAGATCCTCCTTGGTAGATTTTCTCCACCACAAAAGGACCTTCCCAGGTAGGCTCAAATTTACCCCCAAACCTTCGATGAGTTAAGATAGGTCTACGTAAGACCAACACAAGTTCTCCTACTCGAAAAGTTCTAGGGCGGACCAATTTATCATGTGCTTGAGCCATACGGGATTTATATAACTCGAGGTTCTGTTGAGCCTGTAGTCTCTTCTCTTCTAAACCTTCGAGTTCTTCTAGTCGAAGTCGAGCGTTCTGTTTAGATGTGATATTATTGTTAACTGCAACTCTTAGAGAGGGAAATTGTACCTCTAAAGGGAGAACAACCTCAGCCCCAAAGACTAAAGCAAATGGTGTAGACTGAGTTGGGGTTCTATATGTGATTTGATAAGCCCATAAAGCCTCACCCAACTCTTCATGCCACTGCCGCTTATTGTCTTCTAAGATTTTCTTTAAAATTCCTACCAACGTCTTATTGAAGGCCTCCACTAATCCATTCACCTGTGGATAATAACTCGTGGAGTATCTCCAATCAATATTATGACATTTAGCAAATTTATTCAGTTTGGTACTTTTGAAAGAGGGACCATTATCGGATATAATTCGACGAGGAACGCCGAATCGATATACAATATGGTCTCTAAAGAACTGGAGAACATTGTGAGTTTTAACTTCTCGTAGCGGAATAGCCTCTGCCCATTTTGAAAAGTAATCTGTTGCTGCTAGAATGAACCGGTGACCTTTAGAAGAGGGAGGATCGATAGGGCCAATGATATCCGTGCCCCAACTTTCAAAAGGCCATGAAGCGACTGTTGGATGTAGGACATTAGGAGGTTGGTGTAGGACTACACCATGTACTTGGCACTGGTGACAACGACGTGCAACAGACATACAATCGTCAATCATTGAGGGCCAATAATATCCTAACCTCTTAATTTTCATCTTCATTTTAGGACCAGATTGGTGAGCACCATACAATTCGGCATGTACTTCGGTCACGATCTTTTGGGCTTCCTGTTTGTTAAGACAACGTAACCACAATTGATCAAAAGACCGGCGGTACAAAGTGTCGTTTATCAGCGTATAAGAGAGAGCCCTTCTCTTAATCTGATCTGCAGAAGATTTCTCTCGAGGGAGTTTGTTTTCTTGCAAGTAGTCAATGAAAGGTTGTCTCCAGTCAACCGTTTCATCATTAACAGCAAGAAAAATCTCACCCTTAGAAGGAAAAATTTTATTGATGTATTCCAAGTCTATAGGAGATAAGATTTTGCGACCTTGAACCTCTACATAGATTGACTCTTCTTCTATACAAGCTAACTCTTTTGCAAGTTTTGCAAGGGCATCCGCCATAGAATTTCTTCCACGGGGTATCCTATACAAAGTTACACTTGAAATTTGTTCGAGAAGCTTCATAGTGTATTGATAGTACGGAAGAAGTTTAGGCTTCAAGACTTTGTAGATACCAGCAACTTGATTGATAATAAGTTGAGAATCTCCAAAGATCTTGATTTCCCCGATTTCCATTGATATTGCTAATTCTAAACCAGTTATTAGAGCTTCGTATTCAGCTTCGTTATTAGTGCAAGGCTCTAATAAATGATAAGAATAACGCAACAATCCTTTTTCAGGGGTTATGAAAACCAACCCGATACCGGCCTTCCCTGGGATTACTTCCTGAGGTTCCCCAATCTTTTGTGAAGATGCGGCACCATCAAAATATAACTCCCAGGTATTTCCTTCCTGCTCCTTTAAATTCATAATTTGTTCATCAAGGAGATCATCATTTAGAGGGGACTCAGCAGGGATCGGGTGTGTTGCTAAGAAGTCAGCTACGGCTTGACCTTTGATAGCACGTAAGGGTATAAACGTGATATCAAACTGGAGTAAGAACATTAACCATTTTGCTAAATGTCCTGACAACGTTGGACGAGTCATCAGGCATTGGAGTGGATTGACTCTAGAAATGAGATTGATTTTATGAGCTAACATGTAATGCCTTAATTTCTGGGCAGTAAAAATCAAGTCTAAACAATGTTTCTCAATAGGTGGGTAATTAACTTCAGTTGGTAAGAGTCTCCTACTCAAATAGTAAAGTGAGTTCTTATTTCCTTCCTCATTAGTTTGGGCTAATAAGGCGCCAAGAGAGTTGTCTAAAGCTGTGTAAAGTATCAGAGGTTTTCCCGGAATAGGAGCTGCTAAGACTGGAGGTGTTAACAAATACTGTTTTATGCTTTCAAAGGCATTTTGACACTTTTCATCCCAATGAAATCGGGCATCTTTTTTACATAAAGCAGCAAATGGTTGACATCTACTAGACAAGTTAGAAATGAATCTCCGTAGATATGCCAACCTACCTTGTAGAGATCTTAATTGGGTTAGTCTTTTAGGAGGTGACATATCTAAGATGGCTTTTATTTTGGAAGGATCAATTTCTATACCTCGGTGTCTAACTAAGAACCCTAAGAATTTCCCTGAAGTAACTCCGAAAGCACATTTCAAGGGGTTCATCTTTAGGTTATAGCGGCGCAACCTTTCAAAAACGATTCTCAGATCATGAAGGTGGTCTTCCCTTTGATGACTTTTGACAACCAAATCATCGATGTAACATTCCACTTGTTGGTGGATTAAATCATCGAAGATTCGGGTCATAGCTCGCTGGTAAGTTGCACCAGCATTTTTAAGTCCAAAGGGCATGACTTTGTAACAGAAGACCCCTATAGGTGTTCTGAATGCAGTAAATTTTTCATCTTCAGGAGCCATCTTGATTTGGTTATATCCAGATGAACCGTCCATAAAAGATAAAATTTCATGCTCAGAGGCAATGTCTACCATGAGTTCTGGTATGGGTAATGGGAACTCATCTTTCGGACATGCCTTATTCAGATCCCTATAATCGATGCATACGTGAATTTGACCACTTTTCTTCTTTACTGGGATGTCACTAGCCAACCAAGAGGGATATTTCTCCTCTCGAATAAAGCTTGCATCGATCAGTTTCTTAACTTCAGTTATTACTTGT
Organism: Dendrobium huoshanense; assembly: GCA_016618105.1. Taxonomy (NCBI): domain Eukaryota; kingdom Viridiplantae; phylum Streptophyta; class Magnoliopsida; order Asparagales; family Orchidaceae; genus Dendrobium; species Dendrobium huoshanense. The sequence goes on along the minus strand of CM028351.1, from coordinate 35,199,983 downwards.
TGTTCAATTTCTAAATGCATGCGTCGTGGGGCTTTTTTGACAGGGATTATATCAGGTTGAATTTCAAGTTTGTGAACTGCTATTTCTGGAGATAATCAGGGCATTTCGTCATAACTCCAAGCGAAGCAATCCTTAAACTCTGAAAGTAACTTGACTAAGTTATTTGACTCGTCCTCGTTCAATAAGGCACTTATGAACGTCGGACGTGGATTTTCTTCGTTACCAAGGTTAATTTCTTTTAGTTCGTCAATAGTTGATTGGATTTCCTCCTCGAGTTCAGGAGGTGCCTCCTTAACTTGAAAGTCATCCGAATCATCTAAAGTTTCTAAGCAAAATTCATTAAGATTTTCAATGTTCTCTACAAAAAGATGATAAGATCCTACATTGTTAGTAATTACTAAGCAATAATCATCATCATCAAATGGACAAACAGTATTAAAGCCTAGTCCTGCTTTTGACTTTGGTTTATGGAATTCCGTATTACAAAGGCTTTCAAAGGACTGAGCTTGATGTTTAGTCCAAGTAGATGGGGTAAGACCTTGCTCAATTAAATTTTTAACACAATAAGGATACCAATCAAAAGGGAGTTCCACTATTTCATTCATAAAAGGAGCATCAATATGTACATCAGTATCAAAATTTTTGCTAGAAGAAGGAATAAACTTAGCAGTTTTACAATCATCGCTCAAAGAAGGTGAAACTTTAACTGCCAACCCGGCTACACTATCTTGAGATAGTGGGGTTAGAGCTAAAGTTTTTACATATCCTCTAAGTCTTTCATAGGTAGACAAATCTGAATCATCCTCTATATTTGCCTTAATTTTATCTTCATCACTGTCATTTTTCAAAGAGATCTCAAATTTTGGCTTTTTGTTACTATTTTCATCCCTCGGTACACATGATTCATCATCTGAACCAGATTCTAAATCGATGTGTATCGTAGGGTTTTGCTTTTGTATGCTTTCATACATTGCACTTTCATGATTTTGCCATCCTCTGCCTCTACCTCGCCCTCATTGTGTCATCCTACCACCTCTTTGTGAGGGAGGAGAAGGATGCCAACGAATGCTATCTTCGAGGCAGGGATATTCTTCATTTCTTTTTTCTTCTTTTTCTTTTTCATTTTTTTTTCATGTGCAATTTCATTTTTGGCCAATTTAAGATCTTTGGAAACAACTGTTTGTTTTTTAGGCAAATAATAGGCGGCATCTTCATAAATTCCTACTTCATGAACCGAGAATGGTTGCAAATCTCCCTTAATACAGTGCTCAGAACCATCTCTGATGTACTTGATACATTGATGCAGGGATGAATGAACCATCCTATATTCGTGAAGCCAGGGTCTACCTAAAAGAGAGTTAAAAGACGTTGGAGCGTCTATAATATGAAACTTTGCTTCAGTTCTAAAATCCTCAATCTCTAACAACAGAGTAACTGAACCCAAAGCCCTCTCGCCATTTTCGTTAAAACCCCGTAAGATCATCTTGTCTGAGCTGAGCTTACGGACGTCTATTCTCAAATAGGCAAGAGTTCTTAGAGTCATAATATTAACTGATGTACCAGGATCTACAAGGATACGTGACAATCTAAAGTTATCTATGTTTACTGTTATGTATAGTGGACGGTTGTGATCAGCCGTCCCTAAACATAGATCTTCATCAGAAAAAGAAACTTCAGGAACTCCTCTGGAACAAAAAGCTTCATCAGGCTGTGCAGCTGCTAACTGGGCCATGCAAATATCTGGATCTAACAATGCTTTGATTAGGGCTTCCCTAATTTATTTGGAAAGAATCAAGGCATCGTAAATGCTTAGTTTGGCAGGTAGCTTCCTGAGATGAGCTAGGACATTATAATCGACCTTGGGCATTCCACTCTCAATTGGACTTTGAAAAGGAATGGGTTGAGGTGGAAGAGAAGACTCTGGCTCGTCAATAACTTGCTTTCCTTTATCTTCAGAAGAAGCGTGAGGTGGTAAAACTTTGCCACTACGAAGCTTGATTTTCACTATCTCTTCAGAAGAAGTGACAGGCAAGTTATCTTCTTCGACCTCAGCTAATTCTGATTTTACTTATGTTAAATTTTCAGAATCAGACATCTCGGCTTCAATACAGATAGACATACCCTTCAAATCAAGAGCAGGGACATCACTATCTGAATAATAACCAAGAGAATGTTTTAATTCTTCAAAATTAAATTGATCGTACAGAGAATCATTTTCAGGTATATTTTTCAAGTCATTTGTAACATCATTATCAGAAATAGACAGGATATAAGCAGAATCCTTTTTCATTGATTTAACATCATCACACTTAACAAAACAAAAGTCATCTAAGATAAGAGGATTGAGGATAACAGACTCCCCATCCGAAAAAAACACAACTCTATTAGATACATCACAATCAACACTACTAAAAGCAACAAAACTATCTTTAGTGTTCTCCTTCTCTTGAACTATAGGACCCTGGCTGACTCGGGCTTCCTTAAGCTCTGAAGGTGGAGTCATCTCTACATCATCTTCTGGAACTATCAGATCAACCTGGAGAGGCTTCTGAGCTCCCAAAGACTCCTGAAGAGAAGAAAAGTAAAGTTTATTTAGATATCTCTTTGAAAAACGGGATAAAGCTATATCCTAAGTAGAATTAGAATTTGAAGAAGAAGTAGGAACAATAGGCTCACCAGTCACACACTTAGCTGATCCCTGCCCCGAATCCACTAAGTATTCTTTGGGAATCACTACAACTCCTATTTTCATGTTTCTGTCAAGCCATTCTTTAAAAGTGATGCAATCTTCAAGTTGATGGCCCAACATCTGGTGGTAAGGGCAATAATTAGGTTGATCTGACTTACCCACTTCATTTGGCCTTTTAGGTGCAGGTAACTTGAAGTTTGGCTTTTTTAGAAGATTTTTTAATATCTTTTTTAAAGCCTCCTTCTTAAAGGGGTATGTCTTACCAACCATTGCATTAAACGTTTCCCACGTTTCATTTCTTTCTTCTGGAGTAAGGTAAGGTCGATGTTGGTTAAATTCTGGCTGAATCTTAAGTGGAGGGTGCTATGGTGGCGGATACTGCGGCCTCTGATACTGTTGATTATAAAATTGAGGAGGAGACCTTTCTGTCTGAACTTTTATTGGTTGCTTTCCCTTATCCACAGCTGACACCGTCCCAAATTTCTTTTCAAAGACCTTCTGGGGTTTCAGCTTCTTAGGGTCTGAAGAGGACTGATCAACAAGGAAGGAGAGTTGTGAAGCTTCCTCTTGGAGACTGGAGGCCTTATTGAGCAATTTTTCAAATGTCTTAATGGTAAAACCCTTCAAAAGAAAGGCTACCGGTCCATGAATGTTTTTAAGCAGGATCTCAATTGCATGTTGTTCTTGCAATTGAGGTTCACACTTCATGCTCAAGTTTCTCCATCTAAGTATGTAATCAACTAACTTTTCTCCAGGCTTCTATTTTTCTATCACAAGATCCCCAACCGTAACATGGTGCTGACTGCCTGCAAATCTTTTAACAAACATGTTTTCTAACTCTGTGAAACTGTGTACTAAACCATTTGGCAGATCTGCATACCAGTCAAATGCTACCCCTGACAGACTACTGACAAACTGTTTGAAAAGCAAAGCATCGCTTCCTCCAGCGTTGCAACAACTGGCTCTAAAGTAGGCTATGTGCTGTCTTGGGTTTCCAGTACCATCAAAGATTTTGAAGGATGGAGGCACAAAACCCTTTGGGTATGGAACTGCATCAAATTCCTCTGGGTAGGGTCTACCTTTTAGAGTATATGACGAGCTCTGTGACTCTGCTAATGCCTCCCTTACTTGCTTTTCTACCATTTGCTTTAACTCTTTGGATTGAGAAGCCTTTATTTCTGGATCTTGCTGGTGCTCTTTTATAGACTCAACCACTTGTTTCTTTCCTATCACCTGAACAGGCTCGGGTTGAGAAGACTCAACCTGTGCTCGTGGTGGTAAAGGACCCTGACTTTGGAAAGAAACCATAGTGGCCATCATCTCTTCTATATTCTTCTCCATACTTGAAATCTGCTCATCTTTTTGTTTTAATTGCTGTACAAGATGTTGAGTTAAGTCTGGCGCTATGCCTTCCTCAACTACAACATCTTGTAATACAGCATCCTCAATCTGCTCATTATAAGATGTTGTTCTTGTTTCAACCATAAAGACATCAGCAACTGTATCATCTAATATATCATCTCCATCTAAGTCAAAGTTCAAAGCCTCTTCCTCATCCAGATTTCTAATATTGTCTTTTAGTTCACCTATCATCTCCTCTATAGATCTTCCAGAAACATAGTTGGGATCAATAGGAACATACTTTTCACAGTCCATGTGGTCTAGAGTAGCATTCTCAACCCTCTCCTTTTCTTCAAGTTCACTTTCTATAGGCTTCTCAGGTGAAGCTACTACAGGAGAAGTAGCGTTTTCCTTGGGTTTCCAAACCTTCTTCTCATCAGATGTCGAAGAGGGTTGGTTTGAGGATTCCAACCGCTCTACATCAGGATAAGAAGATGGAGTAGGACCCATATAGAGGTGCCTATCTATCCGGGGAGAAGAATGGGTATGAGAATTACGTTGAATCTTACTAGGACTCTGTGGTGGTGCAGAAGAAAGGGACAACTAACGGCTGACTTTCTGTGGAATCCGCTGAGTACTTTTAATTTTCACTGAAGCATCAGTCAACACAATACTGTCTGTCTTCCAATTGGATCTTCTTGGCTCCCTAGGGTATCCATCAGTGAGAGCAGAGATGGAAGTTGGTTTGAATTTTCTTTTACTATCTCTTGTTCTCAACTAACCTCCTACCCTAGTTTTAATAAGTTTCTGCCTTAAGGTTTCTTCTTCAATCCTATCACTGACCATTCTTTTCATTTTTCTTAAGAATTCTTCTCTAGTCTGTGGATGACCATCTGCACACCCTTGTACAATAGCTTTAACCAAATTCTGAATGTGAGTTTCTTTACTTTTTGTTGGCTAAGTGACAGACTTTTTAACAGTAGTAGGGGCTGATCGAGCAATCAACCTCGCATCTTCCTCTCCATCAGCAGCGGAGAGGAGATGGAACCTACTACCACTAAGATGTGGAGAGGTTGGAGGGATAAGCTCATTTTTCTTTGGCATTCCTAGTTTTTCCATTCTTCTCTTTATACGACGATTTTTATTTCTTCTTTGAGTCTTAGTCATAATCGTCGATAAATTAGAAGAAGATCCAATCTCAATCTGACTGGGTGCATTGAAAGGGACTGAACTGTTTGCTACTACAGCTGACTTGAGTTTCTGGTCTTGATTAAGTTGCTCAATCCTAGTAAACACAGAGGGCCTAGGGTCTACAGGAGCAGTTTGAGACCCGCATCCCAAAGTGAATTCTAGGATAGGTTTCTGATTTGCAACCTTATTAGTTGGAACAATAGTGAACTCAGCTCCATTAACAGACAACTGCAAATCCTCAAATCCTTTTCCAAACTTGATTACACTACCATCAACAAACGGATTGTAGGACAGGTTCATGTTATCAGACAGGGAAAAGATTAATTTACCCATCATTTTTCCTGAAATTTAAAAGGAAATTTTTAATTAGACTCTAAAAATTTAATTAAATTGTAAAAGTTTAATTAATCCAAATAAATAAACCAAATCTTATCTCATTTCATATATATTGAGTTATATGGAAATATAACTACAATACATAATATTGAGATAAGGATGAATTTTAGTTAGTGTTTTAATTTCAACTTTTGAAATTTTGGACCCAGTGCTAACTCAAACATCAAGCTACAAAAAAAATGTCACTACAACATTCGAATAAGCACAGGGATTTATTTTACAAAAAAGGTCATTATAAAGGAGCTCCTCATTAGTTTTCTAACGGGGAGCTCCTTTATAATTTAAAATAAGACCTCTAATTTTATTTTTTAGATACCGGCCAAATTATTCAAGAATGAAATGAATAAAAGAACCGGCAGAAGAAAGGTAGTTACAACCTATGCCAAGCACAAGTATACTACCGATTAAAGGGTATAAAACACTGCTAAAAATGGAGAGAGGATTTATCCCCAGTGGAGTCGCCAGAAAAACCTTGGTGGGAAAAAAATTGTGTCACCACGCAGATTTTGATTTTCTCCTATTTTGTAATCGAATACTACATTGAGAATAAAGTACAGTCTCGAGAGGCCGACACAATATTCTACAATGGATTCAATATCAAAATAGGGTTTTTAAAATTGATATTTCTATAATCAAACAATTCAAAGAATAACATATCATCTCAAAAGATGAACATTAAATTCTATAGAATATGTTTAAGGATAGAAATACATTTTTTTTTTTGAAAAAAATTTATTCATTCTTTTATTTAGATATGGCAAGAAAAATATTATATCATCTTAAAAGATGAACATAACATTCTTCAAGATATCCAAAAGCGAGAATGAATTTTATAAAATTCATTATTTCTAAAGTTGAATATAACAAGTATAATATTATATTATCTGAAAAGATAATAATAACATTATACAAGTCTATTCAAAATTAGAAATAAGGTTTTAAAAATATCTATGTTCCCAAAGATTCTTCCCTTGTTTTATACGAATAAAATAAGGTTTATTTTTGTTTGGGGTTCTCAAATCACTATAGGAGCAAGCTCCTATAGTTAATTACATCTTAGGAGGAATGCTCCTAAGAAAACTCTCGATTAAAGCAGTGATTTCATACCCTTTGACTACAAAGTAGAAGACAAGAAACAGAAGTAAGAATTTTTCAAGGAGAAAGCTCAATGTTGAACATTTATTAGCGGATCAAAGGAAGAAAAGTAGGAGGTGTCGGATTCTGAGAAGCCCAGAGACAACCTCAGTCTATCCTATGTTGGGCTTTATATTTTAAGAGAAAATTTTATGTTTAAGTTGACATTTTATTAGAAATTTGGGATTATATTCCCGGAGGGCGAGGACTTAAGATCTAAAAAGAATATGCCTCATAACCTAAATCTAATTTGGGTACTACAAAGTAGCGACCCGAACCTAACTAATGAAGTGTAAATCTGGACTTACCCCGGCCTGGATTGGGGAGCCAGCTAACCACCTAGGCGCTTTAAAACCATGTATCCAGTCTCTTATGAAAGATGGGTAGGGATGTTGTTTAGGTTTTAAGGAATTGAGGGCCGACATCTAAGATAGACCCTTATTGGCCCCTCAACTTATGTAGGGTGAAAAATGTCTAGAAATGCTATTAATATTTTAGACTCTTTTTAATTTGTATCTAATGCAATGCATGCTAATTGACTCGAATGCATAAAATGAATATGAATCAGTTTTAAAATTAGGCTTAGAAAATAGGTTTTTCCCTAGAGATTGCACAACTTCACCTTGACAGAACTGCACCCTCATAGGTCAAGTGGTCTGCTATAACCCGCAGGTGGGGAGGTGCCTAACAAGGAAGAGAAAGTATTAATATGTTTATGCTGACTCTCGGCGGTCTCGAGTTTACTTCTTAGATCGTTAGAGTTACTATGTGAGCCTAAATTTTTTTATTAAAATTTTAAGTAAAATAATTTTAAGCGTACCCTTACGAAAAAAATCTCTCCGATTCGAATCCAGGCTAAAACAAAACACGACATGCAAGGGCCCTAAAAAAAGCTACTGCACAAACAATGTAAACAAACAATTTAAAAAATCCAAAAATATAATGTCCAATATCCAATGTCAATATTACACCCAGAATTTGCAGAAAAGTAAAGTGGCCGGGCTCCACTGCCAACAAACCCGGATTCTAATCCTAAGAATGACGCAAGTGATTTTTTTTTAAACTGGGATATACTATTCCTTGAATCTTTATTTCTTCATCTTCTTTCTTCAATCTTCTTGTTCTACCTTTTCTTCTTCTACGAGCTTCTAGGGTCTGCCGGGTTCTGGATATCTAAATGAAACGAAACTCATCCCTAAGAGGGGTATTTTCTTTTCTATTTGGATATTGAATCATCCTAATTTGGCTTTTCAAATAAAAGAGAATAATCCTTTAAGGTATATTCTCCTTTCTTTAGATTCCAAATTGGATGTAATATCCCATTTTCAAAAAATCACTTTCACATTTATTGACTCTTGATATATTATATTTACATTACATTCCGTTTCACAGAAAGGGAAGAAAAATCTAGTCCACCTGCAGGGTTATCCTAAGCAATTTATAATAAAAATCATCCCACGCAGTTATATATATATGCAATTGAATTTAAATTATTAAGCCACACTTGGCCACACTCTTCTTCATTTGGTGGCTAAGCAGCTGAAGGACCTGTAGCATTTATTTATTATTAATTAATTAGCTCCTTTTTTCTGCCCTACACGAGTGTAGCCACATGCAGAAAATCATATTAACAATCCAGATCGCTCCTAACCTATGGGTAATTTAATCGTTAATCAAACCACAATACAGAGTGCAGTAAAAATAAACAAACACACCAACATTTCACAACCAGCATGTAATAAAACTCGAGAAAAAGCCCGTCACAGTGCAGTAAGGAAATAAACACCGGCCTAACCTAAAACTAGAGTCGGTTGTCCTAGCAAACAAATCTAAGTCTGTGCAATAGGTTATGTGGTTTTGATCTGTCCTAGGTCATTTATTGGCTAAAGTTTTCTAATTGATTGAATTTTAATTTAAAAATGTTCATTAATCCTAAGGTTAGGTGTCACTAAGTTTTCTATGTTATATATTTCTATCATAAAATGTGCATGCATCCTAAGTCTAAGTTTCCTAAGACTCAGTCCTTAATTTTTGTCCTTAAATGTCACTACTGTTGTATGGGATAAAAATTTGTTATTACTAACCCTTAGGACATTTCGTACATGTAAAGGGGTTTAGGGATCTAAGAGCAAAAAGTAATCCTAATTAAATTGAAGTTACTACAAGAACCTAAAGGAATGATTCACGCACACCACATCAAGGGGTCCCTAAAGGTTTTCTAAGTTTAGAAATACACACAGTCACCGGGGGCTACGACCCGGTGGTTCCGCCCGTAGCACCTCTACCCGGCCGGATAGAGGCAACTGACGTCATTAGGTCCTTGTCATTTTGTTCCCTCGATCGGTACCATTCCTCAAAGTTTATGCAAATAAAAAAAAAACAAGGAAAACATGATTAGAAAGCATATTTAATAATTAATAATAAAATAATTGAAATTTATTGAAAATAAAAGACGTACCTTTCTTCGGGCTTGAACACCAGTTCGGTTGACTTTATTTTTGGAACTTGTTCTCTTTTGAAAGCATACCATTTATTTTTCCAATATTCACTTACACTTTTCCAAACTTACACAAATCTCACTTTTCAAATCACTCAAATTCATTTCTCAACCCCATCTTTTCACTTAACTTTCTAACAATTACACATTCAAATCACACACTCATTTAAACACTTTACCTTTCAAAATACATACCTCGCTTCTCAAAATTATACACAATTCACCTTTCAAAAACATATCATTTCACTTTTCAAAAGAATCACATACACTTCACCATTTTATAACTTTTGATATGTATTAAAGATGATGAAAACAGATTTCACAATTTCACTCCAATTATCTTGAAAACTAAAGCTTGATTCATTAATTTTAAGAAAAAAAAATGAAGCTGATTTTTAACAATTTGTCTTAAGAAATAATACAAAACATTATTATCTTTAACTATAAGTGGTAATAAGTTAGTTGGGAATATCTTAATTCAAAGCAAGGCATACATATCCAGTAATTTGACTCTAATAATAATAATAATAATAATAATAATAAGAAATCCTTATCATTATCTCTTAGAAAAGAAGACAAATTTCAACAAATGGTAGTTAGTATACATGACATATATTTAAATATACTTAAGTACAAATAATCATTACACCCTTAAACTTCTTTTAGAGAAACTAAAAAATATATATATTGCAGCCTTAATTCTTCATGAAATGATAATTTTAGCTTCACTTTCGCACTTCAAGAAACAGGTCTTAAAAGAATTCTTCAAAAGGAAAATCTTAAAAAAAAAATCTCTTTTAAGAAATAGAAGCTTATGAGCATTTCAGGAAATTTCTACGTTAGAGCAATTTTTAAGAAAGAAACTCATTCTCTAAAATTTCTTTTCTAAAAGACAGAAGTTCGGAGTTAGCTTTGCCTTTGCCTTTGATTAAAAAAAAATGAAACCTCATTTCTTCTGACTTTCTTAGGATGATCAATGAATAAACCCTTCCTAGTCTTTCAAGAAATGGAAAGAAACAAACTATTTTTGGTTTTCATAACATTAACTGAAAAAGGATGAGGAAGAAGAAAAGGGGAAGGTTTTACCACTCCTTGTTGCTTTTGACCGAACAAATTCCAGGAGAAAGACGAATGACTAAGGCTGAGAAAATGAAGATTTCGGCCAAGGTTGCTGTTCACGCGAGCAATGGAGGCAGACGGAAGTTCTGAAATGTTCTGGACTTCTTCGTGTACATGGAAGTGATCGGCTGAGAGGTGTTCGGCTGGGGTTTGTTCGGTCTTTGGGTTCTTACAGCATATCAAGGGAATGAGGGATTGTGCGAACTGTGTAAGAGAAGGAGACCGTAGGGAGTTCGGTTCTCTCTGTGTGAGACAGGGAAAGGAGCTGTTCGGAACTGCAGTGAGAGGGAGCGGTTTTGCTGTGTGAGAGAGTGGGGGAGGCAGTTTTGTGAATTGTTGAGTGAGAGGGAGATGGAATCGTTCGGGTTGAATAGGGAGTTCTGTGAACTACCGAGAGAGAGAGAGGGCTGAGTTCAGTTTTCCAAAAATGAGAGGGGGAGAGGGGTTGGACCGGCCCTAACTACACCTGATTATAATTTATTTCAAATAAATTAATGGCTTAGATTAATTACAACTTAAAATAAAATCAAGAGTTAGTTTATAACTCAAATTGATTTAGAATATTATTTATAAAATAATTGATAATTTAAAATATATATTTTGAGTTAATTTTAAAAATAGAAATAATTTTAAAATATTAATTTTATCTCATTTATAACAATTTGAATTTGATTGAGTCGAGGCGAATTTATTTAGGTTGACTTAAAAGTTCGAGTCTGTACTACGTCAGTGGGCATCCACCTAAAGAAATCCTAAACGCGACGTCTACACTAGGCTTCGAAAACCTAAGCACTAGAAATTAATTTTAGGGAAATTGACCTCGAATAATGAGGTCAACAATGGGATGTTCTATTTCAAAATTAAAATTCAAATTCAATTTCAAAATTCCCTAAATAAGATTAAACTTTTCAGAACCCCACTTTCAATACAAAAAAATGGCGAACATTGGGGGACTGGATCTCTTTCTCCATCTTTAGTAATAGCAAAATTTTGTTTCATTGATAGTCTTAGCTACTTTTTCCTCAATTGGCTCCTTTACCCATTTCTTCATTGGGAAAGTTAAACCAACATCCTCATTTAATTTAATTTCATATCAAAAGAGATGTGAGACCTCAGTCAATTTTTTTTTTTGACCTTCTATCCCCAAGATGATTGGTGAGGCGATGTGTCAATTCAAACTTTTAAAATCTCCTTATCAATTTTATGAACCTATATTATTGAGTATGACTCAAAATATGGAGTTTTATAATTGAAAGAGTCATGTCAATCTTGTTAGCAAGATCCTTAATTTTTTAATGTTCTAGTTTTGACCTCACTAATGTAAATTTGAACCTAAATACTATGATTTTGATGATAATAAATATTATTATTTCTCAATTATTACTATTCTTGTATATCTATTTTATTTTTGTAGCTCACTAACCTTTCAGATCCACTAGTTCACTTGGAACATCAATCAACTCAAGATTAGGTAGATTAGGATTAAGTTAGTTTGTAATTTCTATTCGAATGCATCTTTTACTTTTTCTTCAGTCAAATATACTATGATGGATCCTGAAGCTAAGTAAACTTACACACACATACACTTAAGGGGAGAAATTTAGTGAGTTAGAGTTTTTTCTATTTTTGATCATATCGTATAGGGCGATTACAAATTATCTTGAACAATCAATTAAAAATAAAAACCATAATTAGGGTATCTAGGTCATGTAAACTTGCTTAAGAAAATTATCCTGAACGATACTCACATCATCTTGAATGATTCATTTAAATCACAAAAACCAACAGCTAAACTCATTTAGGTAAGATTTTAATCTCTCAAAATTATACTAATCATACAGGTCGATCTTGATCGTCTTGGATGATTGATATCAATCATGTCTAATTTGATCAGGTGATTAAGAAAAGTACTTAAGATTAGATTGATCGATCATATCATCCAGGATGATCGTATGGATGATCAGTAAAAAAATCTTAGTCTTCCCTTGAATCTCTTGGACATCCCGAACTATCTGCTGGATGATAATGTATAATTTTGATCTAATTATATAGGAAGATCCAGAAATAATACTGAACGATCAGTTATATTTCTTCATCGCCCTGATATATCTCTTGGACTTCTCAAACTATTTATTGGAAGATAATGTATGATTTTGAACTAATCGTACGAGATGATGTCCAAATCTTCTTGGATGATCAGAATAAACATTGTGTTCTAATCATGTAGTAAACATAGATCATCTTGGTTGGAAGGACTGATTTAAACTAATTAAACAATCATCTTAGATAATTTTTGATGGTAAGTTAAAAATTATGGCATTTTTTAAGGCCTTCTATCTAAGCTTTCTCAATTGCTTATGATAATATCTTTTACTATTATCTTGATCTGAAATAGCTTTAAGAAAGAGAATTAGAGCTTGGGAGAGAGAGAGGATCTTATGAGGGGGAGTTTGTGAGGTATTCACAAAGGTTATTCCAAGCAAGGATTCAAATCGTCTTCTCCAATCATCATCCTTGACTCCTTATTGGCTATAGGGAGGTCTTTGTGATCACTAGATTAAGGTTCTCTCCTTGATTCAAGAGGAAGCAAAACTAGTTGGTGTTTTTTGCCTACTTCATGAGGAAATAAAAGGAGTCTGGGTTTTCTGCCTCATCGGTGTAGGTGAAAAGAGATTGTAAGGGCTTCTCCGCTTGTTGTGGAAGTAAAAGAAGAGAAACTATAATTTTAGTATAATACTTGGAGGAGAGACTCTGGAGAGTAGATATAGATTTGGTTGACCTAATCACTATAAAAATTTGGTATGTTCTTTCTATTTTATTCCTACACTTTATTTTCTACACTTTAATTTTTTTTTTTTTGATTGATTGTATGGTTAAAATCTCTTATTTATTTTGTTAATTGCTTTCACATCAAGTGTTTATCTATTTTATTTTAAAATATTAAAAAAAAAGTTTCAAAAAGATTTTTATGTTTGCTGAAGAATTTTTAAAACTACCAATTCACCGCCCTCTTGATTAGTCTCGGGCTAATTCATATGGGCTTAACAACCCTAACAAACTTTTAAGTGGTATCAGAGTAGGATTCAAAATATCAAGTTTTAGAAAACTTTGAATTAAATATCCATGGCTACTTTGGTAACACAGACACGGCGGAAGGGTATTCGATTACTCGACCACCTTTATTTGATAATATACCATTTGATTTTTGAAAAACTCGCATGTCCACCTTTCTGTAATTTATATATTATCGCATGTAGATGCTTGTTAAGGATAGATATTCTACACCATTTAAACTTGTTAATGGCATAAAAACTAAACTTCCTTTTACTAAATGGACATTTGATGATAGAGATCTAGGAAAACTTAATATAAAATATTTAAACTATTTTTTTATGTGCACTGAAATCTGAAGATTATATGTGTGTTTCAATATGTACAACTGGTAAAAAAAATTTGGATATATTATACATTACTTATGAAGGAACAAATCAAGTTAAGTAATCTAGGATAAATACTTTACTTCATGACTATGAACTATATTGCATGAAATATAGTGAGTAAATATCTAACATTTATACCAGGTTACACAAATAGTCACCTCCATACATGTCTTAGGAAGAGAGCTAACAAACTATGAGATAGTTAATAAAATTTTGAGATGTTTACCTTATTCCTTTATGTACAATTACTTCTATAACTAAATCCAAGGATTTGAATGTTTGTTCTATAGATAACTTACTTGGATCATCCATTGCTTACGAGCAAGGAATGAACCAAAGATAGCTTGATGCAAGAGAGAAGAAGGACAAAATTGTATCCTTAAAGTATGAGGATTCTGAAACTGATACTTATATTCTGAGAATGATAATATTGCATTAATTACAAGGTAATTTAAAAGCTTTTTTAGAAAGAAACTAAAGCACCATCAGAAATAGAATAAAGGTAAGAATAGTAAGAATTTTAAAGGTTCTTCTGATGTGATTTGCTTTGAATACAAGAATCTGGGACATATAAAAGCTGATTGCCCTACACTTAAGGCTCGCCCAAATAAGGAGAAAGGTAATAAGAAACACAAGTTCAAAAAGGCAAGCTAAGAACACAAAAGGCTTTCTAGGCATATTCTGCATCTAACTCCTCTAAAATTATGAAGCTAAAGAGGAGATAACAAACTTGTTTTTGATGGTGGATGATTTTCTTGGTCACTTTAACTGAAAAGAGGTATGTAAATTAACATATGATCAATTGCTTAAAGTTTCTAAAAAATTATTTCATCTTATAGAAGGCTTAAAAAATTATATGGGAGCCTGAAACTGGAATTTTGTGAACTTACAAAAAGAGCTTGAAGTTTTGATTAAAGATTTTTCTACACTTGATAGAAATCACATGACATTATTAGATAAATTTGATGCTTTGAACAAAAAGTATTTTAAATTGACTAATAAGCATGATTCCCTGAAAAGTTTTTATATTGAGCTAGAAACTGTATATAAGGACTTAGATACTTTTGCAACTGATTTAGATAGTATGGAGCATGCTTTGAAAATAAAAATTTCAATTCTTAAAAATGCAATTAAGTTTTTAGAAGGTTAATTAACTACATTCAAAGAAATAAAAAAACACTCATAATGCTTGAGTTTCACAATCCATCATAACAGTATGCATCATTCAAACCTAGGAAGAGGCACTATAACCCAAGTAGATTAGTAAATCCATTTCCTGGTATTCGATATTTTTTATGTAGCATGCTAGGACATATCTCCCACACATGCACCATTCAACGTAGAATATATTTTATGTGGAGACCCAAATTGTATGATTCACAACATAACACTAGTGCCATCTGCATTTTTAAAAATTCTATCTAACATTCTAAAACTTAACATACTGATATAAGACATCACTTTATTAAGGATCATGTCACTAAAGAAGATATTGAGCTACATCATGTAGCAACTGAAAACCAACTTGCTAACATCTTCACTAAACCACTGGCCTTTAAAACATTCAACATCTTAAGAACTAGATTAGGTGTTATAGACATAAATGCATGAACTTGATGTTTATTAAACTCTGAATCTTCTATTTTTGGTTCTTTCTTTAGTTTTTTCTTACATATTTACTTTTATTTATGTGCTGCTATTTTTCATGTTTCATTTTTATGTCATTTTCTCCTTCAGTTTTTTGTCACTATTGGAACAACTTTTTTACCATGCTTTTGTTTTTGAAAATTTATAAATTATGATTGACATCCCTAAATCATTTAAAGAAAGATTTAATGTTGATTTTTTCTCTTCCTCTAACTTCTTTAGCATTATAATCTTCTTTACAAAGCAAAAATCTATTTTAGATCAATAATTGGACTTTGAAATTAAGATCTTTTATATCTTCTTAGAATAATATATCTTATATAAATAATGTTCAAAGTCATTAAATCACTTTAAAGCTTTCTTGATCAAGTTGTTGCATTTATCATATGTATATGATTTTGCTTTATGGTTTACTCCTCCTTATATTAGAGAGTAAGATTTTCTTCTCTTATAACTGGAAGATATTCTCACAACTGAGAGTCTTTAAAGGTTTTTAAAGGGAGCTAGCTCACAAAAATGACAAGAGGCATAAAATACGCCTAAAAGAAAAACTAAAAAGATGCCCAATGATCACCTAATAATTGAAAGATACACAATGTGTATAAAAATTAAAAGATGCATAAAATGCGCCAAATACCTAACAAGAGGCACAAAATGAGCCCACAAGAAATTAAGTTTCCTTCTCTTTCAAAGATTTAAATCTTAGAAGAATTCATGCATCACTTGATATTCTCAAAGACTTGTTTTTTGAAGCTCATGATCGTGACTAATTACTTTGCTATATTTTTCTATAAGATATTTTTCTGAAATAAAGTTTTGAACATATCACTTTTCTTATATGATTTCTTTTATGAGTAATAGTTTTATTTTTAAAAGATTTTTATCCTGTAAGGAGTCCAAGCTAGGGTTAATAGGATCAGTTGTTCTACCATTTTGTAGATTTTGGTAATGTTAATTTATTTCTTACAAATTTTTAATCCAATCACAAGGGAAAATTGTTTTTTTCTAATGTTATTTTGAAAAAAAAAAGTGTTTTCTACTCTTTTTATTATTTTTATTATCTTTTATTGTATTTTTTTTACTTATTTTTTATTTTTTGGGACATCTTCTGATCAGCTTTATTCATCCTCTAAATTTTCAATTTTCTTTGTTCACATCATTCTGGACATTATACTATCATCTTGGACGATATCTTCATTTCACCATTCATCATCCATCTGATAGCAGATATGACTCTATTATTTAAGATCATTTAGATGATCCCCATCGTCTTGGATGATCACTTCATCCTGGACGATCACATCGTCTTATATGATATGATCAAATTTTAGCTCAATTATTGGTGATCATCCTGGATGATTCCATTTTTGTCTTGGACGATCCATATGGTAAAATTGGTTGGATGCTTTAAATTTGGTTGGTATGATCACTTATTGCTTATCATCCTGGACAATCCACCTATTCATCCTGGACAATCTTTATAGTCAAAGATCATATTGGTTAACTCCTCAGGATGATTACCTGTGTCTAATCATCCTGGATGATATCTAATCATCCTGGACTTTACCACTGCCTTTTTGACCAATCAGTCTTAATGAATTGATTCTCCGGATCATCCTAGGGGATCCTGGGATAGTCCTGGATGATGTCCCATACCCTATATAAATAGATGTTTTCCATCAGTTTTTTTCACACCAAAATGCTTTAAATCCTTCCCTCTTTTAGTCTAACTCTCAAAAGGGCTGGTAGCAAATATTCTAGGATGTTGACCAGAAGCTCCTTGAGGGGAACTATAGACCCTTGCTTCATTGAGATAGCAAATCAGACTGCTTATATTCTATATAAAATTACATAGATTATAACCTGAAAGATCATCAATCACCGCACACTGACCTATCTGATACTAGATATATTTTTCCATACTACCCTTACCTTCATTACCCTCGCATTCCCTTTCCACTATAAACTTATATATGAATTCTTAGCCATCCTTAGAATTAACTCTGCTTACATTACACTTCAATCTTATGTCAACAAAAGACCTATAGAAATCACTTATCATGACTGTGAGAAATTTTTTTATTTAAATGCTTTTTATTTCCCACATGATTTGATTTATTTATATTTAAATGTTTTCTTTCAATTAAATCCAAATAGTTAGACATTATACCACCCCGAAGGGTAGACTAGTGTCCTTCTATCGATTTAAAAGAGAGAAAGCTATAATTTATTTCTCTAATCAAAAGCAGTATAGGAAAGTTACAAATCATCCTAACGAATAATGAATATCTTCTCCTATCATTCTAATTAGAAGAATAAGTTATAAATTTATCTCCTTAATCAAATATAGTAAATATTTGAATCATTGTAACAATAAATTTAATATCTATCTATTTTTTATTATAGAGTTAAACCTTAGATATGGATAAAGCAAATAATCTACATTCATAGATCTTTCCCCTACCTCAGAAAGGAAACTAAGATAAGATTTATATTATTCTAGGATCTAGACTCCCTATAGGGGCTATAGGCAAGCCCCTATAGTTAATTACATCTCCTAAGAGAATGCTCTAAATTTAAATAAATACTAACTAATTTCAAAATTTATATACAAGTTTAACTAAATATTTGGGCTAATTTAAATTTTTATTATTAAGCATTAGATTATAGACTTTAATATTGGATTTAAAATTTTAGATTTGATTAAATTAAGGAGAGTGTAGAGAGAAGTGTATACAATCTGGACTTACCACCTACCTAGAGTGGGTTGCCAGCTAATAATCTAAATCACAACAATTCACCAATGAACACAAGATTTGAGATAGCTCTATCCTAAAAATTATGGAATAATTAAAGAACTTGAATCAAATACAAAAAGATATGCTTATAAAAACTAAAAATCTACTCATATGATAATGATGCATGAATCACAAATTAATGTAAAAGAGTTGATTTTATTTATATAGAATTTATAGGTTACATCCCGGGATGTGTACTAAAGTAAAAGGTGGCCAGGCCCAATCAACAACAAACTTGAGTTCTAAGCTTATAAGAAAGTATAATCAAATATGATTGTTTAAGGACTTCATGCTATGGATCTTCTATGGAATTCCAAAAAGGAACATCCCCTTGATAGAGGATATTACTTTTTGGAGCCCCACTTATATGTATATAAGCAGCCATTTTTTGTTCTTTTACAGACTCAAGAAACTATACAACTCAATCTATGTAAATTAATTTAGAAAATAAAAGTTACATTTCTTTACAAGTACATCAATCCCTAAGAACATTCTACTTTACAAGAATGTAAAAAAAAAGTAAAGGTAATTATGCAATTATGAGTGTATTGTGAGCAATTATAAATGCTGGAAAGTAAAGACAGAAAAGTAAAGTACACAACCCTCACTTATTCACTCCACTCTCTGGTGCACTGACAGAAAATAAATATGCAAGCTATGATTTACGTAAAAATAAGCAAACAAATATAGGTGTCTTATAGGGAAGACACCCGCAAATAAATCATAACAAACCAGCAGCCTAGCCTAGGTTAAAGTTGGTTGTCCTAATAAACCATCTAAGTGTGTCAAAAAGGCTATGTGGTTTAGATATGTCCTATAGAAATTATTGTTTGAATTACATGTATTATTAAGATTTATCATTAAAGGCTAAAAGGAAATTTAATTGAAGTTTAAGTAGTGTGTATTTGATTTTTAAAATTTTCCAATTTTAAATATTAAAGTTATTTGATTTAATTTTAAAGAACTTATAGATTGATAACCCCTTAAGTGCAATGAGTTATCAATTTATAAGTCCTAAGGCTTTCAAAATAAACATCCATCCTCTATGCAGGATAGATGATCATATGATAGCCTCCAAAATTTATTAGAGAGAGAGAGAGAGAAAGGGACCTTATAATCTAATACCACGTACCCTCCCGAAGGAATCTAGTACGTCGTATAAGTTTAGTATATTATTAATTTATTTAAAGATCCCATAATCCAAATATGTTAGTTCCTTCCTAAAAGAAGTCAGGCACAACACCTAAGGGATCTTTTTTTTAAAGCATTTTAAGGCCCTTTAAAATCAGCATGCCTAAAGCCCTCCAAAAGGAATCAAGCTTTTGGCATTAAAGACCTTAATTAATTGTAATCTAAATTAATAATCAAATTTAATTGATGAAGATAAAGCTTAATCATTAAGTTATCAAATTAATTTAGTTTAAATGAATAAAAAATTAATTTAAATTTTTATGAATTTTATTATAATATTTAGAATTTTTTAATAATTTATTAAATTTTAATGAATTTAATTAAAAAGAATTATTTATTAAAGAAATTAAAATAGAAAATTATTCTAAAATTTTACTTAAATTGGATAGATTAACTTCTGAATTTTGTTTGAATTAAAATGAATTGTCTTGAATTTTATGATCTTATTTATTATTTTTTAATTATTTATTAATAAGAAATGAATTATTAATGAATTAATAATTAAAATTTATTTAAAATTTTTATTTTAATTCAAGATGTTATTCTCTGATTTTATTTAATTTTATTTAAAATTTTAATAAATTTTGGGATTTATTTATTATAGTTAATCAATTATTAATGAAATTGTTTAATTAATGAATTTTTAATTAGAAAATTATTTAAAATTGAATTTAATATGTTTCTGATTTTTATTTAAATTTTATTAAATTTATTTTATATTTTTAATATTATGTGAATTTAATAAAATTTTATTAAATTATATTGAATTTATTTAATTAAGGGTTTATTAAGGTTAGTTAAAGGTTTAATTAAAATTTAATGAAGTTTGAGTTTGTATTTTGATTTTGAATGATCGAATATTTGATTTAGTGTTGATTAGGATTACATGAAGTTGATTATAGATTTTTTTTTATGAATTTTATTTAATTTATTTTGATTTATATTAAAAGTAAATAAGACACTTAATGAATGATCACCTAAATCTAATAGTTGTTTGAAGATTGATTAATGTCAAATCAAGGTGAATTTAATCAAAAGGTATATGATACTAGTTTTCTATCTTTATGTTTCATCCCAAAAGGGATGTGTGTAGTTCTTCCTAGATTGACTAGATTACCTAGGACACACATTAATTATTGTCCTTAGTGTCACTAGGTTATGAGATTGAAATCAAGTTCTACTAACCCTTTGAACACTATTTAGAATCGCATCACAACAATCATGAGCAATAAAAAAAGGTGTCCTAATGTTCTATGGAATTATTCATGGTAAATTATAAGGCTATCGACCATAACATAATCAATGAACCTAATAATTTACTATGGAGATATGGCCATATCAAATTGAGTTGACAATATTTAGAGAAGAAAGAAACATCTCCAAGTATATTTTCACTCAATTTAATATCTTAATTATGTATGATTTGATGATTATATATGTATATACATAACTATATGCATATATAACCTAACATTTTAAAACAAATAAATTTTATAAAAATTATACTTAATTAATAATCCAAATCTATTTATTAGTAAAAGAGAGACTCTTACTGATTCCATAGGACCTTAGCATACATGAATTAGATTTTTATTTGAGTTTTATTTTAATTTACAAAAATTTAGATCAAAGCATGACCAAGACTTTTGTAAATTTAAATATCAAAGATCTATGTATCAAATGGACTTAAACAAATTAAGGTAGCTCAACATTAGACTTTATTATGCTCCTGCCAAATTTCAACTCAAAATAATTTTTAAATTTTTATTAAAAAATATAATTAGATTTTATGTATTTTTGAAATAATTATTAATAAATTAGTCAAATATTTTTATTATATTTTTAAAATAAACTAGATTAAAAAACTGAAAAGAATGAGCCCAAGAACTCTAAAATTTGATCAAAAATGAAATTACTTTGTAATTTTGAAGTTCTAGAAAAATTTTGAATTAAATTATGGTTTTAATAAACCAGGTCAAATGACGGTGCTAACCTAGGATGACATTTTCCACGTGGCGCGATAGGGTTCGTTGATGCGGACAGTGGTGGTCAAGCGGGTCCCTCCACTTATCTAGTGCAATAGAACTTCTGAACCGTTAGATTCATCATAGTATGGATCTAATGATTTGGATCAAAACTGTGGTTCAATTTGGATTCAGAAGGAACAGACAGATGAGATCAATCCCATGATTTAAATCCAAAGTTTGGATCTGGTCGAACGAAGATTTTAACAACCTGCAGTCTTAAACTGGTAAACTAAATGTGGATATAACTTGATCAAAGTCGTTGTTTTATAATGGTATAGATCCAACAATTGAGATCAAAACTATGGGATTAATTTCATTTTAGAATGATCCATCAGTCATGATTAATCATACGGGTTAAACGGAGGGCTTGGATTCAGCCGGACAAAGATTTAGCTAAAATTGATTCTAAGAGATTGAATAGAGTCACATATCTGAGGCCATCCTGACCGTTGATCTAACTGAAATAGATCTAACGGTCAGAGAGTCATCTTCAATCTCTGCCAACCCATAAACCCTCGGCTCATTTTGTTTATTTTGTTTTCACAAAATACTCAACCAGATGATTTAAGACTTTGAACAAAGTTTTAATAGAATCTAAAGAGTAGTGGGGAGTTGTTTGTAAGCCATTTGATGCACTCAGTAGAATCCTAATTAAGAACCTAAATAAATACCTAGGATTTAGATTTTACTATAATATAATTGATGGATTTGGATGATTTAAGCACGGTTGAATTTATAGATTGTCCTTGTGTTATTCTCTTGAAGACCTCGAGCTTGGAGGAGGCTTCCACAGAGAGGTGAAGTTATTGTGGTGGAGTTAGCTTCAGCATTGCATCCTTCTCGCCACCGCCAAGCTCCAAACGACGGGAAACTGATGGGAAATGAAGATAGAGCATAGTGAAATCAAAATGAAGCTCTAGACATTCTGGGGAATGCCTAGAATGGGAGTTAAGTCTGAATGCCTGAATCCTATCCCATTTTCTCTATGCAGCTTTTTGGAGCCAAAAGGAACAGTTTAGATTGCTCAAGCAAGTCACTAGAATGGAAGACATATGTCCCAAATGGTTAGGGGCTGGGGGAGTGGTTGTACTTGTGGAAAGGGTAGTTTTTCCTTCTCATATGGAGGGGGAACACTCAAGTTGGCTGAGCTATTTGGAATCAGACTTTAGGCTTAGGTCAGGTTGAGTCCAGAAAAGCTTTTGGAAAGATTTAAGATATTTAGATTGGTCTAGTTTAGGCTGGTGATTAAATTTGAATGGGTTTGACCATGAAAGCTCACTTGAGCTCTTGTTGACTATTTAACCAGTCAACAAGGGTCAAAGCAACTAGGCTTGAGTCTAGGTGTGGTATAGAGTCATTTGGATTGAAGCATGGGTCTAGCTTTAATCAATGAGGTCAGGTTCCATAGGTTTGATCATGGGAATGGTTTTAAAGCTTAAGTTGACCAGTTTGACCAGTTAACCTTAAGTAATATTGATAGGATAGAGTGTAGGTGATATTTAGGTGTAGCTTTGATGGAGTATGAGAGGTTTGGGAGTGTGGATTTAATGTATAAGAAAATGAGTCTGTATGTGATATGGTTTGACCGTGCTTGGGGAGTTGACTGAGTCAACCCATTATGGTTTGACTCAAAGCATGTTTGGAAAGTATTTTAGCTATATTTTGAAGTTGTTTTAAAATAATATAATGGTTGATTGAGTCACATCCAAGAATTAGATCAAAGTAGATTGGATTTGACCATGTTTAGGTCCAGTTGAACATGTCAATTGGTGATTGGACCAAGGTGATCGACTGCATTCAACTCACTAGAAGAATGATTCAAGAGATTCTAGGTGAAGTTTAGGACCAAGTTGGAATTTAATTGGAGATGATCAAAGTGTATCTAATCAATTGAGCTAGCTTGAGTAAATCAGGCTAATCAATCACATGCTTCATAAATCTAGTGATATAGAAATTGATATATGAGACTTTAATGAAATGATTTAGATCTTGACTGAAATCTAAGGATCAGTTTACTATACTAGGTAGTAGGTTGGGGTTCTTAGTGAAGTGAACTTGGATCTTGATTAAGGTTAGGGTATGAGTGAACTATAAGAGGCCATATACTAGAGTATGTGACTATAGTACAAGACTGTAATAGAAATAAGTTGATTGAACACTGAATGTATAATTGAGATCTAAGATTTGTAGAATCATTGATGGGTTGAATGCAGGCCATTGACTGAAGATTATATGTATGCAGGTTGATTAGATTTGATTGAATTTAGACTATAAAGTTAAGTGAAGTTTTAACTAAAATAATTAATTAAATGCTAACTTGAATGAAATTTGGGTTAGTGATTATAGATTTGATCTAGGGACTAGATGATTGATTTACATGCTATATAGTTGAAGATCAGATGACTGAAGCATTGATTGATTGATTGAATAGGTATAGGTAGAACTAAATGGTTGATTTAGATTTGTTGAAGTGATTAACAAAGCTATCAACCATTAGAGATATAATCAAGTGTTTAGAAAGTCCTGATGACCTCATATAAAAAATGAGGTCAATAAATCGACCCCCAATAGGTGTTATGAACTCGAAGAGTAAATCACACGTGTTGGCGTTGACCGAAGTAAATCAACAAAGTTTAGGAACATGATACTTAGTTGAAAGATCAATTTTCATCAAGTAAATGCAAGACCTAATTGAGAAATCAATTCTCAGAGAGATGAAATTTAAACCTTAAATGGGATATCGATTCCCAAATGAAGGTGGGTATTCAAACAGGAGATCAATTCCCAAATTAATGGATTTAGAACCTGACCGATAGATCAATTATTAGAAAGGTGACATTTAAACTTTGAATGAAAGATCGATTTCTAGACAATGCAGATACCTAGATGGGAGATCGATTCCCAAATGAGAAGATTTAAAACCTGGCTGATAGATCGATTATAAAAAATGTAAAATTTAGGCTTTAACTGGAAGATTGATTTCTAGATAAAGTGGATACCCATATGGGAGATCAACTCTTGAATAAGTGGATTTAGAAACTTGACCAATATATTTATTATCAAAAAGGTTAAATTTAAACTTTGACAGGAAAATTGATTTCTAGACAAAGCGCATACCCAAACAGGAGATTAATTCCCGAATGAGTGGATTTAGAAACCTGACCGATAGATCGATTATTAGAAATGTGAAATTTAAAATTTGACTAGAAGATCGATTTCCAGATAAAGAAGATACCCAAACAGGAGATCAATTCCCGAATGAGTGGATTTAGAACCTGACCGATAGATCGATTATCGGAAAGGTGTAATTTAAACTTTGACTGAAAGATCGATTTCCAGACAAAGTGTATACCCAAATGGGAGATCAATTCCCGAATGAGTGGATTTAGAACCTGACCGATAGATCGATTATCGGAAAGGTGTAATTTAAACTTTGACTGAAAGATCGATTTCCAGACAAAGTGTATACCCAAATGGGAGATCGATTCTCGAATGAGTGGATTTAGAACCTAATCGATAGATCAATTATGGGAAAGGTGAAATTTAAACTTTGACTGGAAGATCAATTTCCAGACAAAGTGGATACCTAAATAGGAGATCGATTCCCAAATGAGTGGATTTACAACCTGACCGATAGATCGATTATCAAAAAGGTGAAATTTAAACTTTGATTAGAAGATCAATTTCCAAACAAAGTGGATACCCAGACGGGAGATTGATTCCTGAATAAGAGGATTTAGAACTAGACTATTTGAACTCCAGTGAGGGTCAGTTTGTTGACTGTGTTGTTTGTTATAAGCCTGGATCTTTTTTATCTTTATATAACTCGAGGTTCTATTGAGTCTGCAGATACTTCTCTTTTGAACCTCCGATCTCTTCTAATTAGAATTTAAAATTCTGTTATGAGGTAAGCTTGTAGTTTACTTTGACTCGGAGTGAAAGTAGTTGTACTTCCAAAAGGATAACATCTTCTGCACCAATGAATACAAATAACATAGATTAAGTTGGAGTTTTATATGTGGTTCTGTATACCCACAAAGCATTAACCAACTTCTTGTGCTATTAACACTTGTTGTTATTTAAGGTCTTCTTAAACTCTATTAAAGGCCTTTGCCAATCTACTTGCCTGAGGGTAATAGATGGTCGAGTATCTCCAATTGATGTTGTGACATATAGTGAAATCAAATATTTTAGATCTCTTAAATGAAGGACCATTATTCAGGATAATCTAAAAAGGACCATCGAATTGGTACACAACACTATCTTTGAAAGGTTTTAGAACTTGATGAGCTTCGATCTTTCTCAAAGGAAGCATTCATCTTTAGCCCTGAAAGGTATACAATACACAATCCAACATATACTTCTTTTATGATCTTTTGTACTTCTGCTTTATTTAGACATTTCAATCACATCTGATCAAATAATCTTCTATATAGGGTGTAATTGATCAGAGTATAAGATAATAATCATCTTTGATCTAATATGTATTTGATTTCTCTTGAGGGAGCTTCTTTTCTCGCAAATATTTGATGAATGGTTTTCTCCAATCCACCGCTTTATCATCTACTACTAAAGAAATTTTTGCCACACCTAGGGATTTTTTGTTTACATATCCAGAATTTACTGGAGACATAACTTGTGGTCATTGTACTTCTATCAGAATTAAGTCTTCCTCAGAATATACTAGAGCCTTATTTTACTTAGCAAGAGTGTCCATCGTAGATCTCTTCATGGATAATTCTATATAATATCACATTTGAAATTTATTCTGATAGATATATGGTATATGTTGATAAGGAATTAGGACATCTTTTAATGCTTTGTAAATTCTAGCTACCTGATTAATAAGAAGCCTCGAATCTCCAAAGGTTTTGTTCTCTTTGATCTAATTTTTAATTATCAAGTCTAAACCAGTTATCAGTGCCTGGTACTCAACTTCGTTGTTGGTATATGACTTTGACATATGGTATGAGTAATACATCACATCTTGATTAGATGTGACAAATATTATACCAATTATGGCCTTTCTTGGGGAGGTATCATTTGATTCTTCTTATCAACTGGAAGTATCACCTTCAAACATAGAATTCTCATATGAACTTCTCATTTGACTTGAGTTTCATTAAATATACATCCGATAGTTTGTCATTTATTAGGTAATCATCTGGCACTAGAAAATGTCATTTGATGTTGTAGACTAACTTGAATTAATGCCATCAAAATAGAATTCCCAGATGAACTTCTCATTTAACTTGAGTTTCATGATTCATTCATCTGGTAGTTCATCATTTATCAGACAATTATCTTGAGTTTGGTGAGTTGCTAGGAAATTTGTTACAACATATCATTTTCCTACTAGTAGAGGAGTGAATATAATGTCAAACTGCGATGGAACCATCGACCAATGATTATGGACCAAGATTAAATTCCTTAGAAGTTAAAATGGGACCTCCCCTTATGTTTTTAAATTAAAACTTATTTCAAAGATCAAATTAAGGAAAAGAAAATCAATCTTTTCATTTTTCTTACTTTATCTTTTATATCTAATAAAATATCAATGCATATAGATGAATCTGGTATCGAGATTTTCAAAAATTAAGTATCAAGAAAAATATTTCGAGGAAATAGATTCTTTGAGATCTAGGATTTTGAAAAGGAAGCCTTTTATTTATTTTATTTTTTTGATATATACTTTAAACATCTTTTCGTTGCTTGGCATACTTTTGTGCATCTTTCTTTTTTTTTATATATATCTATTTGGTGCACTTTGTGCATCTTTTATTTTGCACATTTATATGCATCTTCTTCATCTTGGCGCACATTACGCATCTTTTCTATATATGTATACATTTTTTTTAGTAAAGGGACTTCCTTTTAAAACCCTAAGATGAATCTCAGTTGTAAGATTATCTTCCAAATATGAGAGATAAAAACTCATTCTTTGATACGAGGAAGAATGATCTACAAAACTAATCCAAATTTCTTTGATAAAAATGATAACTTGATAAGGAAAATTCTAAAAAAGATTTATAAATATGTAATTATACTTATAAGATATGAAATGGCAGGAAGTTTGATAAGATTTTATTTCCAAACAAAATTTGCTTTTGATATAGGTTTAGATTTAAAATCAGCGTCGACCCTCAAGCAAGAGGGGGGAGGGAGGGAATATAGTCTTCTTTTTTTTTTTTAGCATTGGTCATTGATAGGTTTTTCTTCTTCTGAACACTTAATGTAGTCAAACATAACTTCCTTCTCTTGAAATTTAAGATAGATGATACATTGCCTTTAAGAAAGATAAATTAGGTACTTTCTAAGAAAATCTAAACTTAAGTTCTCTTTCATTACAGAGATGACCGAGTATCGACTATGTTAAACCTATCTGACATCTTTTTATCCATTTCTTCATCTTTTACAGCTTCTTCTTCATCGATTTGGCGGATACTTTCTTTCAGATGATCCACCATCTCTTCTATTATTTTCTCTTCCATATGGTGTCGATCTGCTGGAGTATATTATCTGGAAGAAGGTATTTCTATTACATATTTCAATTTCCTTGATGTTTCTTCCACTACATTATTCCTATGATTCATCAATGTAGTTGGGGTTAAAACCATTATGGGCTATCGAATCCTCTCCGTGTTAGATATTGAGTTTGACTGATGTATAAATTTTAGTCTAATCTTTTCAAAACAAGAGCATGATTTGATACCATGTGAATGGTGTCGATCAACCCTCAAGGAGTACTTATTCGAATGATGATTAGAAGTTATTGTTGTAGGATTTCTGGACTGATTTGAAGATGCAAGAGATATGGGATTACACCCTCAATGGGCTAATACTCTATACCCTAAGGTTTTGACAGGAGTTTGTTAACTATACTGTTGATTTGAACTCTGATAATGATCATGGTGAGAAAACTTCTTTGGTTTCCATGATGATCCATACCAGCTACTGGTCGGCTTTGATCCAGTTCTTGAAATTGACTTCTTCTCTTTGTGGGAGGAGATTCTCCTTGCCTTCCACTTGAATATGGATGCATTTCAGTGGAGATCGCATCCTTAACGCTTTTCAGAAATTATGTCTTTTACTGACCATAATCAGTGGCATAGTCCTCGATTAAACCATTGAATAAAGATTTATACTTTCTTTTCCTTTCAAATAATGGAGGGAGGACAAGATCTCCATGAAATGGAGTAGGAGGAGAATTTGATATATGCAGTACGTTCCCTTCCCTAACAGCAGCGGACAGTGGGTAAAATCTAATGTCATCCAACTGTGAATAATTAACATATGCCTCAGGAGCTTTAGAGTTCATCTTCTTTAATGCTTTAGTTGTAGTAGTAATCAAAGCATCTCCTTCTAGCATCTCTGTTTTTTTAGCTCTTTGCCTCATACGATGAATCATGATGCGATGTTGAGATTTAGTCATCTCCTGGATTCCAGAAGATGGCCCTATCTCAAAGTTTTTAAACACTGGGGATTTAACAATAATTGGGGACTTTTTCTTAGCTATAGCAGCTGACTACGGATAAGTCAAACGAGTGAAAATTGAGGGTTTAGCAACTACAAGGGTAGTTACAAAACCACCCTCAATGTTCACTTGAACGGGAGTTAATCTAACGGATTCAGAAGGAGGTGTTACCACTAAAAGTTCTGGTACACCAAAGGTGATTTGGAGATTCTCAAATTTGGACCCAAATCTAATATAGTTGCCCTTAGTAGATTGGGTAACAATAACGCTGATGTTGAAAACTAGCTTTCTAGACATTTTCTATGATTTAATAGAATCTGAATCAATAACTAATCTTTCTAAACTGAATTTGAATGCTAAAAGTTGCATCGATTTGAATATAACTAGAGTTTAAGATAAATATGGATAAATTAAAGATTTGAGAGATGGAATGGTCCAGCTAAGGACCCATACCAAAGGAAACACAGTCACAGAGTGTAGATTTAGAATGATGATTGATTTGAGGATTAAAAGGAATCAGAATTAGATTGAAAAAATATTAAATAAGGACCCATGTCCTTAAGGATTTCAAATATATAAGTAAACACAAGTAGAAGAATTTAGAAGGGGAAATATAAATTAAGAATCTATAATCTAAAGCCTGATTTTAACTCATTGAATCAAAAAACCAAATACGAATGAAAGTAGAAGACTATATGACATGAAAATGGCACACGGGTGACATGCAAATGTCTGACGACAAATGGACAGAACCCCTACCAGATCGATGACCAATTTGGTATATCGATTGGACAATTGCCTGGCTTTTAGGATGAAGCCAAGAAACCCTGGGTTATGCTCACTCGTGTGAGCATGATCAAGCAAATAGTAGACTAAAAATAAACATGAAAACTCTCATACAATTGGAAAACATGCTTGGTTGACTCGATTTAGGGAATTCTACAATTTATACAAAATAAATAATAAGGCAATCAAATCAACAAAGGTTTTAAATCAAAGACAATGCATCAAAATCCAAAACAAAAATAAAAGAAAATAATCAAACATAAGGAATTTAGAAATTCAAGGAGGATTTTGAATAAATTCGGAAAGAATTCTAAGTTACTAATCACACAAATGACATGCAAATATTAAAAACAGGCAGAACCCCTACCAAACCTATGACCAATTCAGTATTCCAGTTGGACATCCACCTAGCTTTTAGGATGAAGCCAAGAAACCCTAGGTTATGCTCACTCGTGTGAGCATGATCATGCAAACAGTGGACTAAAAATAAACATGCAAATGTCATAATAATGACAAACATGCTTGTTGACTCGATTTAAGGAATTCTACAATTATACAAAGTCATCCACAAGACAATAAAATCAATACAAGTCATAAATCAAAGACAAAGCATTGAAATTTAAAATAAGAAATCAGATAAAAGAATTAAAAATAAGGAATTAAAAAATTCAGGAAGGATTTCAAATAAATTTGAAAAGAATTCTAAGTTACTAATCACACAAATGACATGCAAATATTAGATGACAAATGGGCAGAACCCCACCAAACCTAGGATGAATTCGGTATTCTGGTTGGACATCTATCTGGCTTTTAGGATGAAGCCAAGTAACCCTGGGTTATGCTCAGTCGCATGAGTATAATCATGAAACCTAGACGAATTTAAATTTAAATTAAAATTTAATAGTCCAAATATTTAATTAAATTTATATATTATTTTAAAAGAATTTAGTCTTCATTTAAGATGGAGAGAGAAGTCTGTCACCAGCGAAGTCACCAGAAAAATCTTTAAGAAAAATTTTTATTTAAATGCTTTTTATTTCCCACATGATTTGCTTTATTTATATTTGAATGTTTTCTTTCAATTAAATCCACATAGTTAGACATTATACCGCCCCGAAGGGTAGACTAGTGTCACTCTATAAATTTTAAAGAGAGAAAACTATAATTTATTTCTCTAATAAGAAGCATTATAGGAAAGATACAAATCATCCTAATGGATAATGAATATCTTCTTATATCATACTAATTAGAAGAATAAATTATAAATTTATCTCCTTAATCAAATATAGTAAATATTGGATTCATTATAACAATAAATCTAATATCTATCTATTTTTTATTATAGAGTTAAACTTTAAATATGGATAAAGCAAATAATCTACATTCATAATTCTTTCCCCTACCCTAGAAAGGAAACTAAGATAAAGTTTAGATTATTCTGGGATCTAGACTCCCTATAGGGGCAAGTCTCTATAGTTAGTTACATCTTCTAAGAGAATACTCTTGATTTAAATGAAGGCTAACAAATTTAAAAAATATATATATATAAGTTTAACTAATATTTTGGCTAATTTAAATTTTCATTATCAGGCTTTAGGTTATAGACTTTGATATTGGATTTAGAAATTTAGATTTTATTATATTGAAGAAAGTGTAGAGAGAAGTGTATACAATCTGGACTTACCACCTACCAAGAGTTGGATGCTAGCTAACAATCCTAATCATAACAATTCACCAATGAATGCAAGATTTGAGATAGCTCTATCCTAAGAATCAAGGAATAGTTAAAGAACTTGAATCAAATGCAATAAGATATGCTTACAAAAACTAAAAATCTACTCATATGTTAATGATTCATGAATCATAAATTAGGAAAAAAGAGCTGATTTTATTTATATAAAATTTATTGGTTATATCCCGGGGTCTGTAATAAAGTAAAGGTGGCCAGGCCCCACCGACAATAAACCTAGGTTCTAAGCCTATAAAAAAGTAGAATCAAATATGACTACCTAAGGTCTTCAGGTTTGAGATCTTCTATGGAATTTCAAAAGGAACATCCCCTTGATAGATGATATTACTTTATGGAGCCCCACTTGTATGTATATAAGCAGTCATATTTGGTTCTTTTACAAACTCAAGACACTGTCCAATTCAATCTATATACAAGAATATAGGAAATAAAAGTTACATTTCTCTACAAGTACATCAATCCCTAAGAACATTCTACTTTATAGGAATGTAAAAGCAAGTAAGTAAAAGCTGTTGCGGATATATAATTTATGATTTTGATGATAACAAACATTCATTATTTCTCTACGATTGCCTTATGTGCTAACATTTCAGGTCCACTCGATCAGACTGCAATCTGGAACCAGCTCAAGATTGGGTAGACTAGATCTATGTCAGTTTGTAATCGTTTTCCTTTCCTTGAGTCTGTTGTATTTGGTGTGGCTATAACTTGGTAGAAATTCTCTTGCTCCCTATATGATTTCTATTTTTGGTAACATCGTCCGGGATGATATTAATATCGGCCTGGACGATCAGCCCAAAATCAAAAACCCTAATTAAGGCATCCTCTTTAAGGTAGCCATCAATAGATCGGCCTGGACGATAATCTCAATTCAGAAAGAATCAGCCGTCATAATCAGTTTAGGAATTCTTTGTTTTAGGAAATTGGCCAGGACGATATTATTGTCCTCCAGGACGATCTAACTCAATCATACCTAAATTGATCTGGTATCTTTGGAAAGCATTAATGGTTGATTGATACGATCACATTGTTTGGGATGATCGAATGATCGGCCAGGACGATGGCCTGAACGATTTACATCGGATAGCTTGTATTCATGGCGATGATCAAGACGATTAAAATCAGTTTTAAACTAATCGGCCAGGACGATCGTGAGATCGGCCAGGACGATGTAACCAATTTTCTTCTGATAGTCTCAAATCATCCCAGGCTAATAAGCTTAATTTGTACTAATAGGCCAGGACGATATGCCTATCGTCCTGGACGATAATGTCGGCAACTTGCATTAATGAGCTCGTTTTGAGAGCTTCTATTTAAGCTTTGGCATGGCACTTTGTAAGTGTCTTTGGCAGCCATTGGAGCTTCGTTCTTGGGGGGAAACTTGAAGAGAGAGCTTGAAAGGGAGAGAGGAAAGGGTGGAGTTTGAGAGAGGGAGAAGATCCTGTAAGGGGGGACTCAAGGGAGTGTGGAGGGGGTTCCACACGGTTGCTCCGGCAAACTTGCACCTTAGTACCATTGGATTCAAGGCTTGTCTCGAGGTAAGTTCACCAAAGAAGAAGTCTCTTTGGTGTCAAAGGACCCGGCAACTCTGCCGCACCGGGAGAGGTAGAAGTGATTTTGTAAGGGCTTCTCCGCCTAGTCGTGGGGGCTAAAGGAGAGACACTTGTGTTAGTGCAATACTTGGAGGGTGCCTCCAAGGAGTGGACGTAGGTCAAGGTTTGATCGAACCACTATAAATCCGGTGTGTTCTTTCTTTATTAATTCCGCACTTTAATTTCCGCATCGTTGGTTTTCTATGTGGTGATATTGGTTTTACTTTTATCTTTGGTTTTAAAGTTTTCCAATTCACCTCTCTCTTTTAAATTAGCTTTGGGCCAGTTCTATAGGGCCTAACATCCCTAACGAACTTTCAAGTGGTATCAGAGCGGTTTTCATAAAATAAGTTTTTAAAAACTTTAGAATTTAGATCCATGGTTAATATTTCTAATCGTATTTTTGTGGAAGGATATTTAATCACTAGACCACCATTGTTTGAAAATATTACATTTGATTTTTGGAAAATTCGCATGTCTACCTTTTTGCAATCAATTGATTTTTGCATGTGGCGTATGATTTTAACTGGTTATTCATCACCATCACGTATTATTAATGGAATTAAATCTGATATTCCTTTTAATCAATGGAATAGGGATGAACGAATGGATGCTCAATTAAATGCAAAATCTTTAAATTGTTTTTTCTGTGCTTTAAATTCTGATGATTTTTTGTTAATTATCACGTGCACTACTGGTAAGGAAGTTTGGGATAAATTGCACACCATATACGAAGGCTCTAATGAAATCAAGCAATAAAAGTTGAATATTTTAATGCATGATTTTGAAATGTTTTCTATGAAACCTTTTGAAACGATTTTAGACATGTATATAAGGTTTATTCAAATTACTACATCATTGCATGCCTTAGGAAAAGATTTTTTAAATTTTGAAAAAGTTAACAAAATTCTTCGTTGTTTACTTGAAAAATTCGATACTAAAGTTGTTATTATTTGTGAATCAAAAGATTTGAATGATTATTCTATTGATAATTTGATTGGCTCACTCATTGCCTACGAGCAAGGGTTGGGTCAAAGACTTTTGGATGCAGGTGAAACGATCGTTCTAAAAGCCGAAGATACGGAAAGAGAAAGATTAGTTGGTGATGATAGCAATGAATTATCAAGCAAATCACAAAGCTCACCAATGCATAAGCAAAAGTGGAAGAAAGGTAAAAGTGGTAAGGATGTCCATATTTCCTCTGACATTATTTGCTTTCGATGTAGGAAACCTGGACATATGTAGAATACGTGCCCTAATATAAGAATTCTCCCTGCAAAAGAAAAGGGAAAGGCAAAACTAAAGCTTAATTTGGAAAATAATGAAAAACACAAAATCTTATGGGCAGACATGGTGTCTGAAGAATCGGACCAGGAAAGAGATAATGGTTAAAAAGGGCTATTTGTGTTTCTCTTTCTTTTTGTTGGTTTTTGGTTTTCTTTTGTTTTATTTTTCTTTTTACTTATTCCTTTTTTATTATTCATATTTTTCTTTGATCCAACATACACACTCATTGTTCTAAAAATGAAAAATCTACTTCCTGTTTTTTTTAAATCTTTGGTAAATTTTGTTTGACTTCTCTAAATAGTCAAAGGAAGGAAAGTCATTATTTTTTTTCTCAATCTCTATTTTCTAAAAGAGGTTATCCTACTTTTGATTTAAAATCTATTTCATCTTTTTAAATTAGTTTTTGAAACAAATTTTTTTTCCTCCCTATGTATTATTTATCGCATAGGAATCTTTTGCAAGTTGTTAAATCTAACTCATAATTTTCTTAATCAAGAAATTCGCTTTGTCACTAAGATGGGTTTTCCTTTGTTTTTAAGATTTAATAAAGGAAGCATTTTAAAAAAAGATTGGCCAATGATGCCAAAAATAAAAGATGCGCAAAGCGCCAAATTGAAAAATATAGAATACACAAAGTGTATCAAAAGATGCGCAGTACGCCAACCAATTGTCAAGAGGCATAAAATGATCCCACAAAAAGTTAATGCTTACCATTCTTATTCTTCTTAAAAAACTTAAGAAAACCCTTGATACTTTCGATACTTGACTTTGAAAATTTTGATTCTTGATTCAACAATTCGTGCATTGATCTTCTATTAGATATATTTTATGGAAGGAGTTTTTGAAAAATAATTGTTTATTTCTCTAATTTATTTTATGATTTAGATATTGAATTAAAAAAATTTTGAGCCTTTTTAAAGAACTTGAGTTTGGATTATCGGATTTTGAATTTCTAACCTTTACTGGGATATGCATTGTCAATTTAATTATACTAAAATTTTTGATTAAAACTAAGAGGTAACTTTCTCATTTTAAGAATATTTTTTTCACTAGATCAGGGAATGTTTTTTGTCTTTTGTTCATTTTATTTTTTGTTTGTGCCTCCTCTCTTTTTGATAATGTCAAAGGGGGAGAACGTTTTGTTGAATTTTTGTACTATTAACGTATTGTTGAATTTTTATACTGTTGTCGTGTTTGTATCTTGTTTTCAAAAAATAAAAAACAAAAAAATTTCATCTCCCCTATTTTTAAAAGTGTTATTCTAGTGAGGGGGAGATTAGGAGAAATTATTTTTTTTTAAATTCAAATTGAATTGTTTGCCATCATCAAAAAGGGGGAGAATGTTGCGGATCTATGATTTATGATTTTAATGATAACAAACATTCATTATTTCTCTATGATTGCCTTATGTGCTAACATTTCAGGTCCACTCGATCAGACTGCAATCTGAAACCAGCTCAAGATTGGGTAGACTAGATCTATGTCAGTTTGTAATCTTTTTCCTTTCCTAGAGTCTGTTGTATTTGGTGTGACTATAACTTGGTAGAAATTCTCTTGCTCCCTATATGATTTCTATTTTTGGTAACATCATCCGGGACGATATTAATATCGGCCTGGACGATCGGCCAAAAATCAGAAATCTTAATTAGGGCATCCTCATTAGGGCAGCCGTCAACAGATCGGCCTGGACGATACTTGTATCAGCCAGGACGATAATCTCAATTCAGAAAGAATCAGCCGCCATAATCAGTTTAGGAATTCTTTGTTTTAGGAAATCGGCCAGGATAATATTATTGTCGTCCAGGACGATCTAACTAAATCATGCCTAAATTGATCTGTTATCTTTGGAAAGCATTAATGGTTGATTGATACGATCACATCATTCGGGACAATTGAATGATTGGCCAGGACGATGGCCTGGATGATTTACATCAGACAGCTTGTATTCAGGGCGATGATCAGGATGATTGAAATCGGTTTTAAACTAATCGGCCAGGACAATCGTGAGATTGGCAGGGATGATGTAACCAATTTTCTTCTGATCGTCTCAAATCGTCCCGGGCTAATGAGCTTAATTTGTACTAATCGGCCAGGACGATAAGCCTATCGTCCTGGACGATAATGTCGGCAACTTGCATTAATGAGCTCGTTTTGAGAGCTTCTATTTAAACTTTGGCATGGCACTTTGTAAGCGTCTTTGGCAGCCATTGGAGCTTCGTTCTTGTGGGGAAAACTTGAAGAGAGAGCTTGAAAGGGAGAGAGCTTGAAAGGGAGAGAGGAAAGGGTGGAGTTTGAGAGAGGGAGAAGATCCTGTGAGGGGGGACTCAAGGGAGTGTGGAGGGGGTTCCACACGGTTGCTCCGGCGAACTCACACCTTAGTACCATCAGATTCAAGGCTTGTCTCGAGGTAAGTTCACCAAAGAAGAAGTCTCTTTTGTGTCAAAGGACCCGGCAACTCCGCCGCACCGGGAGAGGTGGAAGTGATTTTGTAAGGGCTTCTCCGTCTAGCTGTGGGGGCTAAAGGAGAGACACTTGTGTTAGTGCAATACTTGGAGGGTACCTCCAAGGAGTGGACGTAGGTCAAGGTTTGACCGAACCACTATAAATCCGGTGTGTTCTTTCTTTATTAATTCCGCACTTTAATTTCCGCATCGTTGGTTTTCTATGTGGTGATATTGGTTTTACTTTTATCTTTGGTTTTAAAGTTTTCCAATTCACCTCTCTTTTAAATTAGCTTTGGGCCAGTTCTATAGGGCCTAACATCCCTAACGAACTTTCAAAAGCAGTTATGCAATTATGAGTGCATTGTGATCAGTTACAAATGTAGGAAAGTAAAGACAAAAAAGTAAAGTACACGGCCCTCACTTATTCACTCTGCTCTTAGGTGCACTGACAAAAAATAAATATGCATGCTATAATTTACATAAAAGTTATCAAACAAACATAGGTGTCCTCTAGGCAAGACACCCATAAACAAACCACAACAAACCACCGGCCTAGCCTAGGCTAAAATTAGTTTTCCTAACAAACCATCTAAGTGTGTGAAAAAGGCTATATGGTTTGGAATTATTGTTTGAATTACAAGTATTATTAAGATTTATCATTAAAGGCCAAAAGGGAATTTTTTTGAATATTAAGTAGTGTGTATTTGAATTTTAAAATATTCCAATTTTAAATATTAAAGTTGTTTGATTTAATTTTAAAGAACTTATAGATTGATAACCCCTTAAGTGAAAGGAGATATGAAATTATAAGTCCTAAGGCTTTAAAAATGAACGTCTGTCCTCTATGTAGGATAGATGATCATATGATAGCCTCCAAAGTTTATTAGAGAGAGAGAGAGAGAAAGGGACATTATAATCCAATACCACGTACCCTCTCGAAGCAAACTAGTACGTCGTATAAGGTTGGTATATTATTAATTTGTTTGAAGATCACTTAATCCAAATGTGTTAGTTCCTTTCTAAAAGGAGTCGTGTATAACATATATGGGATCTTTTTTTTTTATTTAAGCATTAAGGCCCTTTAAAATCAGGATGCCTAGAGCCCTCCAAAAGGAATCAAGCTTTAGGGAATGAAGACCTTAATTCACTTTAATCTAAATTAATAATTAAATTTAATTGATTAAGTTAAATCTTAATTAATCAAGTTATCAAATTAATTTAGTTTAAATGAATTAAAATTTAATTTAATTTTTTATGAATTTTATTATAATATTTAAAATTTTTAATCATTTATTGAATTTTAATAAATTTAATTAAAAAATAATGATTTATTAAATAATTTAAAATAGAAAATTATTCTAAAATTTTACTTTAATTGGATAGATTAACTTCTAAATTTTATTTGAATTAAAATGAATTTCTATGAATTTTATGATCTTATTTGTTATATTTTAATTATTTATTAATAAGATATGAATTTTTAATGAAATAATAATTAAATTTATTTAAAATTTTTATTTTAATTTAAGATGTTATTCTCTGGTTTTATTTAATTTTAAATGAATTTATAATGAATTTTGGGATTTATTTATTATAGTTAATCAATTATTTATGAAAATTTTTAATTAATGAATTTTAATTAGAAAATTATTTAAAATTTAATTTAATTTGTTTTTTATTTTTATTTAATTTTTAATGAATTTATTTTATATTTTTAATATTATATGAATTTTATAAAATTTTATTGAATTTTAATGAATTTATTTAACTACAAGAAAATTGGGCAATAGCGATAAAAAATTTAGAGACAAAAAAAATTTGGTCGCTAAAGATATATTATTTAGCGACAAAAAATTAGTTAGGCCTCTAAATAATAAGAAGTTTGATATTAGCCATAAAAAAAAAATTGGCCAGTAATTTTGTCGCTAAAAATCCAGATAATCTTTTTCTCATATATATACTTGTTATTGTAGTGACTAATTATTCTTTTTAATTGTGTACATAATCGTATGCTTCGTAGATATGTCAGGGCTATAAGGGGATAACACCTCCTAATGGGGTTCGACCTGCCCAGTCAGGTCGCGGGGTCAAGGGGCAGCGCCCCTGCAAGGGTTTTCGGGGGCAGCGCCCCCGGAAAATTTTTTGATTGCAATATATTTTTAAAATTCAAATTAATAAATAAAATAATTAATTTAACTTAATATTTATATTTTATGATGATAAATCTAATAATTTTTTGATGAAATAAATTAAAACATATATTATTTAAATTTTATCAATTACTTATTTAAATAAAATTATACATATACCAAAACTACTCTCACGATCGATCTCAGTCTCATGCACGCAACTCCTCTTTTTCGCTATTTGCCCTAGATACCTCCTTAGTGACGACGACCTCAAACCGCGCCAACTGCAATCGCCAACTTCAAATCGACGGGTTTTCGGCCATGACCTCTCTTATTCTCGCGTTGATATGAGTTTCTTCACTCACAAGTCTTCGGAAAATACCGCAAACTCGCCTCCACCGGTTCCTTCTTCTCAGGTTTTCCCTAATACCATTCTTCCTATTTTAATTTCAAAATTTCTATGATATTCTTTATACTATGCTTGCCTCTTATTTTTATGGTATCATTCAAAATTATTGATTGTTATTGTTGCTTTAAGAGGTTAGGTTTGATTTTGAATGTCTGAGTTGAAAAGATCCAATGGCTATTTCTGTATTGGATTTAATATTTATGCTCTATGTAAAGTTTAAACAAATTCCCTCTAGCTGATCTTTGAAAACTTGCTAGAATATGCTTACAGTCAGAAATGTAAGTGGATTGAAGAATAAAATATCATTATTGTTGATTTTAAACGATGGTCCTGATTGCATTGTATTCCCCAATGTACTTTGATCCTGCAATTTTTAGCCTTTTATCAGGATCATTTGATCTTAATTTGATGGCTTATTATAAACCGATATTATTTTGTTAAAGCGTTAATGATTGGCTGCCAATCAGATAGAGTCGCATGGAAAGCATCGTCTGATTATGTAATTGAGGGTTTAAATTCCATAAAAAATTAGTAAAACTCCTCATAAACATGTCTATCTTAGTAGATCTGAGGCTCTATTGATTTAGCTTGTAGAGTACCATCAGATCGCCATAATTTTACGTTATGATCATTAATACATTAATAATAATTCTAGAAATACCTTTTGGGCACTTTTTGGGTTATTTATAAAATATTAATCACTAGAAGATTTAATTGAAGTGAATAATTCTTAGATATATTTTGCACATACCCAAAAATTTTCCACTCTGTTTGAATTCTTTAAAAGTTTCAAATGAAATTTCCAAGCTCATAGGTCATTTGGTCGATTATTTATTGAAATCAAGATTCATGTTCATAATTAACCGAGGATTTTTTGAAATTTATTATAAATCCATTTTAAATCTTAAAATTTAATATAATATATCAAAATGATCAAAATTAAAAGCTTAACATAACTAAAATAAAATTTTCTTAGAAGGGCCATATAGCCCATGATCCATCGATTTCCTACGGTAGCACTCTACTTCCCAACTCGCTATGTAATTAATGACATTAACAGAAATCTACAACCTGTTATTTATTGAAAATGTGAACATATATATAAAAGACATCCATATTAAAATGTTTAAATTTCAAGCATATGAAGATCAAATTTTCTTGCTACTTTTTTTGTTATATTATGTTTAATTAATTTTTTTATATAGAAAAAATCGAATCAAACTGTCAAAATCATTCGATGTTGAAGGTCATTCACCAAATGGGCACAAAGTCCCTTGTAGCTCATTTATATGACTAAGTATCTATAATATTTTAGTTATTTAAATTTTGAAAACTATTAATTTGTGATATATATTTTGTTATGGTTTAGAAATTAAGTAGGATTAATTTATACAAGGAGGAGTTTATAAAAAGTCCCTTGTGCTGCAGACTATGACTTGCGTCTGCACATGTTTTGATGAATCCACCAGGAACCTCACCTATTAAGGATTTACAGAGATGTTGTACCTTTTATATGCTCCATTTTTATGTCCAATCAAGGAGCTGGGAATGATGCTTGAGGAGAAGAGATTTTCGTTCTTGTAAGAACATGAATGGATTTATCATGAATCTTTTTTAGATTAATTTTGTTTTCCATAATAGTGCTTTCACCTCAATATTCTTTCTGATGCCTAGCTCCTCTTTTAAATGATCTCCTGTCTTTGGCTCTAAAATCACTGGTTGAACTCTATGACAGAACACCTTAATTGGATAAAATTAACCACTAAGGCTTCAGAGCAGGTAGACCATTGTAGCATCAAAATTGACCATTTATCAGTTACTCGATTGTAGACCTGCGAATGAATTGCTGCCTAAGTAGCAAGAGCTTTAAGTTGTGGTTTGCCTACATAAATGTTTTCTCCCTATGTGTTTCTGCAGAATAATTACTGCTGACCTAAACAGCGTAGTTATTATATACCTAATTTATTTTTGTTATTTGTAGGAGGCTGGTGTTTTCTATGCCTTCATAGAATTTGAAGATGCTGTTGGCGTTCATAATGCATTGATGGTTTGTTAAGTTTTGCTTATTTTCCCTAATTAGAGTAGCTTTGGAATAACTTCGCAAAATACTTTCATTGAACATTACTACAAGTTTGATGTAAACAATTTCACAGAAACTTAATGAATTTGTTTTGGAAATTGGTTTTATATGCCATTAAATTTTAGAAGCTATATGTTCCCTTCTTTGATTGGCATGCAGCTTATGGATAGCGAGAAATTAATTTAGCTTGCTTTTTGAGTGTATGTGCACGTGTGTCTGCATATTTATTTTCTTATGATAGCTATTTATTTTTTAAATTATCGATGGGGTCAACTTTTCTAGTCTTTTAATTGGTTCTTGTTATTTGTAGGCTAGTCCAGTGCTGCTGAATGACAGGATCATTCATGTAGAGGGTAGGAGACCTAATAGTGGTGCTTCACAAGGCGGAAGTAAGTTCCTTACTTTCATAGAATTTATTCCTTTCTTTCTTTCCAGTGAAATGGCTTTCCCGATATCCATTATTACTCCATGGCCATGTAGTTAGTACTAGTGTTCAAGATTTAGATTAGCCAGAAAGATTAGATTTCTAGCTGTTTAAGATTCTTGCTATTCATACCTGTGATTTAGGCCTCCTTTGGGGCGGCTTTCGTATTGCTTCTTAAAACAAATTTTTAGTATAAAAATTAAAATTTTTGTATTAAAAAGTTGCTATAGGAACAAGGAAAACATAGCCCAAGAACAAGGCGATTCTTCTCAATGGCTCCATTAGCAACACTGATGGTTCACTTATATTGAGATTGCTGAGTATGAGATGGCAATTATTAGTTGTCTGCACTTCTTGATGCCTTCCGAGAGGATCAGATTGGGGCAATTTTTAATTTGTAGTATCTAAGCTCTGCAAGTCTTGATATTTCATCAGCTAGAGGAAGAGTTGCTACAGGAGGTCTTGAAGAAAAATATTGTTTTATTTTTAGCTTGAATTCAAGTCAATTTTGTGTAAAAATGTATTGGATTAACTATATTCACTTGAACTGCGGGCTTACTACTAACTTTTATTGTTTCTTTTAAATTTGTTCTTTTGTTGAATGGAAGAATGAAAAATGTAAAGAAAATTATTTTTTATGTAATAGTTTTTTGCATTATATATATATATATATATATATATATATATATATATATATATATATATATATATATATATATATATATATATAT
The DNA here is from genome assembly GCA_016618105.1 of Dendrobium huoshanense. Classification (NCBI taxonomy): domain Eukaryota; kingdom Viridiplantae; phylum Streptophyta; class Magnoliopsida; order Asparagales; family Orchidaceae; genus Dendrobium; species Dendrobium huoshanense. The sequence goes on along the minus strand of CM028351.1, from coordinate 35,157,407 downwards.
ATATATATAATTTGTGTTATCCTTTAGCAGTGGTTTTAACACTTCCTAAAAGCACTGTTGTAGCCTTCCTGAAGCTTTATTCATGAAACCTTTGCTAAAGCCTTTGTAGCGAACGCAAATACAGCGGAAAGGTTATTTTTTTACTAGTGATATATGCTTTTTATTATTGTTACCTCAAGTTAATAAAATGTGTTATTTCTCTATTATGAAATTTATCTAACTAGTTGCAATATAAAGGAGTAATGGATTGATCTTAATTGTTATATCCAAGGTATAATAATTGGATAATATTTTTTTTTTTGCTAAATGTCATAACTTTTATATCTAAAAATATATGTCAAAACTTCATGAAATTATAGGGGCATGTGATTTATTAGGTTGACCATTTTGTGACCAATTTTTAATTTGGTCGCTATAGGAAAAATATAATAAATAAAATTAATTATTAAAATTATTAAATAGCATCCAAATAAATATTCATTAGCGTCTAAAAAAATGGTCGCTAATATGTCCAATTTTAGTGACCAATACTAATTAGTGGTCGCTAATTTAGCAGCCTAAAAATTTTTTTGGTCGCTAAAAGCCTCAGCGACGAGGCTACTGCGACAAATCAGCGACCCAAATATTTTTTGTCGCTATTTTCTTTAGCGTCCAATTTAATTTTTTTAGCGACCAATTTTATTGGTCGCTAATTACCTATTTTCTTGTAGTGTAATTGAAGGCTAATTAAGGTTATTTAAAGGTTTAATTAAAATTTAATGAAGTTTGAGTTTGTATTTTGATTTTGAATGATTGAATATTTAATTTAGTCTTGATTAGGATTAAATGAAGTTGATTATAGATTTTTTTTAATGAATTTTATTTCATTTATTTGGATTTATATAAAAAAACATGACCCTTAATGAAGGATCACCTAAATCTAATAGTTGTTTGTAGGTTGATTAATGTCAAATCAAGGTGAATTTAATCAAAAGGAATATGATACTAGTTTTCTATGTTTATATTTTCTCCCAAAAGGGATGTGTGTAGTTCTTCATAGATTGACTAAATTAGCTAGGACACACCTTAATTATTGTCCTTAGTGTCACTAGGATATGGGATTGAAATCAAGTTCTACTAACCCTTTGAAAACTATTTATAATTACATCACAAAAATCATGAGCAATAAAAATAGGTGTTCTAATGTTCTATGGAATTATTCATGGTAAATTATTAGGCTATGGACCATAACATAATATATGGACCTAATAATTTACTATGGAGATATGGCCATATCAAATTGAGTTGACAATATTTAGAGATGAAAGAAACATCTCCAAGTATATTTCCACTCAATTTGATATCTTAATTATGTATGATTTGATGATTATATATGTATATACATAACTATATGCATATATAACATAACATTCTAAAACAAGTAAATTTTATAAAAATCATACTTAATTAGTAATCCAAATCTATTTATCAGTAAAAGAGAGACTCTTATTGATTCCATAGAACCCTATCATGCATGAATTAGATTTTTAATTGAGTTACATTTGAATTTACAAAAATTTAGGTCAAATCATGACCAAGACTTTTGTAAATTCAAAAACAAAGATCTTTGCAACAAATGGACTTAAAAAGATTAAGGTAGCTCAACATTAGACTCTATTATGCCCCTATTAAATTTCAACTCAAAATAATTTATATATTTTTATTAAAAAATATAATTAGATTTTATGTATTTATGAAATAATTAATAATACACTAGTCAAAATATTTTTATTATATTTTAAAACAAACTAGATAAAAAACAAAAAAGAATGAGCCCAAGAACTCTAAAATTTGATTAGAAATGAAATTCTTGTGTAATTTTGAATTTCTAGATAAGTTTTGAATTAAAATAATGTTTTAATAAACCGGGTCAAATGACAGTGCTAACTCGGGCTGACATTTTACACGTGGCACAACAGGGTTCACTGATGCGAAAGGTAGGCGGTCAAGCGGGTCCCTCGACTTATCCAATGGATAGAACTTCTGGACTGTTAGATCCATTAGAGCATGGATCTAACAGTTTGGATCAAAATTGCAATTTGATTTGGATTCAAAAGGAACAGACATATGAGATCAATCCCGTGGTTTAAATCCAAAGTATGGATCTGGTCGGATGAAGATCTAAACAACCCGCAGTCTTAAACTTGTAAACCAAACATGGATATAACTTGATCAGAGCCGTTGGTCTATAATGGCATAGATCCAATGGTTGAGATTAAACCCATGGGATTGATTTCATTTCAGAATGATCCATAGGTCAGAATTAATCCTGTAGGTTTGACGAAGGGATTGGATTTAGTCGGACAAAGATTTAGCTAAAATTGGTTCTGAGAGATTAAATAGAGTCACGGATCTGAGGCCATCCTAACCATTGATCTAAAAGAAATAGATGTAATAGTCAAAGAGTCAGCTTCAACCTCTGCCAACCCCTAAACCCTAGGCTTATTTTTTATTTTGTTTTCACAAAATACTCAACCAAATGAATTAAGACTTTGAACAGAGTTTTAATAGAGTCTAAAGAGTAGTGGGGAGTTATTTGTAAGCCATTTGATGCACTAATTAGAATCCTAATTAAGAGCCTAGATAAATACCTAGGGTTTAGATTTTACTGAAATAAAATCAATGGATTTGGATGATTTAAGCATGATTGAATTTGTAGATCATCCTCATGTTTTTTTCTTGAAGACCTCGAGCTCGAAGGAGGCTTCCACATAGAGGTGAAGTGATTGAGGCAGAGTTAGCTTTGGCCTTGCATCCTTCTCACCGCCGGTGAGCTCCAAATGATGGGAAACTGATGGAAAATGGAGATAGATCTTAATGAAATCAAAATGAAACTCTAAACACTCTAGGGAATGCCTGGAATGGGAGTTAGGTCCGAATGACTAAATCCCATCCCATTTTCCCTATGCAGTTGTTTGGAGCCAAAAGGAACAGTCTGGATTGCTCAAGAAAGTCACATGGATGGAGGACATCTATCCCAAACTGTTATAGGACCAGGGGAGTGGTTGTACTAGTGGAAAGGGCATATTTTCCTTCTCACTTGGAGGGGGACCACTCGAGTTGGCTGAGTTATTTGGAATCAAACCCAAGGCGGGTTAGGTTGGGTTGAGTCCATAAATGCTTCTGAAAAGCTTTAAGATAGCTAGATAGGTCTGGTTTAGGCTAGTGAGTGAAATAGAATGGGTTTGACCATGAAATCTCTCTTCAGTTCTTGTTGATTGTTTAACTAGTCAATAAGGGTCAAAGCTACTAGGTTGAGTTTAGGTGTGGTGTAGAGTCATTTGGATTGAAGCATGGGTTTAGCTTAAGCAGGGTTGATCATGGGAATGGTTTTAAAGCTTAAGTTGATTGGTTTGACCAGTTAACCTTAAGCAATAATGATAGGATTGAATGTAGATGATGTTTTGGTGTAGATTTGATGGTATGAGAGGTTTGGGAGTGTGGATTTAATGTATAAGAAAAGGAGTCCATATGTTATATGGTTTGATCGTGCTTGGGGAGTTGACTGAGTTAACCCATGATGGTTTGACTTAAAGCATGTTTGGGAAATATTTGAGCTATATTATGAAGTTATTTTGATATAATATAATGGTTGATTGAGTAACATGCAAGAATTGGATCAAAGTAGATTGGATTTGACCAGGTTTAGTCCAATTGAACATGTCAATTGGTGACTAGATCAAGGTGATCAACTGCATTCAACTCACTGGAGAATGATTCAAGAGATTTTTGGTGAAGTTCAGGACAATTGGAAATTAACTGGAGATGATCAAAGTGTATCTAATCAATTGAGCTAGCTTGAGTAAATCAGGATGATCAATCACATGCTTTAGAAAGCTAGTGATTTAGAAATTGATATATGAGACTTTAATGAAATGATTTAGATATTGACTTAAATCTAAGGATCAGTATACTACACTAGGTAGTAGGTTGGGGTTCTTAATGAAGTGAACTTGGATCTTAATTGAGGTCAGGGTATGAGTGAACTATAAGAGGCCATGTATTCGAGTATGTGACGGCATTACAAGACTATATGAGATAAAAGTTGATTGAACACAGAATGTATAATTGAGATCTAAGATTCATAGGATCATTGATGGGTTGAATGCAGGCCATTGACTGAAGATTAGATGTATGCAGGTTGATTAGAATATATTGAATTCAGACTATAAGGTTGAGTGAAGTTCTAATTGAAATGATTAATTAAATGCTGACTTGAATGAAATATGGGTTAGTGATTATAGATTTGATCTAGGGACTAGATGATTAATTTATAGGCTATATAGTTGAAGATCAGATGATTAAATTATTGATTTATTGATTGAATGGGTATAGGTAGAACTTAATGGTTGATTTAGATTTGGTGAAGAGATTAACAAAGCTATCAACCATTAGAGATATAGCCAGGAGTTTAGAAAGCCCTGATGAAATCATACAAAAATGAGGTCAACAATGACTATCATGAAATTCTTCAACTTTCCACCACTAGCAACAAGTTTCATATCTTAACCTTAAATACTGATTTCAATTGGAGCCCTATTAATTAATATTTAAGACACACCAATGCCACTTTTCATGATGATTCCTCTAGTTTATTAGTAAAGATGCTAGGATTATCCAACATGTCCTTAGAACTTCTATAATTCCCAAAACTGGTTATCGTATTCACATTACTCTGTTATTCTCCATCACCACTTATTGTATAATGGCTCATAGGGATTTCATGATACTGATCTTCTCTTCTGATACATTGAACATCTGACTAATACTAGGGATCCCATTCATAAGAGAAAACTAAATCTGTCCCTAGAACACATCATTGCCTATATTCTTGAAACTAAGTACAACCTACAGTATCCTACCCCACCAAATTATCAATCCGGCCTTTTACACCAATAGCTCCTTCCACATCCTTCACAACATTGGTCTCCATCTAGAGCACCAGGAGGCTGAGGGAGTAGAGGAAGAAGATATTCCTAAAGTTATTCCAATCTGCCATTAGTCACAGTTGGTGGATAGATTTGACTAGTGGGAGTCTAGGATTGACTCCAACATAATTACACAGGAGTAACAACATGCAATAGATGTTCATCATTTTAATGCCTATGTAGCCCAACAACAGTAGCAACATGACCATGATATGGTCAGGTTTGGGGAGTAATTTTCTTCCATTCACAATCTCTTTTAGCCACCACAACCACCTCCTTCACCTGATCAGGGTCCTTCGTACCTGTAGATTGCTTGGTGTTTTTGTTCGATGCTTGTACTAATGTTCTTTATGTATATTATTCTATTTTTTTTATATATTTTTTTTCCTTTTTGTGATGTCAAAAGGGGAATTAGTTGCTTATGTTATTGTTAGTGTATGTTTGACTTATTTTAGTGTAATTTATCGTGTATTATTTTTATTTCTTTTTTTTTTGTTATGCCTCTATTTAAAAAAAATGTGATTTGAAATATTCCAACAATAATATTTTTCATCATAAAAAAGGATGAGATTGTTACAAATATGGACCCAAGTACAATGATTTTGATGATAACAAACATTATTGTTTCTCAATTATTGCTTTTCTTGCATATCTGTTTTATTTACCTAGCTCACTAACCTTTTAGATCCACAAGTTCACTTAAAATGTCAATCAGCTTAAGATCAAGTAGACTAAAATTGAGTCAATCTTTAATTTCTATTTGAATGCATCTTTTACTTTTCCTGAGTCAAATGTACTATGATGGATCCTAAAACTAAGTTACCTTGCACACACACACATTTAGGGGGAGAAAATTAGTGAGTTTGAAATTTTTAGTTTTTGATTATATAGTATAGGATGATTTTAAATCATCCTAGATGATCAGTTAAGAATAGAAACCCTAATAAGAAAATTTGGGTCATATAAACTTGCTTAAGCAAATCATCCTAGATGATACTCCCATCATCCCGGATGATACACTAATCTCAAAAACTAACTACCAAACTCATTTAGGCAAGATTTTTATCTCTCAAAATTGTATTAATCGTACATGACAGTCCTAGACAATTTGTATCAATCATTCTTAAATTGATCAGATGATTAAGGAAAATAATTAAGGTTAGATTGATCGATCATATCAATCGAGATGATCGCAGGATCATCCAAGACGATCAATAAGAAAAACCTTAGTCTTCTCCTAAATCTCTTAGATGTTCTGAACTATCTACTTGATGATAATATATGATTTTGATCTAATTATACAGGACAATCTAGGAATCATCATGGACAATCAATTATATTTCCTTATAGTCATGATATATCTCCTGGACATCCTGAACTATCAGCTGGATAATAATGTGTGATTTTGAACTAATCATAATGGATGATGTGCCAATCATCCTAGATAATTAGAATAAACATTGTGTTCTAATAGTACAACAAACCCAAATTGTCCTGGATGATCTTTGCTGGCAAGTTGAAAATTCGGGCATTTTTTAAGGTTTTCTATTTAAGCTCTCTCAATTTCTTATGATAATATATTTTAATATTGTCTTGAACTGAGAGAGCTTTGAGAAGGAGAAGGAGAGCTTGGGAGAGAGGGAGAGAGAGAGGATCTTATGAGGGGGAGTTTGTGAAATGTTCATAAAGGTTGCTCCAAGTAAGGATTCAAGTCATCTTCTCCAATCATCCTTGACTCCTTGGTGGCTCTAGGGAAATCTTCATCAGTACTAGATCAAGGTTCTTACCTACTTTAGGAGGAAGCAAAATGAGTTGGGGTTATCTTCCTGCTTTAAAAGGAAGAAAAAGGAGTCTAGGTTGTCTACCTCACTAGTGTCAATAAAAAGAGTTTATAAGTGCTTCTCCACCTAACTGTGGGAGAAAAAGGAGAGGCACTATAGTTTTAATGCAATACCTGGAGGAAAGGCTTCAAGGAGTGGATGTAGGTCAGGTTGACTGAACCACTATAAAAATATGATATGTTCTTTCTATTTTACTTCTGCACTTTATTTTTTGCACATTAATTTTCTATGATTGATTGCATGGTTAAAATCTCTTGTTTAATTTGTTAATCACTTCCACATCACTGGTTGATCTTATTTATTTTAAAATATTCAAAAATCTTTTAAAAGGATTTTTCTATTTGCTTAAGAATTTTTAAAACTACCAATTCACCCCCCACTCACTCCTGGTTAGCCTCGGGCTAGTTCATAAGGGCTTAACAACCCTAACAAAATTTCACTCCCATCCCTATTTTGATCCATGGAATGGAGAGAGTTATGAAACCAATCCTTTTTGAATTTTCTTGCTATTTTGTAAGCCTTTGGGTTGGATGAAAGTCCAGCCTATTATGTTTCAAGGTTTGGAGAAAGTTCACCTTTAAATTATAAAATTAAGATTTTTTAAAGTTTAACTTGAAATCTACACTATCACATACGACCCTACAACGCTTCCTTGTAGTCCAGTATATGTTGTGAAGATTTCAATTTCTCTCAAATTCAAAATAAACCTTTTCATTCTATCATTATATTCCAGGTTGTAAATCCTACAACTCGGCATATGTTATAGAATACAAGGTCCGTTATGATTTTCCAAATTTGAATTAAAAAAAGAATTAAATTTCAATTCTTTCCTTCAATTTCAAAAATTCAAAACTTGAATTAATGGATGACCAACTATTCTTTGATAAAGGTCTAACTTGTGAGCAGATTGATATGGCAAACATAATTCAATTTAGTTTGGGTTTCAGTACTGTGAGAAAATTTTCCTAAGGATGCTCTACTGTTCTCATGTGATTTTGCTTTATTTGTATTTTAAATGTCTTCTCAATTAAAACCATATAGTCGGATATTATACCGCCCAGGGGACCAGACTAATATCCTTCTATTAATTTTAGGGAAAGAAGACTATAATTCATTCTTCTAATCAGATGCAGCATAGGGAATATATAAATCATCTTTAAGAATGATTGGCATATTATCCTATCGACCCGATTAGACTAATGAATTATGAATTTACTTCCATTATCAAATATAGAAGATATTTGACCTATCCATGAGAGCAGATCAATTATCTACCTATCCTTTGATTATGGAAATAAATTTTGAAAATATAGATAAAGCAATGATCTACGTTCATAGATCTTTCCTCTACCTTAGAAAGGAATCTAAGATAGGGTTTAGATTATTCTAGGGTCTAGACTCCCTATAGGGGTTTAATTACATCTCCTAAGAGAATACTCTCATTTAAATGAAGACTAATTAATTTTAAAATTATATACAAATTTAACTAAATATTTGGGCTAATCTAAATTTTCATGCTCAGGCTTTAGATTATAATTTCGAACATTGAATTTAGAAGATTTAGAGTTGATTATAAAAAAGAATGTGCAGAGAGAAGTGTATACGATCTGGACTTACCACCTGCCTAGAGTGGGATGCCATCTAACAATCCTAATCATAATAAATCACCGATGAATGCAAGATTTAAGGTAGCTCTATCCTAGGAATCAAGGTTAAAGAATCTAAATCAAAGGCAGTAGAATATGTTTACAAAACCTAAAAATCTATATGAATGCTAATGATGCATGAAACAATTATATATGAAAGAGCATATTTTATTAATATAAAATTTACATGTTACATCCCAGGGCCTGACGTAAAGTAAAGGTGGTCAGGCCCCACCGACAACAAACCTGGGTTCTAAGCCTACAAGAGAATAGAATTAAATACAACTGCTTATAGTCTTCAGGCTCCAAGTCTTTTATGGAATTCCAAAAAGGAACATCCTCCTAGTGGAGGGTATTACTTTTTGGAGCCCCATTTGCACATGTATAAGTAGTTATTTTTAATTCTTTTACGGACTAAAGACACTTTACAGACTCGATCTATATACAACAATATAGAAAGTAAAGCATTACATTTTTCTTTATAAGTACATCAGATCCTAAGAACATTCTACTTTACAGGTAAAAACGTAGGAAAGTAAAAGCAGTTATATAATTATGCATGCTATGAGTGTGTTGTGAACAGTTATAAATGCAAGAAAGTAAAGATAGAAAAGTAAAGTATATGGCCCTCACTTATTCACTCTGCTCTCTGGTGCACTGATAGAAAAATAAATATGCTTGCTATGAGGCACAAGAAAGTAAGCAAACACATATGGTTACGTGCCATTTAGGCAAGACACCCGCAAACAAACCACAACAAACCACCAGCCTAGCCTAGGCTAAAGTTGGTTGTCCTAGCAAACATCTAAGTGTGTGAAAGAGGTCGTGTGGCTTGGATAGGTCCTATAGGAATTACTATTTAAATTACATGTACATTATTATGGTTTATTTATTAAAGGACAAAAGAGAATTTAATTGTAATTTAAGTTGAGTGTATTTAAATTTTAATTTATTCTAATTTTATATGTTTGGAGTTATTTGATTTAGTTTTAAAGAACTTATAGATTGATAACTTCCTAAGTGCAAGAAGATATCAATTTATAAGTCCTAGGACTTTCAGAATGAATACCCATCTTATATGGAAGACAGATATTTATTTGAGAGTCCCTAAATTTTTATTAGAGAAGGAGAAGGGACCTTACAAATGCAATGTGACACACCTTCCCTAAGGAGTCGTGTATGCCACATAAGGTCGGTGTATTATTAGTTTTATTGAAGATCTCCAAATCAGAATATATTAGTGCCATCCTAAAAGGAGCCGTGCACAACACATAAAGGATCTCTTTGTTATTTATGTGTATTAAAAGGCCTTTTAAATTGAAATGCCTAAAGTCCTCCAAAAGGAATCAAGCTTTAGGCATAAAGGCCTTAACCCATTTAATCTAAATTAATAATCAAATTTTATTGATTAAAATAAATTTTAATCAATAAAAGTATCAAATTAATTTAGTTTAAATAAATTAGAATTTAATTTAATTTTTAAAAAATTTTATTGTAATATTTAGAATTTTTAATGATTTGTTGAGCTTTTAATGAATTTAATTAAGAATAAATTATTTATTAATGAATTAAAATTAGAAATTTATTATAAAATTTTATTTAAATTGAATAGACTAGTCTTTGAATTTTACTTAATTTAAAATGAATTTTAATGAATTTTAAGATTTATTTATTATTAAATTAATTATTTATAGAAAATGAGTTATCAAGTGAATTATTAATAAATTAATAATTAAAATTGTTTAAAATTTTATTTTTAATTCAAAATATTGTTCTCTAATTTTTATTTAGTTTTATTTTATTTTTTGTGAAATTTTAGAATTTATTTAGTATTTTTAATGAATTATTAGAGAAATTACTTAATTAATGAATTATTAATGGATTTTTAATTAGAACTTCCATGTTTCTAGTTTTGTTTGATTTTAAATAAGTTTATTTTATATTTTTGGATTTATTTAAATTTTTTATGAAATTTAAGGTATTTATTTAAATAATTTTTAGTTAAGGATTGATTAAGGTTTAATGAAATTTAATGGAGTTTAGATTTTATTTTTGATTTTATATGATTGTAGACTTGATTTAGAATTGATTGAAATTGAATGAAATTGATTTTGGATTTTTCTTTATTTTATTTTATTTATTTAAATTTATTGAAGATTAAGACCCTCATAGAGGGATCACCTAAATCTACTAGTTATTATAAGATCGATTAATGTCAAATCAATGTGTATTAGATCATTGGGTACATGACTCTAGTTTTCTATGTTTGAATTTCATCCCAAAAAGGGATGTATGAAGTTCATCATAAATTGACTAAGTTGACTAAGACCAATCCTTAATTGTTGTCCTTAAATGTCACTAGATCATAGGATTGAAATCAAGTTATACTAACCCTTTGAATACTAATTTACAATCATATCAATACAAACATGAACGATAGTGCACTAAATCTATGAGAAGCATGAATTGATGAATTTCCAAGTATTAAGGTTAAACAATAACTTAATTATTTGGAAATTCAATCAAAGGAAAGTCATGATGGAATTACTCTCTAAACATTTAATATTCCCTGTTGAATCCATTATATAATGATAAATTTCTAGTTAAGGTTTAAAAAAGTACTTGAATGCATGCAAGTTGATTTAAAATTTATTTGTAACATAATTTTAAAATATAAAAACTATATATAAGTACTTATATACTTAGAAATTTAAATACTACTAAAATAAAGTTCAAATAAATATCAGAAAATTACTAGAGGTTAGAAATATACTCAAAGATATTCAAACCAAATTTTAGCTAAAAATAATTTATATATAATTAATTAAAAATAAAACATTGATTTTCTATATTAAAAATTAATTTTTGTTTAAGGCTTCGACTTATCCACGTTAGCGATGGGTAACAGCCATCGGATCCTCGCAGGTTCCAGTGGACGGCAGAGATCAGTCCAGCCATTTGATCTCATATAAGAGAGATCAGAGGGCGGGGATCAAATCCCGCCGTATGGAATAGAGGGCCTAGATCAAGCCAGATGGGGATTTATGCGTCGGATTCAAATACACGTTTAGATTTACATCAAAAAGGTGATATTTCATTCGTTGATCAACATATCAGTGGACAAAATTTTGTATAGTTCAAGCATGTCATGGCATAAACCCTAGATGATGAAGAATGGATCGTTCTTCCAAACGGCTGAAGAAAGCTTATAAAACTTTAAACAGAGATTTATCAAGTAGAATAGAATAATGAGGAAGTAATTTTTAGTTTAAATAATCGTTCTATGCGAAGTTATTTAAGTCTATTGTGAAATAGATAGGGTTTGAGATTTAACTTGTTATAATGGATTATTTTGAACGATTAAAGGCATGTTGAGCTTATTGATTGTCCTAGATTATTTCTTTAGAAGACTTCAAGGGCTGAGGAGGCCCGGATCTCGAACTATAAGCCTAGGATGGTCTTTAAGCTCGGTTTGGCCGGAATCTCACCGCCGACCACTTTTGATCGCCGGATTTTTGGTGGGGGAATATAAAGGAGATCTGGGAGAGCCAAAACAAAAAGAGAAATCACCTGGAGAGCTTGAGTGTAAAGAGAGAAGGTGGAGATCCAAATCAAATATTTTTTTGAGTCATTTGGCCAAATTCAATACATCAGGTAGAGCATGGATAGTTGAGATATGTTTGGAGGCTAGCTTAGATGTCTGACATGTGTTCTAGGTAGTTAGGGGGCAGAGAATCAAATGACAAGAGGGAAATCCTAGGTGTAAAGGGATTTTTATCCTCACACAAGCATTTGGGGATGCTTTGGGCCATTTGATTTAAATCCAAAAGGTTGGGGGATATCATAGGAAGGTTCTGGAATTAGTTTGGATAGCTGGATAGGTTTAAGATAAGTGTGATTATATTTAAGAAGTGTTTTGACCATGTTTCACCACTCTCTAAGCTTAGTTTGACCAGTCAACTTGAAATGTTGACTGATGAGGTGGCACCTAGGTGGCCCATGGCTGCTGGTTAGGTGTATTATAAAAGGATTGAGGTATAGGGGTTGAATTTTGAATGCATTTGATATATGAAAAGAGGTTTGACCAAACCATAGTGAGTTGACTTGATAAAACCAATCATAGATTGACTCAAGATAGGTTTGTGGCTAATTAAAGCATCCAATAGATCAGGATTAAGAATTTTAGACATTGATTTGATTGTATATAATGATTGGAGCCAAATAGGTCAAGTTTGACTAGACTTCGGTTAAGTTTACCAGGTCGAATATTAACTAGGTTAGTGGGTCAGAACTAGTCTAGATCACTAAGAAAGTGATTATAGGATTTGAATTGATTTTGAGTTGATTTGAAGGAAATTTGATGTTTGATAATTGATTGAACTAGCTTGAGCTAGCTCAATTGACCATCTTGATCAATCTTTGGTTCAAGAGTTTAAAGATGATAGATTTGGTGCAGGAAACTCCTAGTGATAAGATTTAGACCTTGACTAAGGTCAAAAGTAGCCAGTGCACTACTCTATATAGTTTACTAGGATGGGTTATTGCAGTGTGAGGCTGCAATAGCAAGTGATTGAAACTTGACTAAATGTTGAATACTGGAATGAGATGATTAAGTTCGATTGATTGAATAGAATTTATGGCTGATTGATTTATAAGTTGATTTGAATGCAGGTTGATTAGATTCTGATTGAATGTTGATTGAATATAGTTTATTGATTGAAGTTTTAATTGAATATGAGATTGATTGATGACTGATTATGTAGATGATTTAAGGACTAGAGTGAATGATTGATTGAGCACTAGATGGTTGATAATTGGATAATTATCAACCACTAGATGTTTGATCAAGAGTAGTGATAGGTCCTGATGACCTCAGACAAAAATGAGATCAACAAATGGACCCCCAATATATATGATGAACTCATGGAGTAAATTATACGTATTGGCGTTGATCGAAGTAAATCAATGAAGTTTTGGAGCTGGAGACTTGATTGAAAGATCAATTTTCATCAAGTAAAAACTGGTCCTAACTGAGAGATCGATTCTAAGAGAGGTGAAATTTAAACCTTAAGTGGGAGGTTGATTCCCATATAAAGGTGAGTGTTCACACGGGAGATCGATTACCAAATGAAATGGATTTAGAACATGACCGGTAGATTGATTATCGGAAAGGTGAAATTTAAACTCTGGCTGGAAGATTGATTTCCAGACAAAGCGAATAACCAAACGGGAGATCGATTCTCGAATGAGCGGATTTAGAACCTGGCCATTAGATTGATTATCGGAAAGGTCAAATTTAAACTTTAACTGGAAGATCGATTTCTAGATAAAGCGGATACCCAGACGAGAGATCGATTCTCGAATGAGCGAATTTATAACCTGACCAATAGATCGATTATCGGAAAGGTGAAATTTAAACTTTGACTGGAAGATCGATTTCCATACAAAGCGGATACCCAAATGAGAGATCGATTCTCGAATGAGTGGATTTAGAACCTGACCGATAGATCGATTATCGAAAACGTAAAATTTAAACTCTGACTGGAAGATCGATTTCCAGACAAAGCGAATACCAAGACGAGAGATCGATTCTCGAATGAGCGGATATAGAACCGTACCGATAGATTAATTATCGAAAAGGTGAAATTTAAACTTTGACTGGAAGATCGATTTCCAGACAAAGTGGATACCCAGACGAGAGATCGATTCCCGAATGAGTGGATTTAGAACCTGACCGGTAGATCGATTACCGGAAAGGTGAAATTTAAACTTTTACTGGAAGATCGATTTCCAAGCAAAGTGAATACCCAGACAAGAGATTGATTCTCAAATGAGTGGATTTAGAACCAAACTATTTGAATTCTATTGAAGATCAGTTTGCTGACTTTGCAGTTGGTCGTAAGCCTGGATCTTTTTTTATTTTTTTATATAACTTGAGGTTCAATTGATCCTGCAGATGCTTCTCTTTCAAACCTCCAAGCTCTTCTAATTTGAATTTAAAATTCAGTTATGGGATAAGATTATAGTTTACCTCGACTCGGAGTGAAAGTGGTTGTACTTCCAAAAGGATAACAGCCTTTATAGAAATGACTAAAGCAAATAGCATAGAGTAAGTTGGAGTTCTATATGTGGTTGTGGTATACTCACAAAAATTCAACAAACATCTTATGCTATTAACACTTGTTGTAGTTTAAGATTTTCTTAAACTCTGTACCAAGATTCATTGAAGTCCTCTACCAATCTATTTGCCCAAGGGTAATAGAAGGTCGAGTATCTCCAATTGATGTGGTGGTATATAGTAAAATTATATATTCTAAATCTTCTGAATGAAGGACCATTATTCAGAATAATCCAGGAAAGATTACCGAATCGGTACACAACATTGTCTTTGAAAAGGGTGTTAGAACTTGATGAGCTTTGACTTCTCTCAAAGGAAGAGTTCATCTTTTGCCCAAATTAGTGTATCACACAATCCAGTATGTACTTCTTCTATAGACTTTTGTGCTTTTGCTGTATTCAGATACTTCAATCACATCTGATCGAGTGATTTTCTGTATAGACCGTAATTGATCGGAATATAAGATATTATTCATCTTTGATCTAATATGGATTTTATTGCTCTTAAGGGAGCTTGTTTTCTCGCAAATATTTGATGAAGGGTTTTCTAGAATCCACCACTTCATCGTCAACTGCTAAAACAATTTTCACCTCAGTTGGGGGTTTTCTGTTTATACATCCAGAATCAGGGAATTTTGGATAACGTCACCTTCAAAATTTGTTTCAATAGATGAATGGCGTACTGTTGATAAGGAATCAGGATATCTTTCACTACTTTGTAAATTCTAGCTACCTGATTATTCAGAAGCCATGAATCTCCAAAGATTTTGGTCTCTTCAATCTAATTTAGAATTATCAAATTTAAACCGGTTATCACCGCCTCGTACTCAGCTCCATTGTTGGTACATGGCATTGACATATGGTAAGAGTAATACATCACACCTTGATCAGGTGTGATAAGTATTATACCAATTCTAGTTTATTCTGGGAAGACATCATCTAATTCTTCTTATCAACTGGAATGATTACCATCAAAATATAGAATTCTCATATGAACTTCTCATTTGATTTGAGTTTCAGGAGTTGTACATCCGGTAGTTCCTCATTTATCAGGTAATTATCTAGCACTGGGGAATATCATCTGATTTTGTTAACTGACTTGAAGTAATGCCATCAAAAGAGAATTCCCAGATGAACTTCTCATTTGACTTGAGTTTTATGATTCATTCATCCGGTAGTTCCTAATTTATCAGGTAATTATCTAGCAGTGGGGAATATCATCTGATGTTGTTAACTGACTTGAAGTAATGCCATCAAAAGAGAATTCCCATATAAACTTCTCATTTGACTTGAGTTTTATGATTCATTCATCCTGTAGTTCATCGTTAATTAGGTAATCATCTTGAGCTTGGCGAGTTGCTATGAAATCTACTATGACGAATCATTTCACTACTCGTAGAGAAACAAACATGATGTCAAACTACGATGGAACTGTCGACCAATTATCAAGGACCCAGATTAAATTCCTTAGAAGTTAAAATGAAACCTCCCTTATGTTTTTAAATTAAAACTTATTTCAAAAGATCGAATTAAGGAAAAGAAAATTAATATTTTCAGTTTCTTGCTTGATCTTTTATATCTAATAAAATATCAATGCATAGAAATAAATCTGGTATCGAGATTTTCAAAAATCAAGTATCAAGAAAAATATCTGGAGAAAATAGATTCTCTGAGATTTAGGATTTCGAAAAAGGAATCCCTTTAACTTATTTTATTTTTCGATGTATACTTTGAGCATCTTTTCGTTGCTTGGCATACTTTGGTTCATCTTTCATTTATTTATATCTGTTTGGCACACTTTGTGCATCTTTTATTTTACACATTTGTATGCATCTTCTCATTTTCGCGTACATTGCACATCTTTTTATATCTTGGCGCACATTGCACATCTTATATATATATAAATATATATATATATATATATATATATATATATATATATATATATATATATACATATTATCTTTCTCTTTTTTTTTAACAAAGGGGCTTCCTTTTAAAACTCTAAAATGAACCTCAGTTGTAGGATTATCTTCTAAACACAAGAGAAGAAGAATCGTTCTCTCATAAGGAGAAGAATTATCTACAAAGCGAATCCGAATTTCTTTGATTGAAGTGATAACTTGATAAGAAAAATTTTAGAATAGATCTATAGATATGCTGGTGATACTTATAAGAATAAAATTGCAGGAACTTTGACAATATTTTATTTCTAAGCTAAATTTACTTTTGATATAGGTTTATATTTAAAAATCTGCATCGACCCTCCAATAAGAGGGGGGAGGGAGGGAACATAGTCTTCTTTTTTTTTTTTTTAGTATTGGTCGTCGATAAATTCTTATTCTTTTGAACACTTGCTAAAGTCTCCTTCATTTGAAATTTAAGATAGCTAGTACATTGTCTTTAAGAAAAGTAAATCAAATACTTTCTAACAAAATGTAAACTCAGGTTCTCTCTCTTTATGGGGACGATCGAGCATCGACCATGTTAACACTATCAGACATCTCTTTATCCATTTCTTCATTCTCGACAGCTTCTTCTTCGTCAATCTGACGGATACTTTCTTTCAGATGATCCACCATCTCTTCTATTGTCTTCTCTTCCACACTATGTGGATGTACTGGAGTATTCTCTCTAGAAGAAGAGATTTCTATAATAGACTTTAACTTCTTTGGTGTTTCTTCCACTGTTATTTCTCTGATTCATCAGTACAGTTGGAGTTAGAACCATCCTGAGCTGCCAAATCCTTTTTCTGTTAGATAAAGAGTCTGACTGATTTGCAAACTTCAGTCTCCTCTTATCAAAACCAGAGGGCGATTTACTACCCTTAGAATGATATCGGTTATCCCTTGATGAATGTCGAGTAGGGGGATTACCATAGATTATGAGTGGACGATTCCCAGAATGACATGGAGAAGGAGGAGATATGGGATTATACCCTCGTCGGGCTAATGCTCCATACCCCAAAGATTTGACAAGAGTCAACTGACTATCTTGATAGCCCAAATTCTGATACTGATCATGAGGAGCAAATCTCTTTGGTTCTCCACAACGATCTGATACAGTCGTTGGTCGGCTTGGACCCGGTTCTTGAAATTGTCTTCTTCTCTTCGTAGGGGGAGATTCTCCTCGCATTCCACCTGAATGTGGATGCATTTCAGTGGAGTTCACATCCTTCACACTTCTGAGAAATTCTATCTTTGACTGCCCATAATCAGTGGCACAGTCCTGGACCAGTCTATTGAATAGAGATTTGAACTTTCTTTTCCTTTCTAATGAGGAAAGAAGGACGGGATCTCTACGAAATGGAGTAGGAGGAGAGTTCAATATATGCAATTTGTTCTCCTCCTCGAAAGTATCGCATAGTGGTCGAAATTCACTATCAATCAACTGTGAAGTATTGACATAAGTTTCAGGAGTTTCGGAATTCATCTTCTTTACTGCTTCAGTTGCAGCAGCAATCAAAGCATCTTCCTTTGACATCTTTTCTCTTCTTTTTCTATGCCTCATACTATGAATCATGTTGCATCGTTGAGACTTAGTCATATCCTAGATTCCAGAAGATGACCCAATCTTGAAGTTTCTGATTGCAGGAGTTTCAACAATGATTGGGGACTTTCCCTTAGCCATACTAGTTGACTGGGGATAATTCAAATGGGTGAAAACTGAGGGTTTAGCAACTGCAGGGGCAGTTACAGTCCATTCCTTGATGTTAACTTGAACGGGACTTGATCTTCTGGATTCAGCAGGAGGTGCCACCACTTCAGGTTGTGGTGCACCAAATGTGACTTGGATGTTTTTAAATCTGGACCCAAATCTAATATGGTTTCCCTCAGCAGATTGGGCAGCAGTAATGTTGATGTTAAATATTAACTTTCCAGACATTTTCTGTAATCTGAAGGAATCTGAATTAATAACTGATCTTTTCTGAACAGAAAACTGAATATGAAAGTTAAGAGGTGTACTGATTTGAATCCAACTTAAGTTTATTCCAAGGATTGAATAGATTGAGGATTTGGGAAGATGAAATGGTCCAATTAAGGACCCACACCAAAGGAATACGATCATACGTTGAAGATTTGGAATAATGATTCATTTAAAGATTGAAAGGAATCAGAATTAGATTGAAAAGAAATTAAATAAGGACCCGTGTCCTTAAGAACTTCGAGTATACATGAGAAAACACGAGTAGAAGAAATTAAAAAGGGGGAATAGAGTAGAAGTTTATAATATAAAGCCTGATCTCAATGCATTGAGTCAAAAATGGGATACGACTGAAAAAGAGAAAACTCTAAGGCATGCAAATGACACACAAATGACATGCAAATGTCAAATGACAAACGAGAAGCACAACCCCTACCAGACCTGGGACCAAACCTCCATTTTTGGGTGGACATCCGCCAGGCTTTTAGGATAAACCCGGGTAACCATTAGTTATGCTCACTTGTGTGAGCATGATTATGCAAAAAGTGTACTCAAATAAACATGCAAATGTCATTCAAATGACAAGCATGCTTGGTTGACTCGATTTAGGGAAATTTATAATTATACAATTTAAATAAAAGACAATCAAATCAATACAATTCATAAATCAAAGACATAACATCAAAATTCCAAAATAAACGTAGAAAAAGGATCAAATATAATGAATATATAAAAAAAATCAGGAATGATTTTGAATAAATTCGAAAAAAATCTAAGTGACTAATCACACAAATGATATACAAATGTCAGACGATAAATGGGCAGCACAACCCCTACCAGACATAGGACCAAACATCTATTTCTGGGTAGACATCTGCCAGGCTTTTAGGATGAAGCCGGGTAACCATGGGTTATGCTCACTTGCGTGAGCATGAACATGCAAACAATGGACTCAAAATAAACATACAAATGTCATTCAAATGACAAACATGCTTGTTTGACTCGATTTAGGGAAATCTATAGTTATACAATTTAAATAAAAGATAATCAAATCAATACAATTCATAAATCAAAGACAAAACATCAAAATTCCAAAATAAACATAGAAAAAGGATCGAATATAATGAATATATAAAAAAATCAGGAATGATTTTGAATAAATTCGAAATGAAATCTAAGTGACTAATCACACAAATGACATATAAATGTCAGACAACAAACGGGCAGCACAACCCCTACCAGACCTAGGACCAAACCTCCATTTCCGGGTGAACATCCGCTAGGCTTTTAGGATGAAGTCGGGTAACCATGGGTTATGCTCACTCGCATGAGCATGATCATGCAAATAGTGGACTCAAAATAAACATGCAAATATCATTCAAATGACAAACAGGCTAGGTTGACTCGATTTAGGGAATCTAACAATTATATAATTTAAATAAGAGGCAATAAATAAATATCATAAAACCAATATGACCTGAAAAACATCTAAAAGAAAAGAAATCTAGAGGGTATCGC
The DNA here is from genome assembly GCA_016618105.1 of Dendrobium huoshanense. Classification (NCBI taxonomy): domain Eukaryota; kingdom Viridiplantae; phylum Streptophyta; class Magnoliopsida; order Asparagales; family Orchidaceae; genus Dendrobium; species Dendrobium huoshanense. Next base: position 35,137,394 of record CM028351.1, on the reverse strand, counting down.
GACACAAAGATGATTCAAAGAAAATTTTACAAAATTTTAAATAGACTTGAAATGAATTATAAATGACTAAACATACAAGTGACACTCAAAATGTTAGAAGAGAAACAGGCAGTACTTCGGCAGGATCTAGGACCTACGTCGGTGCTGAAGTTGGTCCATCTACTTAACTTTTAGGAAAAGCTAAGAAATTTATGACTATCGATAATTATTGACATGAATTCTAAACTAAACAAACAAATGACAGACAAGGCTTGACTAACTAGACTAAAAGAAAAAAAAACTAATATAAATCAAATCATAACGACAAACCAAGTATAAATCAATCGTCAGGACCCAAATCACAAGACTATATAAATCATCAAAGCAGACAGTAAAAGACATAATAGATCAAAATTTATATGAAAATTTAATGGCCCAAATATTCAATTAAACTCATATATAATTCTAAAAGAATTTAGTCTTCATTTGAAATGGAGAAAGAAGTCTATCCCTAGCAGAGTCACCAAAAAAATTTGTGAGAAAATTTTCTTGAGGATGCTCTACTGTTCTCATGTGATTTTGCTTTATTTGTATTTTAAATGTCTTCTTTCAATTAAATACACATAATCGGATATTATACCACCCCGGGGAGCAGACTAATATACTTCTATTAATTTTAGGGAAAGAAGACTATAATTCATTCTTCTAATCAGGTGCAGCATAAAGAATATACAAATCATCCCAAAGAATGATTTGCATATTATCCTATCGATCCGATTAGACTAAAGAATTATGAATTTACTTCCATTATCAAATATAGAATATATTTGACCTGTCTATGAGAGCAGATCAATTATCTACCTATCCTTTGATTATGGAAATAAATTTTTAAAATATAGATAAAGCAATGATCTACATTCACAGATCTTTTCCCAACCTTAGAAAAGAAAACTAAGATAGGGTTTAAATTATTCTGGGATCTAGACTCCCTATATGGGCAAGCCCCTATAGTTAATTACATCTCCTAAGAGAATACTCTCGATTTAAATGAAGACTAATTAATTTTAAAATTATATACAAATTTAACTAAATATTTGTGCTAATCTAAATTTTTATGCTCAGGCTTTAGATTATAATTTCTAACATTAAATTTAGAAGATTTAGAGTTGATTAGAAAGAAGAATGTGTAGACAGAAGTGTATTCGTCTGGACTTACCACCTGCCTAGAGTGGGCTGCCAGCTAACAATCTTAATCACAATAAATCACCGATGAATGCAAGATTTAAGATAGCTCTATCCTAGGAATCAAGGAATAGTTATAGAATCTAAATAAAAGGTAGTAGAATATGCTTACAAAAATTGAAAAATCTACACGAATGCTAATGATGCATGAAATAATTATATATGAAAGAGCAAATTTTATTAATATAAAATTTACATGTTACATCCCAGGGTCTGCAGTAAAGTAAAGGTGGTCAGGCCCCACCGACAATAAACCTGGGTTCTAAGCCTATAAGAGAATAGAAATAAATTCAACTGCTTATGGTCTTCAGGCTCCAAGTCCTCTATGGAATTCCAAAAAGGAACATCCTCTTGGTGGAGGGTATTACTTTTGGAGCCCCATTTGTACATATATAAGCAATTATTTTTAATTCTTTTACATACTCAAGACACTTTACATACTCGATATATATACAACAATCTAGAAAGTAAAGAATTACATTTTTCTTTACAAGTACATCAGATCCTAAGAACATTCTACTTTGCAGGTAAGTAAAAGCAGGAGAGTAAAAGCAGTTATATAATTATGTGTGCTGTGAGTGCGTTGTGAATAGTTATAAATACAGGAAAGTAAAGATAGAAAAGTAAAGTACATGACCCTCACTTATTCACTCCGCTCTCTGGTGCACTGACAGAAAAATAAATATCAATGCTATGAGGTACAGGAAAGTAAGAAAACACACATGGGTGCCCTCTAGACAAGATACCCACAAACAAACCACCGGCCTAGCCTAGGCTATGAAATTAAAATTAGAAATTTATTACAAAATTTTATTTAAATTAAATAGACAAATCTCTGAATTTTATTTAATTTAAAATGAATTTTAATGAATTTTAGAATTTATTTATTATTTAATTAATTATTTATAAAAATGAGTAATTAAGTGAATTATTAATAAATTAATAACTAAAAATTATTTAAAATTTTATTTTTAATTCAAAATATTGTTCTCTGATTTTTATTTAGTTTTATTTGTGAATTTTAAGAATTTATTTAGTATTTTTAATGAAATATTAGAGAAATTACTTAATTAATGAATTATTAATGGATTTTTAATTAGAAAATTATTACAAATTAAAACTTACATGTTTCTAGTTTTGTTCGATTTTAAATGAGTTTATTTTATATTTTTGGACTTATTTAAATTTTATATGAATTTTAAGGTATTTATTTAATTAATGTTTAGTTAAGGATTGATTAAGGTTTAATGAAATTTAATGGAGTTTAGATTTTATTTTTTATTTTATATGATTGTAGACTTGATTTAAAATTGATTGAAATTGAATGAAGTTGATTTTGGATTTTTCTTTATTTTATTTATTTAAATTTATTGAAGATTAAGACCCTTAAAGAGGGACCACCTAAATCTACTAGTTATTATAAGATCGATTAATGTCAAATCAATGTGTATTAGATCATTGGGTACATGACTCTGTTTTCTATGTTTGAATTTAATCCCAAAAAAGGATGTATGAAGTTCATCCTAAATTGACTAAGTTGAGTAAGACCAATCCTTAATTGTTGTCCTTAAATGCCACTAGATTGTCGGATTGAAATCAAGTTATACTAACCCTTTGAATATTAATTTACAATCATATCAACACAAACATGAACAATGGTGCACTAAATCTATGAGAAGCTTGAATTGATGAGTTTCTAAGTATTAAGGTTAAACAATAACTTAATTATTTGGAAATTCAATCAAAGGAAAGTCATGATGTAATTACTCTCTAAACATTTAACATTACCCATTGAATTCATTCAATAATGATAAATTTCTTTTTAAGGTTTCAAGGAGTACATGAATGCATGCAAGTTGATTTAAAATTTATTTGTAACATAATTTTAAAATATAAAAAATATATATAAGTACTTATATACTTAAAAATTTAAATACTACTAAAATAAAGTTCAAATAAATATCAGAAAATTACTAGAGGTCAGAAATATACTTAAAGATATTCAGACCAAATTTTAGCTTAAAATAATTTATATATAATTAATTAAAAATAAAACATGATTTTTTATATTATTTAAATTTATTAATAAAATAATAATAGATAGAGTTTTATTTTATTTTTAGAATAAAGTAGATAGAAATATGAACATATTGATATATTACATGCATTTTTTGGATTTATATTTTGTTTAATGTGATTTTTTGAAGTTGTTGTGATTTAAATGCCTTTAAAATCAATTATTTTAATTATATAGGAAACGGCGGCACCGACGGACCAGGTGGCGTGACTTCGTTGGCTAGGTCAAAGAACGCGGTGGCGCGGCGCATAACAACATTAAATGCCAATTATTGGGTGGCGGCGGACACGGCTTCGACTTATCCACATCAGCGATGGGTACTAGCCATCGGATCCTCGCGAGTTCCAGCAGACGGCGGAGATCAATCCAGCCATTTGATCTCATATAAGAGAGATAAGAGGGCGGGGATCAAATCCAGTCTTATGGAATAGAGGGCCTAGATCAAGCCAGATGGGGATTTATGCGACGGATCTGAATACACGTTTAGATTTACATCGAAAAGACGAGATTTTGTCTATTGATCAACAGATCAGTGGAAGAAATTTTGTATAGTTCATGCATGCCGTGGCATAAACCCTAGATGACGAAGAATGGCTCGTTCTTCCAAATGGCTGAATAAAAGCTTATAAAATTTTAAACAGAGATTTATCAAGTAGAATAATAATGGGGATGTAATTTTTAGTTTAAATAATCGTTCTCTGCGAAGTTATTTAAGTTTATTGTTAAATAGCTAGGGCTTGAGATTTACCTTAATATAATGGATCATTTTGAATGATTAAAGGCTTGTTGAGCTTGTTGATTGTCCTAAATTATATCTTCAGAAGACTTCAAGGGCTGAGGAGGTCTGGATCTCGAACTATAAGCCTGGGATGGTCTTTAAGCTCGGTTTGGCTGAAATCTCGCCGCCGGCCACCTTTGATCGCCAGATTTTTGGTGGGGAAATATAAAGGAGATCTGGGAGAGCTAAAACAAAATGGGAAATTTCTTGGAGAGCTTGAGTGTAGAGAGAAGGTGGAGATCCCAATCAAATCATTTTTTGAGTCATTTAGCCAAATTCAAAACATCAGGTAGAGCTTAGATGGTTTAGATCTATTTGGAGGCTAGCTTAGATGTGTGACATATGTCCTGGGTAGTTAGTGGAAGATAATCAAAGGACAAGAGGAAAATCCTAGGTGTAAAGGGATTTTTATCCTCACATAAGCATGTCAAGATGCTTTGGGCCATTTGATTTAAATTTAAGGGTTGGGGTATATCCTAGGAAGGTTCTGGAATTAGTTTGGATAGCTAGATAGGTTTAAGATAGGAGTGATTAGATTTAAGAAGTGTTTTGACCATGTTTGACCACTCCCTAAGCTTAGCTTGATAGTTTGGCCAGTCAACTTGGAATGTTGTTTGATGAGGTGGCACCTAGGTGTCCCATGGCTACTAGTTAGGTGGATTAGAAAAGGATTGAGGTATAGGGGTTGAAGTTTGAATGCATTTGATATATGAAAAGAGGTTTGACCAAACCATAGTGAGACGACTTGATCAAACCAGCCATAGATTGATTCAAGATAGGTTTGTGGGTAATCAAAGCATCCAATGGATCAGGTTTAAGAATTTTAGACATTGATTTGATTGTATATAATGATTTGAGCCAAATAGGTCAAGTATGACTAGACTTGGGTTAAGTTTACCAGGCCGAATATTGACTAGGTTAGTGGGTCAGAACTAGTCTAGATCACTAAGAAAGTGATTATAGGAGTTTGAATGGATTTGGAGTTGATTTGAAGGAAAATTGATGTTTGATAATTGATTGAGCTAGCTCAATTGACCATCTTGATCAATCTTTGGTTCAAGAGTTTAAAGATGATAGATTTGGTGCAGGAAACTCCTAGTGATAAGATTTAGACCTTGAGTGAAGCCAGAGTTAGCCAGTGCACTATTCTAGATAGTTTACTAGGATGGGTGATTGTAGTGTGAGGCTGCAATAGCAGGTGATTGAAACTTGACTAAATGTTGAATACGGGATTGAGATGATTAAGGTTTGATTGATTGAATATAAATTTATGTTGATTGATTGATAGGTTGATTTGAATGCAGGTTGATTAGATTCTGATTGAATGTTGATTAAATGTAGTTTATTGATTGAAGTTTTAATTGAACATGAGATTGATTGATGACTGATTATGTGGATGATTTAAGGACTAGAGTGAATGATTAATTGAGCACTAGATGGTTGACAATTGGATAATTATCAGCCACTAGATGTTTGATCAAGAGTAGTGATAGGTCCTGATGACCTCAGACAAAAATGAGGTCAACAAGTACCATTGAGTTGACTTTAGATGGCATGAAGATACTTTATTTGAATGCTATTGAGGCTAATAGTTGAGTTTTGGAGTTAATATTGGGACCGGTATCTGACCTCCTTAGTCCTAATGAGAAGGAAGAAGGGTTAGAGGCCACTATTGAGGCCCCTGAAACAAAGTTTGTTTTTTAGAAAGGGTTGAGTTCTAGCATCCCTTTCAATAGTAAGAATCAAAAGAAGAACTATCTAAGGAGGGTTAGAAAAAAATATCTAAGGCAAGGAAAGGTTTCAAAGTTAAGACTCTGGCCCAGGTAGAACCAGAGGCTGTCGAGGATCTACCTATTCTTGCTTCCTCTCCACTCCTCCAGGGGAGTCACTTTCACCCTTTAGCTGATGATACGAAGGAGGAGAGGGTGGATAGGATAGCTAGTATCCCACCATGCCGGGTTGATTACTCCACTAAAAGGACTCCTAAAGAGAAGCAATTGCAAAGAACAAGAATGTTGAGATATATTATCCATACTTGTGCTGCTCAAGTAGGAGAGACAAAGGAGCAGAATGTTAAACATTTAAAAGGGGTTATCTCCCACCATTTTGAGAAGGAGTTCTTAAAGGAGGAAAAGTTTGATAATAAGAATTTAACCTCTCAACCTGTCAGGAGAAATAAGAAGTTTTTGAGACAACCCGCAACTTCTATTTTAGTTGATGGTTACCACTAGGTGTTATGCCCCCCATCCTATATAATGGAGGGTATAGTACTCACTTGATTTAAGAGAGGTAACCATCCTACTGGTGGGCTACCAGTCCCTTTGCCAAAATCTCCAAGGTTGGCCTCAATGGTAGTAAAAGCTGAGAAGGATTCCAAAATTGGAAGGAAAGATGAAATTAAGGGCAAGAGGCCCAAGTCCCCTGAAAAAAGTATGTTCCCAAGAAGACCACCAGAGTTGATCTCCTTCCACTTGTAGTTGAGTCACTTCACTTCCCAGTTGAGATGTACTAGATTTTAGCTACTATTGTCTGTAGCCCAGTTGCCCCAGTTTCCACCCTAGTTGGTCCAGTTACTAGTTTAGATATCCCAATTATCAGCTCAATTATTGTCGCAATCTTTATTTTCATTGATGTTTCAGTCCATGTCCCATATACCCTCCCCTAGACTCCATCAATTGTCCCTGAGCTCCCTACTCAGGGGTTTGAGGTTTGAGGACTCCACCCTACATGATGTGGAAGTTGTCAGGTTCCAAGCCCCTACAACATCTTTTAAGGTAGATATCCCTTGCCTAATAGAGGATACCACCCTTCTGACTACCGACCCCAGAATAGTCGAAGGTGAAGGGATAGTTGAGGATGAAGATGAATAATAGATGATTGAACAGTTAATGGTCGAGCCGCCAACAGCTGATGAACTTAAGTTACAAACTGTCATTTCTAAATTACAACATGAGGAATTTTATGACGCGATGGAATATAAAGGCTACTTACACATCGATCCTGAAGAAATAGGGGACCGATCTGTGCAAGTGTAGAATGCACACACCCACTTTTGTGATGATTATGTGTGCATATCATATGTGTTGAGTCTAAGGGTTAGACAAACATTGATAAAAACCTGCTTAACTTAGTAACATCCTTAAGGACAATTATTATGGTCATATCAAAAGAACTTAGAAAAATTCTAATAATTAGGATACACCTTCTATTGATATGAAATTAAAACCACTTGAACTTAGAGAAATTCTCTAACCTAAGGAAATTTCTCACTAATTTTTGAAGTCATTATGTCCCTTAACTTATTTACTTAAGTTTAAACCCTTAACTAAGCATTTAAACTTCCATTAATTTTAATAAATCAAAATTATATATATATATATATATATATATATATATATATATATATATATATATATATATATATATATATATATATATATATATATATATATATATATATATATATATATATATATATATATATATATATATATATATATATATATATATATATATATATATATATATATATATATATATATATATTACCTCTAACTAACTATAATCCAACCCTTAATCAATGAAAATTAAAAGCCCTCTCAATTGACATTAATTTTAAGAATAATTTAATTTTAACTAAAAATCACCAATTAATTAATTTAATTAATTAAAAATAAATAAAATTCCCAAAAAATTTCAAACATTTGATAATCCCTCCTTAGATCATTTCTGATCTTTGGAGGAGATTTTAAGAGGTTTGGATTTCATTTGGATCTAAATTGCAAAAAGGCCTCTAATTAAAATAATTAAATAATTCAATAAATACATCAAACTTTGAAAAATCATAACTAATTCTAAAAAATTTCAAATAATTCAAATTACAAGGCATTCAACTCCAATTAAGATATAGTATTTATCCAAAATATAAAATATCCAAAATTAAGTCAAAGTGAAAAAGGCAACTTTTCGGTCAATCGTAGTTCAAATTTAGGTTAAAACTTTGAGAATTTATAACTTAATATAAAAAATTCCAAATTGAGCTTAATAGTAGTCTAACTACTCATTATAAAGTCTTATATTTATTAAAAATCTAAAACTATCAAAATTAACTTTAATTTGAATAGTCAACTTTTGGCCCTTTTAATTAATGTTATTAAATAATTCTAATAATTATAAAAATTCAATAATTTATTAAAATTCCAGAAAATTTAACTTCATTGATTAATTAATTTCACTTAACCAATCCTTAATACATAACAACCACTCCAAAGATGAAGTTTATTGAATGGACTACTCCGGGCTGTGGGGCTACATATTATAAGAATGCCTAATTCCTCGAGCTTGGTGGCACAATGCCACGAATAAATTCAATGTAGTATTTGAACATTAAAATTAATTTATTCTTATTTATTCAATTAAGATTAAAACTTTTAATTAAACTTTATAAATTTGGTTTATCAGATGGACTACACCGAGCTGCGAGGCTACGTGTCCTAAGGAGGTATGGTTCCTTAAGCATGGTGGAACAATGCCACGAACTGATTGATAACAAACTAAATTAATTTATTTTCTAAAATGATCCCCTAATCAATCTAATTAATAATTATTAACATTTTAATTACCAACTAACTAAATTAGTTTAATCAACCTTGATTACTACTAGGTAACCCATGCCTATGAGGTTATTAAGTTAACCCGAAGGAAGGTGAAATAAACTTCACGGCCTTAGTGAGAAACAAAGGTATCAATCATTTAACAATTAAAATACACATTAATCAAAATTTAATGAATTAATAATTAAACTCAAATATAAACTTTCCCTTTAACCTCTAACAAACTTGAACATCAAATAACTTTAGCAAATTACCCAGTTTAGGATCTACCTCATCCACACAACCTTTACACACACACTTTAGATTGTTTGCTAGGATAACCAACTGTAGTCTAGGCTAAGATGATGTTTACTTTATTATTATGTGCCATATTTTTTTAGATTTTATTGCATGTTGTAATTAAAATTGCTTGATGTGTTTATTTATTTTCACTACACTTTGAGGATTGATGATGTGATTGGCGATTAGATTAAGAATGATCTAGATGCTCACAGAGTTTTCTGCAAGTGGTTGTGCTCATGTAGGGCAATAAAAGGGGGGCTAAAAATAATAATCATTATAAAATACTAGAGTTGCTTCAGCTGCTTAGCCCCCAAATAAAAGCATGACCAAGTATGGCTTGTTTGAGTATTTTAAATTTCATTATATAACTACTTGATATTGATTTAATATTTAAATGCTTAGGATAACCTTATAGTGTTGCAACTCGGGCTTCCAAGTTTATGATTTTGATGATAACAAATAATATTCATTAATCTTTTATTTCTCCTATTATTTATAGTACGTATTTCTTTCTATGTTGACTAATATTTCAGGTACACCATGCACCGTTCTTTGAAGTTTCAAGGCTTAAGATTATGTAGAATTGATTGTATTAAATGAGTCTATAATTTTCTTTTCTTGAGTCAAGCCTTGTAATGATGTATGTTAGGTTGGTGACCGTGCACACTCAGAGGGAGCAAAAAATGTTTTTAAATATTTTAATTTTTTATGTACATCGTACTGTATAATATGTATCATATTGTAAGATCTAGTGTAATAGAAATTAATTAAAATATTTTATTTTCGTGAAAAAAATATTTTTAAATATAACTAATCATCCTGTACGAACACCACATCGTACTATACAATCTGTTATAATTAGAAAGCTCACCGTCCATTAAATTAGGCAAATATTTGAATTTGAAAAGTTGTTCTAATCGTACTATACGATCATGATTGTACTGTACGATGTTTAAAATTTTGCCTAATTTAATCCACTGATTGTTCAATCAAAATGGCTTAATTTTGATATTTTGGTCGTATTGTACAAAATGGATCATACTATATGATCAACAGAGACAATTCTGGCCGTACCATGCTTCATCCTGGACGAAGTGCACTTTTATTGAACTGTTCGTACAGCACATCGTACAGGACATCGTACAGTACGAACTTCAACTGAAATGTTCGTACAGTACTAACTGTACATTGTACAGTACTAACAGGTCAATTTCTGCACATCGTACTATACGATCTTGCGATCGTACGGTATGATATTTGACGGCCGAATTGAGTTTTTTTAGGGTTTTTTATCCCTCTATTTAAGCACTCTCATAAGACTTTGTAAGAGTCTTTGACATCCATTGTGTCTTCGTTCTTTTGGATAAAACTTAAAGAGATGACTTGAAAGGAAAAGAGGAAAGGGTGGAGTTTGAGAGAGGGAGAAGATCCTTCGAAGGGGTTTCAAGGGAGTGTGAAAGAGATTTCACACAGTTGCTCCAGCGAGCTTGCACCTCAGTACCATCGGATTCAAGGTTCATCTTGAAGGAAGTTTTGGGAAGAAGAAGATCTTGTTGGTGTCAAAGGACCCGGCTCCTCCGCCGCACTGGGGAAGGTGGAAGTGATTGTGTAAGGGCTTCTCCGCCTAGCTATGGGGGCTAAAGGAGAATCACTAAAGGTTTAGTGTAATACTTGGAGGGTGCCTCCGAGGAGTGGACGTAGGTCATGGTTTGACCGAACCACTATAAATCGGTGTGTTCTTTCCTTATTTTTTTCACACTTTATTTCCACATTCATTTTTATTGTGATTAATTACGTGGGTGAAATTGATTATCTGTCTTTTTATTGTGAATGAAATTTTCTTCCGCATAAAGTTATCAAAAGATATTTCTTTTCATTAAAAAAGTTTTTAATCATCCAATTCACCCCCCTCTTGGCGCATCTAATAATTTCATATAGGAGAGTCTAGATTCTCTTATTTTATATTATTGTAATTTGTTCAAAGTATTGAGTTTTGAAAGTTGCACTTTGAGTTTTGGGATACATATATCTAAAGTTGGATTCTAAAGAGGAAAGGATACCCCTTAAGGGGATAGTCCTTTTTTATTTGAAAGTCTAAATTTAGATCACTTTACTACCCAAAGTGGAATGAATGAACTTCCCCTTGGGGAAGATCCTTCTTTTCCATTTGGGTATCCAGCTATGACAAATCTAAGGAGTTTGAAGAGGAGAAGACCGAGGAGTTGAAGATAAATAGTGTCCCCCTCAAAGTCACTTACGTCTATACTAGGATTAGAATCTAGGTTGTTGTTAGTGGTGCTCAACCACTTTTAAATTTTGTAGACCCAAGATTATAATAAAAAGGAAATTTACCTATGAATATTTATTTAATTAATTTGATTATTTAATGTATTTAATTTAATGTGATTATGTATAAGATTTCCCACTTTTATTATTTTTTTGGTGATTGTGTGCCATTTTTTATTTTAGCCTTGATACGTAGAGGCTCGTGAGGGTGCATTAAAATTTTTCTACTTAAATTTAAATAAAAATTTTAAGATAGCATAAAAACTCTAATGATCTAAGAAGTAAGCCCAGAATCACAAGGAGTTTGCATAACCACTTGGCCTATTAGAGTGCAATCTGTTAAGTGGAACCTATGTAATCTCTAGTACAAAAACTATTTTTATGCCTTCTAAAGATTGCTTCATTCTAATTTCAAGTATTAATCAACTTTATAAACTTGAATTACATTAGAAACTAATTAAAAATTGTCTAAAATTTTAATTGCAATTGCTTTAGCATTCTCACCCAACATAAGTCAAGGGGCTACTTAGGACAATCTCTAGATGTCAATCCCAACTCCTTAAACCTTAATTATAACGTCCCTAACACTCTTTCATCAATGACCAAATACATGGATTTTAAATCGACTAGGTGGTTAGATGGTTCTCTAATCTAGGCCAGGGTAAGTCCAGATTTTGCACTTATTAGTTACGTTTGGATCGCCATTATTTGTCGCCCAATTTAGATTTAGGATATGGGGCTGATTTTAGAAGACCCCAACCTCTGGGAATATATTCTAAATTTCTAACAAATTATTCAATTTAAAGTAAATCTTCTCGTAGTCCAAAATTTAAAGCCCAACAAGTAGCTTATGTCGGGGCACTTCTGAATTACTTTCAAAATCTCAAAGTGTTTCCTACCATTCTCCCTTTGATTGTAAAAATAAGTGGTCAATCCTTTTCCAATCTCATTTGAAATTCCTATTTCAACTCTTTGATATCACTTCTAAAAAATCTTTACATAAAATTTTTATCATTATTTTAATTTAAAGTTTTCATGAGGAATTAAACCTCCCTACAATGTAATCAACTATGAGGGCTTGCGCTCGTAAGGGATTTAGAAACCACATCAATTTTCTAAATTAGTTTTAAAAACTCAGTTGGTTTTCTTTGGAAAAAATTAAATTATTGAAGATCATTATCATCATATCTGAAGAATTGATAGTAGATGATATTTTCTCCCTTTGGGAAGATATATCCTTTGTTGATAAAACTTCAGATATGAACTTAATGATAATCCTTCTAGAATATCAAAGCTAGATATTAGGTTGAACTTCATTTTGACCCTTCGGGGTCATTTGAAGTTCTATCTTAAATTCGGTTAGGATATTCAAAATGGGATTTACAATTCTAAATCTTCACCCCATTTTGAAATTTTATTTCCTCCTCCTGAGGTGGTATATGTTTTTCGATGGGATGTTTGATTTCACAATTAAAATTCAAAATCAATTTCAAAATTCCCCAAAGAAGATTAAAATTTTCAAAACCCTGCTTTTAACACCAACATCAGTTTTTAAGTATTCACGCAATTTGGTTAATTCTACATGGTTCTTGTTAAGATCATCAAATTCATCAAGTAATGAAAGCATGTTCTTTGTTTAAAGTAATGTGTTTAATTCTAAGGCTATCATTCTCTTTTTGTAATTTAGAATATTTTATGTTCAAACTAACATATAATTTCATTAATTTTGATTTGTACATTTGGTTAGAGATAGTAAATAAATCATCATAGGCTAGTTCATATACCTCATCTTAGTCAGAGTAATCAAGACTATCATTCGTTATAAGGCATAAATTAGTTACCTCCTCCACTGCTTCATGTTCTGATGAATCTTAGATGGAGTTTACCCAAAAATCCTTCTACGCCTTTTGCTTCCCCTTTCTAAAGTTTGATTTTTCTTCACCCTTCTCCTTAGTAGGGTGTGCTTTTAAGTTAGGGCATGTAAATTTCAAGTGGCCTGGTTTACTGCATTTAAAACAGATCATTTTATAGGAAACCTAATAGTTTTACATGATTTACCTTTATTTTAAGTGTTCATTCATATTTGCTTTCTATTTAGAAAGCTCTTGAATTATCATGTCATTAGTGTTATGTCATCATCTTCTTCAGATGCAGAACTATCATTTACTAAAACATTGGCCTTAAGTGCCATTGCTTTCTCTTTCCTCCTGTCACCTCTATCCAAAAGTCTTTGACTCATACTTTGCTTGTAGGAAATGAGTGAGACAAGCATATTGTTAATTGAATAGACATTTAGATCTTTAGATTCACATATATCTGTGAATTTTGCATCATATTTATCATGTAGATAATATAGAATTTTGTTAACTTTCTTTGAGTTTGATAGTTTTCTACCTAAAGCATGCATGAATGTCACTATCGGAGTAAACATAGTGTATATATCTGAGATGGTCTCATTGATTTCATGCAAAAAAAATCATTGTCATGTAACAAAATATTTAAACAAGATTTCTTGACTTCATTTGTACCCTCCTAAGTTATGCATAACCTATCCCATATCCCCTTATTATTAGTACACGTAGAGACACTCATATAGTCCTTGAATTTGAGTACACAGAAAAAAGTTAACTTAAGCATTTTAATGTTAAGTTGTACGAGATCACTATTCCCATTGCTCCACTCAATAAAAGATATTTATACTTTAATACCATTAACAAACCTAAATAGTGCAGTGTAACCTTCTTGAATCATATATCACATTACAAAATCAATTGATTGTAAAAATGTAGACATACTAATTTTTTAAAAGTCAAATGAAATATTATCGAATAACAGTGGATGAGTTATAAAATAACCTTTTGTAGTATTCTTATTTTTGAAATGTGCCATTTGAACTTTTCTTAGGTATATTTAAATCACTAATTCTTAGACCCTCTTAGATACCAATTGAATGTTCAAGTGAAGTTGTCAAACCTTGTTGCACTGCCCTAGGCATACCAAGATGAGGATGAATTAGTTATTTAAAAAATTTCTCAATAAAACCTTTTTTAATTATTTAAACCAATCACAAACACAAGTAGGATAACTTAATAATAAAAATATATAGTTTTATTCTTTTTTATTTTCGTTACAAATATCAATGACAAAATATTTTATTTTTCAAATTTTATTTTTTTTCAACAAGAATCAAACCAAAACATAACTTAATAACTAACACACAGATTTGCAAAAATAACAAATGTGCAAGAAAATAAGAATGCAAGAAAATTTAAGTGTAAAACTGTAAAGTAGAATGAGCACACAAGATTTTATAGTGTTTTGATCTAAACTTGATATATGTTCACTGCTCAAAGTCCTCTACAAGTATTGCACTAAACCTTTAGTGTTTCTCCTTTATCCCCCACAACAAGGAGGAGAAGCCCTTACAATAATTACTTCCACCAACCTAGTGCGGAAGAGTACATGAATCCTTTTTACCCTCATGGTGAGGCAAAAAAGCTTAAAGCTTTTTCACCCTCTTAGTGATGGTATTAAACCTGGAATCATTTTTCACCTCCTAATGAGGAAGGGAACCTCAAATTTTCACCCTCTTAGTGAAGGAAAAAAACTTGGAATCCTTTTTCAACCTTTCGGTGAAGGAAGAGAACATTGATCTTCAGCATTGAAGCCTTTCTCCTAGAGATATCTAAGAGACCAGCAAAGACAGTTGAAGGAATCAAGGCACAAGCTTGCCTAGAACACCCACGTGAATCTCCTCACACAACTTTCCCTTCTACCTCTCCATGCTCTTAGACCTCACAAAGCTATCTCATAGAATTTCTTCAATAGCTAAAGACTCCTTAAGAGTCTAATAAGAAAATTTTTATACATGGCTTCATAAAAACATAAATTTTCAATTCAGCCAAAATTATTAGTACATTATAATCAAGGATCGTACAATACGATTAGTTCAAAAACCATTTCATCCAATACAGTTTGAATAATTTTAGTATGATATGTTCAAGTTTTTCATACTAATTGTATAGTATGATCTTGGGATGAAATGAAACCATTTCAAAGGCTGCGAAACCTTCAAATATTTATAGCATATGTTACTAAACCTTGCATTTTGTGAAAAATCACCTTGGAAACCTCTCCAAAACTTTTGGTCAAGGTCATAATCATTTTCATGACACATTGAACCAATTGTAAACCCTTAGTGGACCATGGTTGACCACAAAACCCAAAACAAAACCCTTTAAAATCCCAAATTACTAAAAATTGAATTTTCCTTAAACTTTAACATGGCCCAGTCAAACCAAGCCATAAAAACTCCTCCAATGTATCCCATATATGAAATGGAGTGCATGAAACCAAACCTCAAGCCATGGTCAACCATGATTGATCAAGTCAATCTAGATTAACCATAATATCATTTTACTCATTTGAATTATATTGCATGCATAAAAACCTGACCAAATCATGGAATTTCCTCCATTAAGTCCAAAAATTAATTTCGAATGAGTTGGACCCAACTTTAACCTTTGGTCAAACCTAGTTGACTAGAACTACCTAAAAACCCAAAAAAATTTCAAAACCCATAATTTTAATGAAACCAATGAACCAAACTCATAGGGATACTTCATTGGGTCAACATGAGTCTTTTTAAAACATTCCAACCTATGGGCCCACTTCTTTTAGCCAAATTGTTTGAACTAAAGGGATCCAAAGTGGGTTTTTTTGGTCAAAAATTCAATCTTGGTGAAATTAAATTAAACAAATGGTTGTAGTAGGTGACCTATGATCCTATGTACATAGCCCAACAAGTCCAACGCATAGTTTGGCTTGAATCATCCAAATGAGTTAGCTCAAACTCTCCAAAAGCCCAAATCCTTGGACCCAAAGCAAACCCATCCCAAATGAGATTATTCAAATAACTCAAGCAACTTTTAAAAGTTACTTTTTCACCTATCCTAAGCAACCATTGGCTCAAATTTGGGTCCATATGGACAAAATGCAAAAAACAATCCACTTTCCACCTCATGGTCAGTGCAATGTCCTTCACCTGGGCAAAATCCCTGATCTCCAACCACCTTAACTAGGTGGAAAGCATCAAGAGACCCTCTCAAAAAAATCTTAACCATTGGATTTAGGTCCAAAGCTTTAGCTGGTGAAAAGAGGCCAAAAAGGGCATTTCACTCAACACTCCCATAAACTTTATCCCACTCTAGAATTTTTCTTCCTTTAAGCTCTAAAACATCATCTCATGTCTCCCCAAGTTTTTCCAATCCTTCCCCATCTCCTAAATTCCTCATTTGAGAAGAAAGAGAGAGGAGAGAGAGGAAAGAAATATAAGGGATAATATTGCATTATCTTTTGATCTAATGTAAATTAGCCTCTAAGGTCTTCTAAGAAGTTGAAGAGTAATTCTCTAGTAATCCTTTGAGCCCAAGATTGAGGAACCCACCCACTATTTTATAAGATATTTCTATTTTAAGTTTAAACTTCAATTCGAAATGCATGAGCTCACAACCTCCATGGATTGAGAGATTAGAGTACCTAGAGTCCATGTTTCAAATTTCATCAAATTCAAATAGCCAAATGAAAGTTATATGCATTTGAATGTTAGTTTATTTTTGAACTAAAATGATACGTTCAATCTGAAGTCGTATGATCGACATATCAGATAACTTGGATCTATAAAACACACGTGAAGGTTCTGAGGTTTGAAAGTGCGATGCTTTGGCTGATCCGGGTGACTACATGGCAAGATATTTATTGTTCATGCCTCTGTGATTTAATCCAATGAATGATATGGCCTCATATACCTAAGTGGCGCACAACAATGCTCCACATTTCTAATCGCCACTATTTTCATTCCAATCATTGCCATCGATTGGTGACAACTATTAATAGATTTAAAAATTGATAAAAATGCTTGTAAATTTTAAAAAACTCATAAAAAATAATAATCTCTATCAAATTTAGTGTTTTTGGACTCATTGGAAAGGTATTCAACCTTAATATTTTAAAAATATAATTTCAATAATTTTTTTCCACCAGATTGTAAGTAAATTAATATTGATTAAAAACTTATTTTCTTAATTTTCTCATAATACAATGGTCAAATTGAGCTCAAATTTTTAATGATAGACTTTTTAGCATGTTATTTACTTACCATAATTTTCTTGAGTCTTTGGTTTACTATGGATTTTTGTGATTTGAATTTTTAAGGACATGTGCATATTTTGGACCCATAACTTTAAAAATTCATAACTCTCTAAATACTTCAATTTTTTTCTTCTTTTTTATATGGTGTGCTTATGTTAGTGTAAGGGTTAAGATTCCACTGGTTTCACCCAAGTCCAGTAAGAAGAACTCAAACAAATCACTAAGTTATAGATGCACTTAGCTCTGGTGATTGGTTTTGAAACCTAGGAAAATTCTCATGACCCCAAACTTGGTGGGATTGAAGCATATATTCTAGTGAATCTATTTTTCAAATTTCACTAAATTTGAAATTTATTTGGTTAGAAAATTAGTGAACACAAGTTTGACATGCCTAATTGGCTTTAAAAATTCAAAAAATTATAATAAAACAAAATTAAATCCAAAAATATAAACTAAGTGTCAAATTGCTCAGAATTAAGTGCTTAGTGGATTATTGTTGGAAATGGTTGAAGAAATTGAAACTTAAAGCTCGCATGAAACTACCCTGGTGCGATTAATCATAAAGGATATTCCAACAAATGATTCTCTAATGCATAGAAGATTGCATAATACTAATATGTGTTCAAGAGATTGTCAAGCTATTGAGAATATTTAACATATTTCAATTGAGTACATTAAACTGCATGAAGTGATTGGTAAAAAAAATAAATGGGGATATCAAGTTCCAATTTTTGTTTTCTTGGCTAATTGCTACTTTGAATTGGAAAGATTATCATTGATTCAAATATTGCTAAGCTTTACTGTACATCTATCTTATTTCCTAAAGAAATAGAAATATTATTAAGCATGGAGTTTCACATGTTAGTTCAGTGGTAATAACTACAAATGTGACTAGTAATGCTATCCCTCCACATTTTAATTCTATATGAGGAAATTGGGTATTAATTAGTTACCATAGCTGTATAAATTTTTTTGGCACCCTCCACCCGATTGGATTAAAATTAATATTGATACTTCATTTTTAAAATCTAATGAGGTTGGAATAGGAGGTGTTTTCAAAGACCATTATGGGGGATTTTTACTTGGGTTTGGAATCAAATATATGCATTGGGATATATCTCGGATGTAATTAGTGGTTGATACTTCATTGACAAATATAATTTAAGATTTAATGAGTAAAGGTTTTATAATGGTAGGAGATAATATGAACATTATTAAGTTACTAAAAAATACATTGAAAATTTCTAAATGGTGTCAAAAAAATTCATTGTTGAAGGAGCTAATTTTTCTCAAAGACTTTAATCATGTTATTTTTTTAATTTAATCATAGAGATTGTAATAAGTTAAATGATTTTTGTGCTAACTTATTATTAATAGTTATTTTTATTTGGATAATGTTAGTGATAATAATATTCCTCATTTTATTTCTTTATTAAAGGAGGAATGTGATAGTTGTTCTATCACTTAGTAGTTTGTAATAGTCATTTTTATTTTAATGCAATTTATAGTTCTAAAAAAAATCAAACAAAATAAAAAGGCCCATCATAAAGCTCGAGAATTAAAAAATATTTAAAATTCAAGTAAAATTAGTAATTAATTTAAAAAATAATAAAAAAGCCAAAATAATTTTAAATACTTGTAATCATCCTTAATAGTCATTAGTGACATTTGGGAAAACTTTTAAGGGGTTTGGAGTTGATTACGTACAAAAATAATAAAAACTCTATAATTAAATACTTAAATAAATCATTAAAATCTCAAAACTTATAAAAATCATTAGTAATTATAGAAAACTCCATGTTGATCAAACTCAAAGGCATTGAAGCATCTATGAGTCTAGTATTTATTAAAAATATAAACTCTTAGAATTCACTAAAAATAAAAATGTCAACATTTAATCAAATATAGTTAATTAAAATATATAAAATTTGAAAAATTATAACTAAATATAGAAAATTCTAAATGACATAAACCCAATGAAATTGGGCTCATCTTTGGATCTAGTACTTTTAAAAAAATAAGAAATCTCCAGAATTCAATATAAACTAAAAAGTTAAAATCATGTCAAATTTAATTAATAAATTAATTGATGAAAATTTGTAAATCCAACAAAATTTGGAAAATTAAGAATTTGATTAATTTATTGAATTAAATGAAATACACAATAAACATAAATACTACTCCCAACATCAATAAAGTTTTAAAGCTAGACCACTTCAAGTTGCATGGCTATATTTTTTAAGGAGGCCTTGGTCTTCGTGCCCGTTATGACAACTCCATAAATAAATTGATGGAATGTGTTTATTAAAATACAAAACCTAAATTAGTAATCAATGAATCATAACTAACTAAACGCTAACATTTCTTCATCAAAGTTTTTAGGCTGGACTACCTTGAGCTACAGCCTACAGGGCAATGTGTCTTAAGGAGGCCTTGGTCCTTATACCCATTGTAACAATGCAACAAATGAGTTGACAGAAAGAAAACATTAAATTATAATTATTATGGAATAATAATCCATAAACTAAATTAATTAGAATTTGCTAATAAGTAATCAAACTTAAAATAAATAGGTAATTACTAGGCAACTCCAGCTCACAAGGAAATAACTTAGCCCCAACAATGTTGAAATAAATCTCATAGCTTTGGTGTAAATAAGTAAAATTACCCCTCAACTTAAATAAATCTTTAAACTAGTAACAAAATACTTAACCTTTCTTGACACATTTCATGAAGGTAATTATG
This sequence comes from Dendrobium huoshanense, assembly GCA_016618105.1. Taxonomy (NCBI): domain Eukaryota; kingdom Viridiplantae; phylum Streptophyta; class Magnoliopsida; order Asparagales; family Orchidaceae; genus Dendrobium; species Dendrobium huoshanense. The sequence goes on along the minus strand of CM028351.1, from coordinate 35,117,242 downwards.
TATTTGATTGAAATCTCTAAATGGTTAATTATTATACCTAAAGCAACCAACCATTAATTAAATTCAATAATTAAAATATTTCCTAAAATAAATCTCAAAAAATCAAAACACTAAAACTTAAACATAAACTAAAATTCCCTTAGCCTTTAACAAACCAAATTCAATCCTTAAAAAAAATTCAAACAATAATAAGCTTAAGATATATCCAAACCACACAACCTATTACACACTATATAGATGGCATGTTAGGACAACCAACTTTAGTTTCAGGCTAGACCATTCTTTTATAATTGCTTTTCGCTATGATGTTAATTTCTATGTGAACGAATGCTAGTTGCTATGATTTAATGTGACTTATAATATTTATGTTGTGATGCTCTTACCATGCTATTTATGATGTGATATGTGCTGGATGTTTAGATTTTTCGTATTTTAGAAATGATCTAGATATTAACAAATTTTTTGCATGTGGCCATACTTATGTAGGGATATTATAAAAAAAAAGGAAGCTAAAATTATTCATGATTTAAAGCTAATCAAATTTTTTACAGGTGCTTCTACTGCTTAACACCCCCACCCCCCTAACTAAATAAAAGCATGGCCAAGTTATGAATTGCTAAAAATTGAGCAAGTAATTATGATATGAAATATTTGAGATTTTATATGTTTTGTTTTACTAAAATGTATGGAGTTTGAGTTATTTAAACTTTTCAATTATGTAATTAATGAATAAAAGAGTTGTGAATGTTGAAAATAAGGCATTTTTTGAAACGATTAGAGAACCAAAGAGGAAAGAAAATCATTTAATGGAGAGTTTTTTTCATTTGGACACTATAAGGAATGAAAATACAAGAGATTAGAAGAATTGAGGATGCTCCAAATAACTAAGTTGAAGAAGTGGAAGAAAAAAATGAAGAAATGAAAATGCCTTATTTTAATACTTATGATATTTTATAAGTATAGAATCTAGATTATTGTTGGTGGAGCCTAACCACCTTTATATTTAACAGACTCTAGGTACTATATTAAGTGGCATTTTCCACTTAGAATTTTGTATTATATATTATGTTGATGATTCTTTAAATTATTTGTGCAGTAAAAATTACATGATTTTCATAGGTTTATTAATTGCATGTTTTGTTTTAGCCTTGATTTTGGTAGGCTCTTAAGGACAAAAACTTATTCTACTAATAACTAAATAAAAAAATTAAGCTCACATAGAAAGATAAATGCTCTTAAGAAATAAGGTAGAACACATATGGAGATCTCATGCATTTATAACTTTCTTTTCTCCTTGCTAGGCATCTCTCCACTTGTAGGTCGTGGAAGACCACTTGACCTATTTAGGCATAGTTTTGTCTAATGGATGTTATGCTCTTTATGAAAAAAATATATATTTTATATGCTTATTTTTTTAAGTTCAAAGTATATCATTTTTATATAAATAGTCAATCAACATGCATTATATTAGAAATAAATGAAAATTAATTAAAATTTAATTGCATCAAACATAATTATATCATTCATAAGTGAAGGGGTCACTTAAGAAATTATCTAGATGTCAGCCTTAAACTCTCAAAAACTTAAATACCAACTTACCCATCTTTCATAAGACTAAACGACATGATTTTAAGATGATTAAGTGGTTTAGCTGACTTTCTAATCTAGGATGATGTAAGTCTAAAGTGCATTATAATAGGTTCAGGTTGTTATTATGTAATGATTTAACTTAGATCTAGGTTCTAAGGCAAACCTCAAATCATAAGTCCTCACTCTATAGAAATGTAATCCCAAATATCTTTATAAATCTTAACTTAAATATAAAATATTTTCTCTAAAACATTTAAGCTCAACATAGGATTGATTGAAGTGTTTCTGGGAGGTCCTAGAATCTCAAAGTGATCCTTACTCAATTCTTTTGCTTCCATAAAGAATTGTTCCAAATTGATCCAACACTCATTGAAAATTCTTCCATTCTCATCCTTGTATAAATTCTTGAAGTATAAAAGAAAATATTTACCACTACTTTAATCGATAGTATTCTTAGAAGATTCATCTTTCCTAGAATGTAATTAACCATAAGGCATGCATTTATGGGGAACTTGTAACCCCAGATTAAAATAAAATCCTATATTATTTCCATAAGATAAGGGAAAATCTCTGGGATCATAGACAATTTCAAAAACCAATTTTTGTATTCAAATTAGTTAGCAGAATATTATTTTCACCTTTTAAGATGATATGATATGATCATTGTTATTTGATAAAAAAAATGGAATTTTCAAAATCACACTTTTAGCTTTAAATATCATTATGGAATGACATTTTTAATTCTTGAGATGGTACATTATTCCTTTATTTATGTTTGATTATGAAAGTGAATGATTTTCAAAGCCCTATTCTCGTATCTGAATCCATTACATAATATCATTTCTATCTTTTAAGATAATATGCTATTCTCAATGTCGTATTTGATCACAAGAATAGGAGCAGCCCAAATCTACGTGACCATTTCAAAATTATTCTATAATTGAATTGCAAAATTAAATGATGTATGAAAATTTCCTAAATGATAAATAACTCAACATAACTATGTTAGTTAACAATTGTACATAGACACTGAGAGATGAGCATAGCTTGAATAATAATTAGAATGATTAATTGTGATGTTTATTACAGATTATCTTAACTGAAGTTGACAACCATTGACTTGTTACAATTAACATCATTTAGAGAAATATTTTAATATTTTTTATCAATTTAACATGAAAGTTTGTATAGAGGGGAATATTTAATTATTAGGGCAGTCACATTACTTGAGGACAAGCAATAACTTAAGCTAGCGGGGGTATTTATTAGTGAAAGTTATAGTCAATATTTTTGCATATATTTTTCTAAGAAATTATTTGTTTAAGTTGATATTTTGCAAGAAATTCTGAGAAAATAAACTCTAAAAATGGAAATCGAATTCAGCACGATAGTGCCAAAACATGCCACATCGTAGTGCCCTAGCTCCTCAGTTCTAGCCTAATAGAATCATGGCACCACTACACTAAGGATTTTTTAAATTTAATTAATTCCTTGACACTAAAACCTCAAGGTAGTGCTACTAGTGCCCCAATACAAGAAGTCCAGCGTTAACACATTATTAAAGAGTTTGGAGCATTATTCATGGTGACTTGATAATGTGTATTGATTATAAACTATTTATCAAGCAAGTGAGAAGAAGCTCATTGTATCTTAAGATAATGATGAAATTTTTTAGCAAATTTTGGACATTTAATATAGATGTGGCTGTTGTCACAACCCAAAATCTAATAGAAACAAATTCTTGAATTATACAATAATTTTGAAGGATCCTTGTAATTTTTTTATCTTTTATTATACAACAACCATAGCTAATTAATAAAAAATAGAGCTACTTAATTTCATCTATAGGTAATAAACTATAGAAAAAAAAATCTTGAATTCAATATATATATATATATATATATATTAGCATTTTTACTAAAAATCATGTATACTACTCAGGATATATAGAATAATATGATAACTACTCTATCATGAGTATAAAAGAATAACAAAAATAGTAAGAACCTAAACCTGAAGAATCCTTGTCATTCTCTCACTCCTGGTTTCTTAGCCTAACCTAAAACCATTTAACAACATATAATGATTGTTTGAAAAAAAAATTAATTAAAAAAAAAGTATAAAAGAAGAAAAAAAAGGCATTAAATGAGGCCCACATTACGCCTTCTGGCACATCGTCAAACATGTTCCAAAGAGAACTGCTTGTATAAAATAAATGAAAACAAAACTTTTTGATGCTCAATTGCTCTTATGCTCTAGTGATCTTGTTGAAATTCTAAAGATAAATCTTGCTTCCACGTAGAACCTCTTCTATAAGTGCAACCTCCGGCTCTCAATTCTTCCTTCATGCAGCTGAACTAGTTTAATCAACTGCGCCTACCGATACCTCACTCGGGTGAATTAACCTCGAGTCACGCCTCCTGTTTGCTCTTCCTCCCCGATTGTGGCACCCGAAGCCCTTAGATTCCTCCCATCTTATACTCGAGAAATTATTCTGTGTGGAATCTGGTCATAGAGCTGTGCTTGGTTGCCAATAAAATCATTACGTGTGGCGTGCTTACGTGAAAAGTTAAGATATTCATTTGACGACTTACCCGACCCATTTCTCTTTTCGGACCGACTACATACGACACCCGCCTACCAAACATTAAAAGTAAAAAGATGAAAAGGCAGAAAATTTTCACATTTCAAGAGCCTATTCTCCCTATACAGTTTTTGCCATATGCTCCAGTTCTCTGAGGTTCCTGCAAAAAAAATCTTCTCAAAAACATTCAGTAATCTCTTCTGCTCAAATAGAGGGAAAGGATTCACCTACAAAGAAAAAGGTGCGTTAATGCTTACATTGTCATAAAATGTACTCCGTATTTCTTTGGTATTCACTACGTATTTGCTGAAGAAACCAAAAAAAAAAAAACATTCCGATAACGATAAAAGATTATATTTATCTCACCTTTTACGTTCTTTTTGCGTATATTCTTTGTATATTATGTGTATATTCTGCATATATTTTGCTTATTTTTTGTGTATATATTGAAGACTCAAACCCTAACATTTTATAATAAATCCTTTGGATCATAAATCATTAAAAAATTTACAATAAAAAAATGATTAGTGTAAATAATACTTGATTTATGCTGATATTTTTTGTATACTTTGCATACCATATACGTATATTATGCTTATACTATATGTATACTTTGCATATTTAATGCGTATAATCTACGTATATATTGTGTATCTATTACATTTTATATGCGTAATTAATGTGTATCACTTGCTTATCTAAATTAATTTGATTTTCTTAATTTATGCATATTTACATCCGTCCTATATCTTATCACTGCTATGTTTCCACATTTAGAACAATATGTGATACTTTTGCGAGATAATTCCTCTTGAAATTGAAGAAAAATTGAAGAACCTAAATATCTACCAATTTTTTCAATTTTCTGGATTCGAGCAAAATGCCCCACTCATTTACCAGCTGATGACAATGTGGAATATACGAAAGCAAAGTTTTATTATAAAGGGTCATGTTATATCATTCACAGCTGATGAAGTGGCCCTCCTTATTGGTCTTCCAAACAAAGGTGAAGAGATTACCTGGCTTACCTTGCCCACTGCAACCATCACTTCATAGGATATAAAATATGAAATGCTAGAGTTGACTAGAGATAGCCCCCCAGAGACTATGTTGAAAACATTTATTATGTATTTATGTTTAAGTTTATTTTTCCAACAAAGCAACTTCAAAATCCTTAGGTTGTTAAAAATAATATAAAATAATGTTGATGGTTTTTCATCAATTAATTGGACATGGTCGATTTGGGAATGCTTGGTTGAAGAGTTTAATAATGTATCTATGAAGATCTCAAAGAACAAGCCAGCAGGTTACGCCAATGGTTTTGTGCCTCTACTAATTGTGAGTGCTACAATAATTCTAATTTAACATTTAATTTGACTGATTGATTTGCTAAAATTTACTTTTATTTTATGCGGTTTTGGTTCTTGAAGCACACTTCCATTCATTACCCTAAGTACCCTGAGAAAATGCCCTGTTTCCTTTGATGGGCTGATGACATTATATATAATACTGAGAAAACAAATAAAGTATTTGTTAATTTAAAGAGAACACAGGTATATATTGTGAATATATTGCTTATTTATTATGTATTGTGTAGGTATTGCATATATATATTGCATATATATTGTGTATAGATACGCAATAATGAAATTATTTGATGACAAATTTGCTAACAAAATAACTTTCATAGATTTATGTTGACCTCCAGGGAGTTACCCCTGAAGAAGCTAATTTTTTGGGCATCCAAAAATATCCATCAAGCCCTCATTCTCCCATTCAAACCAACACACCTGAACATCATCTCTCTCCCCAATCTCCCCAGCAACCCGAATCCAAATTTATCCTACAACCAACCGCAATCACCTAAGCATCCACACTTTCCATATTCATCTCAATCATTCGATGTTCTGGAAGAGAAGATAATGAAAATAGTCCAGGATACCTGCAAAAACCTCTTCCAAGAATTTGAAGCTAGCCTGAGTAGGAATTTGTGGGCTTAGAAATGTCATTACACACATTATTAGTAGACTCGCTACGCTGTGTGGATAGAATGTCCATGCTAAAATAGTCCTTATTGAAGGTTGTCGACCACTTATTCCTTATCCTATAAAGATCCTGCAACCAAACTTGATCTTGGAGGTTCCCTTGTATGATCAATTCAGCCCATGTATTCTCAAACTCCTCCTTAGAGTCACATTTTCTCAAACACTTATGAAAGAGGCATTTGACTTTGTTGTTGGTATTGTAGCACGATACTTTGATGGAGCCTTTTTACGGATATGCCATTGGCACAATCTATGGCGACTGTGAGGTAGTGCAACTTCTATGGCCCTAGCCATTGCCTGGTCTCGATCTGTATATATTATTTTTGCATGTTTATCACTCATCATTCGCACAAAAGTTGTAAACAGCCACGTAATGATTCAATTATCTCTTCGGACAAGAAGGTCACCCCAAGTAAAATGTTTTGCCAATGATTGTTAACTCCGACAAATTGTGCGCATACTAAATTATACTTATTAAGCCTATAACTTGTATCAAAAATTACCACATCAATAAAGCAGTCATAATCTATCCTACCAATCCCATCAACCCAAAAAAAATTTAACAATCTATCAAATTCATTTTTCTGGACATCCCAAGCAAACATGTTATCATTAAGTTGACGTTCTTTAAATAACTCAATCAAAGTATTAGTGTCCCCAAATTCTTTGTTTTTTTTTTATTTTTTGAATAAAGTTGTATGCATCCCTCCTTGTGAATCCAATATTTTTGACACCTCCAACTTCATCAACAAGGAAGGAAAATGCATCAATGGTTCTTATCCGACTTCTGTCATTGATTTAAAAACATAAGCTTTTTCATCACACACATTTCTGCATGATCTAAGAAGATGCCGGTCTTCTGGCCTAGGCAAATCATGATAGTGATTTTCAATAAAAAAATTCACCTTCTAATATTCAGATTCATCCACTGTAAACCAAATCATAGCTAGTTCGGGTGTCTGATTATTGATATTTTCTTTGGATATTAAGATCAGGCAACTTCTTGAAACTAGCTTTTGAACAAACAAAGTCCTTGAATTTTAAATTTTTGGAATTTGGCCAGTAACTGTGATGATCCTTACAAACACTAAAACCAAGATTTTGCCCATAATTACAATAAGCCTCATATGCCTCTTTCTCATTAACATAAACATCCTGATAAATACGCAATAAATAAATTATATATACACAACCAATAAGTAGTAATTAAGCAGAACAATACGCAACAAATATGCAATAAATACTCAACAAATACATAATTAATACGCAATGTATACTAAACAAATAAGCAATAAAATACTCAATGTATGTCAAATAAATAAGCAATGAATACGCAACAAAACTTAACAATGCAAAAAATCATTCTACAAATTCCTTATTGTACCCGAGCTCAATACTACTTTAAAAGAAGGGACCATCGAGTATTCTTTTAAAGTCAATTACAATTTAACATTATGTACATTGTTGATAAAAGTAAGCTGTAAAAAAAAACTTGGCAACATTGACTCTGTAAATAAATGACTCTGTAAAGAAATTTAATGGCAACATTGATGTGAAGAAAACTTGGAAGGATGCGAACTTTATCGATAAGCTGAACTTTCCATCTAGTCGCACTGGTTTTAACTGTTCTGCTTCATGCGCGCTCGCTTTCTGGATGTCGGCATTCAGGTTATCGGCTTCCTCCGAGCCCTGTGAGAATATTTTCTACTCATAAAAACAAACATCCTCCTCCAGATCTAGGTCAATCTTCATCTCCATCGACATTTTTTTTGCAAAATTTTTGGCTGAAAGCGTTATATATTGTAGTGATTCGCGCCTTAAATTTTGAAAAAAAGAAGCGCCAACCCTAAATTTAACGTTATGCCGAAGTCGGGCTGCAAGACAAATGATTTTGACTGGATCGAGTATCGTCGGGTTAACACAAGTCAAAATAAATATCCCGGACTTTTCACTTTCCACATAAGCATCCGAACATAACTCTATATTTGGATTCCACACACAATAATATTGTAGTGATTCGCGCCTTAAATTTTGAAAAAAAGAAGCGCCAACCCTAAATTTAACGTTATGCCGAAGTCGGGCTGCAAGACAAATGATTTTGACTGGATCGAGTATCGTCGGGTTAACACAAGTCAAAATAAATATCCCGGACTTTTCACTTTCCACATAAGCATCCGAACATAACTCTATATTTGAATTCCACACACAATAATTTCTCCTTATACACAACCCCACGCGCAGATGCTTGAAGCAATACTGCCCTTCCGCCCTTACCTGAGCGAAGCAGTACCTCCCAGATTAGCAGCCCAGTTCGCCTCGGCCCTAGTTATCCAACACACACGCGAGCTTTTAATCCCTCTCCTGTGCCTCTCACACGTTCACCATGCCTTCATTCCTCTGACCTGATCGTGGCACTCGCATAAAGAATCACCAAAGACTATAGAGGCTCAGGACTTGCCTCTGTACTAGCCATTCAACTCGTACTACCTATCGTTCTTCCCTTCTGATCTGCCTTCTCACATGAAGCCTGAAGATGAGCCTGATTTCTTTGCTTGAGTTTGATTACATGCCCAAGGCTGCTCTTCTATTTAAAATGTGAGTTAGGAAGGAGTGTTATAATAACTAGATTGGAGACTTGGATCATCGAATTGAAGATCAATGAGAAATTATGGGGTTGATTTTAATCCCCAAAAGCCCTTGGATGTTGATTTGATTTGGCGAGCAGACCCAAAAAGGAAAGTGCCCACCCTAACCTCCCCTCGTTGAGTGGGGACAATGTAAGGTTGCCAACATTTTTGAGGAAATGTTAACTTTTAAAACAAATACCACAACCACCAAATTGGACTCATGGATCAATATCGGGGTCGATTTGATCCGACCTAGCAGATATGAAAGTGCAAGTGCCCTCCCTAACCTCCTCTCATTGAGAGTTGATGCCGGGAGGTTACCGAAATTGCCATGGGAAGCTATTGAATTTGCCTTGAGAAATTACCAATTTTTTCAGGGATTTTTTTAGAACAATTTTATTAATTTAAAAATAAATTTATTTTATTTAGCCAATAAAATTTAAAATTATTAATTTAAAATTAAATCTCTCAATCATATTAAATAATTAAATTCATTTAATTGATCAATTTTACATTAAAAGTTTAATATAATTAAACTTTAATTCAAATATATAATTTAGTAATTAATTACTTAGAATAATTAATTTAAAACAAAAAATCCTTTAATTGATAAAACCAATCAATTAAATTTAAATCTCTAACTTGATTGAATTAATTAAATTTAGCTTTCATTTAATTGATTTAATCAATTTCAAATTAAGTAATTTAAACTAACAAAAATAAAATTAAATCTTTAATAATTGATTTAAAACAAACCTAATTAAATAACTAATTAACTAATTTTAAAATAAAATTAAAATTTAATTAATTAAACTTATTAAGATAATAAATTTAAAACTTTATTTAAATAATTAAGTAATTTTAAAAATGTAATTAACGAGTTGAGCGATAAATTTTAATTTAAAATTTAAGTTTTAAACTAACTATATATATTAACAAAGAAAGTTAAAATGCAAGTAGAAAACACCAAGGGAAGGGCAATTTTGGTGAACTTTTATATTTTTGAATCAAACTATAAAATCATAGAAAATGATTGTTTGCACTGTACAACTTAAATACATTTCTCACCAACTAAAATAAAAAGAAAAAGCTAAAAAAAAATCCTAACAAATCTAAACCTAGCTCCATCTCCTGACTAGAAGCAACTCCTCGCAATATCCAGCTCCAGGTAAACCCTTCAGCTGCAAGCCTCAGCTTTTACAACTGTTAGCTTTGAACACCTACAAACAAGTAGATGAAAGTCAACACTTGGTAAATAAAACTTGTGATGGAAAGAACAAAATTGGTACTAAAGTAAATAGGAAAAACTAATTCTATAAAGAACAAACAAGTAGGTAAAGCTATTACTACAGACAAAACTAGTGCTGAAAGAAAACTAAGAATGTCGGCAAAAATATTCTTATAAACTAGGAAGCAACTTTCATATATTTTTATAAGGCAAGAAATAATTTTAACTATCTCTATAAAATAAGAGACAATCCATATAACCTCCTACAAAGCAGGAGGTGCTTGTCATCTTGTCATCTATCCCTATAAATTAGGTGATAGATTTTGTATAATATTGCAAAGTAATATGCAATTATCATATAATTATGCTTATGCAAAGTGAAAGGTGACGATATATGAAATTGCTTACTAACTAAATGATCTATCTATGATGACTAAATATTTCATGCTCATAAATCTAAAGGTCGAGCTTCTAGAAAGGTTAAAAGCCTAAATTTTAACTCAACAAAATAAATAAACTGCATATATGAATACCAAAGAGATGGTAGAGAGGCAATCAAAGTCGAAACTGGAGGCTAAATATCTGATGTTTAACTCTGAACAAGCAATCATGTAGTACTCTCTGCCTCTCCAGAATAGCCTCTAACTAATGATTTGTCACGTCAAAGTCATCAACTGATGTAGATTAATTTTGCTCTAATATGTTAGCCTCCTCAGCTATCCACTCAAAATACTCAGTACGAGCAGCTGCTGCCCGGATCACTGAGTGTCACACCAAAGGAATCCTCACCCTTTACTTCAAAGCTTTGAGCTCGACTGATATAGCCAAAATATAAAATTTCTCCTTATAGATGTCTCAATGATAGTGCTTTAAAGTTTACAAACCAAAATCTAGATAAAAAGCAAGCTCTCCTCATCCTATCACAAGAAGCTCTGGCTCTTGTCTTTAGCTTAGTAAGAATTTCAGATGACAACTCCTAAGAGATGACATGCAGCTAAAATAGTCCAAACAACTATAGTATGGCAGAGAAACTTCTAGTCCTGTAGAATGCTATCCTAAAGGCCACATGTTGCAATAAAATCTAAGAGTAGACTAATATCTGTGTAGAAACTAAATAGATCTAGTAAAGCGTTAAGGTCCACTCTCAACGGTAAAGTTTGTAGTGCAGCAACAACACACTAGACTCCTCTCAACCATCACAAACCAATAGATCCGTGGGTACAGGACACTGATCTTGAGGTAAAATACAATAGCCCTAGACCTAGATACAAAGGGAGAAGAGGGGTTATTATCAAAGGAAAAAAAAAAAAAAGAGAAACAAGAAATTATAGATCCTAAAAAATAGAATAATACCTAAGGGATAAAGATCCTCAAAAAAATCTATAGATCATCTAAAAAATCTGTAGATCGGTAGTCACCTAAGAGAGAGGTGACGCTCGGTGAAGAGCTCCTTGATGAACAACTTGGGGCACCTGAGCCGAAGAATGATGAGTAAAAAGTTCCGTCACAGTGACACCAACATAGCTCCTAGGTAGAATCACTATGAGTAAGCTGAGCATTCGATGAAGACCCTCATGATGAATAATTGATGATCACCTAAGTGGAAGTTGAAAGCAATAGAGATGAAGCACCCAAATCTATGCTAATACCATCATTGTCATCGATAACACTATGAGCAAGTTAAAAAGATGTTGATTGATTGCCTACATGTATATGCATAAATGAAAGGTGAAAATAAAGAAATAATTGTGAATAAAATGCCAATGAATAGATAGGCATATAAGAAATATTTATCTCAAATATCTCTACGAGGAACAATGGTGATGTGTGTGCACCCAATAACCAGGTGACCATCTACATCATCTAATGATAGAATGTACTTAGATCTACTTAGTATAGGTTCTGCCTCTATATTCAAACATAAATACACACACACACATATATATATATATATATATATATATATATATATAGAGAGAGAGAGAGAGAGAGAGAGAGAGAGAGAGAGAGAGAGAGAGAGAGAGAGAGAGAGAGAGAGAGAGAGAGAGAGAGAGAGAGAGAGAAAGGGATATGAATGAAATCATACATGGCAGTACCTGGTGTTGGGCTTAGGATGGTACCATAACCTAGCAAAATAGGGATGAACTCTTTGTGCTGCATCTTAAGGGCTTGCTACCTAACTAAAAGGAAGCAAAGTGAGGCCTTGTTCAGCCCAAAAAATGAGCATAAATAATATGCATTAGTACCTTCATCACTGCGAGGGAACTCATATAAGCTTGAAAGGACATGCAAAGCATTTAAGTCAACTAACACCAAAACAATGAGCTTGGTAAGTCATCAAAAGCGTATCTAGGTGATGAAATAAAGATAATTTTATTATAACATAAGGCTAAAATTCAATGTATATTGCTTAGAAAAGGGAAAGCTATATATTAGAAAAGGGAAAGCTATATAACCTGACTGGTCATATGACATCATGCTCCTAGGGTGGGCCCTATCAAAGGCAGCGGATAGAAGTTTACATCTGTGCAAGGATATTACAGAATCTGTATGTCATTACGAGTAAAGAAGAGGTAAATAAAAGAAATAAGACAAATAAATATGCAAGTTATGTACCAAGGCTTCTCTTCCTCCTGGTACGAAATCTAGATAGCTCTCCCTGTGTACAAGTGTGATATAAAGACCCAAAAGAGCATTTCGGTCATCTCGGATCCCTAACCCTCATACTATACCACTAGATGCCCAACTCGAAGGAGGAAAATGTATGTCAAATCCAGGATAGACATAAATGCGCAATGCTAGTAGGAGCATCTTTTCGCACTATGTAGAAGCGAGATCATATCCTAAAGTAAAGAAGAGAGGTCCAAGTAATCGAAGCTACCTCAACGCAAGTGGAGGATGAAAGAGAGCTGAATTAATGATGGTTTGTCACTCTAGAAAGGATTGGAATCACATCCAAATGTGTGGCATGGATAAAACCAAACAGTCGCGCTACTCTGTTGGGGTTATACCCCTCCAAAATGACAATATCATCACGCCTATACTAGAGCCAGTATGGCCTCATGCTAATGAAGTATGAGGTGATGGAAGAGTATCCACCTTGAGAGAGCAAAGTGGGTCCTTCCGTCTCAATCTGAGGATCCATAAGCAAAACACCTAAGCTCTGAGGAGGTAGCTGTTCAGCTGGAGATATGTAAATTAGCCTGAAGTGATCAACCATCTATAATGGGGTGAACATGAATAATTTAATATGAGCTGAGTTTGTGGATGAGGTCACTCTAGTAAGATGAATAAAAAAAGGGAAGGAGTGGTCTATGATGTAGCCTAGTAACGTAACCCAACTGAAAGCACCTGTAATGTGAACGTGCACCTACAATGAATGTAATGCCACAATACCTCAATGATGCACTAACAATGATTGTCAGAAGCAGTAATCTGACCAAATCTCTGACATGCCTGCATAAGTATTATCAGAGCTAATGAAACCTGCCGGCCACTAGCAATGAAGCTAGCCATTAAGAGAGTGCTGGGATGAAAGACCCTACCTTCTTCGAGAAAGATGAAGTAGTAAAACCACATGGCTAGAAAATGCTACCAAATACATCTCCTCTAAAATCCCACTAGCCATAACTAACTATGCTCCTTCTACTAATATAGGCTCAAACAGCTTAGCTGAAAATTATTCGCTATACTGAAGTTCTATATATGGGGCTGAGTAGTTTGCAATACATATGCCTCCTGGATTAGTAGGCTCTTGATCCAAGCATCCAAATAAACTGTAACCCCACAACGATAGCCTCTCTACCTCTGAAGATAGCAGTTATGAGTTAAACTCTAGTGAAGGCCATCCAAGTACACAAACTCCTCTCACTTAAACGGACCAGCTGGTTGATGGCTGAACAGGTCATAGTTTAGAGGAAAACACTCCTAAAAAGAAATACCCAAAATGGGTAGGCTAAAAATTAACTATAGATCTCAAAGTGTGATTGCAATCTCATTCAGCCCAATCCAATATGTATTTGTTACACTGTCCAAGTGTTCAGCTAACCCCTAAAGCTAAGAGTATGATTGACAACTGTAATCAAATAGTGAGGCATAAACGACTCTATAACCCCTACTTGCTGAAGCACCCCTGATGCGCTCTTAAAACATGTTAGGAACAACAAACATAACCCCTCAGCATCCAAATAAGGCTACCGAATACATAGTTATAATATTACTCTTCAACTTCATGACGTTATAGACTGTAACTCAACAATTTGATGGTACTAGTGTGCTCTACAATATATACTACAGACTATAAAACATCTTGTTCTCTACAAATCAATCCCTCAACAATACGGATATGAGAATCACTATCACTATGATGTAACTTGAGGATAATGACCTAATCAGCGGGATCATGCTACACTGGAAGCTCTGAGAGCTGAGGTGAACAAATAAATGGCCCAACAAATGTGTCCCTGTTGAACATCGTCTCTTGATGCGACAATAACCGGTCTCAAATGGAAGTAGTACAAGAAGAATTATATCCGTTGATATCCTCCCAAATATGGTTCTCTAAAAGCTCAATGCCATGCATCGAGCGGATCTGATCCAATCAGAATCCATAACCTGAGGAAAGAAAGGAAATTGGGTAAATTAGGATGTTCAAAGAATGTTGCAATGAATTCATTGCACAAAATTGCCGAACAAACTCTTTTGGAAGCAATTTTTTTGAATTTTTTTAATAAAAAAGAAAGAAATATAAAAGAAGACAAAAAGATCAGGCGGTAACTGGCACCCATATTCCCACGTCTAGCAGCACTTCGTCAAACACATTCCAAAGACAACTAGTTGTATAAAATAAATGAAAATAAAACTTTTGGAACTTATGCTCAATTCATCTTAGGCTCCAACGATCTTGTTCAAATTTTGATGATCAATCTTTATTCCGATCAAACTTCCCCGACAAGCGCTGAGTCCCCCTCCCAATTCTTCCTGTAGTCAAACCAGTCCAGGCGACTGCGCCACCCGATCCCTCAATTAACTAAATTAACCTTGGGCCGCGCTTCCTATTTTCTCCTCTACCCCGACTGTGGCACCTAAATTTGTTTGATTCCTACCCTCTCGTGCACAACCCCAAATGTCGATGCATGAAGCACCACTGCCCGTCTGCCCCTACTTGAGCAAAGCAGTGCCTCTTGGACCAGTGGCCCAGTCCACCTCCACCTTTGGTTTGTCCAGCACCCACGTGGGCTTCCGATTACTCTCTTGTGCCTCTCGTAATTTTATCGCGCCTCCTATTCCTCAGCCTCCATCGAGGCACCCACACAGAAAAATCACGGAAGCTTATAGAGGCTCTCGACTTGCCTACGCACCAGCCATTGAACTCGTACTACTTGTCGTGCTTCCCGTCCGATCCCCCTCCTCACGTGAAGCCCGAAGACGAGCCCGATTTCTCTACTTGAGTTCGTTACACGCCAATGCCGTTGCCCACTTTGAATCCTGAACGAGGAATGAGGATAGAGGAGCTCGTATAATAATAATAATAATATAATAATAATAATCATATATATATATATATATATATATATATATATATATATATATATATATATATATATATATATATATATGAGGAATGCTACAATAGCTTGATCAGAGATTTTGATCGTCAAATTGAAGATCCAAAAGAGAATTCAGGGTCTATTTTAATTTCTCATAGCCCTTGGCCGTTGATTTGATCCAGCTAAGTGGACTCCAAAGGGCAAGTGCCCTCCCAACCACTCCTCAATGGGATGGGGCGTCGTAAGACTGCTAAAATTCTTGGAAAATGACAAAATTTAAAATAGGCACCATGATCACCAAATTAGAGGACTCAAAGACTGATATCGAGGTCAATTTGCTCCCTCGAAGCCTCAACAATCGATTTGATTTGCCGAGCAAACCTAAAAGGGTAAGTGCCCTACCTAACCTCCCCATGTGGGGAGGAGATGTCGAGAGGCTTCCAAAATTGCCCTAAGAAACTATCAAATTTTCCTTGAGAAATTACTTAATTTTCCATGAAATTTCGGAGAACAATTTTATTAATTTAAAAATAAATTTAATTTGACTAACCAATTAATTTTAAATAAATTAATTTTAAAATTAAATCTCTCAATAAAATTAAATAATTATATTCTTTTAATTAATCAATTTTTAACAAAAATTTTAATCTAATTGAACATTCAAAAATATAATTAATTAATTAATTAAAATATTTAATTTAAAACCAAAAATATTTTAATTAACAAAACCAATCAATTAAATTTAATTCTCCATCTTAATTAAATTAATTTAATTTAGCTTTCATTTAATTGATTTAATCAATTTCAAATAAGTAATTTAAACTAACTAAAAATAAAATGAAATCTTTAATAACTGATTTAAAATAAACCTAATTAAATAAAAATAAAATTTTAATTAAACTCATTAATTGATTACTCAATTTAAACTAATCAAACTTAAATTTTAAAATTAATTAAATGAATTGGATAAAAAATTTAAAACTTAATTTTAAAAATTAAGTAATTTTAAAATATAATTAATGAGCCGAGCAGTTAATTTTAATTTTAAATTTAAATTTTAATCCAACTAAATTAACAAAAAAAAATTAAATGCAAGTAGAAAACACTAAGGGGAGAGCCACTCGGGTAAACTTTTGTATTTTTAAATTAAATTATAAAACACATAAACTGAATGCTTGCACTGTACAAACTAAGTGCAACTCACACCAACTAAAACAGAAAAAAAAAAGCTCCAAAAACTTATAACAAACCTAAATCAGCTCGAACTCCTAGCCATATCCAACTCCTCGCAAGCTCAGGCTCCCAGTAAACCTTGTAGTTGAAAACTCCAGCTTTTGCAATTGCTAGCTATGAAGACCTACAAATAAAGATAAAAGTCAGTACATGATAAATTAAACTATTACTAGAAAGAATAAAATTGGTACTAAAATAAGCAGGCAAAACTCATACTAGAAAGATCAAAGAAGAAAGTAAAGCTACTACTACTAGCAGAACTAGTGTTGTAAGGAAACTAGGAGTGTAGGCAAAATAAAGTGCTAGAAATAAAGTACTAAAGCTAAAAAGTTATATTAAAGAAAAAGCAAAGGTACTACTGTAGGATAAAACACTGGTGCTAGTGTCAAAGCAGTGACAAGATAAAGCTAAATGTGTGTAGCTATAATCTGCTAACCTAAAGTTTAACAGACAACTTCTAAAAGAGGTCGTAAGTCTGACTTTAGTTAAATCATTAGGAAAAATCTCTAAGTAAAGTAACGTAAACCTAAACCTTATACACGGGCCACCTTTAGTAGGTCGTAAGTCCCACTTTAATCAAGGTGTTTGGAAAAATATTCCTAGAATAAATAATAGATCCCTCATAACCTTGACAACCTCTAATAAAGACCGTAAGACCTACTACATTGGCTACTTTCAATGAAAGTAATAAGACACAATTTTAGGGCCATTTCTGACGGTTGTTATAGCTGGAAAATTTTTAGCTAAAAATGGTGGCTAAACTGTTGGTAAAAGTTGCCACCCAAAGAAAATTCTATCCTTATTTCTGTTGGTCAATTGACCACCAAAAAGTTCCGCGGATTGGTATTTAATAGCGATAGTTGAATAGCCACTTAATAGTGATGGACAAACCGTTGGTATACAGTCAAATGACTGCCAGAAATACTGTCGATATTCATCAAATTTCATATAATGAAACCCTATGGGCTACTTTAAATGAAAGAAATAAGACCCAACTTCTCAAGTCATGGGAAACTTCTAAGTGGAGCCATAAGACCCCAATCTAAATTTAAATTAGGGGCTACTTCTAAAGAAAACCGTAAGACCTAATACATGGGCTACTTTTAATGAAAGTCATAAGCCCCTCCCAAAATATAAATCAAATAATTGGGTAACTTCTAAATGAAGTCATTTATTCTAAATTAAATTAAATAGTAGGTATTCTAATAGATATAAAACCCAAACAATAATAAAATTAAAGCACACACGTATCCATTTTAGTTTACTTGGGATCTCTAAAAGGAGACAACTCATGGCTGCTAATCAAATTCCTTATAAATTATAATCAATAATTGCTAGTGTTAGAAGACTGAAATCTATGATTTACTCTGGATGAAAAACCATGGGATCTTGATCGGGAGTTCTCTTCTATTTTAAAACTATTGCACGTCTAAATATTTATTCATTCTTAATCGAGAGTTCTCTTCTATGCATCAGGAGGGGTAATGAACTATGAGAGCTTGCGCTCATAGGAAGTGGAACCTCAAAAGTAAATAAACCTTAATGTCGATCATTGGTGAAAATATGGTTAATCTAAATTCCAATCTACCTCACAAAAAATAGGACCTTAGGCTTACAAAAGTAGGGTTCATGACATAACTCCATCTTTTCCTGAGCAAATAATGAGCTCAAGAGCCTAATAAGTAACTAAATCCTATAATTGAACTCAATGCAAGACAAAGGAGTAATAGTCATGTTAGTAATTAAATCATAATATTAATAATCATATGATTAAGAATCAGTGCATAAATAATAAAACTCACACACAATATTAGTAGATTATGTAAGCAATAAAATAGTATATGGGAAGCCAATAAAGAAGTATAGTGAGAAAATCAATAAACTAGTATAGATGTTGAATCAATAAAGTACTGGTCATATCAGTACTATTAATCTATAAAATAATCACATAAAGAGGTAAAACCAAATCACTGATAAAGGACTATCAAACTCAAATCAATACAATAAAATTCTATAATTATATATACATGATATCCAATATTTCAATGCTCAATATATTTAGTATCAGTATAATAAATTAGTAGTATCAAACTGTACAAATGTTTGTATTAATAACTATAAAATTAGTGGCACAAGTAGTAATATAATACTATAATAGTAAATTTGAGCGATAATAATAAATTTGTATAATAATAAGAATAATACTTCAATAACATGCATTTTAATAATCATTGTACTAAACAAGTAAGAACTCTTGATTTAAGCGGTATTTTTCCAGTATCATATCAATATCAATAAACCATTGACTCATTAAATAGAGTAATCACTCTTTGCTTGCCAGCATAATAATCATCTTCTTATAACTCTCAACAATATCACGTGAACCATAATTAGGCTTAATTTAGAAAGTACTAAATTATCCTTATTTTAGGTAAGAGAAAACCTTACACAACAAAAAATTACATTTTTAAAAATTAATCAAATTATTAGGGATCATATATAATGACATTATGAAGCTTTATTTAAATTGAATCACTATTTTTTATCTAAAAATAATATTTTGAATTGATAAAAATTGCTACTTTTCTACAATCATCCGACAAAAAATCTCAAATAAATACTCAAACTATTTATAATCTTAATATATATAACATATAAAGTGTTACATGGTGAAAGTTTTATTAATAAAAAATTATTCTTATTTTTTTATAACAAAAATACAAAATTAATAAGAAAAATGACAAATATATTAAATTATTAAAATAAAAAATAGGATAATGATTCTTTACAACGAGATGAGTAAATTTCTCAATAGAGCCGACAAATAAAAATTGTTCTACAACATCTAAACCCAAGTTTAACTTTTATCTCTCATCTCTTTTCTCTCTTAATTCTAATTTATGTTCTCTTTTATTCCAAATGAAGAGAATAAAGGGATTTAGTGGCTTAAGTGAGTGGAGAAAGATATTTAGATTAAAATAAGAATATAATAATATAATTTATTTTAATTTTTATATATAATTCATATATATCATTGTTGGTGGAATTTTGAAAGCACGTTTTGAAAAATATTAATTTTCTTTGGGAAGTTTAAAATTATTGTTGAATTTTAATTCTAAAATTGAACGATCCATCATAAAATATATATCACCCTGGGAGGTGAAAAATAAACTTTCAGATTGGGGTTCAGATTCAAAATTATAAATCCCATCTTGAATATCGTGACCAAATTTAAGAGAGAACTTTGTATGGACCCAAAGGGCCAAAACGAGGTTCAACTAAATATTCGGCTAAGATAATCAATAAAAATGATCATTAAGCTCATATCCAAGGCTTTACCAATAAAGGATATATCTCCACAAAGGGAGAAAATATCATCTGCTATTAATTCTTCGAATATGATGATAAAGATCATTAATATTTTAAGTTTTCCAAAGAAATTCAATTAAATTTTGAAAATTGATTTTAAAAATCAGGCGTGTGTGGTTCTAAATCTCCTATGAGCACAAGCCCTCGTAGTTAATTACGTTATAAGAAATTGAGATTTCATATGAATACTCTCGATTAAAATAATGGCAAAAATTTTGTTTAATGATCTTCTAGGAGTGATATCAAAGGAAATGAAATTTAGAATTTTAAAAGGGAATGGATTAAGATCAAGCACTTATTAACAATTTCAAGGGATGAAGAGTAGGGGAAACTTTGAGATTCCTGAACCACCCAGAAGTGTCCCAACTGTTGGGCTTCACATTTTGAATTGAAAGAATATTTAGTTATAGTTGAGTATTTTATTAGACATTTGGGATTATATTCCTAGAGGTTAGGGTCTTATGATCTAAGATCTACCCTAGATCTTAAATCTAAATTAGGTACCATACAGTGGTGTCCCAAATCTAACTTATGTAATACAAGATATGGACTTACCCTGGCCTGGATTGGGGAGCCAGCTAACCACCTTGTCGATTTTAAATACATGTATCTAATCATTTTTATGAAAGAGTGGTAGGAAAGTTTTTATTAAAGTTTTGGAGAGATGGGGCCAACATCTAGAGATTATCGTAAGTGGCCACTTAACTTATGCTAGATGAAAATGCTAGGGACAAATGCAATTAAAATTTAGACTCCTTTAAATGTATTTTTAATGCAATGCATGCTGATCGACCTATCCAAATTATGTATACTTGAAATTTAAAAAAGGTTTAAAAATAGTTT
Source organism: Dendrobium huoshanense (assembly GCA_016618105.1). NCBI lineage: Eukaryota > Viridiplantae > Streptophyta > Magnoliopsida > Asparagales > Orchidaceae > Dendrobium > Dendrobium huoshanense. The sequence goes on along the minus strand of CM028351.1, from coordinate 35,096,174 downwards.
TTTAGAGGACTAAGCTTCCCTAGATTCAAAACCTCATCTTCATAGGTTAGATATAAAAAATGATTTAAATTTGGGATTCCAAATGAAAAAGGACTATCCCCTTAAGGGGTATCCCCTCCTCTTTAGAATCCAACCTTTGGATCCGTGTATCCCAACTAAAATATACACTTTCATAACTCAATACTTAAATAAATTATATTAATATGAAATGAAAATTTTATACTCTCTTGCAAGGTTATTCTAAATATTTAAATATCAAAACATATTCCCAAGTAGTTATATATATATATATATATATATATATATATATATATATATATATGGAAAAGAAAATGCACTGGCCATACTCTTTTTATTTGGGGGCTTAATAGCTAAAGCACATATAATAATTACATTTTATTATTTATTTTGTCCCCTCTATTGCCCTGCATGAGTGTGACCATACATAGAAAACTCAGTGAACATCCAGATTGTTCCTATCTTGGGGGTAATCTAATCGCCAAACACATCAGTCCATAGAGTACAATAAAAAGTAAGCAAACATACCAGGCGATTTCATCCACAACATATAATAAAATCTCAAAAAATTTGGCACACAATAAAAAGTAAACATTGACTTAGTCTAGATCAAGAATCGATTGTCCTAGCAAATCATCTAAAGTGTATGAAAAAGGTCGTGTAGCTAGGGTAGATCCTAGACTGGGTAGTTAGTTAGAGTTATCGAAAGTTTTAATCTGTTAAGGCTGAAGAGAAGTTTTATGTTAGAGTTTAAATATTAGTATTTTAAAGCTTAATTTAGATATTTTTTAATTGTTAAGTGATTGCTACCTTTATTTCATACCAAGATCGTGTAATTTATTTCACCTTCTTTGAGGCAAAGTTGATAGCTTCGTAGGCCTATATTACCCAGTAATAATTAGAATTTATTAAGTTAATTTAGGTTGGTTGAAAGATTTTTATTAATTAAATTAAAGTTTCTAAAATTTTAGTGAATTATTGAATTTTTTAGAATTATTGGAGTTATTTTAATGCATTAATTAAGGGAATAAAAGTTGACTTTAAAATTTAAAGTTAATTTTAGAAGTTTTAGATTTCTAATAAATATTAAAGGTTATAATGAGTAGTTAGACTATTATCATGCTTAATTTGGAGTTTTCTATAAAAAGTTATGAATTTATGAAGTTTAAGCATAGATATTAACTTGGGTTTGACCAAACTATATACTTTTTTAATTTGACCAAATTTTGAAGGTTTGATATTTTTGAAAAATATTAGACCTTAATTGGAGTTGATTTTTTTTTAGTTTGATTAAATTGGATTTTTCTATAATTAATTATGAATTTTGGAAGTTTGATATTTAATTGATTTAAAATTTATTTAATTAGGAACATTTTGAATGTTTTGATCCAAATCAACTCCAAATTGCATGGAATCAACCCAAAGGCCAGGAATGACCCAAGGGGTGTTTCCAAGTGTTTGGCAATTTTTGGGATTTTAATAATTTTTTATTAATTAAAGATTTATTTCCACTAAAAATCAAATTAAAGTCAAATTAGAGGTCTGATGATAAGGATTTTATTTTTACTAGATAAAAGAATAAGTTTTGGTCAGTTTGAAATATTATTTATATTTTTTGATTAAAATTTGATTTATTGTGAATTTTTGAATTTTTTAAGTCCTTAAAGGGGCTAATATTTGATATATTTAATTTTTTTTACCTAGTAATTTCCAAATTCAATGAAATTTAAACCTATGGTAGAAAATATCACTAGATTTAATTTGTTCAACTTTCACTCTTATTAGGTGTGTGTACAAACTCCTATGAATTTTCTAAATTTTCTAGACACTTGTTAATTATTTTTCCTAGATGACTATATTATTCAAATGTCCTTCAAATCTCGTTCAACTAACCCTGATACATACACAATCACACAATAGTAATCAGGCACCCTAATTCTAAAGTTCTAGGGAGTTATGAATTTTCAAAGTTTTGGGTCCAACATGGACTCATTTCTTTGAAAATTCACATCACAAAAAATTAAAGAGCATCTAACCTAAAAAAAATCTCAAATGATGCCTAAGCTGCTCAAAAACATTTCACTAAAATTTGAACTCTAATTGACCACTAGATTGCGAGAAAATTATAAAATTCTAATTTCACACAAGCAATAGTATCTCATAATCTTGTACTCAAATCAACTCAATATTAATTTTAATAAACAATAAAAAAATTTCTCTTTCTAACGAGCCCAAGAACGTCCACTTTAGTGGAAAATTCAATTTTCTATGAATTTTGAAATTTTTGGACATTTTTTGAATTTTTTGGACCAATTTTTGTCAAATTAGTTGCTAGCGTCAATTATTAGCAATGATTGGTGCCGAAAAGGTGGCGATGCATCAGGTTTGACACGTGTCAAGTAGGGCCCGCTACTTAATCACATCATCGGTCCATCAGGATTGTTGATCCGTCTATGGAATGAACCGACGATCGTGATTGCACCGTGTAAGCACCCGCGGTCCAGATCGGTGCGCTTTCAAATCAGGCTGGAGATGGAGCACGGTCTGGCTGATCCTGTGCCTTCTGATCCTGATGAAGAAAGGATCAGATGGCTGCGATTGATAGGCCCATTTTAGCTCAAAAATGAACTAAACCTTAAAATGCTCATATCTCCCAAAATATGGAGTTTGGAGGCTCCATACATTACAAATTTTCCATAGTTTGAAATTTAACTTTTACCTAAAAGTGAAGATATCTTACAATATATCTGGTGGATGTTCACGATCATAGGCTCGTTGGAAAGCTGTAGTGATCCCCTACAACTTTGATGAAGATAGTATGATCTTGATCTAGCTGGATCAAAATTATATTAGAAAATCCTCTTTCTCTCTCTAGAATGTTCTCTCCTCACTAAAATAGTGATTTGTGGCTTGGAAATAGTTGGGAGAAGCTTGAGAAGGCCTTAAAAATGGTTGGAGAAGATGATGAAGGACTTTGGAAGGTTGGAGGCTGGAGGAGAGTGAGACAATGCAAGGGTTAGAATCTCTCTCCAAATGAGGTTTTATCATATTCAAGTTGTCTAAAGCTAGTTGGACGGTCATGATACATCAGGGACCTTACTTTGATGGGGGACAAGTGTCCCAAGTTGTTGGAAGGCTGCCCCAAAGGTTGGAGTGGCCTTGCTCCCATTGGACGGCTTTTGGAGATGGAGGGGGACACCATTACCCAAATTGATTAAACCAGCTACTATGGATAGCTTAGGCAATGTTTAAGGAGGGTAATAAAGCTAATAGAGTCAGCTTAGGTCATGTGATATATGGGGAAATGGTGCTTTATAGGGGTTTGACCATAAAAAGGGTTTTTAATCATGGATTGACTCCCTCGACCAGTTAATCAGTCAATGGATGCTAAGGTGGCTAGGAAAGAGTATGGCGAGCTGGTTGGATGAAGTCCAAGGCTAAAGCCAATGCTTTTGGGGTCAAAGAAAAGGGTTGTCAACTTCAAAGAGAGGTTTAAGTACCTTGTTGACATAGTTTGACCAGTCAACATGGTCAAAACTGATGATGTGGCATTTGGGGGTGTGTAAGGAGCTATTTGGGATAGCTTAGGAAAGGGTCAAGGGTCAAGGTAAAAGTTATGGTGAGTGGGAGCATATGGCATAGAAGCTTGACCTAGGATTGAGAGTTGACTTAGTCAACTCAACTTGGGTTTGGCTAACCTAATGCTGAGTCATGCTTAGGTCATGGTTAGGGGTTGATTTGAAGGGGTGATAGTTGTTGGAGAGCTCAAATAGGTTAGGTTAACCTATTTAAATCCCTTAAGGATTAATGGATTAACCTAGATTGACTTGGTCATTTAGGTTGACCAAAGACTTGGTTTTGGGTCAAATAGATTTTTTTGGATATTTAGAGTCTAATGGGTACGGTTTTAAGATTTGGAAAGATTATTTGGGTCAAATGACCTATTTGGGCTCTTAATGGGTCATTGGGTAAACCTCGATTTACTTGGTCAACTAGGTTGACCTAGGGCTATGACTGGGATCAACAAAATTGAAATGACATTTTGAATGTATTGGGAGTGGTCTTAGGGAATGGGGAGGTCATTTCAGTCATAATGATTGTTTTAACCCTTAAGGGGTTTCAGGTCAACCAGGTTGACTTAGAGTATGGGGTTGGGTTCAACAGGTCCCAAGTGATGTTTAAAAATGATTGAAAAAGGTTTCAAAGATTGGTGATGTTGAACCACATTGAATTTTGGTCAAAAGTCCAAAAATCTTCTTAAGGGCATTCTGGTCATTTTGACCTCTAGTCAATTTCGGGCCAAGGTGAGTCCAAAAAAAAATGTAGAGTAATGCTTAACGTATCAGTATCAAAGGTCAAGAGGTGATCAAAGGGTTTAGAGGGGGCTCCAAGGTTAAATTCCACTAGGTGATAAGTCTAGTGGCATATACCATAAATATTTGAAGGTTTTACAGCCCTTGGAAATAGATTTAGTTTTTGTGGTTAGAAACATCAGATTGAGCTCAAACTTAGAGGACTGGTCTCAAAGACATATCTTATCAATATGTAATTGATAGACTATGAATCAAGGGTCAGTTGATCTGGTTTTAAAGTATTTAAAAAGCATCGGGAAAGGCTTTTAGGACCTAAGTCCTTAGCCTTAGATTTCGGTCTAGATTGATCAAAGATTTAAATTGATCCTAAGATCTAGAGACTAGAAGAAACCTAGGGTCTAGAAAGTCCTAGGTTCTAGAATCCAGGAAAAAGGTCACAATGACCTCATACAAAAGTGAGGTCAACATTCATTTTGGGATTTAAAAAAAAATATAGAAAATATCATAAATAACCCATTTTATTTAAAAAATTTTCATGAAATTGTTTTACGAAATAGACAGCTGATGGTCCCAAAACTCCCACTATACTAATATATCAATTTCTTAAGAATTTACACCAATGACAAAAAATACAAAAAATAGTGTGATTAATTAAAATATTAATACTTTTACAAAGATAGATTATAAATTTACAAAGATAGATTATAAATTGGATTTATAATGACTCAAAAAAAAATTTTAACTCGGTTAAATTATAAGTTATTACAATCTACTCACCTTAAAAAAATATTTTCAATGATATTTTCCTTAAGAATTTAGGAACAAAATCAATGTAAACTAAATCGATATGATCAAAATTCAAATCAAAATCAAACTCCAACCAAAATTCATCAAAAACCATAAAGTCATGCAGTTCATTCTATTGCAAATCATTCAATTATATTTGATATGTTATATCATGAAATCATTTAAATAAATTTTCTACCATTATAACTTTTTAGTTTTAGTCGGTCTTCTAGATACTACAAGTTGTACACATGTGGAATCACTGCATAGGTATAGTTAGTTGTGGTGTAATAGTCTCCCTTTGACTTCCACTAATAGCTATATCATTCACTTTGTTAATTGATCTTTCACTATATACTCATATAGTCCTTAATCCTTTGATAGGTCTAGACTATCCTACACAAAAATTATTTCTTTCTCTAAACTCCCTTTGAGGATAATCTGTTACCTTATGTCCCTACTACCCATAGAGAAAACATTGCCCCTGATAATAACTAGCATTGACTCAAATGTCATTGACTATAATGAATACACGCATCATATCGTTTGGTGGATGTTATTGATATAGATCCCCTTCAGTCACTATAGTTACTTTTCTTATCATTATATCTATCTTTGTCCCTGCTTGTGTCATTTCAACTTCTCCTTCTACAAATATTATATCTGGAGCTCTCATCTTGGTTGGATGTCAGTACTACCAAATTTATCACTCTGGCCTACTCCACAAACTTAGAAAAGTACTAAATCTGTAGAGGTACTAATGGATTTCTTAGTTACATGTTCAACCCTTGTAGAAAGCTATAATACATTTTCTTAGCGGTAGGGATCAAGTGAGGAGCATATCTAACTAGTGTAAATAAACCCAGCCTCGTACTATTTCACTTTTTTGCATCCCTGCTCCAACTTGATAAATGTTTCATACATATGTTGTTGGGTTGAATGAGGTAAAAACTACATTCTAAATACATTAGTAAATTCATCCCAAGTGATCCCAACATTTGTTTCCCCCTAAAATTTCTATATCTACTATTTAACCAACAATCTCTTAGCCTCTCCTTCAAAGAAGAATACAACCAGTCTCTCGACATTATATGCTATAAAAAATTTCTTTTCCATAAAAACCAGTCTTCTACAATCTGAGGTCCTATAGCTGATTTGAACAATAGAGGCTTAAACTTATGGAATGTTTGTAAGTGCTTGTCTCCTTCCTCTTCTTTACTTCTAGCTGACTTACTTTACTCATTCCCCATTACCTATGTTATAATAGTGGCCAAGTGCATAACACTATCTTATGTCACTAGAGCTGTGTTGTGTTGCTCATCTAGTATATCTTTCTGTAACATATCTATTATAATTATTCACTTTTTCAATTATGTCTAATCTAAATAATTCAAAAATGTAATCAATTATACATGCAAAATAATGCACCTTAATCTACCTAACTCTATTAATTATGCAGCTCTGATAGCAAATTAATTCTATCAATAAATATACTATAATAATAATTATCATGCCTCAGAATCTAATTAGAATTGTTTTTTAATCTTTTATTATACAACAACTAAAGCTACTTAATCTTATCTATTAGTAATAAATAATATATATATATATATATATATATATATATATATATATATATATATATATATATCATCTTCCAAAAATTATGTACACTCAAGATCCATATAATCATAACACAACTATTCCATCATGAGTGCAAAAGAATAACTATAATAAAAAGAACCTGAATATGAAGGATCTTGGTCAATCTCTCACTCATGCTATCTTGATATGACCTAAAATCATTTAACCACATATAATAAGCTAAAGAGACAATTAAGTAACCAAATCTGACAATTGAACTTAATGCATGATAAATGAGTATATGCATGTCAGCAGTCAAATCATAATATTAATAGTCATATGATCAAGAATTAATACAAAAATAGTAAAACTCAGTTATAATGGAAGTAGAATCTTTAAACAATAAAATAATATGGTATGGAAGCTAGTAAAGTAGTACAATAAAGAAATTAATAGACTAAAATGAGTATCAAATCGATAAAGCAATCATTATATCAAAAATATTAATTAGTAAAGCAATCATATAAAGTAGTAAAACCAAATAATCAACAAAGGACTATTAAACTCAGAATAATACAATAAAATTTTATAACTATATACACATGCTATCCAATATGTCACATGCTCAATATATTCAGTATCAGTGGAATGAATCAGTAGTACCAAATAGTATCAATGTCCATATCGGTAATAGTAAAATCAGTGGCATGAGTAGTAAAATAATATTGTTACAATATATTTATGCAATAATAATAAATTAGTATGATAATAGGAATAATGCCTCAATAATATGTATTTCAATAGTCACACTAAACAAGTAAAAAGTTCTAGTTTAAGCAGTATTTTTTCAATATTGCATTAGTATCATTAAACTGTTGGCTCATTAAACAAAGTCATCACTATTTGCCCATCGGCATAATAATCATCTCCTTATAACTCTCAATCAATATCATATGAATTAATTGAGGATAAAATCAAATCATATACTTAAAGGAAAGCAAATTAGTCCACCAACCTATAGAGGTTAGTCAATCTCTAATTAATGGGTCAATCATTCTTTACTCGATGTAGAGATGAGTCTAATGCCTTTGAGTTTGAGTGATTTGAAGTTTTCTGTAATTAGTTATGATTATTACAAGTTTGACTATTTTATTAAATTATTTAATTATTTAATTATATAGGGTTCCTTATTTTTTTATCAAATCAACTCTAAACCTCTTGAAATTTTCCTCAAATATCAAGATGACTCCTAGGGATGATTACAAGTGTTCAAAATTATTTTGAAGTTTTTAATATTTTAAATTATTTAATTTAATTAATTATTAATTTTACTTGATTTTTAAATTATTTTCTATTTTTGGGGTTTGTTATGGAGCTTTTAATTTTCATTTGTTAAGATTTTAATACCGAGCATTTTGACACTTAATTTGTATTTTTTTTGTTTTAATTTGAATTTATTATAAAATTTTGAAGTTTTTATTTCAATTATGTGTGTCAATATTAGGTTCTCTAATTGACTAACTAAATGAACTTTAAATGCAGTGAAATTTAAAATACATGTTTAACAAAAAACTTACTATACGTTTAATGCAATATGATAAGGGATGCAATAGGATAATGGAAAACTACTATAGCTATTGGTGCAATTTAACTTTTTAAAGACATGATTTTTGCTCAAGAAAACTAGTTTGAGTCCACTTGGTTTAGCCAATTTTGCTAAACCAGGTGGACCCGTGGGTTGAAATATTTGTAGTAGACTCATGGTGACCCCATGGGATGTCCCCATGAACTTAGTTGATTGATTTGATCAAAATTATGAGTTTTAAAATTTTTAGGTTTTTAGGTGATTGTGGTTAACTTTTTAATGAAGATTATGAAAATACGATTGACTATAGTGACCTTAGCACCCTAAATGAAAATAAATATTTATGTTTTTATCGGCGTATTAGTAAAACTGAAGTTAGAGAGGCTTTAAAGAAAATGAAGGGTGGAAAAGCTGTTGGACCTGATGATATTCCAATAGAGGTGTGGAAATGCTTAGGAGATGAAGGAATTTCATGGCTTACTAAACTTTTTAATACTATTTTGAAGACTAAGAAGATGCCGGATGAGTGGAGAATGAGTGTGTTAATTCCTATTTTTAAGAATAAAGGTGATGCACAAGATTGTGCGAATTATAGAGGTATTAAGTTAATGTGTCATACTTACTATGGGAGTGAGTTATGGAGCATAGGTTTGCTGCGTGATACTAATGTTTCTCAAAATCAATTTGGATTCATGCCAGGTAGGTCGACTATGGAAGCCATACATTTATTAAGAGGTTTGATGGAGAAATATAGAGAAAATAAGGAGGATCTACATATGATATTTATTGATTTAGAAAAAGCATATGATAAAGTTCCAAGAGAAGTGCTATGGAGAGTTTTTGAAAAGAAATGAGTCAATAATGCTTATATCCAAATCATTAAAGATATGTATGCAGGAGCTATTACTTGAGAAATGTACCCCTCAAACTTAAGGGAAAATTCTATAAGATGGTAGTGAGGTCTGCAATGCTCTATGGTGCCGAATGTTGGCCTTTAAAAGAGAAGCATAATACTAAGTTAAGTGTGACAGAGATGAGGATGCTCAGGTGGATGAGTGGCTTTACCCTTAGAGATAGGATACGAAATGAGCATATACGTGAAAAGGTTGGAGTAGCTCCAGTATAAGATAAGATTAGAGAAAGTCGCCTTAGATGGTTTGGTCACATAAAACGGCGGCCTTGCGATGACCCGGTTAGGAGAGTAGAGGTATTAGATTTGACTTTTGTTAAGAAAGGTAGGGGTAGACCTAAAAAGACTTGGTTAGAAAATATTAGGAATGACCTTTCTTTATTAGATTTAAACGAGAATTTGACTTTTAATAGGACACAATGGAGAAAAAGGATTCTTGTAGCCGACCCCACGTAGTGGGATAAAGGCTTGATGTTGTTGTTGTTGTTGTAGGTGATTGTGGTTAACAAGGGTTGATCATGGCTTGGGGTTAGGCTCAATGCACTCTATTTCATATATGAAACATGTTGGGGGAAGTTTCACAGCTTGATTTGGTTGAGTCATGTTGAAGTTTAAAGGAAATTCCATTTTTAGTGGCTTTGGGGTTTTAGGGTTTCATAGTCAACCATGGTTCACCAAGGGTCAATGTTGGTTCAATGCAATATGAAATTGCCTATAGACATGTTCAAAGATTTTGGGAGGGCTTCAGAGGTCAATTTTCACAAGATGCATGATCCAATGTCATAAGTTGTAAATATTTAAAAATTTTTGCAGCCTTAGAAAATACATATAGTTTTGAGGGGTTGGAGGCTTGAGATGCTTTGAAATAGATGTGGTTGACCCTAGGGACATACTTAATCAATATGCAACTGACTAATCATGAATCAAAGGCATTTGACAGGGTTATGGAGGATTTGATTTTACCTTAAATTTTTGACCAAGGGGATTTGGATTTGGATTTGAGCATTTTGATTTTAGATTTTGGATGAGATTTCTAATTTGGATTAATTTAGGATTGAATTTGATTTGATGTTTATAACCTCACACAAAAATGAAGTCAACAAAGAAGATCCTCAATTTTAAGTATTAGGAGATGGTCAAGTACTCTTGAGGGTCATCTCCATGAGCAAGCTTAACCCAAAATTCGAAGATCCCTTAATTTCTTTGATGGCCTTCAATGGAGAGGAGAGATTCCATATTCACCATAGAACCTTCCTCACAACATTTTTTAATCTTTTCTCCATTGTTTATTTATTTATTTGTATTAAACTACCAGCACATAATCCATTTTCATAGCAAAATTTTTTTTAAGAAAATGATCTAATGAGGTTTCTAATATTAAAAAAAAGGCATAAAATGGAATTACTGAAATTTAAATGCCACTTATATTTTCATTTTATTATCCGATTCAAAAATCGTTTAATAGCAATTTGTAAAAGACACATTTTTACGTACATCTTTTAAATAAAAAGATCCCTTTAAAATACATCACAGGACATTTAACTGAATACTGTATATATAAACGGAATAACTTATATATATATATATATATATATATATATATATATATATATATATATATATATATATATATATATATATATATATATAGAGACTTTTTTCATTACAAAATAAGAATTCATGAAATAAAAATATAATTAAAATATATACCAAGACAATCATATTATCTATAAAACTGAAAGATTCATAACAAAATATTTTGATTGAAAATAATTAAAAAATATAATTTTTATAGATTTATGTTAATAAAATTATGAATTGTAAAACATTTAAAATTTAATAACTCTATATGAATAAATTTTCTCTAATTAAATATTAATATTCGAAAGTAGAATAAAGAAAACATAATGAACTTCAAACTTGAATAAAATGTATTAATTAAATTATTTAATATTCATATCAGTTTAATATTATCACATTTTATTCCACTAAAATTTGCACTGTTGGGATAACAAATACAAATTACTCAAGATAAACAACTAATTCATTGATATAATCATTATAATTAAATTGATCCTCCATTAATAATTCATAATTAGAGCTAGATTAAAATTCATTAACATATCTAATTACATTTTTACTCTCCGAGTGCCTTTCATTTTCTAAGGAATAATAAGTTTATAAATAAATCATACAATTAAGCACACATTATTAAAAAACTAAAAAATAGTTATGAGAATTATCTTCCCAATTTCGCAAGGAATGAATAAATTTCATCTTATAACATTTCTAACTACTTATTTACTTATTTTCATAAACTATTATAAATAAATAACGATTAAACCCATACTGAATATGTCTACCTTTGTAAACAAGAGTATTTATTTCTGCAGATGAAGATCAATTCATATATAATCACATTGATACAATTTAAATATTTTATAGTAAAATAGAATTATAAGTGTTTGAATTTATACTAAAATAGAATTATAAATATTTCATACTAACATAGACTAATAAGATATAATTTATGCTTCGGATAGCTTTCTTATTGCTTTTTAAAGTAGCTTTCTAGTATAAAAATTAAACTTTTTGTACTAGAAAGATTCTTTAAGAAGCAGAAAGAAAGTAATGCCAAATGAAGCCTTAATCTTGTTTGAGCTCTATATGATAATTGGAACCTTATTAATTATCATAAATTTTAATGACATTTATTATCATATACATCAAAACAAATTGTTATTGTAGATGACAAATCAACAGTAAATTAATTTTCAGGGCACAATACCCAACAGAAATAGCATTCCATTATAATAAAACAGTGTACGATTACTAACAATATCCATGAATAAAAACACAGTATATATATATTTCTTTTGATAATTAAAGACTTGCAAAGATCTCCTGACAAGTAAAATAAACAAGCATGAGCTGTAACTTTATTCTTCCAAATCCTCAAAGGGTGAAGACAACATCTCCCAATTATTCTAAGAAAAGAGTTACTTATGACAACATTCGTGAAGCTGTATATCAGCGAAGAAAGCTTTAGGAAAACAACTCATCGACATTGCATTCGACAAGGAAGACCTTAATGCTTCGAGGCGACCCACAGTTGCCTTCAGCTATTATAGCTCTGTCGTTAGCTGCCATGTGTGCAATTATCTTGTATATCATTTCAATCTGCAAAGTTAAAAATATGATGAATGCAGCCAAACAGATCAGATTCTGATATAAGATGCAACCAATGGTTGTTTTAAAATAGCAACTGTTTTGATTTCATTCCCTTTTTTTCTGAAAATGAAATCATAAATTTGAGGGGTTTTAGAGTTCAAAGTTCATAATTTCTAATTAATCCAACGTAGAGGTAAAATTTAATCGATTTCATTTTTTCTAAAGGACCATTTCAACAATGGCTAAGGATAATAAAGTTACAATCAGATGAATCAATCTTAAAATAAGCTTATGTTTCAGCAAAACGAATGTTCTATAATGAGTCTTGCAAACCCAGCTTAGATAAGATAACTTTGACCACTTTTCAAAAGATAATCGCATCTCACTGCAACCTCATTGTCGATTATCCCATGACATGCCCGAGGTATGAAATGAAACATGATGTGTACTGATGGACCATAGGAGCAGCATTGCTTCAATTCGAATGCAGGATCAAAGCTGAGGTTGTTTTATCAAGAGATCTCAAATGCATGCCTTATGGGCGGTTTTAGTTTTAATTAAAAAAAAACTATATGACTAAACTTGCCCATTGACTAGACAAGTTGCTCGGTTTATATATTTTGAAAAAATAACAATCGCTGCAGGCCGTTTTTAAGAAAATAAATAAAAAATTTAAATGAGCAAACTTGCACAGTGAATAGGTGAGTTGCTCAGTTAAAAAAAATGCGTAAATTCCACGTTACCAAAATAGCTATTTCTTAAATCCATTAAAGAAATTATTGCAAGGAAAAAAAAAATCATTCTTATATGAAATAACATAGGTTTATAAGAAATTTTCAAATGCATTATCAATAACAACTTGAATCACACTATGTGAACCAATAAACTCAATGTAACATGTAAAATAGTTTGAACAACTTCATATTTTATGTATCATCTCTGAGGAAATGAGTATCTGATTATGAGAATTAAGTAGCTGCACATGAAGTTGAGGTACATCTGAATTTGAGTTACAGAGAAGAACTAAAAAGAATTTTGGCATCAGATGTTAGAAGATTAAGTAATAAACATATCACAATGGTTAATGAATAGTGGAAGCACAAAACATTAAAAAAAAAGTCATTTGGGAGAATATAAGAGCAATATATCAAATGGATGGTGGACAAGATCCTTATAAAGTAAAAGGGGAGGAACAATGAGATATATGTAGAAGATCTATAGGTGAAAAGCAAACCGCCCAACCAATACACCAAAGATCTAAAAGATACAATTGTCACCTCAAGAGGTACAACAAGCAAGTGAATCCGCTAAGTATATTTTTGACACAAGTTCAAAAAATTTCATGGGCTTCCCCCTCACCCTATAAAGCATCAAAATGAACCCTGACAAGGTGAACTCGATCCTAGATTGCCTAGCATAGCAAAGAAGGTGCAGTGACTTACTAAGCAAGTCATTAAGCTCAATCTTTTCATCTCTCAACTCGGAGAAATGTGCTTGACATTCTTTAAGATCCTCAATAATGAAAAATAGTTCTCTTGGGGCGAGGACTGTAAAGTCACCTTTCTACAGCTAAAGCTTTTTCCCTCCTCGCCACCCCAACTCTAAAGCCCAATTCTAGGAGAGGATTTTCTATTGTATTTAGGGCTAGTATGCCAATAACAACGTACTTGTTAGAGAAGAGTGGGAGAAGCAATGACTAGTGTACAATGTGAGCATGACAGTCAAAGGTGCAAAACAAAAGTTATTCAATCATAGAGAGACTCGCATGGGCACTGGTGACTTGGGTGAAGCAACTGTGAACATACTTCCAAGAACACAAAATTCATGTGGTGACTGACCACCCATTGAAGGCAATACTTGCTAAACCTGAGCCACTAAGGAAAAATACTCAAATGGTCAGTAAACCTGAGCAACTTATAAATAACCAACTCAACAAGGACAACCATCAAGGCCTAAACACTTGCTGACTTCCTAGTCAACTTCAATAGTCAAAGTGACGAGTTAGAGGCAGCATCACTATTGCGACACTAGACTTTCTATGCCGACGGATGCTCAAACAAGCAAGGCGTTGGCGTGGGTATAGCTCTAATGAATCCCATATGGCTCATCATCATAAATGTAACTAGTATAAAATTCAAAGTTACAAATAATGAAGCTAAATATGATGTGACGCCCCAAGATCTAACTTGGAAGAATTATTCTTTTGATCCATTAAACCATCAACTAGCAGAGCTATTTATAGTCATCAATAAGTATTAAACAGTCTAACAAAAATTCTATAATTTAAATCATGATGAAAACATTTCTATTCATTCCCAAAAGTTCATTTACAATACTCAGGATTTACACAATAATCAAGATTCCATCCAGTCCTAAGTACAAAAGAATAACTATAACAAAAAGAAACAAAAACCTGAAGAACTCAGATCAACCTCACACTCTTGCTCCCTTGCCCTGACCTGAAAATATTAACCACATATAATGAGCTTCAAAAAACCCAGCAGGTCACCAAAAACCTACAACTGAAATCAAAGCACGGTACTGAAATAAAATGCATGCCAATCAATCAAATCAATAATAGTCACTTGCACATGATCATTGAATCTATGCAGATACGAAAATCAGTAATCAATGCATAATCAATAAAATCCACAGTCATAGGTAGAAGAATCGGTAAACAGTAGAAAAATCCATAATGCTCAATAAATCATTTCATACATCAATTCAATCATATCTTAAAACAGCGATCAAATCCATAGAGAAGATCGTCGTATCGGTAATATTAGTCAAATCAATATCGTATCAATAGAATCAATCAAATCATTGAATAAAGAAATAATCTCTGGTCAATAATATCAATCGGTATGAAATCATATAAAACAATCAAATCAATATATCATAAGAACAGTTAAAATCGAATTAATACAGTAAATGCGTATTCTATATCACGTGCTCGGTGTATCACATGTAGCAGATCAATATTTGGTGTATCAATGAATCAATGATATCAATGAATCTATAATATCAATGAATCAAAAACATCGGTATACGTAGTATCAATGAATCAATGCAATATCAATATCCATATCAGTATCTGTATCCAGTGACATATACAGTATGCAATATCAATAAAATCATGCAGTAACAGTAAACCCGTAAATCCGTTAGTAAATCAATAAAATCAATAAATCCGTTGATATTAATAAATTTGTACGATAATTAATAAATCCATAAAGAAATTATACGAACAATACTTTATACATGCATTCCAATACAGTATTCTTACTTAACAAGTACAATCACTGCTATTAAGACATTTTTCAAGGTTAATATCGATGTATCGTTGTATCCATTGGCTCAATAATAGAGTCGTCGGTCTTCGCCCAACGGCTGCTCGTCGGCTTAATCTCTTTATGACTCCCAATCATTATATCACATGATCAATAGAGCATAACACCAAACCCTTTTTAAAGGAAAGCCCGTCGGCCAACCATCCTATACAGGTCAATCAATCTCCAACCAACGGTTCAATCAGTCTTTACTTATCTTTCAGTAATATAATAGTAATTTCAATCATATATCCACATTCGTATACATCTCATTAATACATTGCAATCAACAAACACGATTTAACTCAATTGAAGAAAATCCTTAAAATATCGTACAGTCGACAGACATCCCAAACAGGATCAAAATACACAGTTTCAAAAAATTACCAAATTACTAGAAATCGGATAAACCATCATTTTAAAACTTTACTTGTACTGAAGCAATATTTTTCAATATCCGGATAATTTTCTATTCAAAATACCAGGTAAAAACTTTCCAGAAAATACTCAAATCGTGCAAAATCATCATTTCTACAACATACCAAAAGTTACGCGGTAAAAGTTTCATCAATACAAAGATATGCACATTTTTCGGTAACGAAAACACAAAACTGAGCAAAACAATACCAAAACTCGAAATCAGAAATAGGATTCAAATTCCTTACTGCGAGACGAACAATTCTTCCAACTACGTCGACGGACGAAAATCGCTCCGCGGCCTCCGAAATCAAGCCTTTTCCTTCTCTTTCCTTCTCTTTTTCTCTCATGCTTTTCTCTCTCTTCAAAATATCTCAAACGGTCCATAAATAGAGAAAAGATCTTTACGTTCGTTCAGATGATGTTCCCCATTCATCCCGGGACGAAGCACTCTGGACACCATCGTTCAAACAATAATTAATTTCGTCCCTAGACGGTGCTCTCGGGAAAAATTTCGTCCCGGATAAACTCAAGTTCGTCCAGACAAACCTGCATTTTACTCAGTTCGTACAGGCAATTCGTCCGTACTAACCATATAGATTTTCATAATTTTCTTCAGTCGTCTCGTACTAAGGTCAGTTTTTACAGACTAACTGCACTAAAAAAAAATAAAATTCGGAGGGATTTTACAATCTACCCATCTTAAGAAAAATGTCATCCCCGACATTTCCCTTAAGGGTTCGAATGCAAAATCGATATAAAACAAATCCGTTCAAACAAAACCCAAATCAAATTTAATTAAAATCAAAACCATCAAAAATCATACAGTCATACAGTTCATTCAATCACATGTCATTAGCTATGCATGATATGTCAAGTCAATCAATTAGTCAAATAAATTTCTTACCAGTAGAACTTTTAGGTTGTTGTTGATCTTGATAGTGTTGTAAACTGTATACACGTGGCATCACTTGAGTAGGTGCAGTAGATCGTGGAGCAACGATTTCCCTCTGACTATCACTGGCAACTTTATCATTCGTCCTATTCGTTGATCTTTAACTATATGCTCTTGATCCGTCAGTCCTCTGTCTTTCAGCACATCCAAACTGTCTTGTACAAGAATCAGTTCCTCCTCCAATTTCCTTATGAGGACAATTTGTTGCTCTATGTCCTTGCTAGCAAGAGCGGTAAACTCAGCCTCGTACTGCATCACTGTCTTGCGTCCTTGTTCCAACTTAATAAAAGCTTCTTGTACTTGTCGTTGGGCTGATGGAGGTACAAACCACATCCTGAACACTATAGTAATCTCGTCCCAAGTGATCTTAGTATTTGTTTTCCCCTGAAATTTCACTTTTTGCTGCCCAATCCACCATCTCTCTGCTTCTCCTTCGAACAGAAACACAACCAAAGGCACCTTCCGACTTTCCGGACACTGTATGCTGTCAAAGATCTTTTCTATCCTCATTAACCAATCTTCTGCAGCCTGAGGTCCTACAGCTCCTTTGAACAACGGAGGCTTAAGCTTATGAAATGTATGTAAATGCTTATCTACTTCTTCTTGTTTACTTCCAGCTAACTTACTCTGTGCATCTCCTATTACCTGTGCTATAACAGTAGCCAACTGCATCATACTTTTTGATGGCACAGGAGCAGCACTGTGTTGCTCATTTGGTACTTTTGATTCCGGATTATCCATTTAACTTTTCACCTGCACAGTTCAATATAATCTGACTGATACACACATGCAACTGTGTATGCAAAATGATGCACTTGAAACTACCCATTCTACCCAACTCCTAATCAAATCTTATAGCTCTGATACAAAAATTTGTGACGCCCCAAGATCTAACTTGGAAGAATTATTCTTTTAATTCATTAAAACATCAACTAACAGAGCTATCTATAGTCATCAATAAGTATTAAACAGTCTAACAAAAATTCTATAATTTAAATCATCATGGAAATATTTCTATTCATTCCCAAAAATTCATTTATAATACTCAACATTTACACAATAATCATGATTCCATCCAGTCCTGAGTACGAAAGAATAACTATAACAAAAAGGAACAAAAACCTGAAGAACTCAAATCAACCTCACACTCCTGCTCCCTTGCCCTGACATGAAAATATTAACCACATATAATGAGCATCAAAAAGCCTAGCAGGTCACCAAAAAGCCCAGAAGATCACCAAAAACCTACAACTAAAATCAAAGCACGGTACAAAAATAATATGCATGCCAATCAGTCATATCAATAACAGTCACTTGCACATGATCATTAAATCTATACAGATACGAAAATCAGTAATCAATGCATAATCAATAAAATTCACAGTCATAGGTAGAAGAATCGGTAAACAGTAGAAAAATCCATAATGCTCAATAAATTATTTCATACATCAATTCAATCATATCTTAAAACAGCGATCAAATTCAAAGAGAAGATCGTCGTATCAGTAATATTAGTCAAATCAATATCATATCAATAGAATAAATCAAATCATTGAATAAAGAAATCATCTCTGGTCAATAATATCAATCGGTATGAAATCATATAAAACAATAAAATCAATATATTGTAAGAATAGTTAAAAACGAATTAATGCAGTAAATACGTATTCTATATCACGTGCTCGGTGTATCACATGTAGCAGATCAATATTCGGTGTATCAATGAATCAATGGTATCAATGAATCTATAATATCGACGAATCAAAAACATCGCTATCCGTAGTATCAATGAATCAATGCAATATCAATATCCATATCAGTATCTATAACCAGTGACATGTACAGTATGCAATATCAATAAAATCATGCAGTAACAAAAAACCCGTAAATCCATTCAATATCAATAAAATCAATAAATCCGTTGATATCAATAAATTTGTACGGTAATTAATAAATCCATAAAGAAATCATAAGAACAATACTTTATACATGCATTCCAGTACAATAGTCTTACTTAACAAGTACAATCATTGGCTATTAAGGCATTTTTCAAGGTTAATATCGATGTATCGTTGTATCCGTTGGCTCAATAATAGAGTCGTCCCTCTTTACCCGTCGGCCGCCCGTCCGCATAATCTCCTTATGACTCCCAATCGTTATATCACGTGATCAATAGAGGATAACACCAAACCCTTTTTAAAGGAAAGCCCGTCGGCCCACCATCCTGTACATGTCAATCAATCTCCAACCAACGGTTCAACCAGTATTTACTTGTCTTTTAGTAATATAATAGTAATTTCAATCATATATCCACATTCGTATATATCTCATTAATACATTGCAATCAACAAACACGATTTAACTCAATTGAAGAAAATCCTTAAAATATCGTACAGTCAACAGAAATCCCAAACAAGATCAAAATACACAGTTTCAGAAAATTACCAAATTACTAGAAATCGGATAAAATATCATTTTAAAACTTTACTTGTACTGAAGCAATATTTTTCAACATCCGGATAATTTTTCGGTAACAAAAACACAAAACTGAGCAGAAAAATACCAAAACTCGAAATCTTCGAAATCAGAAATAGGATTCAAATTCCTTACTGTGAGACGAACAATTCTTCCAACTACGTCGACGGACGAAAATCGCTCCGCGGCCTCCAAAATCAAGCCTTTTTTCCTTCTCTTTCCTTATCTTTTTCTCTCCTGCTTTTCTCTCTCTTCAAAATATCTCAAACGGTCCATAAATAGAGAAAAGATCTTTACGTTCGTTCAAACGATGTTCCCCATTCATCCCGGGACGAAGCACTCTGGACACCATCGTTCAAACGATAATTAATTTCGTCCCTAGACGATGCTCTCGGGCAAAATTTCGCCCCGGACGAACTCAGCTTCGTCCAGACAAACATGCATTTTACTCAGTTCGTACAGGCAGTTCGTCCGTACTAACCATATAGATTTTCATAATTTTCTTCAGTCGTCTCGTACTAAGGTCAGTTTTTACAGACTAACTGCACTAAAAAAAATGAAATTCGGAGGGGTTTTACTATCTACCCACATTAAGAAAAATGTCATCCCCGACATTTCCCTTAAGGGTTCGAATACAAAATCGATATAAAACAAATCCGTCCAAACAAAAATCAAATCAAACCTAATTAAAATCAAAACCATCGAAAATCATACAGTCATACAGTTCATTCAATCACATGTCATTCACTATGCATGATATGTCAAGTCAATCAATTAGTCAAATAAATTTCTTACCAGTAGAACTTTCAGGTTGTTGTTGATCTTCATAATGCTGTAAACTGTATACACGTGGCATCACTTGAGTAGGTGCACTAGATCGTGGAGCAACGATTTCCCTCTGACTATCACTGACAGCTTTATCATTCGTCCTATTCGTTGATCTTTAACTATATGCTCTTGATCCGTCAGTCCTCTGTCTTTCAGTACGTCCAAATTGTCTTGTACAAGAATTAGTTCCTCCTCCAATTTCCTTATGAGGACAATTTGCTGCTCTATGTCCTTGCTAGCAAGAGCGGTAAACTCAGACTTGTACTGCATCACTGTCTTGCGTCCTTGTTCCAACTTAATAAAAGCTTCTTGTATTTGTCGTTGGGCTGATGGAGGTACAAACCACATCCTGAACACTGTAGTAAACTTGTCCCAAGTGATCTCAGCATTTGTTTTCCCCTGAAATTTTACTTTCTGCTGTCCAATCCACCATCTCTCTGCTTCTCCTTCGAACAGAAACACAACCAAAGACACCTTCCGACTTTCCGGACACTGCATGCTGTCAAAGATCTTTTCTATCCTCATTAACCAATCTTCTGCAACCTGAGGTCCTACAGCTCCTTTGAACAACGGAGGCTTTAAGCTTATGAAATGTCTGTAAATGCTTATCTACTTCTTCTTCTTTACTTCCAGCTAACTTACTCTGTGCATCTCCTATTACCTGTGCTATAACAGTAGCAAACTGCATCATACTTTTTGATGGCACTAGAGCAGCACTGTGTTGCTCATTTGGTACATTTGATTCTGGATTATCCATTTAACTTTTCACCTTCACAGTTCAGTATAATCTAAATGATACACACATGCAACTGTGTATGCAAAATGATGCACATGAAACTACCCATTCTACCAAACTCCTAATCAAATCTTATAGCTCTGATACCAAAATTTGTGACGCCCCAAGATCTAACTTGGAAGAATTATTCTTTTAATCCATTAAAATATCAACTAGCAGAGCTATCTATAGTCATCAATAAGTATTAAACAGTCTAACAAAAATTCTATAATTTAAATCATCATGGAAACATTTCTATTCATTTCCAAAAATTCATTTACAATACTCAGGATTTACACAATAATCATGATTCCATCCAGTCCTGAGTACAAAAGAATAAATATAACAAAAAAGAACAAAAACCTGAAGAACTCAGATCAATCTCACACTCCTGCTCCCTTGCCCTGACCTGAAACTATTAACCACATATAATGAGCTTCAAAAAGCCCAGCAGGTCACCAAAAAGCCCAGCAGATCACCAAAAACCTACAACTGAAATCAAAGCACGGTACAAAAATAATATGCATGCCAATCTGTCAAATCAATAACAGTCACTTGCACATGATCAATAAATCTATGCAGATACGAAAATCAGTAATCAATGCATAATCAATAAAATCCACAATCATAGGTGGAAGAATCGGTAAACAGTAGAAAAATCCATAATGCTCAATAAATTATTTCATACATCAATTCAATTATATCTTAAAACAGCAATCAAATCTATAGAGAAGATCGTCGTATCAAAAATATTAGTCAAATCAATATCATATCAATAGAATCAATCAAATCATTGAATAAAGAAATCATCTCTGGTCAATAATATCAATCGGTATGAAATCATATAAAACAATCAAATTAATATATCATAAGAATAGTTAAAATCGAATTAATGCAGTAAATACGTATTTTATATCACGTGCTCGGTGTATCACATGTAGCAAATCAATATTCGGTGTATCAATGAAACAATGGTATCAATGAATCTATAATATCGACGAATCAAAAACATCGGTATCCGTAGTATCAATGAATCAATGCAATATCAATATCCATATCAGTATCTATATCCAGTGACATGTACAGTATGCAATATCAATAAAATCATGCAGTAACAGTAAACTCATAAATCCGTCAGTAAATCCATTCAATATCAATAAAATCAATAAATCCGTTGATATCAATAAATTCGTACGGTAATTAATAAATCCATAAAGAAATCATAAGAACAATATTTTACACATGCATTCCAGTACAATAGTCTTACTTAACAAGTACAATCATTGACTATTAAGGCATTTTTCAAGGTTAATATCGATGTATCGTTGTATCCGTTGGCTCAATAATAGAGTCGTCCCTCTTCACCCGTCGATCGCCCATCCGCATAATCTCCTTATGACTCCCAATCGTTATACCACGTGATCAATAGAGGATAACACCAAACTCTTTTTAAAAGAAAGCCCGTCGGCCCGCCATCTTGTACATGTCAATCAATCTCCAACCAACGGTTCAACCAGTCTTTACTTGTCTTTTAGTAATATTAGTAATTTCAATCATATATCCACATTCGTATATATCTCATTAATACGTTGCAATCAACAAACACGATTTAACTCAATTGAAGAAAATCTTTAAAATATCGTACAGTCGACAGAAATCCCAAACAAGATCAAAATACACAGTTTCAGAAAATTATCAAATTACTAGAAATAGGATAAAACATCATTTTAAAACTTTACTTGTACTGAAGCAATATTTTTCAACGTCCGGATAGTTTTCTATTCAATAAAAATCTCACAGAATTCAAAATACCCGGTGAAAACTTTCTAAAAAATACTTAAATCGTGCAAAATCATCATTTCTACAACATACCAAAAGTTACTGTGGGCTCCGAAAATTCGGCCCCGGCCTCCGCTCGCTTTTCTTCTTATTCGGCGAGGGAGTTTTAACGAACTAAGTTCCGGGGTAAATTTTGGAAGGCAGATGGGTTTGTAGATAAGACACTACCCAGAGATTTCGCCCTCATTTTGTGAGGACTTTATGATCTGAGTTCTGGTTTCCTATAGGCGCAAGCCCCTATAGTTAATTACCCCTCCCGATCACGAGAGAGAACTTTCGATTAAGGCTAGTCGTCAATCAGATACGTAGAACATACGTGTATCTGGCATATAGTAGCAGCAATAGGTCTGGATTTGAGAATTGATTTGGATTTGGGTATTTTGAAATGTTTGTAAATTTTGGAAATAATTGAGAATTTGGAGATTTTGGAAGATTTGATATTTAAAATAGAAATTTCACCATCGTGCACTTAAAGCGGATGGTGGGGGAATGGATGATGGGCCCGATCAAGATCCCATGGTTCCGTCGTCCCGGGCCATCGTGGTCCCTGGTCTACTTAGTCAGAGGAGGTAGTCGACCCAACCTGACAGAAGGATCCTTGTCGGCAGCCATGGGTTGCTTCGTCCAAGGGGACCTTGTAGACCGGGGTTGGATGTTTGTCTAAGGGGACAAATTTGAATCCACCTTAGCTTACAGAGGGCTTTGTGCCCTATCGATCATATCCTATTGATTCATATCTCAAGGATTTGATGTCAGTAAGGAGCGCATTGGCTCTGGCCATAACCGAGATATCGTGGTGCCATTTGGCGGCGAAACCACGCGGTTTAGAGGGCCCCGGGTCGTCGTAACCGTTTATCCTGCGGTGCCATTTGGCGGCTAACCGCCGGTTAGAGGACACGTACCACGTCCTTACTAGCAAGAGATTATTTGAGAATGGATCCTAGTGATATTTTCGACTAGGCATTTGGCTCTTTGTGAGCTAGAGTTTATTTGAATTTGTCCACCCCGGCAGACTGTTGCGGAGGGTGGATGGATTTTACTTTGAGTGATTGATGGATTGATTTCAGATTTAAATATCTGGATTTTTGGGATTGATTTTTGAATTTTTGGAGTATGGATTTTGTGTGGATACTTGAGTGGAATTTGAAATATTTGTGGACCCCTCCGGTTGAGATCTTCGTTCAACACGGCCATCATCGGGGTGTTTGGGATCATTTCCTTTTTCTAGATTGAACCTTGTCGACTCTATCTACTGGTCGATAGAGGATCGGGTTTCATAGGCTTTGTGCCTTTGTTTGTGAATTTTCTTGATTTTAGGCCTTGAAGGCCTAAAAAGAATATATTTAAACAAATACACCGTTCGCTACAACAGTGTATTTTGTTAGGTAGTTCGAATCTTGTCGACTTCTATTGATTCGTATAGAAGGATCGGATTTGAACTTGAATTCACTTGTCAACCCGCGTAGCATCCATAGGCGTCACGTGTGTACCAATAACACGCTCGCCAGGGCCCATGCGGGTTATTTTTATATACCTCTTTGGTGTACCTATGTGTATACAATTTATAGTGTACGTGCAGGGGTATTTATTTCAGATCTTATTGACGCCTTCTGTCTGCTAGTAGGAGTGTTGCAGATCCGGTGGCGTTGCGTTGTAGATCGTAGACGCCTTCTGTCTGCTTGTATATGTGTTGCAGATCCGGTGGCGTTGCGTTGTAGATCGTAGACGCCTTCTGTCTGCTTGTATATGTGTTGCAGATCCGGTGGCGATTTGGTCTTGATGTTGACCCCCTCCCCCTTTCTCAATCACCGGGGAAGAATTTTCTGGATTCGGGAGTCAAAGGCTGCTGATTTGGGGAGGACTCCCTTTAGGCTCTTCAGTGTGGCAGATTTGTTATTTCCGGTATTTGTAGGTACCAGAGCTGTTTTCTTCTTGAGTATAGAACTAAGAAGAGAGTTTAGAACACCAGGAAGTTTGGTTCTAATTTGTTCAAACATGTCCTCCCTTATGCCAGGGGGTGTCCTTTTTTCGTACATCGGGTTGCCTTTGTACCCGGTATACTTGAAGCTCTTGATCACCATTGTCGTAGGTGATATTCGTACTTGTGTCCACAGTGATTCATTGTACTTTCAATACACTGTTGTTATCCACAAGTATCCATTTGCAGGGGACTGCTACATCTACTATGACCTCCTGAAAATGTTTGTAGAAGACTCATTGCTTCTGCATCATATCCACCCTTTCACCAATCTCGGGTGGGTGTTTTGATGTATTTGCTTGTAGGATAGATCTTTGATTGCTGGTCTCAAGTATTGCCATCTCAATCAACAGGCACTTTGTAGGGATTGTCGTAGGATTTCATGCATCGAGGTCTTGTAATTTGAGTTTCCCATGTGTGATCCAAATTTTGATCTTTGCATGTGTTTGGATCCAAATTCAATTTCATTCAGACTTGAATTCATCAAGTTTACAAGTCCCCGCTTGATGTCGTATAGCCTGAGTTCGAGTTAAGTTTCATTTAGACTTGAATTCCAACTCAGTATGAGTCTCCCACATTCATTCAGGTCTCCTATCATCCTACTGAATTCATCCGAATTTTAATCAAATGCTTGCAAATCTGAATTTCACTTGGCATTGTACAGTTCAAGTTCAAATGCATGTTCTTGTTGTCCACATCTTGTTCTAGTTTTGAATTCAGAGTACAAGTTCAAGTCTTTGTCCAGGATCTTCTGAAGTCCTTGCAAGTTCAAATGCATGTTCGTATTGATTTGAGTTTGATCTTGTTTCATTTGATTTTGACCCTTAGAAATCATTTAGAACTTGTTCAATTTTAGGTCCACTAGTCCTCTGTTCTTCGTACAAGTCCTCTGCTCACTTAGTTCAATTTATGTGCATTTCTGTTCAAGTACATGTCTTCTACATTGTTGCACAAGAAGGTCTTTATGTTGTTCAAGTTCTTTGTGCATTTCAGTGAAAATTTCGGCAGCACCCCGACATATCCCCCGTTTGGGGGAAAATTGGGGAGCTGGGCCTTTCCACCACGCTACTAGAGCGTGTATGGTAGGTGTCCGTGGACACCGCGGCCGTACAAAATTTCATCCCACCACGCTACAAGAGCATGTATGGGGCCTTCAGCAGTATCCGTACCATAACAGCAGTGACGTACCAGAACAGCAGTGACTCCCCCCACCACGCTACAAGAGCGTGTATAGGGCTCTCCCACCTCGTCGTATGCTTCGCACCGGGCTCCCTCCTACCGTGCTACAAGAGCGCGTATAGGTGGTTTTCCGGTCCGCTGCAAACGTTGAGAATGAGATTTTGAACAACATACCTTTCGTAGCAGTGTCGGCGGTGTCGGTGTCGGTGTCGAGGTCGAGGACCGTCCCCACCACGCTACAAGAGCGTGTATAGGGCTTACCCGCCTCGTCGTATGCTTCGCACCGGGCTCCCTCCCACAGTGCTACAAGAGCGCGTATAGGTGGTTCCCCGGTCCGTTGCAAACGTCGAGAACAGGATTGGAGTTAGAAATTCTACCTTGAAACCCGGCGAGGTGGAGTCGTCGGCGACTGTCGGTAGTGTAGGCTCGCGGATCGAGGTAAAGGGGAAGGCATGCTTCTACATTAATATTATTATTATTATTATTTTAAATTAATTTTAATTAATTATAACTAATTACTCTTTTAAAATAATTAATTATAATTATAATAATTAATTTTAATTAAAATAATTAATTATGCTTAATTTTAATTAATAATAACTAATTAAACTTAAAATAATTAATTTTAATTAATTTTAATTTAATTATAGTTAATTATTAATTATAATAATTAACCATAATTAAAATAATTAATTAAGATTAACTTAATTAACTTTAAATCATTATTATTAAAAATAATTAAGTATAATTAAAATATTTAATTGTAATTAATTATTAATTATAATTAATTATTTTTAAAATAAATTAATTATAATTAAAATAAATTAATTTTAATTAATAATAATATATAATAATAATAAAAATAATAAAAATTTCTCTCCCTCAATCTCTCGGTTCAACGGATTACGGGATTTGGCCGGAGTAGCGTGCAGAAGGGAGAAAGTTACCTTCACTACCAGCGGGTTCCCGTTGTTGTTCCGATCAAAATGTTGAACTTCGAGTCCAAGGAAGAGAAAGCCGTCAAATGAGCCAAGTCGAACAGCCTAGAGGCGGCGAGCTCCCATTGTGCTTCCGATCGAAATGTAGCAACTTCCGATTCACAGGAAGGGAAAGTCGTTGACGGGAGTGAAGTCGACCCGCTACGAAGGAGCTACCAAAGGGGTTGGAGGGGCGTGCGGAGGGGAGAAAGTTATCTCACAGCCAGCGAGCGCTCGTAGTTGCTCCCGATCAAAGTGTCGATCCTTCCGATCCTACAGGAATTTCGTCGAAGGAGCGAAGTCGGACACCAACGGAGCCGAAGAAGAAGCGATGCCTGCGATCTCTACACCTCCTGTGAAGCACCGAAGCCGAACAACAACGAAGGAGGAGGAGCGTGCGAGGAAGAGAGAGCGAAGGAGCTTGCGAAAGATCCAGTCGAACGAGGCCTTCGGCCTCTTTTCTTTTCATTTTAACGACACAAGGTCGTGTGGGAGAAGGGACATCGACGTGCGAAATGCGGCGACGACGTGCGGGCAGGTACGAAAATTTTTTTTTGTTTTCTTTGTTTTGTTTTATACGGCGGTAGGTTAACAAATGCCCCCCAACAAATGTGGTAGGCGTCTGAAGCGGGCCACGTTTGTTGCATGCTGATTGACCCTGTGGATCTCTAGATATCTATTCTAGATGTCACACAAGGATTTTCATTTAGTGGATCTCCAAAAATTGTTTGGATGTCACACTAACTTTCTTTTAGTGGATCTCCAAAATCTTGTTTGGATGTCACACTAAAATTTTCATTTGGTGGATCTCCAAAATTTTGCTTGGATGTCACACTAATATTCTTTCTCCACTGCGCTTCTAGATGTATCCATAGATGGTTGATATCTTGTTGAAATTTTAAATATTTATTTGGGGATCTCGGCACGCAGCGCGATGTCGACCCAAATAAATATTTAAAATGCCCCCAGTCTTTAGGGACATTTGTAGATGTCATTCAGGGAACTCATTCTGCGACTTTAGCCAGAGCCCTGAGATTTTGATTCCTTCTGTCCTGTGCTTCGTGCTGCGGACTTGGTGAAGGGTTGTCTGATTTGCCTTTACTGACTTGTCAGAATTTTTATTTTCCTTCTGCCCTATGCTTCTAGCTTTGGCGGGCTTGATGAAGGAGTAGATGCCAGTGACCTAAATCCTTTAGGTTTATATTAGATCGATGGCGAAAAGTCATCGGTCCAGAGCTTTGTGCATAGCGGACTTGTTGATGACGAATCCACTTAGTTCAGCCTAAGGCTTTGTGTGAACTTTAGGATAGTTTTCTTCTGTCCTTTGCTTTGTGCTTTGACGGACTTGTTGAAGGAAAATTCCTTCTATCCTTGCTTTGTGCTTGACGGATTTGTTGAAGGATTTGCAGGTTTTAGATTCAGTTGATAGTACCGAATGTAGGTAGTATCTTGATCCTTAACCACTTGAGAAGACTTTCATCTGAGTCACTTGAGTTCTTCAGATCAGGAGAGCTGGGATTTGACAGCTCTTCGTCCTCTGGTTGCTGAGATGGGAGTTCCTCTACTGCGGCCTTTCTTATAGCTTGTTGAGTAGATGGAGCTGCCAGCGATCCGGCCATATTTGGGCTTGTTGGATCCGACCTTTTACATCCATTCAGACTTCAGATTTGAGCTATGGGAATTGCGCTTCCTAATGCTGATTTTACTGAAGTTGACAGATTTAGAGTTCTCTTTCGTGGTTTTGGATTTTGAAGCTTACGAACATTCAGTAGTTGCTCGAAACTCATCTTCCCACTGAAACTTTGATTCTCCAGTTATTTGAGAGAATTTTGTAGACTACGATCACTTGGACTTGTCGAGTCAAATTGGCCTTCGTTCTTCCTACAGTCCCTACTGATGAGTTGACGAAGTGGGGGTTCCGCTACTACGGCCGTTTTTTATGGCTTGTTGAGTAAACAGAGCTGCCAGCGATCCGGCCATATTTGGGCTTGTTGGATCCGACCTTTTACACCCATTCGAACCTTAAGCTTCAGGCTGTTGAAAGATTTCAAGCTTTTCTGGCTCAATTTGTAGGAGCGTGTAGCCACAAAAGTCTCTTTCTTGACCTTTGAGTCTTGGTTTTGTTGGAGAAGGTGTTTTCTCGATCTTTGAGAGATCACCTGCATAGGCTTTGAAAAACAAGTCTTTGTATTATTTAGCACAAAGTAGCATTTGAATTGATAATTTTAAATATTTATTCGGGGATCTCGGCATGCAGCGCGATGTCGACCCGAATAAATATTTAAAATGCCCCCTGTCTCACAGGGACAATTTAGAATGAAATAGAATTGGAATCTTGAAATTTTAAATATTTATTCAGGGATCTCGGCATGCAGTGCGATGTCGACCCGAATAAATATTTAAAATGCCCCCTGTCTCGCAGGGACATTTTAGAGCAAAATAGAATTGAAATCTTAAAATTTTAAATATTTATTCGAGGATCTCGGCACGTAGCGCGATGTCGACCCGAATAAATATTTATAATGCCCCCAGTATAACAGGAAGATTTTGAAATGTATTCTCATAACAAAGGAAAATTTCAAAATCCAAAATGCATATGCTGACAGTAATGTATGAAAAACTTAATACATTAAGCATAATATTTTCTTGGAAAATTTCATGCGTAGTATTTCTTCAAATATCGACCATTGATCGGTGGCATGGGCCTTTGACCATTCAGATCAATGAGTTGATAAGCTCCACCCTGATACACCTTCTCGATGACGAAAGGTCCTTCCCAGTTGGAAACAAATTTGCCACCAATTTTTCTGTGCGGGATGATTGGTCTTCTCTGCACCAGGACCAATTCTCCTTCTTGAAATGATCGAGGACGAACCATTCGATCAAATGACTTTGTCATTCTTGCTCGGTAGATCTCCAGGTTCTGCTGAGCTTGTAACCTGATTTCATCGAGTGCATCGAGCTCCTCTATTCTTAGACGAGCATTTTGTTCTTGAGTCAGCTCATTCTGGACAGCAACTCGAAGAGATGGAAGTTCAACTTCTAGTGGCAGTACGGCCTCAACTCCAAATACTAGAGAGTAAGGAGTGGCTTTGGTTGGCGTTTTGTAAGTTGTACGATACGCCCATAGCGCTTCTGCCATCTTCGTATGCCACTCTCTTTTGTTTTTGGAGAGAATCTTTTTTAGCAATTTCACCAACGTTTTGTTGAAGGCTTCAGCTAAGCCATTTGCTCTTGGATAATATATAGAGGAATACCGCCAATCGATTTTATGCCGATCAACGAACTTGTAGATTTTTGTACTTTTAAATGTAGTTCCATTGTCTGAGATTATGCGACGCGGCACTCCAAATATGTAGACAATATTATGGGTAAAGAAATTGATTACATGCTCAGATGTAACTTCTTTGAATGGAACTGCTTCTGCCCACTTTGAGAAGTAGTCGGTTGCTGCCAAGATGAAGCGGTGTCCTGCTGATGACGGCGGATCTATCGGCCCGATAATATCAGTACCCCAACATTCAAATGGCAAGGATGCTATTGTAGGGTGCAGCGGATTTGGTGGTTGATGTATAACATCACCGTGGATCTGGCACTCATGGCACCTCTTAGCATGATTGATACAATCTCTGACCATGGTCGGCCAATAGTAGCCCATTCTTTTAATTTTGATTGCCATCTTGGGACCTGATTGGTGTGCTCCACAGAGTCCTTCATGAACTTCTGCTACCACCTTATCAGCTTCTCGAGTTCCTAAGCATCTTAGCCACATTTGTTCGAAAGCACGTCGATACAATGTGTTGTTGACAAATGCATATCGTAGCGCTCTCTTCTTGATTTGAGCAGCTAGTGATTTGTCTGTTGGCAATTTACTTTCTTTAAAGTAATCAATGAAAGGCAGTCTCCAATCATCTTCTTCCTCGACATCTAGACAATGCCACCATGATTCTGAAGCTTGACTGGCCTTTCGTCTTTTCTTAGGAACTTGATATTCTTCAAGTTGATCCTCGAGATCAACTGGTTGGGGAGGTTGAGGATCAACTGGAGTTGTATCCTGCTAGCTTGAATTTGGTATTCCCTCTGCCTGCGGGAATTGTAGTAATGCTGGCTCTAAGATCCGTCGATTGTGCACCATAATTATTATAGGCCATTCGTCGTCCATATTCGTCATTTCTTTAGCCAATTTGGCAAGAGAATCAGCTTTGGCATTTTGACCTCGGGGAACTTGAGTTAATTTAACAACTGGAATTTGCTTCATAAGCTCAAGAACTCGCCGATGATAACAGGCCAACTCGAACTTGGTGATTTTGTAAACTCCCAGCACTTGATTTACAACAAGTTGAGAATCACCGAAGATTTGGAGATTTTGAATTCGGACATCGATTGCAATCTCCAATCCTGCTATTAGGGCTTCATATTCAGCCTCATTATTGGTCCGAGGTTCAGTCAAACTGAACGAAAATCTCATTATGCCTCCCTCGGGTGCTACGAAAATGATTCCAATTCCGGCTTGAGCCTTTTCGAGATTTGGAGGCCGAGCACGCTTTATCGACGATGCTCCATCAAAACACATTTCCCATACTCTTAGCATCTCCTCTTTTTCAACGTTCATGATCTGCTCGTCAGGTAGATCATCGTTGAGCGGTGAATCTGCAGAGATAGGATGTGCTGCAAGAAAGTCTGCTAACACCTGTCCTTTCACTGCCTTTTGAGGGACATATGTGATATCAAACTGCAGGAGTATCACTGCCCACCTTGCCAAACGACCTGTCAATGCTGGTCTTGTCATCAAGAACTTCAACGGATCGATCTTTGATATCAAGATGATTTTGTGAGACAACATATAATGGCGGAGCTTCTGAACTGCGAAGATCAGGGCCAAGCAATGCTTCTCGATTGCAGAGTAGCGGATTTCTGCTCCTATCAATCTCCGACTGATGTAGTAGAGTGCATTCTCCTTGCCTTCTTCATTATGCTGGGCCAATAATGCTCCGAGGGACTCTTCTAGTGCTGCCGTATACAGTATAAGAGGCTTTCCCGGGATTGGCGCCGCGAGAATAGGAGGATTCAACAGATATCTTTTGATGCTGTCAAATGCTTCTTGGCACTCTGAGTCCCATTTGAAACGGACATCTTTCTTCATTAGCTTTGAAAATGGCTGGCACCTACCCGATAGATTTGATATAAATCTCCAAATGAAAGCCAGTTGTCCTTGTAAGGAGCGGAGTTGCCGAAGGTTCTTTGGAGGTGGCATCTCCACGATCGCCTTGATCTTGTTGGGGTCGACTTCGATGCCTCGATGTCGAACAACGTACCCTAGGAATTTCCCTGAGGATACCCCAAATGCACATTTGAGAGGGTTCATCTTCAGATCATATTTTCTGATTCTTTCGAACACGATCCTCAAGTCATCAATGTGGTCTTTTCGGCCTATGCTTTTAATGACCAAGTCATCTACATAGCATTCGACCTTCTGATGAATCAAATCATCAAATATACGAGTCATCGCCCGCTGGTAGGTGGCACCAGCGTTCTTCAGGCCGAAGGGCATAACTGTGTAGCAGAATATGCCTATAGGCGTTCTGAATGATGTATGTCTTTCATCTTCATGCGCCATTTTAATCTGATTGTAGCCTGACGATCCGTCCATAAAGGAGAACATATCGTAATTGGATGTATTGTCAACTAGAAGTTCTGATACTGGGAGCGGAAAGTCATCTTTCGGGCATGCCTTATTGAGGTCCCTGAAGTCGATGCAGATACGAATCTGGCCATTCTTCTTCTTTACTGGGACGATATTGGCAATCCAGTCGGCATATTTTTCTTCTCGAATGAAGCCTGCTTCTATGAGCTTCTTCGTTTATGCAATCACCTGTTCTTCAATCTCCAATCTCATTCTCCTTGGAGCTTGCTTGACGGGTGTTGCATCAGGCTTGATGGCCAATCTGTGAACTGCCACATCAGGGGATAAGCCAGGCATCTCAACATATGTCCAGGCAAAGCAGTCCCTGAATTCACATAGTAACTCTTTTATTTCTTCTACTTGATCTGTTGGTAGAAGAGAGCTAATGAAGGTTGGGCGAGGGTCCTCCTCAGTTCCCAAGTTGACTTCTTTGAGCTCGTCCATCGTAGCAGCTTGTCCACCATCTTCCAGTTCTTCTGGTGCAGGCTCAGCTTCTACGGGTTGATCATCATAATCATCAGCTTCGCATATTTCATCATAATCATCATCAGATTTGATTTCTCCGCATGTGATTGCTTGACAAGTCTCTTTCTGGAGGAATTTTCGTTTGATGAACCCGATGCCTTTATATGCATCTATATCCTTTCGTCGTAATGGACGCGGACTTCTCCCATACCAGAGGCCTAAGCTTGTACGGAGCTGTCGTTTGGTAGTAGGAATATTGATTTGCTTTCGTAGCATTCTTTGAATATTTTTAGTATTGAATTTGGGTAGCCTCGTAGGAAATAATTCCTCGGAGCCGATGAGCATGCAATCCCAGTCATGATTCTCCTCTTCATGAACTCCCGTGGAATATAGCACATTCTTTGGCACAGTCCCATTTTTACGGGGAGGCAGATAAAGAGTGGAGAGTTCTTCAATTTTATGAACCTCGCACGAAATGATTTCCTTGAAATGTTGCAAGGGAACACGTGTGACTACGAGTACGCTGTCTGAAATCAACAGACTGTCTATTCTTCTGGAGAACACACTCTGCACTGAGTTCATGTAGATTGAGTCGTAGTCATAATCATAATTTGAAAATTCAATCTGCCTACTCCATTCATCCGTGGACTGGCCTATTTTTCGAGATTTGGCAGGAGTAATATCATCTTCATCCGTATCACTCCCAAGATGAGGTACATTCTTCTTTTGTTTAGGAATGATTGATGCTTTAGGAAGAGTTGGCGTCGCTTTCTTTCTTCCTATACGCTTCTTCTCATCTTCTTGCTTGGGTTTCTTTGCAGCCTTAGAATTTGATGCTCTAGCCTCAAGAGAACTTGACGACTTTTGCTTCTTTGGCATGAAGTACTTAGCATCTTCATAAATTGTTACTTCATGTACTGCAAAGGGCTGAATATCGCCAGAGATCCTGAATTCTTCTCCTTCTCTGAGATACTTCATGCACTGGTGTAATGTTGAAGGGACAACGCCGTATTCATGCAGCCAAGGTCGACCCAATAGCGCCTTAAATGAGGTGTCCGCATCAATCACATGAAATTTAGCTTCCGTATGGAGTTCCCCAAATACAAGAGGAAGCATGAACGAACCAAGAGTTTTCTGCCCTTTCTCGTTAAAACCATGCACCATCAACTTGTCTTGCCCAAGATGTTCCACATCGAGGCAGAGGGATCTCAGTGCCTTAAGGCTCATAAGATTTACGGAAGATCCGGGATCAATCAAAATTCGACTGATCATCATACCGTCGCTCTCTGCCGTAACATACAGAGGGCGGTTGTGATCTGCCGTTCCAAGCATCATATCATCATTAGCAAAGGTGATGAGGGGCTCATTTCGAGCTTGCAAGACTTCAGTTAGATTACGCTCAGCAAAATATGCCTCATATCTTTCGGGGTCCTTGAGAGCTTGGATCAAAGTCTCTCGAAGGTCTTTAGACATCAAGAGGGCATCGTATATGCTGAGTTGCGCTGGGATCTTCCGTAAGTGAGATAAGATATTGTAATCTATCCCCTTAGATGAAGTCTCTTTCTTCTTGGAGTCATTTAGGATAATATCTTCATTGATAATTATCTCTTTTCCTTTATCTTTGTTAGGAATCCCCTTCTTTGGTGGAGGCGGCAGTACTTTGCCACTCCTCAACTGCACCTGGGCCACCTCATCTGATTCAGACTTGTTTGATGAAGCATTCTCTTCAGAGTCAGCCATTGTTGTGTCTGGGGATTCATCTGTAGACTCGGAATCGTCTCCCAACTTCACTTGTTTCATTTGTGATTCTATGCTTGGATCTGAATTTTCATCATCTGGAAAACATAGATCTTCAGAACTGAATTCCATTGATGATACCATTAGACAGAATTCAGGGGCCGCTTCTTTAACGTATTTCTCCCTTTCTGATATTTTTAAAGTCGTTGAGATGATTCGACATATCTCCGTAGGAAGAGATTCATCATCAGCTTCTTCCTCCTTTTCATCTATTTTAAGCTCTTTCATAAAATCACTGAGCTTAATAGGCCTCCTGACAGTCTGGTAATATTCACCCAAACTATCAATAGCCTTTTGAGTTGCAGTCTTCTTTACCACAGGCTTCTTCAACTTGGCTTTCTTCCTAGAAGACTTTGGCTTTGCTTTATCAGATTTGGATGAGCTAGCTTGGCCAGGTTGCTGTTTAGAAGTGGATGCATTGGACGCAGGCAACCATTTTAAATTCAGTACTGGCTCAGTAGGGGACTTCCACTTGACACCAGAAACTCCTTCTAATTGTTTCAGCATTTTTGATGTCTTCTTGGAGATCACAGTCTCCCATTGTTCACCTTGAATATGTTCTTTCATTTTTTCTTTAAGCGGGAGTACGGAAGAGGACGTGACTACCCGGGTGGATTCTTTTCTGGGATGAACCAACACATTATCTGATAATGTCAGTTCTCCCCTCTTGTACATCTTTTCTAACCAATCTTTGAAGACATAACAATCTTCAATTGGATGGCTAACTACCCGATGATATGGGCAGTAATTTGGGTCGCCACTGTGTTTGGACTCTTCAGGTCTTTTGCATTCTGGCAATTCTAGACCGTTCTTGAGTGCTTGTCGAAATAGTTTAGCGACACTCTCCCTTTTAAATGAATATTCTTTATTCATTTTCTCCTTGAGGGAAGGGAACGTTCTATCACCAGTTCCCGTGGGTTGCCTCTGGCGCTCTCCTCCACCAGGAAAGACTCGAGGTTTGTCATTTCCTCCAAGAACCAACTTTGGTTGAGGGTTTGGATTGTAAGCTTGCTTTGATTTTTCTTCATATTGCATCGGCTGCTTTCCTTTATCCACATTATATACTACCTTTTTACCTTTATCAGGTCTGGGAGGGAATGCAGAGTAGACATCATTTCTCCTAGCATCAGGCGCCTTAGCCTTTTTAGGTTTATCAGGGTAGCTTTCAGACTTTGATAAGTTTAACTTCTCAAATTTTGTCACCCTATCCAACAGATCTTGGAAAGTAGTAATTGAAGCCATGCATAAGAAGGGTTGCATTTTATCATCAATGTTTCCCATCAGTAATTGAACTGCATGTTCTTCTTCTAGTTGCTGCTCGCACTTCATGCTGAGATTGCGCCAGCGTGTTATGTATCTCGTTACTGATTCATCCTTTCTCCTTTTATCAAGGGCAAGATCAGCAATGGTAGTCTTCTCTATTGCACTGGCAAATCTCTTCACGAATAAGGCCTCTAATTCTGCGAAGGTCTTCAGAGAATCATTTGGCAGCTCGGCATACCATTCGAAAGCAGTTCCACTCAAGCTGCTTACGAATTGCCTGAATAGCAGAGCATCATTACCCCCTGTGTTCCCACAGGTTGCTTTGAACTGCGCCAGATGCTGTCTGGGATTTATATTGCCATCGAAAATATTGAACTTCGGCACAGAATATCCCTTTGGATATGGCACCTGATCGTACTCTGCTGGGTACGGGCGACCTTTTCCTACCAACTTCTCTGCCTGTTCAGCAGCTATAATGGCCTTGATCTTTTCACTGATTATGCCTTCCAACTGCGATGCAGTTACAGGTTCAGAGGCATTCGCCACATTTTGGGGAGTGCGTTGGCGGGTAGGATCATCGTTCTTATAGCCACCTTCAGGTATACCTTTCACTCCTGAAGCTTGGTGTGCTTGAGAATTTTGAGGATTAGCAGATTGGTTGATGGGTTGAGCCGGTGCAGGGCCCACAGAAGTGGTCTTCTGCATCATCTCCATCATGGCCGTCATCTGAGTCATCATCTCAGTCATTTTATCATTCAACTGAGAGATTTCTTTATCTTTCTTCCGCATTTGTCGCCTCATTTGATTTCTCATTTCAGCGAGTGTGATGTCTTCGCCAGCGAAGGGGTTTTCTCCAACCTCTTCTTCTTCCTCATCTCCTTCTTCTGAGGAGCGAGCACTTTGACTAGCAATGGATCTAGCCCTATGGCGACGTCGATAAACACGTACGCGCGGCTGTGATTGTTGGTCTTCTTCATCACCATCATCATCTTCAACATCAATGTGGCTGACCATACGAACCATTTCGATCTCCATAGTATCATCATCGTCATATTCTTTTTCATCTTCTCGTACTGAATTTCTGAGCGGCGTCGCCACTGAATTTCAGGCTCTTGACTTGGAATGATTACTTCTTCGATCTGCGGACTACGATCGAAATGAACTTCCTCTTTGGCTGAAGTAGGAGAATGACGGGATCTCCTGGAAGACTCTCCAGGATGTCGACTGTCATTATAATTGTCGTCATTATGGGCCTTCCTTTGGACCCATTTCTGACGAGTTTTGTTGGCAGGGGCGGATCTCCGGGAGACAGCTCCGGATGTCACGCCTGGTCTATCTTTTTCTTCAAAAATCTTTTCCTTTCGAGGCTTCGGCCTCCAAACTTGTTTGCCTTTCCGCTGGGCCCTTTCGGCGACGGATTCTTGGACATATGGTCCAAGTGTCACGCCCCGATGTGCTTCCCGCGGAACTTGGCGTTGGTAATTTCTTTGTTTGGCTATCACAACAGACGATAGCCTCTCTCTTGGAGGAGTTCTTCGGGCCTCAACAATCAGTGGCCTCTGGAACTTCTTTTTCATTAAGCCCTTCTCCTTGACTGTCTTCAGTACACGGTGTACCCGGGCAGACAGACGTTCAAGCTCTCTTATCTTCTGAGGGGCTGGAACTTCAGGTCGACGCTCCCAGAAGGATTGCTTAAGCTCACAAGATGAGCTATTTCTCTTTACCCACTTCAGGTTAGAAAACTTATTTTTAGTGGGAATATTGATTTCTGATTCTGGTGCTGGCATATTGGAGGGATGGACTGGTACAGGTAACTGCTGAGCTCGCAGCTCTGCATTTCTCTTCCTCTTTTGCCTTCTAGTAAGCCTT
Organism: Dendrobium huoshanense; assembly: GCA_016618105.1. Lineage (NCBI taxonomy): Eukaryota > Viridiplantae > Streptophyta > Magnoliopsida > Asparagales > Orchidaceae > Dendrobium > Dendrobium huoshanense. Next base: position 35,057,978 of record CM028351.1, on the reverse strand, counting down.
CCTCCAGATGAAGAAGCTTCATTATCATACCTCCCAGGTGCAACAGTCTCTCTGGGCAGGGCGATGGTGTTTGCAGTCACCACAGAGATCTTTCTTCCAGTGACAACCCTCTTTGCAGTAAGGGTCTCAGGTTGGGATAGTCTTTCAAAGACAGAAGTTCTTCCTTGAGCAGTACCTCTGGCAGCAGTCCTTGTAGAATAGGATCTTCCAGAAAGTTCTTCAGAGTTTACGCCGTACACAGGAACGGCTGCAGCCTTTGCAGTAGCTGCTGAGAATTCGAGCCCACCAAAGTGGATGGTGGCTCCAGTATTTCCAGTTTCAATGACAGCATTCGCCAGTTGAATTCTGGCTCCTCGTCCCAGTTGGACGGTCATTGGGGTGTCCTGCATTTCCATTCTACAAAAATGAAAGACAGGAGTTAGTGATCAGAATTGATACATCACCCCACGCTTTCACAACAAAGAAATAACGCAGAACCAACAGTAGAAGCAGGAAAGTTAGTATGGAATTGAAAACCCTGCTAAACGAATTTCCATTGATCTTATTTAAAAAATTCATTTTCAGGAACTTTCAGTAATGGATCTTTGGACATAAGAACCAAATGTCACATCCTGATGTTCACCATATAGAGCATAGCATTTTGGCTGCTACTATAACATTTATATGACTAGCCAAAGATGGAAAGAGAAACCATTCCCCAGTGGAGTCGCCAGAAATCTGTGGGCTCCGAAAATTCGGCCCCGGCCTCCGCTCGCTTTTCTTCTTATTCGGCGAGGGAGTTTTAACGAACTAAGTTCCGGGGGTAAATTTTGGAAGGCAGATGGGTTTGTAGATAAGACACTACCCAGAGATTTCGCCCTCATTTTGTGAGGACTTTATGATCTGAGTTCTGGTTTCCTATAGGCGCAAGCCCCTATAGTTAATTACCCCTCCCGATCACGAGAGAGAACTTTCGATTAAGGCTAGTCGTCAATCAGATACGTAGAACATACGTGTATCTGGCATATAGTAGCAGCAATAGGTCTGGATTTGAGAATTGATTTGGATTTGGGTATTTTGAAATGTTTGTAAATTTTGGAAATAATTGAGAATTTGGAGATTTTGGAAGATTTGATATTTAAAATAGAAATTTCACCATCGTGCACTTAAAGCGGATGGTGGGGGAATGGATGATGGGCCCGATCAAGATCCCATGGTTCCGTCGTCCCGGGCCATCGTGGTCCCTGGTCTACTTAGTCAGAGGAGGTAGTCGACCCAACCTGACAGAAGGATCCTTGTCGGCAGCCATGGGTTGCTTCGTCCAAGGGGACCTTGTAGACCGGGGTTGGATGTTTGTCTAAGGGGACAAATTTGAATCCACCTTAGCTACAGAGGGCTTTGTGCCCTATCGATCATATCCTATTGATTCATATCTCAAGGATTTGATGTCAGTAAGGAGCGCATTGGCTCTGGCCATAACCGAGATATCGTGGTGCCATTTGGCGGCGAAACCACGCGGTTCAGAGGGCCCCGGGTCGTCGTAACCGTTTATCCTGCGGTGCCATTTGGCGGCTAACCGCCGGTTAGAGGACACGTACCACGTCCTACTGGCAAGAGATTATTTGAGAATGGATCCTAGTGATATTTTCGACTAGGCATTTGGCTCTTTGTGAGCTAGAGTTTATTTGAATTTGTCCACCCCGGCAGACTGTTGCGGAGGGTGGATGGATTTTACTTTGAGTGATTGATGGATTGATTTCAGATTTAAATATCTGGATTTTTGGGATTGATTTTTGAATTTTTGGAGTATGAATTTTGTGTGGATACTTGAGTGGAATTTGAAATATTTGTGGACCCCTCCGGTTGAGATCTTCGTTCAACACGGCCATCATCGGGGTGTTTGGGATCATTTCCTTTTTCTAGATTGAACCTTGTCGACTCTATCTACTGGTCGATAGAGGATCGGGTTTCATAGGCTTTGTGCCTTTGTTTGTGAATTTTCTTGATTTTAGGCCTTGAAGGCCTAAAAAGAATGTATTTAAACAAATACACCGTTCGCTACAACAGTGTATTTTGTTAGGTAGTTCGAATCTTGTCGACTTCTATTGATTCGTATAGAAGGATCGGATTCGAACTTGAATTCACTTGTCAACCCGCGTAGCATCCATAGGCGTCACGTGTGTACCAATAACACGCTCGCCAGGGCCCATGCGGGTTATTTTTATATACCTCTTTGGTGTACCTATGTGTATACAATTTATAGTGTACGTGCAGGGGTATTTATTTCAGATCTTATTGACGCCTTCTGTCTGCTAGTAGGAGTGTTGCAGATCCGGTGGCGTTGCGTTGTAGATCGTAGACGCCTTCTGTCTGCTTGTATATGTGTTGCAGATCCGGTGGCGTTGCGTTGTAGATCGTAGACGCCTTCTGTCTGCTTGTATATGTGTTGCAGATCCGGTGGCGATTTGGTCTTGATGTTGACCCCCTCCCCCTTTCTCAATCACCGGGGAAGAATTTTCTGGATTCGGGAGTCAAAGGCTGCTGATTTGGGGAGGACTCCCTTTAGGCTCTTCAGTGTGGCAGATTTGTTATTTCCGGTATTTGTAGGTACCAGAGCTGTTTTCTTCTTGAGTATAGAACTAAGAAGAGAGTTTAGAACACCAGGAAGTTTGGTTCTAATTTGTTCAAACATGTCCTCCCTTATGCCAGGGGTGTCCTTTTTTCGTACATCGGGTTGCCTTTGTACCCGGTATACTTGAAGCTCTTGATCACCATTGTCGTAGGTGATATTCGTACTTGTGTCCACAGTGATTCATTGTACTTTCAATACACTGTTGTTATCCACAAGTATCCATTTGCAGGGGACTGCTGCATCTACTATGACCTCCTGAAAATGTTTGTAGAAGACTCATTGCTTCTGCATCATATCCACCCTTTCACCAATCTCGGGTGGGTGTTTTGATGTATTTGCTTGTAGGATAGATCTTTGATTGCTGGTCTCAAGTATTGCCATCTCAATCAACAGGCACTTTGTAGGGATTGTCGTAGGATTTCATGCATCGAGGTCTTGTAATTTGAGTTTCCCATGTGTGATCCAAATTTTGATCTTTGCATGTGTTTGGATCCAAATTCAATTTCATTCAGACTTGAATTCATCAAGTTTACAAGTCCCCGCTTGATGTCGTATAGCTTGAGTTCGAGTTAAGTTTCATTTAGACTTGAATTCCAACTCAGTATGAGTCTCCCACATTCATTCAGGTCTCCTATCATCCTACTGAATTCATCCGAATTTTAATCAAATGCTTGCAAATCTGAATTTCACTTGGCATTGTACAGTTCAAGTTCAAATGCATGTTCTTGTTGTCCACATCTTGTTCTAGTTTTGAATTCAGAGTACAAGTTCAAGTCTTTGTCCAGGATCTTCTGAAGTCCTTGCAAGTTCAAATGCATGTTCGTATTGATTTGAGTTTGATCTTGTTTCATTTGATTTTGACCCTTAGAAATCATTTAGAACTTGTTCAATTTTAGGTCCACTAGTCCTCTGTTCTTCGTACAAGTCCTCTGCTCACTTAGTTCAATTTATGTGCATTTCTGTTCAAGACATGTCTTCTACATTGTTGCACAAGAAGGTCTTTATGTTGTTCAAGTTCTTTGTGCATTTCAGTGAAAATTTCGGCAGCACCCCGGCATATCCCCCGTTTGGGGGAAAATTGGGGAGCTGGGCCTTCCCACCACGCTACTAGAGCGTGTATGGTAGGTGTCCGTGGACACCGCGGCCGTACAAAATTTCATCCCACCACGCTACAAGAGCGTGTATGGGGCCTTCAGCAGTATCCGTACCATAACAGCAGTGACGTACCAGAACAGCAGTGACTCCCCCCACCACGCTACAAGAGCGTGTATAGGGCTCTCCCACCTCGTCGTATGCTTCGCACCGGGCTCCCTCCTACCGTGCTACAAGAGCGCGTATAGGTGGTTTTCCGGTCCGCTGCAAACGTTGAGAATGAGATTTGGAACAACATACCTTTCGTAGCAGTGTCGGCGGTGTCGGTGTCGGTGTCGAGGTCGAGGACCGTCCCCACCACGCTACAAGAGCGTGTATAGGGCTTACCCGCCTCGTCGTATGCTTCGCACCGGGCTCCCTCCCACCGTGCTACAAGAGCGCGTATAGGTGGTTCCCCGGTCCGTTGCAAACGTCGAGAACAGGATTGGAGTTAGAAATTCTACCTTGAAACCCGGCGAGGTGGAGTCGTCGGCGACTGTCGGTAGTGTAGGCTCGCGGATCGAGGTAAAGGGGAAGGCATGCTTCTACATTAATATTATTATTATTATTATTTTAAATTAATTTTAATTAATTATAACTAATTACTTTTTTAAAATAATTAATTATAATTATAATAATTAATTTTAATTAAAATAATTAATTATGCTTAATTTTAATTAATAATAACTAATTAAACTTAAAATAATTAATTTTAATTAATTTTAATTTAATTATAGTTAATTATTAATTATAATAATTAACCATAATTAAAATAATTAATTAAGATTAACTTAATTAACTTTAAATCATTATTATTAAAAATAATTAAGTATAATTAAAATATTTAATTGTAATTAATTATTAATTATAATTAATTATTTTTAAAATAAATTAATTATAATTAAAATAAATTAATTTTAATTAATAATAATATATAATAATAATAAAAATAATAAAAATTTCTCTCCCTCAATCTCTCGGTTCAACGGATTACGGGATTTGGCCGGAGTAGCGTGCAGAAGGGAGAAAGTTACCTTCACTACCAGCGGGTTCCCGTTGTTGTTCCGATCAAAATGTTGAACTTCGAGTCCAAGGAAGGGAAAGCCGTCAAATGAGCCAAGTCGAACAGCCTAGAGGCGGCGAGCTCCCATTGTGCTTCCGATCGAAATGTAGCAACTTCCGATTCACAGGAAGGGAAAGTCGTTGACGGGAGTGAAGTCGACCCGCTACGAAGGAGCTACCAAAGGGGTTGGAGGGGCGTGCGGAGGGGAGAAAGTTATCTCACAGCCAGCGAGCGCTCGTAGTTGCTCCCGATCAAAGTGTCGATCCTTCCGATCCTACAGGAATTTCGTCGAAGGAGCGAAGTCGGACACCAACGGAGCCGAAGAAGAAGCGATGCCTGCGATCTCTACACCTCCTGTGAAGCACCGAAGCCGAACAACAACGAAGGAGGAGGAGCGTGCGAGGAAGAGAGAGCGAAGGAGCTTGCGAAAGATCCAGTCGAACGAGGCCTTCGGCCTCTTTTCTTTTCATTTTAACGACACAAGGTCGTGTGGGAGAAGGGACATCGACGTGCGAAATGCGGCGACGACGTGCGGGCAGGTACGAAATTTTTTTTTTTTGTTTTCTTTGTTTTGTTTTATACGGCGGTAGGTTAACAGTTACGCGGTAAAAGTTTCGTCAATACAAAGATATGTACGTTTTTTGGTAACGGAAATACAAAACTAAGCAGAAAAATACCAAAATTCAAAATCTTCGAAATCAGAAATAGGATTCAGATTCCTTACTGCGAGACGAATTCTTCCAACTGCGTCGACGGACGAAAATCATTCTGTGGCCTCCAAAATCAAGCCTTTTTCTTCTCTTTCCTTCTCTTTCTCTCTCTCCTGCTTTTCTCTCTCTTCAAAATATCTCAAACGGTCCATAAATAGAGAAACGATCTTTACGTTCGTCCATACAATGTTCCCCATTCGTCCCGGGACGAAGCTCTCTGGACACCATCGTTCAAACGATAATTAATTTCATCCCTGGACGATGCTCTCGGGCAAAATTTCGTCCCGGACGAACTCAGGTTCGTCCAGACGAACCTGCATTTTACTCAGTTCGTACAGGCAGTTCGTCCGTACTAACCATACAAATTTTCATAATTTTCTTCAGTTTGTCCCGTACTAAGGTCAGTTCGTACAGACTAATTGCACTAAAAAAAATGAAATTCGGAGGGGTTTTACATATGAAGCCCTAATCATTACTTACAACTCACCGCAAGATTGGTAGCGACTCAAAAATAAATAAATAAATAAATAAATAAATAATAATAATAATAAAAGATTGGTAGCGACTAAAAAAAAGGAATGGTAGCGACTCAAATGATTGTGTCCTCTGACTTAAAAATTAATAGTGAATCATAAAAATGAAGAGTATGAAGAAAGAGGGTGAGCTACTCTTGAAGTACCTTTTTATAGTAAAGGAAGAAATTAAGAAGCTGGAGTACTTCAAAATAACTCAAATTCTCAGAGTAGAACTAACTTGCCGACCCCTCCTCTCGAAAAAAGTGAACCCTGATGGATGACCGGTAGTGAAGATCATGTGGCCTACACTTGAAAAAAAAATCATGCAATTGAGGGTTAGTCAGTCGGTAAGGTGGATAGATCCAATCATGGTGTACTTGAAGACAAGGGTGATAAACATAGAGGTAGTCCACTCCAGCGAATTTGATAGTCACTCTGGAGAAAGAATATTCACCCATAGAATTTTAAGGTGGGGCTACTTCTGGCAAACCCATAGAAAATCTGCAAAAGAATTCTTAAGAAGATGCCTCCAATATAAAATATTCGCCCCTATGCAACTACAACTCCATCACAAGATGAAGCCCATGGCCATTTGTAGTTTAGAAAATTGTCTTTCTTAGACCATTCCCACTTTTCACTGGGTGGAGGAAGTTCCTATTGGTCATGGTAGACTACTTCACTAAGTGGATTGAAGCCAACACACTCGCCAAGACAACCTTCACAATTGTTAGAAATTTCATATGGACTAACATCATCTGCAGATATGATGTGCCACTCATCATCATCACAGAAAATGAGGCATACTTCGCCAAAAAAAGCTTAAAGCAATTCTTCTAGTTATATGGACTTTGCCTGAAATTTGCCTTAGTCTACCACCCACAAACTAATGGGCAAGTCAAAGGAGCCAATCAATAAATAGAGCTTGAACCTTTTGAGGAAGATGGTACAAGTAGCAAAAGGTGAGTGCATTGAGGCACTTCCTTCAGTTTATAGGCAGTAAGGACGAGTCCTTCATACACTAGTCAAACATCTTTCTCACTCTCCCATAGGGTCAATGCATTCCTACCTGTCAAGCTCAAATTGTACAACTAAAGAGCAGTCGCCGCTGCCAATCATAAAGAGAGCAAACTTGATGAGTGGGAGGTGACTAACCAAGAAGGCTTGGAAATAGCATCCGACCTTTTGGAGAAACTCAAGACACAAGCAGCCATCTGGCAAGAAGCGGAGAAAAGAATGACCAAGTACTACAACTTGACGACCTGTTTCTAAGAAAAATAGATATTACTACTCTCCATTTTGTACTCGACAAGTTGGTGACAACGTGGGAAAGTCCCTACATCATTAAGAGACAAGTCGGTCTAGGAGCTAACCGATTACAGACACTCTAGAAAGAAAGTACCAAGGACTTAGAGTTCCAACAACCTCAAGATTTTTCACACATAAGAGAGTCCTCATGCTTGTATTTCTGAGAAAAGCCCCATCTCTCCCATGTCATTTCCTCTTACTGTTTCTAAATGAGCGAGTTATAGTATAAGAAAGCCAAAAACAATAGAAATTCATAATTATTTAATGTGAATGCTCTGGGAACTTGCGTACCCTTCTATCAATAAAAGAGTTTGCCCATGCAGTTTAATTGCCCTACAAACACAAAACTCATATAAGCGAGTTAAGTAATCAAGTATCGTCCAAGGTGCACTTACACTCACCTAACTATTGGGCGACTCGGCTCAAACCTATGTGAACATCTAAAAGTTGGATTAACAACTAACTAGCCACAAGTACCCAGCTTTGCAATAGCAGAATGTGACAAATAGATATTTGTGATAGTCGAGTTCTCATCCAAGTTCAAGTTAAAAGTGACTTAGAATACTCTCTGTAGAAAAGCAACACACCCTAGGCATGAATACCTGCAAGAGAGCTAAAGCCCTAATGAGAAGGAAAGTCTTTGCTCATGCAAGGTCACCTCCCTATTCCCTAGTGAGTAAATTCCACAATTAACCTAGCGGGAGCTAGCTCAATATGCAATAAAAAAGATATAATCAGATAAAATAAAGGAAAATGGAAAGGGATGGAAATTAGCCCGATAAAATAATGTCAACATATGTCAAAAATCGAATGTGGCTAACTCATCGCATTCATCAAAAGAATCTATCATCAACCACTTAGTCTTCAAGATCTCACATCAAACCACCAAATCCTATAGGCCGACTCCCCCATTTACAACAAAATATGCAATGAGTAACACGCAAGTCCCATATAGCCGGCGAGTTTAAGTGATTACTTCTACAAAGATTGCAAAGTCTAACATAAGGCCCATTAAAGGAGAAGGAAAGTTCAACACAAACCAATGAGTAGCCCTATCTGCTAACTCCCCACTTTGAGAAAAGATCCACAATGTGTAGCGTGTGAATCTCTTATAGTTGGCAAGTGCAAGTGTTTATCCCCACAAAGACCTCAAAGTTTGGCATTATAAAGGATCCACAATAAGTAGCACATGAGTCTGATATAACTTGCAAGTCTAGGTATTTACCCTCATGAAGACTTAACATTAGGCGTAAGGCACATAACCTACCTAAGGCGATTTCACACCAATGTCTAATAAGCAAACTCAACCAACATAGCTCACAGCAAAAATTTACCCGACTCACTCATTCATAGATAAGAAACAAAATCCTGTAGTATCGATCATATCCTTTTGTCAAGTCAGAAGATCAGATTATTTTATAAAGAGATTTTATGTTACCATCATTTCTCATGAACTCGCTAAAGAATATTCACTGATGCATCGCACACATCACCGAGTTTGGTATTGAATATGTGTTTGCATAGAGTTTAGTTGTGTTAACCCTCTCGGCAAGACCAGGTATAATTATATTTCTTTGTATTAAAAAGTTTGAACATTTTTCATATTATGTCAAGCTTAGGTACAATCAATCTAAATGACAAGTTTTCACTCATTCTGGTGCTGCACTCAAGTTTGGTGAGTCACGCCATTACTAACGTCAAGTTTCCTTTAATATGTTCATTCATTATTTTTTGTCAAACTAGTTTATTAATCATTTAGCCGTCAAGCTATTTAAATTTTTTTAATAATAAGCAGCACTTTCCAAGTTAAGGGCCTTGATGAGTTAACTATTCATTACGCTAAACACCAAGTTCATTTTTTAACCATGAGTCTGAGTGTAATACCCAAAATGTCCAAAATAAATGTTAGCAAGAACATTTCCCAAAATCATTCCCTATTTTATCACTCATATGAAAAATGTTAACCTTATGTTCATCAAATTGTAATTTCCATTTTGATCCACGTGATATAGAAATATATCCAAAATATATTTTCATTAAATGAATTTTACTATAGCAACATTTCTATGTTCATTGATTAGCTGTTAAACATATCTGACATTTCATTAAATGCATTTTATTATAGAAGAATTTTGTTTGCCACTTAAACTTGCATGTAGTGGCTGATCTGAAATCCTACAGCTGGCATTAAGGGGATAGGTTAGTGGGAAAACAGTAGTATATTGTATGCAGATATGAGTTAAAAAAAAATAATAAAAAAAAAAGAATATTTCCTTCATCTCATGTCTTCCCCACCCGCCATTCTCTGTGGAGTTCAAAGCAGCAGGTTGTGTGAGCAGATGCCGTGAGGACTATTGGATAGAAAAGGTTGCTGCATATTGCTGAAATATCCATAATTAGGAATGGTTAAAATCAGGCAAGTAATAAATCCAAGGCTGTAGGGTTTGTTGAATTCAATAATTGATGGTATTGGATGGCCTTAATGCTACTGAATTCAGCACTGAATTCAACAAGGAAATAAAATTCATCAAGGAAACAAAGACTATGGTTGTGTAGGGCTGATGCAATGTTTATTGAATTTAATGTTTGCTGAATTTAGGAAATAGGTAAGGACTGCTGCTTCTAGTAAATGAAAAAGTCAGAAAACAGTAAGGAAAAACAAGGGTTTGTTTGCTGAATTTTGAAAGGAGAGGGTTGTTGCAAAAAAAAATAAAGCAGAAAATAGTAAATAAAAGTAGCAGAGGAGTTTTGGAAGAAGGAAAGGGGATTTGAATGGAATGAAGAAGAGAACAATTGAAGTGGTGTACAAAAGGAGAAGAAAATATGATGTAGAAGAATGAATTCCGAGTGAGGTGAGATAACAAAACAATGCATAGAATATAGTAGTAGTTTTATTTCAGTTTATTCATGCAATTTGTGACTATAACACAGTTTTCGATTGTTCAAAATTAAATGGAATTAGAAAGATGATTTAAGTCATATGATAAGCCCGCATAAGTAAAGGCAAAAGACCTGACGAGGTAAGCCTATACTCTCAATTCTAAAAGTTGGAACTTTAGACCTAACCTTGAATGAGAGAAAAACTTCAATTCTAAAAGTTGAGAATCTGGACTAAACCTTGAATTGGAAAGCTGAAAGAGTGAAAAAGCTTATAGTCATCATACGACTTGTCTAAAGGTGTGGAATAGCTAACATGATAGAAAGTAATGTTATGCATTTCTTATAATAAGATGGAATCACAATTTAATTTTAAATTAATTGTTAATAATGTTATTATTGACAAAATTATTATTATTGTTATTTCTTATACATTGCTTATGTATTTCGTTGAGCCCTAACTTCTTAACAGTTATTGTACTACAGGAAAGGGCAAGGAGTCAATAGGGCACTAGACGGAATTGGGTAACTGTTCTTTTTGGTGTATATACATTTTGAGTGTACAAAGAGATATGAGTGATAGTTGTATAGATTTTTTATTAATTAAATTTTAAAGGTTTTAGTAAAGCTCTGTATTTTATTTGAGATTTGTATTTTATCTGAGGTATGTATTATATATGCTTTCTATTATGAAAAATTTGATGTGATATTATTAGAGGATATTTTGAATAAACTACTTTTTAATTATCTAATTCTAATATTAGTGATTTATAATGGGGGTAAGTAAGAAGGTCTATTTAAAATCTCCTTCTCTGTTACACTCTAGATTGACTGTAGGAGTTTAAAATGGAGTGTGACACTAAGTTTATGCTAGTTATTAACTATAGAGATTTTTTCTATGAAGTAATTTACATGAGAGTACCCTTACACGCCATTATTGTCATTTTATATTCATATTTGACTGAGTTCCCTAGCATACTACTATTGACCTATATGGACAAGTGACTCAAATACTACTTCTATCATAAAATACTTAAGAAATATTATGAGGAAAAGAACAAAGTATGTATGTAAAATAAAAAAGGACAGGAGAAAATCTTCTCTATCATTCAAATGGCAAAAGTTAGATATGCAGTTTCCCCCATGGGTCAAAAAAAAAAAAAAAAAAAACATAAGATGGGCAACTACAACCCAATCAGCAATCACAATTACACCATCACTCTCTCTTCACCATCAAAGAACTCAAAGAAGATGAAGGGGTCTTAGAACAACGAGTTGACCTCTCCCTTTGAAGCAAACTTCCTTAAGCAACAATACTCGAAACCTTCTTTAAACCTTTGTCCCAATATCTCATTGTATTGGCTAGAGTTGAAGAAAAAACCTATTTGTCCTTAGTCGCCTTTGTAATACCCAAAAGTTACAGGTAAAAATACAACACTTCTATTAATTAATCTATACCTGAAATATTAATTTCTACGAAAATATGTGAAAATTATCACAAAAGTTCCAAGTTTTTATTTTACCTACAGTTTAAATTCTAATCACTATTAATTTAATTACTGTTAAAAGTAATTGACTTTAATAGTGATTGAACATAAATTATAAGCATTGTTTAATTTAAATGTCTATAGCACTTATTATTATTAATTACTATTAATTAAACATTTGCCCTAATATAGTACTAATATATTAACTAATAGTATTCTACTAATAGCAGTATGTTTAGATTAATTAATATCTTTTCCACTACGTTAAGCATGCAACTGTTGATACAGAATAAGATAGCTGTGAAGGTATTAAGAGTAGTATTATAACATTGCCCGTGTAAGCCATCTCCCATTCGGTATTCCATTAGCCAAGGTTTCTAATTTCGGGTTCTTTGGGGCGGAAGGGGAGTGGAAGCAGAGTTTTCGGGTTCTGCTAGGTGCTGGAGTTTGGTTAGTGCAGGAGAGCGGTGGAAGCAGGGGTTTCCGTGCATGAAGGGATATTTATTTGGTGGAGGAAGAGGACGATGGGAGAAAGGGATATCTGAGGAAAGAAGGAAAAGAGGTAAGATTTTGGTTATATTACAGGTTTCAATTTCTTAGTAAAGTTCCTAGTTTAGAGTATATTGATAGGAAACGCTCTTAGGAATAGGAGAAAATCCAATAATAAAGGGTGAAGAGGGATATTCTGCATCTTTATCTTATTTATGTTTAGGATCTTTGATTGATCCTTTTGCTAATCTATTGATTGATCTTGGACCGATAGAGCTTTTGAGTACTCTTACAATAACATTTCTCTACTATATTCTTTCATTTCCATTCTCACACAAGTTCTAGGATACTTGCTCATAGAGTTGACCAGCCAAAAAAGCCAGGTGTCATCCACAAACAATTTTGGATCCAACAAAAATGCTCAATTATTAGTTGCAACTTTTTTATAAAATAATAGTAATAAGCAAAACTCGCACATAACTGCGAACTCAATACTGTAAGAAAAAATATTGCACAAAATCAGTTCCTCAAAAAATTTTCGTGTTTATGCTTCATCCCAAACTGTTAGGTAATAATCTCCTTTTTAAAAAAATTTACCTTGTAGGTGTTTCATCCACTATTCTACAAAGCAACACATATTGCAAGTTAAATATTAAGTCATTCAATTTGTATCAATCTCCATGAAAATAATGTGCCGTGGACTGATTGCAAGTTCAGGTAATATTAAGATCATAAAGTTAGACCAACCCAGGAGAGGCTAGTTCGACAGGTCCCTAAGAAGGGGCTAGTTCGGCATGTCCTGGGTGAAACCAGGCAGAAGCCGCCCTCCTTGGGATGGGGTCCACACGTTAAGGAAGGGAAGGAAAACCTAATTTGAATTTGAAGGACTATTTGGACTTTTGGCTTTGCATTATTTGTTTTTAATAGTTATTATCATCCTAGGGTGAGGGTTATATTTAATGTTTGTTGAGTTTATGAGTTCTTGAGGTTTGCTTGGGCTCTAGCTGCTGGCTAGGGATTTGAGAGAGCTAGATCTTCCTCTCGAATTAAAGATCCTTTGTATATTGCATGTTTTCTTCTACTTTCACCAATTATTAAGTTTTCCTATTGATTTGCTAAGGAATTTCTGCTTTGTTCTTGCTAAAATTTCAAATTTGCAGCCATTATTTTGGTGATCACTGCACTTGTTTCCTGTCAAATTAATAACAAAGCAATTTCTTTGACGGAAAGATAAGTTTTCTTCACTAATTTTTGTGATTGGAACCTAGATACAATTAATGGTAGCAAGGAAGATGGATGGGTTGGAGGGCGAGATGCAACAACTCAAGGCCGGAGTAGAGGAAAAATATTTCGGGGTGGAGGGAAGACTCTCAGTGATCGAGAACCGCTTTGGAAACTTTGAAGAGATGATAAAAAGATGCTTGAGATGCAATCAAAAGCATCGCCAGTGATTCCTAAGGTGGAATCATGAGGAAAGAAGGTACAAAAGAACGGCAATAAATTTGAGAGTGTTTTCCATCAATGACCTCTGCCAGGAGCCCTGTTGGTGGGCAAGTCGGGTTACTCCGAAGGGAGAATAGCAAAGAGGGAAGTCGACCCTTTTGAGACATTACCTGGGAATGGGGAGAGGTATATTGGAGAAGGGCATGGTTGGGGGGAACCATGGAGTCAAATCAACCAAGGGAGGAAGGAAGGGAAACACACCACCACTACACCGGGGAAAACAATGGAGGAAGAGAAATCAATGGGGTATGGATGTGAGGGAAATGAAGCTAAAGATGCCGGTCTTCGAAGGGGAGGATGCTCAAGATTGAGAGTACCGGATGGAACATTACTTTGCGATCAATGGGTTGACTCAAGTAGAGAAACTCAAGGCGGAGGGTCTATGTTTGGAAGGGAAAGCCCTATCCTAGTTCCAATGGAGGGAGGCAAGGAATATGATCTACTAATGGGGAAAATTTAAGGAGTGCTTGCTAGAATGTTTCCGAGCCATTTAGGAAAGGAATCTCCACGAGCAGTTCCTTACCCTAACTCAGGAGGGAATAGTTATGGAGTACCAGGAGAAATTTGAGCTGCTATCAGGGAGAAAGAGGGGGATCTCTGAGGAAGGATTTGAGGAAAATTTCATAAAGGGGCTTGGGGAGAACATACTGGTAGTAGGGGTGTCAAAATTTAACACGATCCGAAAACCTGACCCGAATCGACCAAAAAATATCGGGTTAGGACCAACCAGTTTGAGAAATGGGTCGGGTTCGGGTTGAGGATCCTGACCCGTTTGGAAAATTGGGTCGGGTTCTGGTTGACCCAGCAACCCGAAACCAACCCGGGTTGACCCGACGTCGTTTGGTCGCGTCAGCATCATTTGGTCAAGTCTCGTCAGCATCGTCTAGTCGTGTTGGCATCTTCGTTTGATCGAATCTTGTCAACATCGTCTGGTTGAGTCTCTGCTCGCTCGTCACCTAGGATTGGGTCGAGTCGCAAGTCATCCAGTACTCCTTTGTCTCGCTGTCGAGTAGCTCGTTTGTGTCGTCGCCTCGCATTGGTTTGCATCGGCATCGTCGTCTTGGTTCAGGTTTCCTGCATGCCCGCAAAGCTCGACCTCTCGCAACCAAAGAGGCTAAGACCGGCCATTGCATGTGCCCTCAGTCCCTCGCGATTCAACGCCATCGTCCCCCTGTCCCGCCGTTGCCTAAAGCAACGCTTCCTGAAGGATGAAGCCAACTCATGCTGTCTCGAGTTTCGGGTCATGTCAGGTTGACTTGGACCCGAAGCGAGTCAGGTTCGGGTTGACCCAAATAATGTCGGGTCAGTTCCGGGTTGGACACGTACAAGACCCGTAACCCAATTTTGACAGTCGTAACTGGTCGAACTTAGGATATTAAGGTCTAGAGGGATGAGAGAAATGATGGAGTTGGTTCAGAGGGTGGAGGAAAAATGTAAGAGGTCGAAGACCATCAAAAGAAATGCCAAGGGAGGGGCCTATCCGAGTACCCCTATAACTCTAGCTCTCAGAACCCAGACAATATTCTTCCAGGGAGAAGTGCCTAGGGAGAGAGTGGTAGAGTTCACCCAGGGGGGAACATCAAGCAACTCACAAAAGTAGGGCAAATTATTGCGTCAGGTGACCGAAGCCATCTCTCCGTTCGGTCGCCAATAGAAATGCGCCATATGTTAGGCGTTTTTTTAATTTAATATTAACGCTTTATGTCTTGTCAGAGTTAGCGACCGACCCGATAACGCATTTCATTTGAATTCCGGAAAAGAAAGAATGGAAACGCCGCGTATTTTATTTTCAAGCGACATTTTCACTGTTACTTCCAGCTCTGGTAAGCGCTCTCGGATTCCTCCATTACCTTCGGTTCTGCATTAGCTTATTCCTGCCGGAGGTAGACGACGAGACTGTAGAAGATCATCAATCAGGAAGAGGTATGGTTGAGCCTAACTTGCGCTTTACTTGCGCTTTCGTTGTGTTTAAGTTATATGTTAAATTTTAGGGTTTGGTTTAGTTATAATTTTACCAATGTTTGTTTAATGTAATGTACTGTTCAAATGTTTATTTTCTGATTTTTCACGCTTTTTCTCTTCGTAAATGGATGAAGCAAATGATACGAAAGGTTTACGCTATCTTCTAAATTTTAGGGTTTAGTAATAGTTGTATAACTAGCATATATGTTCAATGTGGTTTTCAATTTTTGGTTTTTTCTGAATTTTAAACTTCTTTTAAGCTAAATAATTACGAAATGTAAGGTTGCGCTAAAGTTGTGCTAAGGTTGCGCTATGGTTGCGCTATTGTATGGTTGCTTTATTGTTATGTTTGCGATATAGTTCTGATTTTTCTTTTTGTTATAGATGAGGACGCCGTATCAAAGGCCAGTAACATCTAGA
Source organism: Dendrobium huoshanense (assembly GCA_016618105.1). Taxonomy (NCBI): domain Eukaryota; kingdom Viridiplantae; phylum Streptophyta; class Magnoliopsida; order Asparagales; family Orchidaceae; genus Dendrobium; species Dendrobium huoshanense. Next base: position 35,041,905 of record CM028351.1, on the reverse strand, counting down.
TATTATGTTACTTCTTTCCGGAAACATTGTGATGCTTTTGTCGAGATCATTGATGATGAAATGGAGCAAACATTAAAGAATCTGAACATTCATCAATTTTTGAGGTTCCCCGCATTACAGCAGTGTATACCACTTCTTTTTGAGGTTCTCAAATTTTGGAGTCCTGCTGATGAAGGCTTTATCGTCCTCAGTCATGTTCTGAAATTCACTTCTGACGAGGTTGCTTTGTTGACAAGTAATATTTTGAATATGGAATTTTTTATAGCTATATGTTTTTTGAACTTTAACAACTGAAATTTTCTAACAAGTATGCCAAACAGAGGCATTGATATCAAATGGAGTATTGATCCTCTAAATGGACCTCTGTCAACTGAAATTAAAACAGAAATGTCAAAATTAGACAGATTATCTGATAATGCAACAAAAATAAAGACTTTTATTATGTTTTTGTTATCTAACATTTTCTTTCCACTAAATAGTCATAAAACTCCTAGAAGGCTCACATCTGTTGCAAATAATTTAAGTGAGTTCACTTCCATTAATTGGGCTTCATGCTTAAGGAACTTCATGGTTGGGGAGTTCAACACAATTTTTGAGAAGTTTCAACTCCAAAGACCATTGGGTTACATCAATGGTTTTTTTCCTCTTCTACTGGTAAGTTTCCACTCCTACTGGTTATTCTACATGTTTAATGTTTTTTAATGTTAACTTTAAAATTTTTATTTTTGGCAATATACAGATTTGGTTTTTGGAACATTTTTCTTTGAATAAACCATCCGATTCAGAAATAAGACCGCGTTTTCTGAGATGGCAGGGGTATACAGATTTATACTTTACTCAAGAGAATGCAGCAAAATTATTTAAATTTTTAAAGAAAAGTGAGGTAATTTTTTCGTTTACTTGATGCAAATTATGTTAAGGTTGCGCTACGGTTGCGCTATGGTTGCGCTATGATTACGCTATGGTTGCGCTAAGGTTGTGCTATAGTTGCGCTTTAATAAATTTTTCTGTTTTTTGCAGATTTTTGTTTGTCTTGAGAATGTTACCAATGAGAAGGCCGAAAAATACGGGGCTGACATTATTGCCATACAAAACTTGGAAACCCGTTCAGGTCATGAACCATAGAAATTGTAGTCACCCTAGAAAATTAAAGCTTCCGCAAGAAAAAAACTTGACACCACCCCACCTCCCTCTCCTCCTCTCTCCCCCTGATTCTCCTCATAATGAACCACCAGAAACAGAACCTCTGCCGCCAACTCAACCTTCTACTCGTCCACCTACCGAAAAAATTTCCACCAGTCAACTTTCTGCTGAACAGCCACCCATTAGAAGGGCAGATTTAGAGGCTGTTCAGAATAAATGTTTTGAAATATTTGAGAAGATGTTGAATAAAATTTAAGAAAATGTGGGAGCTAGATTGGATTGAGTTGAAGATATTTTGGAGAAACTTCAGGCAGATCAAGACTCCCTGAAGTACAAATTTATTGAATTTCAAAGGCAGTGTGATCACAATCCAGAGAAGCCGCATATATCTAGTTCTGCCTCCAGCTTCCAATCAGTGAAAAATACAGCTTTGCATCCTTCAGGACAAGCACTAATAAAAGATCTTCCTCCATCTCCACCAATGGTCAAAGAACTTCTTCCACAACAACCAATACCTCCACCTCCACCATTGGCCGAAGAACTTCTTCCACAACTACCAATATCTCCACCTCCACCATTGGCCAAAGAACTTCTTCAACAGCCACCAATACTAAATGTTCCTCCACCACCACCATCGGCCAAAGATGTGCCACTACCAAAAGATAATTCATCACAAAAAAGAAAAAGAGAAGATGATGAAAAAGGAGAGAGTTCATCAAAACAAATCATATCATACGTAAAGAAGAACAAAGAGGTTATCTCTGTTGATAATATAATAGTTGAGACACGACCTGCATTGGAAATTATGGATTATCCAGGGAAGCTTTTTCTAACAAAGGAAAAACAACGATTTATGGATGAATGTTTCAAAAAATTTAATACAAAGTAAGTTTAGTTGCGCTATGGTTGAGCTATGGTTGCGCTAAGGTTGCGCTACGGTTGCGCTATGGTTGCGCTACGATTGCGCTACGGTTGCGCTATGGTTGCGCTACGATTGCGCTATGGTTGCGCTAAGGTTGCGCTATGGTTGCGCTATGGTTGGGCTACGGTTGCGCTACGGTTGCGCTCTAACATTATATTTTTCTTTGTTTTTTGTAGGGAGCACAAAATATTTGCATCTGTAAACATAGAAATAAAAAGATCAGATATTGACTTTCTGCTCACAAATGATTGGTTAGCAGATAACCAGGTTGATGCTTTTGCTTTCTTTTTACTTGAGCAGAGTAGGTTAATGGCGGAGAAATTTCAACGTTACTTGTACATTTCTCCATTGTACAGGGTAAGTATAAATAATATTTTAATCCTTTTTTTCACTTTTATTTTTTCTTATAGAACTGAATTATTGCAGGTTTATAAGTCATACAATCAGGATTATCAAAATTTTATCAAACACATTAATCCAGTTTCAGTTAAAGAAAGCAAACTTATTGTGCAACCCATAATTTACGAGAAGCATTGGGTTCTTTTTGTTGGAAAATTGAAGGAGAAAGTTTGGAAAATGTATGATTAATTATCAAATCCTGAACACAAGAATATTTGTCATACAGTTGTAAGTGCAATTCATATTTTAAGTTAAATCTAGATAACTATGTTTATATACATAATAAATTTTTAAAATATTTTATTCGTACAGATAAAGTATTTGCACGAGGACACCATATGATGCTTTTCAAGCGATATAACGAAATGGAATGTCCAGGCGGTTCGTGGAATTCCAACACAAACAAATAGCTACGATTGTGGAATGCTCGTTTGTAAATATATGGAAAAGGCCGTGCAACGAAAAAAAACAGAATGTAATGCTCTTAAAGATTGGCAAACGCATATGCCAAAATTTAGGGCAGAGTTAACATATTTTCTTTTTCTACAAACAAAGAAGTAAACAATCTGTAACTTATTGTAAATATTGTCCATGATTTATAAATGTACATTTTATTATGTTTTTATATAGTTTTTGATTGTTGTATAAAATGTGCATATTCTGTAAAGCGCATTCTGTAACTTCTGTAACTTCTAAAATGTGCATATTCTGTAAAGCGCATTCTGTAACTTCTAAAATGTGCATATTCTGTAAAGCGCAGCCATAGCGCAACCATAGCGCAACCGTAGCGCAACCGTAGTGCAACCGTAGCGCAACCGTAGCGTAACCATAGCGCAACCGTAGCGCAACTTTAGCGCAACCATAACGCAACCGTAGCGCAACCTTAGCGCAACCTTACATTTGAAACAAATTATTAATTCATTACACCAAAATTATTAATTCATACAGAAAGCATGATTCATATAAAAAATTTTATTACAACCAATAAATTAAATCAATAAGTCCAAATAAATATTATTACATTGCAAATTCATTAAATTCCAACTCTGAAGAAAGAAAATCCATCATCAACTTGGTGTATTCAGCTCCAGGTTGGCATGATGGTATGCCGGTTATATATTCCTCACTGAAACATTCAGGCATGCTTGAAAAGTTCATCTGTGTTGAAGAAGGTTCCTCCATTGGATTATCCCCCACCAAAGGTTTCTTATCTGTAAGAAACTAGAGTTTTAGTATTAGGATTAGCAATTAAATAATTAACGAGTTATTAAAAACTTACTTTTAGTCTGTTTCTTCTTCTCCCAATGGCTTTTCAATTTTGCATTTGATATGCCTTTAGGTCTACGCTTTAGAGGATCTTTCAAATTAGCAGTTCCACCTTGGGAACTAGCAACATCCTTTTGATTTCTTTTCTTGCCACCAAGAATTAAGTATAATTTTTTATACATGTCTTGCAATGAGGAAAGAATAAACTCCTCTGCCTCCTCATTCCCTTGAGCTTCCGTGCTCATTTGATATGCAAACCTGCTCACCTGATATCTGAATATGAATCCCCTACCACTTTGGAAATTATTACTTCTTTGAGAATTAAGCAAGTAACCTGAATAAAAAACTTGTCGAGCCCTTGCTGACCAACGAAGTAATAAGTACTTCTCAGGGAATTTAGCCATATCCAACTGTTTAAAAACCCTCAAACAATGAGAACACAGCAATTCCATGGTTTCATACTTCTTACAGCTGCATTGAATGTTACTTTCTGTTGCATCAAAGTGAACAACCCAAGGATGGTTTTGATTCTTTTTCTCTATGTAGTTGACTATAAACTTTGAAGAATCAGTCGAGATAAAATCTATACTCATTTCTCCCACAGCCTTTATAAATTCTTCCTAAAAAATTGAATATATTCTTCTTGAGTAAAATCTAGCAGCTTGTTTTAATATTGAGCTGTTCTTTATCACGGGAACAATTTCAGATTGACTGCATTTGTAATCCTCATCTTGCTCATTTCGCCGCCTATTCATCAGTACCTTTTCCAAGCCAAGAAAACAATCAGTTAATGAACTTGTTGACTTTGAAATGCCATGACACACATTATTAGTACACTCACTACGCTGCGTTGGTAAAATGTCCATGCAAAAGAAATCCTTGTTGAAAGCAGTTGACCACTTTCTCCTTATCTTATAAAGATCCTACAACCATTCATGGTTATGAAGATTCCCTTCCTTGATCATTTCATCCCACGCTTCCTCAAACACTTCCTCAGAATCACACCACCTCATACACTTATGGAAGAGTCCTCTAACTTTATTATTGCTATTATAGATGGAAACTTTTGATGGAACCTTTTTAAATATGTGCCATTGTCATAATCTATGACGAGTGTGAGGTAATGCAACTTCTATGGCCCTGGCCATAGCTTGGTCCTGATCAGTGAATATTGTTGTTGGATATTTATTACCCATTATTCGTACAAATACTTTAAACAACCATGTAAAACTTTCAATTATTTCTTCTGACAAAAAAGCAAGCCCAAACAAAATATTCTGCCAATGATTGTTAACACCAACAAATGGCGCACAAACAAAATTATACTTGTTCAGCCTGTAACTAGTATCAAAAATCAACACATCTCCAAAACATTCATAATCTATCCTGCTTCTGTCATCAACCCCAAAAAAATTTAACAATCTATCATGATCATCATATTGAACATCTCATGCGAACATGTGGTCCTCAACTTGTCGATCTTTAAATAATTGAATCAAAGAATTAGTGTCACCAATTTCAATCCTTGCTCTTTTCTCCTTCTGAATCAAATTGTAGGCATCCCTCTTAGAGAATCCGACATTCTCACATCCACCAACTTCCTCTGCAAGGTAGGCATATGCATCAACGGTTCTAATCCCTGCATTTGTCATCGATTTTAGGACGGAAGCTTTTTCTTCAATAACATTCCTACATGATCTTAAAAGGTGTCGGTCGGCTGGGCTAGCTAATTCATGATTGTGGGATTCAATAAATCTTTTGACATGCCAGTAACCATCTTCATCAGTGACAAACCTCACCATGGCTGGACAACCAGTTCTGACAACTGGTCTAGTGAATCTCTTTCTCTTTCCTGAATTATGATCATCACTTTTCTTGAAACCAGCTTTTGAACAAACAAAGTCCTTCGATTTTATCTTTCTAGAATTTGGCCAAAAACTGTGATGATCCTTTCGGACACTAAAGCCATTATCGTGAGCATAAGTGCAAAAACATTCATATGCTTCTGTCTCATCTTTGTATACAGCCTGAAAGTGCAAGTAAAGCGCAAGTAAAGCGCAAGTAAAGCGCAACTAAAGCGCAACTATAGCGCAACTATAGCGCAACTATAGCGCAACTAGATATCAAACAAGTTCAATTTTTTTATTTATCATCTTCATCCTAAAAATCAATAATGAAAGCTAAGCAACAACAACATTAGATTTTTTTTTTTTTACTTTTTCGACAAAAGAAATTTATTCTGCTTAAAAATCGCAAAATCAAAAATCCTAAGACTAATGAGCTGAAACCTACGTCTTCTTTCTGCGGCGATGATATTAAAACTGACTGTTTACAACTTTCTAATTCGTTTTTCCAAGAAACTTACCGATATGTTGAAACCAGAGGAATTTCCGGCTAAGTTAGGTTCCGATTCCGATTCATGCACCAGCCCTTCCGATTCATGCATCCTTTCCGATTCATGCACTCCCTCTTCCATCTCCCTCTTCGCTGAGCAGTCCATTTCTTCTCTGCAATTTTCTGGCTCATTTTTTCTTCTACAGCAGTAGATATTTACGTCTTTTGCGGGTATCAAAATGAAAAAATAGGGCGGCAAATGCTTAAAAGTTCAAATGAAATGCGTTATCGAGTCGGGTCGCTAACTCTGACAAGACATAAAGCGTTAATATTAAATTAAAAAAACGCCTAACAGATGGCGCATTTCTATTGGCGACCGAACGGAGAGATGGCTTCGGTCACCTGACCCAATAATTTGCACAAAAGTAGACATACAGGATTAGGTGGGCAGAGGGGTTATGTTTCAGATTTGATGAGAAGTACATGCCGGGGCATAAGTGTAAGGATTCAACCCTTCAGGCTCACGGTCTGCGATGATGAGGAACTGAGCAGGGAGATGGGAATGAGGCATATACAGAGGACGAAAAGTTGCATTTATACATGACTGAGGCCTCCTTGTACTCGATGATGGGGTTCACTCTGAATGACACTATGAAGGTGAGAGGAGAGATAACAAACAAGGAGATAGCGGTGCTGATAGACAACGGGACCACCCACAATTTTATCTCGAACCATATCGTAGACCAATTGGGGATGAAATTGGTGGATACAGGGTGCTATGGGGTGATGATGGGGGCATGGAAGACGGAGAAAGGTAGAGGAGTGTATAGGGGAGTGATCTTGACTATACAGGGAATCCAGGTGAGAAAGGATTTTATCTTATTAGAGCTAGAGAGCACTGATGTCATTTTTGGGATGAGATTACTGTATACCTTGGGGGATACCAAGGTGAGCTAGGGGATGCTGACAATGTAGCAAATGGTGGAAGGGAGGAGGATGATGATTAAGAGAGTTGCAGATTCTCCAAAGCCATGGTGTCACTAAAAACTATGGTAAGGACCATATAGGAGGGTGGAGGATTTCTAGTGGAGCTACAGAGTTTGGAGGGGATTATAGGGGAGGAAGGGGGACATCCCTCATTCAGAAGTGGCAGACATACTTGTTGGGCTGTCATTTCACCGTCAAGACCGATCAACGAAGCTTGAAGTACTTACTAGAGCAGAGGATGGTAACCGAGGAGCATGAGAGGTGGCTGTCAAAGTTACTGGGATATGATTTTGAGATCCAATATATGTTATGGTTGAAAAATAAGATGGTTGATGCCTTTTCAAGATACAAGGGGTAGCTCCAAGAGTTAGCCATTTTGATATCGTTGATATTGGATTGGGGGGCTATTAAGGAAGAAAGTGCGCAGGATAAGGTGCTGAGAAGGATCAGAGAGGATATGTTGAAGGATGAGTGTAGCCATACAGGTTATTCAATATATGAGGAGAGACTTCTATACCATGGAAGGTTTGTGCTGCCACAAACCTCAATACATATTCTGCACTTGCTACAGGAGTTCCACAGGAGCGTTGTTGGGAGTCACTCTAGTGTACAGAAGATATACAAGAGATTGGATGCTCAATTATATTAGAAGGGGATGCACAAGAATGTAGAGGAGATTGTAGTCAGGTGTGAGATTTGTCATATGAATAAGTATATGGTATGGCTCCATATGGGCTACTACAACCTTTAGCCCTCTCAGGCAGAGTGTGGGAAGAGGTCTCTATGAATTTCATAGACGCGCTACTCCGATCAGAGGGGTTCAAAGTTATTCTAGTGGGTGGTGGACAAACTAAGAAAATATTTTCATTTCATTCCTCTACGACATCCTTATACGGAAGTAATAGTGGCGTCGACTTTCATTGGAGAGGTGGTCAGATTGTATGGGACACCATAGTTTATAGTATCCAATCAAGACAAAGTGTTCCTTAGTCACTTTTGGAGGGAGTTGTTTAGGTTGTAGGGGACTGTGTTAAAGAGGAGCACTGCTTACCACACTCAGATAGTAGACCTACGGAGGTGATCAATAGGAGCTTGGAGATATACCTTCAATGCTTTATTTCAATGACACCTCGGCTGTGGGCTAAGTGGTTTGCATAGGTAGAGTATTGGTACAACACTTCATACCATTCGGTGTCTCAGATGACTTCTTTCAAAGTGTTGTATGCTAGGGATCCGCCTCACTTGGTGCACTTTGGGCAGAGTAGCACATCAGTCTATTGAGTGGAGTAGTGCTTGGAAGAGTGGGATAGGATATTAGAGGAATTGAAGATATATCTATTGAGGGCTCAATAGATTATGAAAGGAAAGGTGATGAGCAACGGAAGGATATTCAGTTTGAGATAGGGGATAGGGTGTATTTGAAACTTCATCCCTACAAGCAAAGTACAGTGGCTAGTAGAAGGATTGAAAAGTTGCCTCCGCGGTACTTTGGCTCTTTTGAGATAGTAAAGAAGATAAGAGTAGTGGCATATCGACTGAAGCTACCCCCGACTGCAACCATTCATCCGGTATTCCACATATCACAGATAAGTAGAGCTATAGGAGATCACACCTCAATTGCAGAGTTACCAGTGACGCTGATTGATGATTTGGAGGTGGTCTTGAAACCACTGGAGTTGGTAGGAGTATAACAGGGGAAGGGAGGAAGTAAGGAAATGCTGATTAAGTGGAAAAACCTAACTGAGTACGATGCTACTTGGGAGCCGTATGAGCGGATGAAGCATCAATTTACATCCTTCCACCTTAAAGACAAGGTGGTTCTTTGGGAGGGGGTTATTGTTAGAGGGTCTGATTCAGTCGGTATAGAAGGGACTGACCCAATTCTACACCAGGCGAAAGCTTTAGTGGAACCAGGCAAATCCCCCCTTTGGGGAGGGGTCCACACGTTAAGGAAGAGAGAGAGAGAGAGGCGGATGAGCGGGAGATTTGAATCTGAAGTGTTGTTTGAACTTTTGGCTTTGTATTCTTTGCTTTTACTAGTTATTCTTATCCTAGGGTGAGGGTTATGTTGAATGTTTGTTGAATTTAGGAGTTCTTAAAGTTTGCTTGGGGTCTAGCCGCCGGCTAGGGATTTGTGAGAGTCAGATCTTTCTTTCGAATTGAATATTCATTGTATCTTGCTTGTTTTCACATATTATTAAGTTTTCCTATTGATTTGCCAAGGAATTTATGCAAATTCCTGCTTTGTTCTTGCTGCAATTCCAAATTTCAGCCTCTATGTTGGTGATTTGTGCACGAGTAGATCCTTTATGCAGTTATCGCTACAGGCAATCCACACTACTTTAGCTAGCCATGATTCTCAATTTGAAACGAAACTTGATTGGATGACTAAGATTGCTAATTAGCGTGGTAACTGGACAGTATCTGAATCCAAGTTTAATCATCCATGTCATATCTTTGAAACCTTTTATTCTTTATTACTAGTAATGGTTTAAGCCTCATTACAAAGTCTCTGCATATATAGTCCATGCTAATTCCCAGCTTAACTAAAATTTGAAGAAGAAAATCAGGTGTATACATCTCATTTATAGTTAGAACTAAAAACACGGTTATGCATCCTACCTTGTTTTCAGTTATATGAATTTTCTATAAAATTCAATTTCATGTCCCCGGCAATATCAAGAGATAATGCAGAGGACCTCTCACTATTATAATCTCTAAAAAGCAATAAATAACACTTACGTTGCAACCTTGACAACGAATTCTTATATGTTTGCTATATCTCAGTTCCATATAAGCTGCCAGGAAGTGGAAAGTGCACTCTATATCACTAAAATTAAAAAAGCTTTTCTCAGAAAATACTTTATAGAAGACAACACCTGCTCAGGTTCATGGCATCGATCAGCAATTTCATCAACTGTCAAAGGTTCTGTTGGTTCTTTACAGCTGCAATAATAGTGTAAATTAAGCAATTTCATCAAGCAGTAGCATCAAAAATACTTTCAATGCAGAATAAATGAGAAAATTATGAAACAAACTGCATTTATTTTGAAGATAATCCAACTAAAATCCAAATTCAATCTTAGAAAATGGTCTCAAAAAAAAGATTGTGAATTGCACATCTGCATCAGCAAAATTGCGCTTCTTAAGAAACTAGAGGTTTCCAAGGTCTGCAAAAATGGTCACCAAGTTAAAATTGATTGGTTTATTTCTTGGGTAAAGCAGAACAGATTCTACTTTTATACGATATTCGCTCATTTAGACAGCCAAAAAAAAAGCCTACAGGACAAAGCTTTCCAGATTTCAAAAAGCATTTCTAATGATAAAAGCTGCAAAGCATAAAAATTTCCTGCTAAAAGGAAAAACGGGTAGCTCTACGGTCAAAACATGGTATACAAGGAGCACAAAAACCATCCTAAAATTAGTGCTTACAAAGCTGATGAAAGACTTGCACCAGTCCCCAGCTATTTGGATCTGATAGAAGAAACCCTCTCCCTTAATTCGATGGAAAAAACAATAGCATTTTAAAACTAAAACATTTCTATTATTTAATAGATAATTTTACCAAGATAGATTTGCTTCAGATGCTACTCAAATACTGCTAGTGTGAAATTTGTAAAAATTGTAAGGGAAGAATACTTGCATTTTTTATTTAAGAATACTTGCATATATTTTTTCCAAATTCACAAAGAAGAAGTAAATAATTTATAGGAGATACAAAGAGAGCTGGAACAGAAAGAAATTTAGATTGAAATTATAGCATCCTAAAAATCAATTTCTTCTATATATAGGAATGAGTACTAAGCTGACTTTCATCAAACCCTGTTGTAGCTAGGTGGAGATCTGGCCCTTGCTATTGTTGATTGCCGCATACAATCCACAACCAAATTTGAGCTCGTGCAACTAGAACGCGTTGGAATGATGCAACAATTTCAAAATACCCAGCAACAACAACAAATGTGACATCACGTGTAGCGAGTTTGAGACAGTTGACTAAATTTTTGTGTCGAGGTGGCTCGATTCGGGTCAAATTAAATCAAACCTAATCAATTCGGGCATAATTACATAACATTGATTCGATCGAGCATAATCGTACCCAAATTGAGTCCAAATCAGCTCATTTGGTCAAATTCAGCCCGAACTGACACAATTTTAGAACTAAATTGAGCATAACTAATCTAAATCGACATAAATCAAACTCATAAGAAATGCAACCCAAGTCATCTGATTCAGCCCTAATCTGGCTTTTTGACTTTTGATCTTTCCAAATCAAACAATTTAAATCAACAATTGAAAGAAACGATAGCTCCTGTTCCTGCCATATCTTAGGATTTTGGGATCTTCGTGGCTGAAAAAAAAAAAAGACTTTGAACAAGTTGTCCAGGGGTTCTTTTCATTCGTTTACACGAAACATGGAAGAGTCTTGGGCGATCATTTAGAGAGAGAGAGAGAGAGAGAGAGAGAGAGAGAGAGAGAGAGAGAGAGAGAGATCTGAGTGAGAAAGGTGGAAAGTGAGACAAGCGTAGAGCTTCCCTTAGGCGCAACTGTGGGCTCATAAAATTCACGACCCAGCCTCTCCGTGGCCACTTTCTTTTCTTTGGGTCGTCGAGGAGAGTTTTAACGAGTAAGTTTTGAGGAAATTTTTGGAAGGCAGATTGGGTTTCGAATAAGACATTACCCTGAGATTTCACCGTCATTTTGTGAGGACTTTATGATCTGAGTTTAGGTTTTCAATAGGCGCAAACCACTATAGTTAATTATAGGAGATAAAAGAGAGCTAGAACATAAAGAAATTTAGATGGAAATTATAGCATCCTATAAATCAATTTCTTCTATATATATAGGAATGAGTACTAAGCTGAGTTTCATCAAACCCTGTTGTAGCTAGGTGGAGATCTGGCCCTTGCTATTGTTGATTGCCGCATACATTCCACAACCAAATTTGAGCTCATGCAACTAGAACGCGGTGGAATGAAGTAAACAATTTCAAAATACCCAGCAACAAACAACAAATGTGACATCACGCGTAGCGAGTTTGAGACAGTTGACTAAATTTTTGTGTCGAGGTGGCTCGATTCGGGTCAAATTAAATCAAACCTAATCAATTCGGGCTTAATTACATAACATTGATTCGATCGAGCATAATCGTACCCAAATTGAGTCCAAATCAGCTCATTTGGTCAAATTCAGCCCGTACTGACACAATTTTAGAACTAAATTGAGCATAACTAATCTAAATCGACATAAATCGAACTCATATGAAATGCAACCCAAGTCATTTGATTCAGCCCTAATCTGGCTTTTTGACTTTTGATCTTTCCAAATCAAACAATTTAAATCAACAATTGAAAGAAACAATAGCTCCTGTTCCTGCCATATCTGAGGATTTTGGGATCTTCGTGGCTGAATAAAAAAGACTTTGAACAAGTTGTCTAGGGATTCTTTTCATTCGTTTACACGAAACATGGAAGAGTCTTGGGAGATCATTTAGAGAGAGAGAGAGAGAGAGAGATCTGAGTGAGAAAGGTGGAAAGTGAGACAAGCGTAGAGCTTCCCTTAGGCGCAACTGTGGGCTCATAAAATTCACGACCCAGCCTCTCCGTGGCCACTTTCTTTTCTTTGGGTCGTCGAGGAGAGTTTTAACGAGTAAGTTTTGAGGAAATTTTTGGAAGGCAGATTGGGTTTCGAATAAGACATTACCCTGAGATTTCACCGTCATTTTGTGAGGACTTTATGATCTGAGTTCAGGTTTTCAATAAGCACAAACCACTATAGTTAATTACCCCCCCCCCCCCCCAAACCCCTCGCGCCCTTGATAGCCAGAGAGAACTTTCAATTAAAGCTAGTCATCGATAATACGATTAGTTAATTTTAAGTAGGTCGTTCAGTACGATATGAATATCGTATAGTACGATTAGTTCAAAAATCATGGTTTCGTATGGTATGATCTTTGGGACGACAAATTTCATCTTTACCAATCATACAGTATGATTAAGATCATATAGTATGATTTGCAATTATTAATTAAATCATGATTTGATTGACTAATTACGACGGTTAATTAAAAAAGATTTCAAATTTTTGTACAGTACGAATCAGATCATACAGTACAATTAATTCAAAATTCAAATTTTGAATATCTTAATTTATCCGGCGGCTAGGGTTTTGAGATTGTAACGAATCGTACAATACTATTAATTTAAAGAAATTAATTGTTTAATTAGTCGTTAAGCCAATTCTTTCTATAATTAATCGTACAGTACGATTGTAAGTCGTACAGTACGATTAGTATAAAAATTTTTAACTTTAAAATTTTTCTCACACCCCCTGTGTGTGTATGCACGGTCACCCAATTGAATACACTCTTATGTGACCAGACTTAAGAAATTTAAAAAAAAAAAAAAGTACATGCTTTGTTTACTTGACATTCCTATTTTACCTAGTCTTGAGCTTCTAATACCCTTAAGCAATGTATGTTTTACCTGCAATATTAGTGCTCATAGACAAAAGATATATCTAAAATATTCAATTAGAAAAGTAATAATTCAATTAATAATGTTTGTTATCATCAAAATCACAGACTAAAGATCCTGGACTACAACAATCTTCCCTTTTTTTATAATGGCAAACAATATTGATAGATAGGCAATATAAAAATTCTTTTCTCCTAAGCTCCCCTAACCAGGTGATAGATTTAAAATTAGGGATGCATTTTTTTTAATTAAAGGAAAAAAGAAAATAAGATAACATAAAACAAAATAAAACAAACACGGGATTATATTAAATTAAAACATACAACTAAGCATTCATTTTCTCCCCCATTTGACATTGCCAAAAAGAGGAGAAACAACAAACAAAGTGAACATTACAAGAAGTAAAAATAGTAAAGCACAACACGCAAACACTAAAAATAAGACGGATCCTGATTAAGTGGTGGTGGTGGTTGACTTGAAAGTATTTATGGATGGAAGTGAAGTAATCTTCAATTTTAGAAAACTTTTCTCCAAACCATCCCTTGTCCTCCTTATGCTGTTATTGTTATTGATGAATATGATAGTCAAGTCAGGATTCCAAACACTCGAGCCGCTGAATTATGTCGTCATGTGGGTAGGCAGAAAAGACAGGTGCAAGTGATGATATTGATTAGAGGTGCAAGTCCAACATACAGGAGAAGCTTCCCCTTATTCAGCAAAATCTAGCTTGTCGTGCTTGTGCCCCCTGTGATGTCACATAATTTAATTTGGAAAAATTATTTATTTATCTTTATTAAACAATAATCAAAGCTATCTAATATCATCTATCAGTAATAAATAGCAAAATATATTCTATAATTTTGTATTGGTAAAACTTTCACCGCGTAACTTTTTATATGTTATAGAAATTGAGATTATAAATATTTTGAATATTTATTCGAGATCTTTTACCGGGTGATTTTGAAAATACAGCGATTTTTTACTACTCAAAAATTTATTTTGATGTCTAAAAATAATTATTTGTTTCAACTAAAGCTTCAGAATGTTATTTTATGCAATATTTGATAATTTAGTTAAATTCTGAACATGTGAATTTTTGCTTGATATCAATTATGATGTCTTAAAATCTAATTTAAAAGATTAAAAGAATAATTCTTCTAAATTAGATTATGGGACATCACACCGCCTATGAAAAAGAATACGAAAGGAGGCATCCGTATAGAAAATGGAAAGATTATCGAGAGGAGCGGGGTAGTTAATTTGGTATTTCTAGTCTAAGACATACCCTATGATGTGTCCTAATACGATATTTTGGTTTCTTTTAGTATTGAGATGTCGAATATGAGTCATATTTTGGATATAATCAATAATCATATGAACTTCGTTAAATTGGGTATTGAACATTATTAGATAGGTGACTATGGAAAGAAGTGGAGTGATGTTGACATGATATGCAGCTTTGGGTATAATTGAGGTTCTAAGAATATGCTGGATAACCCGGGCATTCTGATTTAGGGTGTGATCTGTCCTCTAACTAATGGTTTGATCCAATGTCTCCATTCGACCAACAGTTTGGCTCAAATAACTCATATGTAAACGATTATAATCAAGGCTCAATGATAAGAGGACTTTGTTGCATTTAAGCATCGTTATATTATGGTCACGACTAGAGTTCATATATTCCCCAATGAATAAATTTTTTGACTAATTATTTATAGAGTAAACTTGATATAGTATAAAGACCTTTGTAGCTAAGGTCGACTTGAATTTATCCCTTAAACAAATATTCACCTAAATCTAAAAGATACCTAAT
This sequence comes from Dendrobium huoshanense, assembly GCA_016618105.1. Taxonomy (NCBI): domain Eukaryota; kingdom Viridiplantae; phylum Streptophyta; class Magnoliopsida; order Asparagales; family Orchidaceae; genus Dendrobium; species Dendrobium huoshanense. The sequence goes on along the minus strand of CM028351.1, from coordinate 35,026,568 downwards.
ACAACAGGAGAGGGGACCAGCTAGAGCGAAGGACGGTCCAACAAAGACAAACCCAACCAGCCAGTCCAACATGGGCCAAAGCCAAACCATGGATTAAAAAGGCGTTCGAGGTGGATCCTCGAGGCGCGCCTCGAATCGAGGCGGAGGTCGGGTAAATTGAGGCTTAAGCCTTGATCGTTCGTGTGAGGCTTATGCCTTTTTCCATGGAAGCGTACGCCTCAAGGCATGAGTCACCGAGGCGCATCGAGGCAGTGCCTCGAAAGGGAGAAAATTACCTTCACAACCAGCGAGCTTTCGTTGTTTCTTCCGATCAAAATGTTGTAACTTACGATCCGACGGGAAGGGAAAGTCATCAAAGGAGTGAAGTCAAACAACCACGAAGGAGCCAAACAAGCGACGGGTGCAATCTCTCCACCTATTGTGAAGCAACGAAGTGGAACAGCAAGGATGAAAAGAGAAGATGAAAGGCAAAATCTAGACGCGGCTAAGTTATTATTGATTAACTTAGTTAATATAATTTAAAATATTAATAATTAAGAAAATTAATTAAATACTTAATAGTATAATTAGTGCATAAATTAATTATCTAATTTAACTTAATTGACTAATTAATAATATAATTATTAATTAAATATTATTATAATTAACCTAATTAATATAAATTACATATTATGAAAAGATTTTTCTTTTCAGATATAAACATCAACGATATTCTTTCAAGTTCATAATTAACTTAATATTTTGTTTTTTTTTATAATTATTTATAATTTTACATTAGCTTATTTTTACCATTTTGAGGCTTACGCCTCAATCCGCCTCGAGGCTTATGCCTCGCCTCGCTTAGACAAGACGCCTCAATTCTCGATTTCGCCTTTTAAAACATTGGGCCAAACCCAGTCAATAGATTGGGAAAAACCATAGGTAAATTTGACCCCCCCTTGTGGGGTCAGGAAAGCATTAATTCACTGCGTGAGGATGAATCAAGAAAGAGATGCTTAGGAAACTTTTAATCGGGAATGTTTTAATTAGGAAGGTTCCAATTATATTTGTTATACATTATGAAGGATTTCATTATGGATGTTTTAATTAGGAAGGTCCCTATTATGTTTATCATTTGTTATGACTATTTAAGGAGTTTGTCTAGGGTTTAGGTTTATGCTATTACTGAGTTTTCTTTCTAGGGTTTATATAAGGTTCCGAATGACAACTATAGTTTGTGGGAGAGCTGATCTACCTCTCTAATAGTAGATCAATTATATATTGCATTACCTTTGAAGAAGAATTCAGAAATCAGCCCAATCTTGTGTTCCTATGCTTTTCTTCTCTTTTATTTGTTGTTTTTCCTCAAAGACACATTAAATTGGTATGAAAGCAAGGTTTTTAGAGAGATGACAACAAATAAAGTGGATGAACTGGAAGGCAAAGTGGACCTAATCAAATTCGAGATAGAGAAGTTTTCAACCATTGAAGAAAAACTTTCAACCATGGAAAGAAGGTTTTCATCCACGGAAAACCAATTTGGAGGGGTTGAGGAGATAATAAGGAAGCTCATGGATCCACCGGTGATTCCGATTGATAACCTTAACATAGAATCAAATAGGATTCCCTTAGCTGAATCTAAGGGAAAAGAGATCGGATAAGAAGAATTTGACAATGAGAGTTTCTTTCATCTAGAACCACATCCCAGGTCTCCGATAAAGGTCAGGTTAGGGGTTCCATGCAAAACCTCAAGCCCGACATACAAGGGAACCTCTGATTGTTGATATCACGGGAGTTGAAGGAGACGATAGAGCTAGCCTAGATAACAAAGGATCGGAGGCGGTTGGAGAGGATCAGTAAGAGCGGAGTAGCTAGAGGCTCTTATAGAAGTACCTCGACTTCACTGGCATTGAGAACCCACATGGTGTCATTTCAGCGGGAGGCCACGAGAGAGAAGAGTGGGGAAGTTCGCCTCGAGACCAACTTCAAGTGACTCATAGAAGCAGAAGTGCAAGACAAGAGAGCGAATGGTCTTTGGTTCTACTGTGATGACAAGTATGCACCAGGCTATAGGTGCAAGGACTGCACACTCTAGGTTATTATGGTCTATGATGAGGAAACCGAGAGCGAGGAATTGGCGGAGGAATCATAAGAGGGAGGAGAGCACCTACAACTTGATGTGGGGAAAGTGTCCCTTAACTAAGTTGTGTGATTTACTCCAAATCATACCATGAAGGTGAGGGGACAGATCAGGGAGCGACCAGTGGTGATTTTAGTGGATAGCAGGGCTACCCACAACTTTATATCAAATCAGGTCATGGACCAGTTAGGATTGGTATTGATGGACACAAGGAGCTTTGGAATCATGATGAGAACTAAAAAGGTGGAAAGGATAAGGGGGGTTTACAAGAGGTTGATGCTGACGCTCCAAGGCCTACAAATAGTAGAGATTTTTCTCCCTTTGGATTTGGTAAGCATTGATGTAATCCTAAGAATGAAGTGGTTACATACAATAAGGGAAACAAAGGTGGACTGGAAATCCTTAACTATAGAGATTCAAGGGGAGGGGGGAGAGGATGGTGATACGAGGAGATGCCAGTATATGCAGATCCTGGAGGAGGTCCGATATTCAAAGCAATAAGAGATCCTTGAGTGCGTACATCAACTTCTACAAAATTTCCTGAGATTTTTCCATAGCCTAGCAGATCATCGCCACCTAGGGAGCACAAGCATGCATTTACCTTGATGGAGGGTGCTTCCCTTATCAATGTCAGACCGTACCGATACCTGCAGATTCAGAAGGATGAGATAGAGAAGCTCATAAGAGAGATACTTGAGGCAAGAATCATCAGGCCCAATGTGAGCCCGTTTACCAGCCCCATTTTACTGGTGAGAAAGAAGGACGACAAATGGAGGTTTTGCATGGACTACGGAGTTCTGAATAAGGAAACTGTGCTAGACAAGTTTCCTAGGGATAAAGTAGTTACAGACGAATATAGAGAGCTTTGGAATATGATTGGAACTGGAAAAGTGGAAAGTAGGGTTATTTGCTGGAGGTTGATGCTGACGCTCAAAGGTCTACAAACAGTGGAGAATTTTTAACCTTAGGATTTCGTAAAAACTGATTTAATCCTAGGGATAAAGTGGTTACAGATGATAGGGGAAACAAAGGTGGAGTGAAAATTCTTAACTATGGAGATTTAGGGGGAGAGGAAGACGATGGTGCAACGAGGAGATGGCAGCCTATGTAGAACTATGGTTTCACACAAAACCATGGTCAAAGCGATATAGGGGGTAGGGTTGGGCTACTTGGTGGAGCTACAGGTCCTAAAGGAGATTCAAGATTCAGAGAAAGATGATATCCCTAAGTGTGTACATCAATAGTAGTTTCCTGAGGTTTTTCAGCAACCCAGCAGATCACTGCCACCCAAGGAGCACAAGCACGCCATGACCTTGAAGGAGGGCGCTTCTCCTATTAGTGCCAGACCGTACCAGTATGCTCTGATAAGATAGAGAAGCTTGAAACAAGAATCATCAAGTTTAGTGTGAGCCCTTTTTCCAGTCCCATTTTATTGGTGAGAAAGAAGGATGACATTTGGAGATTTTGCATGGATTACAGGGCCCTAAATAAGAAAATTGTGCTCGAAAAGTTTCCTAGGGATGAAATTGTTACAGGCGAAATCAGGGAGCTTTCGAGTAATGATGGGAACTGCAAAAGTGAAAAAATATAAAGGAGTAAGGGGATTTGCAGGAGGTTAATGTTGATGCTCCAAGGCCTACAAATAGTGGAGGATTTCCCCCCATTGGATTTGGTAATTTGGTATGCTTTGATATAATCCTAGGGATGAAGTGGTTACAAACAATACACGAAATAAATGTGGACTAAAAATCCTTAACTATGGAGATTTAGGTGGAGGGGAAGAGGGTGGCGCTGTGACGAGATGCCACCCTATGCAGAACCATAGTTTCACTCAAAATTATGGTCAAAATATTTGAGGTTTTGTAAAACCCGCAAAATGCCATTTTAGACCTCGCACGCTTTTCGATGTGTCGCAACGAGTTTTAAGTGAAAAATTTGAAGTTAACGGAATTTGATGATAATAATTTCATAAAACTCTATGCAAAATTCTAAGAAATTTGATATACAAAACTTATATCTAATTTTGCTTAATTTAGGAATTAAAATTCATAGAAGTCTCATAATACCCAAAGTACCCTAAGCTTTATTAAAGCTTGGATTGTTTAAATGGGGGCAAGATGGACATTTAGCAATCCCTAAACACCTCATAGCTTTAAGGGACCGAATTCATTCGGTCCCTCTCATTCTTTTGTTCGGCCGAAACCCGAAACCGTGAGAGAAGGCGGACGGGTAGGCGAACGGGAGAGGAGAACGAGTGGCTCCGGCCGCGGATTCCAGCGGCCAAGCTTGGGGAAAAATGTAGGGGAGACTAAGGGAAGGCTAAGGTATGCATTAGAATTATTATTTCTCCACTTTTCTCAAAGATTTTTGGTTGAGAAGAATCTAGGGTTTGAGGGAAAACTTTGTTTTTCTTTAAGAGAATGATATGATAGGTTTAGGAGATGCTTTTATGCTTGGAAATGAGATTTTCTTTAAAAAATTTTCTCTAAAGTTGGAATTTATTGAAGTGCTTTTGCAAATGTTATTTCTAAGGGTCCTAAGAGGGGTTTTAAGAAAAGAAATTGAGTTTTTTCTGACAAAAGGTATTTTCTAATTATTTTAAATCCGAAAATAGAAGTTATTTTAAATTAATTTAAGTGATGGAAAAAGGGTTATTTTGGTTAAAATATGTAATTATACAAAATTATGAATTTTTAAAATATGTATTTTGCTTTATGTGATCATTTGGAGAGAGGGAGAGGGAGAGAAAGAACTTATGGTAGATTAGGAAAAGAATGAAAACATTAATTTAGATTTGTTATAAATAATTTTGAAAGAGAAATTAACTCTTTTAGCTGTTTTGAAGAAACCTCAAAGGAAGAAAGATTAACGAGGAGAATCAATTTCAAAATTTCTGTAAGTATACATGATTCTTTATTTTAGAAGTATTTTTGTTTTCTCTCCAGTTATATATTTTGAGTATTCAAGCATGTTTATGAAATCTTTATGATTAATTTAAAACTTAATTTTATTATTCTTGTCAAAGGGTTGATCATGCAAATTTCATGTTACATTTTATGGCATTATATGATAAAATTTGTGTTATATGAAAAGAGATGATATGAATATGATATGAATGTTATATTAAATGTTTGTATGTGTATGCTGAAATAATGGAGCTCACCCCCTGATGGTACTAGCTGGGGACGCTGTACTCGTGCATGTTAAAATGATAAAGAATATAGAAAAGGAAATGGTAAAGTAGTACCTTTATGGTACTAGACGGTAGCTCCTATAACGATTGTAATATATACGAAATGAGAAAGCTAAGAATATTGAAATGAATATGGAAATGAAAATGAAAGATATGATTTTATGTTATGATATGTTTAAATGACGTGTTTGTAAGAAATGAATTTATATTATATTTTAAATGAAATTGGCATTTAGCATATTGTTCGTTTTGCCTTGATTACTATAGTTTAGAATCATGTTTTACTTATTGAGTTTCGGCTTAATGTTAGTTGTTAACATTTTTCAGGTAAACTTAAGTAAATCAAAATGAGTATAAGGGGTGTGAATGTATACCGTAGAAGAGGAGCGCCTGAGAAAATGTAATTTTATGGTTATACTTGAGGTTATGTTTATGTGTTTTAAATTTTAATGTTTTAGTGGCTCTTTCAAATATTTTGGAGATTGATTTAAAGAGTTGCTAGTTTAGTCTATCGTCCGACCTCTATTCTCGCCTCGCCTACACGAGCTCACCAGGCCGGGTCATATAGGTTTTGCCTAGATTACAAGGCTCTGAACAAGGAAACTGTGCTGGATAAGTTTTCTATCTCGTTATTTATGAGATGCTGGATGAGTTTTTAGGGACAATCATCTTCTTGAAGATTAACCTAAAGTAAGGGTACCACCATATCAGAATGAAATCAAGGGATGTGCACAAGATAGCATTCAGGACCTATGAGGATAACTAAGAGCTTCTGGTGATGACTTTCAGCCTTACCAACGTGCCCTCTACTTCTTAGTATCTTATGAATCAGATTTTTTAACCCTACCTCAGGAAATTCATAAGAATATTTTTTTACCACATCCTGCTCTACTGCATTAACACTTCCGTTACCAGTTCTCAATTCCTGGATAAGAAAAGTAGAGGGTTGCGTTAAGTAGTTGACAGTCAGCATAAAACTTGTCGAATAATCATGACATTAATCCATTAAAAAATTATGTTAATGCTAGAGCGTCCCTTGGAAGCGACGCGCTGTATGGCCTGCATATAGTGACAAGTGTGCAAGAACCGCTGCACCGGCGCCCGGGTGCAGTGTTAAATAGGAAGGGTTCCCACATTAAAGACGGATGAGGGAAAAGAAGCTAGCCCATGAAACTAAAATTAGGATAGGAACTTGAAATATAAGCTCCCTTACAAGAAAAATTAATGGAATTAATAGATATTATGATTCATAGGACGATAAATATTATGTGCATTCAGGAACTAAATGGGTTGGAGAGAAAGCTAAGGAGATTAATAGTTTAGGATATAAATTTTAGAATTCGAGTAGGAGTCGTACTAGAAATGGTATAAGTGTGATTATAGATAAGAGTTTGAAGGATAATGTTATACAAATTAATAGAATAAGAGATAGAATTATAGCTTTAAAGACTGTTATTAATGCTAAGATAATTAATATTATATGTTTATGCTCCTGAAGTAGGTTTGAATATGAGTTCAAAATTTAAATTTTAGAATGACTTAGAAGAATTAATACAAAAGATATCTCTTGAAGAAAGAGTTTTTATTGGAGGAGATTTAAATGAACATGTTGGTAGAGAGGTAGATGATTTTACAAACATCCATGGTGGCCATGGGTTTGGAACGACAAATGAAGATGGTAAAACTATATTAGATTTTTCTTTAGCTTATGATTTCTTAATAGCTAATACATTTTTTAAGAAGAGAGAAGAACATCTTATCACTTATAAAAATGAATATAATAAAATGCAGATCAATTATTTTCTTATAAGAAAATTAGAACATTTAGATTGCAAAGATTATAAAGTTATTCCGAGTGAAAATTTATGTACCCAACATCGATTATTAGTTTTGGCCTTTAAGATAAAGGGGCAAAAAAATAAAGTAAAACGATTTTCTATGATTAGATGGGGGCATTTAAAGAATATTAACAAAAATATTTTTGAGAGTAAAATTTTAGATCTTAAGGTTCTATCTGTGCATGAGGACAATATTATATGGGAAAAAGTGGCTTGCGACATTAATAATATTGCAAAAGATGTGCTTGGAGTTTCGAAGGGAAAAACTACTAATAGTAAAAATAGTTGGTGGTGGAAAGATAAAAAATAAGAAGATTTATTATAAAAATTAGTTTAGATGTAAAAATTCTGACAATTAGGACAGTTATAAAGAGGCTCGTAAGGAATCTAAGAAAGCTATTTGTGATGCAAAGAGCTTATCTTTTAATGAATTATATAATAGATTAGATATTAAGGAGGGAGAAAGATATATGTATAAGTTAGCCAAACAAAGAAATAGAAGTAGTAAAGATTTAGTTCAAGTGAAGTGTATTAAGGATGAAGATCAAAAAGTACTTTTCTTAGAAGATGATATTCAAAAAAGGTGGATGAGGTATTTTGCAAAACTTTTTAATGAAGAATGTGAAAATACGATTGATTTTTGTAACTTCATCACCCTAAATGAAAATAAAGATTTTTTTTTCTCGGCGTATAAGTAAAACCAAAGTTAGAGAGAATTTGGAGAAAATGAAGTGTGGAAAAGCTGTTGGACCTGATGATATTCCAATAGAGATATGGAAATGCTTAGGAGATGAAGGAATTTCTTGGCTTACTAAACTTTTTAATACTATTTTGAAAACTAAAAAGATGTCAGATCAGTAGAGAATGAGTATGTTAATTCCTATTTTTAAGAATAAAGGTGATGCACAGGAGTGTGCGAATTATAGATGAATTAAGTTAATGTTACATACTTTAAAACTATCGGAGCGAGTTATGGAGCGTAGGTTGCGACGTGATACTAATGTTTCTCAAAATCAATTTGGATTCATGCCGGGTAGGTCTACCATGGAAGTCATACACATATTGAGAGGTTTGATGGAGAAATATAGAGAGAATAAGGAGGATCTATATATGATATTGATTGATTTAGAGAAAGCATATGATAAAGTTCCAAGAGAAGTGCTATGGAGAGTTCTTGAAAAGAAAGGAGTTAATAATGCTTATATTCAAATCATTAAAGATATGTATGCAGAAGCTATTACTTGTGTTCAAGCACAAGGCGGTTTGACCAAGTATTTTCCTATTTCGATTGGATTACATTAAGGATCAACCTTAAGTCCATATCTTTTTTCTTTAGTCATGGATGTTCTCACTAGACATTTGCAAGAGGATATACCTTAGTGTATGCTTTTTACTGATGATATTCTTCTTGTTGATAAGACTAGAGAGGGAGTTGAAGGTAAACTTGAATTATGGAGGTCAACTTTAGAGTCTAAAGGTTTTGGCTTGAGTAGATCTAAAATTGAATATATGGAGTGTAATTTTAGTAGCAATAAACCTAGTGAGGGGATTGTGACTTTGGGCGATCAAGTCATTAATAAGAGTACACGTTTTAGATATATTGGATCTATTGTTCAGAGTGATGGTGAAATTGATGGGGAAATTATCAACAGAATTCAAGTTGGATGGTTGAAGTGGAGGAATGCATCAGGCTTATTGTGCGATAGAAAAGTCCCCCTCAAACTTAAGGGAAAATTCTATAATATGGTGGTGAGACCTGCAATGCTTTATGGTGTCGAATGTTGGCCATTAAAAGAGAAGCATAATACTAAGTTAAGCATTGGAGAGATGAGGATGCTTAGGTGGATGAGTGGCTTGACCCTTAGAGATAGGATACGAAATGAGCCTATATGTGAAAAGGTTGGAGTAGCTCCAGTGGAAGATAAGATTAGAGAGAGTCGCCTTAGATGGTTTGGTCACATTAAACGGAGGCCTTCCGATGATCCAGTTAGGAAAGTTGAGGTATTAGATTTGACTTTTGTTAAGAAAGGTAGAGGTAGACCTAAAAAGACTTGGTTAGAAAATATTAAAAATGATATTTCTTTATTATATTTAAATGAGAATTTGACTTTTAACCGGACACAATGGCGAAAAAAGATTCATGTAGCCGACCCCACTTAGTGGGACAAAGGCTTGATGTTGTTGTTGTTGTTGTATCCTGCTCTACAGTCGTACAGAGGAAGTGCATGTGGGTTAGCAGAGGACTGTACTGGAGACTTTGGAAAAGCACCAGCTATATGCCAATCTAAAGAAATGTTCCTTTGCACAGCAACAGGTGGAGTACCTAAGACATGTGGTAAGCAAAGCAAGGTTAACAATAGACCAATCTAAGATTAAGGCTATGTTGGATTGACCTTTGCCAAAGAACCTAAAGGAATTAAGAGGATTCTTGTGTCTCACAGGATATCACCGAAAGTTAGTATGGCGGTATAGCATGATAGCAGGACTACTTATGGAAAAATTGAAGAAGGACAATTTCAATCCAGGAGAAGAAGCAACCTAAGCCTTCAAACAGTTGAAGCAAGCCATGACCAACATGCTAGAATTAGCACTTCCTAACTTTAGCAGACCATTCGTGGTGGAGACATATACATCAAGATGCGGAGTAGGGGCATTACTCATGTAGGACCATCGTCCCATTGCTTATTTCAGCTAGACACTCAAAACCATGGTGAGGCTCAAGTCTATATACGAGTGGGAGTTGATAATGATTATTTTAGCCATAAAAAAATGGCGATCATATATGTTGGGGGACACTTTATCATTAGGACAGACCAAAGGAGTTTGAGGTTTATGTTGGAGCGGGATGGTGATTGAGGAGCCTTAGATGTGGTTATCCAAGTCACTTGGATATGACTTCGAGATCCAGTATCGCCTAGGACTGGAGAACAAGGCCGTGGATACACTATCGAGGAAGATGGACGAGCCACAATTGACAACTCTATTAGTATCAATGGTACTAGATTATGAAGCCTTAAGACAGGAGAGTGAACAAGATGATAGCCTGAGGAAGATTAGAGCAGAGTTGTTGCAGGACCCCAACATGCAACTTGGTTACACGATGAGGGGGGCTCAACTGCTACATGAGGGGCAGTTCATCTTACCAAGGACATCGGGGTACATTCCCAAGCTGTTGCAGGAGTTCCATGGAAGCAATTAATGCTAACTTCCTCTGCATCATTGATGACGACGAGTTCAGCCAGGCGTGGTACTGGAGACTCAGCATCAAGAGAAGCCACAACAGTTTGCTCAACAACCATCAACTCTCTTATCAACATCGTCAAAAATTTGTCAAAGCTTAAGTGCATAACTCTCAGGGGAACAAATAGTAGTTAATCTCGTGATATATTCCCCTTGTGATACTTGAAGGTCGTCCACTGCACCAAGTTCCTTTTTTTTTCCTTGACAAACGCTGCAACAGATTGAATTCTTTAAAAATTATATTAGTCTATTTTTTGCTTTTCTGTCACAAGAACTTCCTGCAAACTCTGCTGCTAGCAGGACAACGACACCAACCTCGTCCTTCATGGGTTTGTGGCGAGGACCGAATTTCGACACCCTGAAACTAAGGGGTCATCCTCATTCATGATGGTGAGCATCCTATAGGAACAAGGGAATCAGCAATGGGAGGCTAGCCTACAAGGATGACAGCAGGCACATGATAATCAACCGAAACATGCATTTCAGTAGTTCTAATAACAGAAATAAATAAATAAGAATAACCTGGCCTCGTTTAGAACAGCTAGAACCCTCTTCTGAAGAGCCAATACTTCTCCAGCCGCCTTCTTGCCAGCCTCTACACCTGCACAAAGAAAACGGCTATTGAAACGATTGACATCAATCACATAAATTATTAGAAAATTTATAAGGCACTGAAATCTCCCAGGTTCCAATGTTTACAAGGTTCATACCAGGTTGATGATAAGCATTAATGTTGACTAGAGATGCATAGATCCCAACAGCTCGTTCATAAAGAGCAATGAGTGCCCCTACGGATCTTGGGTTCACTTCTTGCACGGTAACTGTAATGGATTCCCTATCATTGGCATAAAGGGCGGAGCGTGTGCCCTATAAAACAGAAATTTTGAATGAAACAGAATAGTAAGAAATCAGCCCAACAAAGGTCAAACTGACTGTTGAAATCATTCGGTAAAAAGATGACCGCATCTAAATGCATTAATTTTTAAGAAAGCTAATGATAAGGTATAAGAATGCTATCAACATTTATTCTCTAAGCGCCTAAGCTCCTCATGCCAAATATGTCCTGTATGTAAACTTTACTTTCTATTCATGTTCATCCACTTAAAAAAATTTTACGTACCTCTCTACAACAAAAAAGATTACATACCTGAAGCATTCCAAATAGGTAGTCACCACATGTAACTCCTGGTTCAAGCTCCCAATCATGACCTGGGGGTCGGTCCCGCAAGACTTCAATGAAAGTAACAAAGAAATTATGTACCCCTTCTCTAAGTTGCTGAATGTAGCTGCCAACCAAAAGCAAACCTAGATAGACACCACCTCATCAATATGGGAGGAAATTTACATGGGAATCAAAACTTACGCATGCTGATCCGTGCTTCCTTTGTTTCCATATACTGTTATTCCTTGGTTAACCTGAAATGAAAGTATGTTTCACGAGTAAAAAATCCACATTAAAACTATATTACATCAACGTTTAACATGATCCACTAGGCTGATACGTGCTTCCTTATTTACCTTTGAATTACAGAATGCGAAAATTTAAATACCTAAACACTACTTTGATGGGAGAAGATATTAAAAACAATTTTCAAAAAGCCAGTACCGGGAAATAATATATTGGTTTAGGGCATTATTGGCAAGACAAAACTTAATTAAATTTGGTATACAAAGCCACAATTGTAATACAAAACCCAGGTTCAAGTCAAGAACAGTCCCTCTTCAATCCAGTAAAACTCCATCCATTAATCCCTCCCAGGACCTTTCATTGCTAGGGACTCAATACATTAGGTACACCTATTACAAAGACAATGTACACTCTCATATGCCTAATCAAATATTTACAGGTAGTCGACGAGTCATAACAAGTGAGCTCATATCTCGTGGACCTCACAATGAGAACTCACCCAAGGGACCCCTAACTCCACAAACTAGTCAAAGGGGAGTCGCTTCAAACAAGAAAAGTCAAGGGTTCATACAAACCACTCAGCTTGGGACTCGGCCTCCAATAAGAAGCACCGACTGAAGCTACTCGTTGCTACCTAGGAAATTGTCAACCCAGCTATAGAAGAGAGAACTTCCCAAAAGGCTTTCAGTTCGTCCTATCACAATTAGCTAACCATAGAGCTGCAGCCCCCGAAACTTGAACATACCTCCCACTTCACATCAATATAGGCTCCATTAAAGGTCGCCAATGACCTCAGAGTGCACTCAAGCAACAACCCTCCAAGTTCATCCCTCATTAGCAAACATGCCTAATCCTACTCGCTTATACACTAAATAAAAGAGAACTCACCACGTGACATAATAAAAATAAGAAATGCAACTATACATCGAGCTAGATAGACTACGACACGTGTCTAAAGCAATCTGTACAAATGGTCATTAAATATTGTACTTTTACTCTTTTTTAATATAGCATTTTCTATAGCCCTCATATACCTATAAATAAATGACAAAAAAGAACATTTTGAATATTTTTGCATTCTCTATAGACAATTGAGCTAGCATAACAATTTCCAATTTTCCATAAAGCTTTTCCCCCCTTTCTCACCATTATCGCATAGATTCTCAGGTCATAACCCTAAAACCTTGCTTGCTAGTATGGTCAAATGTCCACCACAAGCAACTTAGATCCTACATATTGAAAGTTGCGGTGAGTTTGGATTGATGCTACATACTTGAAGACAAGCACAATTTGATGAGCAAACCAACATCGAATCATCAATAAATATGGAGAATCTAAAATACGCAACACGCCGCAACCTTATAAGATGGAAGAAAGATTGATTAAAATGATTCAGAATGCCTTAGTAGGACTAAGGAGGCACATACAAAGAGAGAACACCCCGAACAGATCATTTGACTCGATAATTCTCAGCACCAGGCCAAAAAGCAAAGTTGTCACAACCCGATCCGATTTAACCCGATATCACAGGTCATACTGTGACCGATTGTGGCTTGGGTCACCCCAATATATGATTGGAGAAGTACTGAAACAAAACTTCTAATTAATAAACTACACAGAGCCACTATTGAAAGCAATATAAAGCGGAACAGTACTGAATCTCAACATGATTTTTTACATATCATCCAAAATTTCTACAATCTAAAGTTTATCAACTACAACGTTTGGCAACAGATAGAATAAAAAAATAAAAGTCAAGCCTATAAAAATAAAAACTAACCAAAATATATCTACAACACAAATTAGAGCATGCTATCCAAACTACTCGGCTCGCTTCATACATTTTTCCAAGCCTGAAAACAAAAGCAAAAGCAACGATGATCTAACACATCTCAATAGGCTATCGTAGCATAAAACAATAATCAATAACTACAACCAAAAGAATTGAAAACAGAACTGAATCATATAATGAAATTGAATACAATTAAATAAATACTAAAATTAATTGAATTATAAACAAACAGTTCATAATTATTATTAGAATATCTCTGAAGCACTATTTTTAGATGTCAAATACATTTCTAAGTAGACAAAAATCATTGTTTTTTTCAAAATCACCAGGCGAAAAAATTTTCAGAATATACTCAAAATGTTTATAATCTCAATCTGTATAATATATAGAAAATTACATAGTAAAAATTTTACGAAAGTAAAGTTATCCACATTTATCGATAATAGAAATACAAATTTATTCGAAAAAATATCAAATTATTGAAAACTGAAATAGGTAAAACGTAACCCACCTCGAGACGAGCAAATTTTTCAACTAGGTTGACGGAAAGAACTTACTCTATGACCTCCAAACAATAAGCTTCTTTTTCTCTCTTCTCTCGCCTCCTCTTTTCCCCCACACTTTTCTCTGTTAATTGAAATAAAAAGAGAAAATGCGATTAAAATGACATTTAAATAAAAATTATAATGGTTTTAGATTTTTACATAAATAATAATATAATAATATCATTATAATCAAATTTTCAATATAAAATTAATATAAATCTTTTTTGGGATTAAAAAATTATAAAAAAATAATTCATAAAATATCTCATTTTATTTAAAAAATTATGGTGAAATTAGTTTGCAAAATGGACACCTGATCGGCCCAAAAACCCCACTTGTACAAAAAGATGCTAATTTCTTAATAATTTTACTTGTGCTCAAAAATTACGGAAAAAATGGAAAGAAAACACAACAATATTTATATATTTTGGAGAAGACAGTTTGTGATTTGAAATTTAATGTCTCCTGAAAAAATTAACTTTTGTAGATAAAAATGGCTTTTAAAATTTTTTAGTTATAATAATCCGCCCACCTTAAATAAATGTTGTCCTCGACATTCCAGAACAAATTAAGTTAAGATAAACCTAGATATAGCAGACTCATCTTTAATTCCATCTCCCAAAAAGCCTCTCTAGCGATCATGTGCTTCCATTGTACCTTTAACAATTGAAATTTGATTGCTCCTTAATTTTCTCACATTATACGCCAGAATCCTATCCGGCTCTTCTCTATAGTGCAGATTCGAATGAACCTCAACATCATCAGCATATAATCACTTCCTATAATCAGATACCCACTTCCTCCGAGAAGATACATGAAATACACTATATATATCTGACATATGATCAGGCAACAATAACCTGTAAGTAAAAAATTACCAATCCTCTCTATGATCTCAAAAGATCAAATATATCTTGGAATCAACTTACTAATACTTCCATTTCTAATGACACCTTTCATCGAGTTAACTTTAATATAAACAAAATCACCAACCTGAGATTCGATTAGCCTATGTTTCTGATCATAATATTTCTTCTGCCTATTATGTGTAGATCTCAAATTTTCTCTAATCAAATTGATATTTGTTGTAATATCATCCACAAAAATAGATCATATCACCTTTCTATTTCCCACCTCTGTCGAAAACAAAGGGGTTCTGCACTTCCTACCGTACAGGGCTTCATAAGGAGCCATGCCAATGTTGAACTGATAATTATTATTATATGCAAACTCTATTAGTGAAATATGATCCTCCCAACTGCCGTAAAAGTAAAACACAGAGATTCGAAAGATCCTCCAATACCTAAATAGTCCTTTCAACTGTCCGCCTGTCTGTGGATGAAATATTATACTGAAGTGTAATTTTGTGCCCATACCCTGTTAAATACCTCTTCATAATATGGAGATAAATCGACTATCACGATCGAATACAATCACTTTCGGCACACCATGCAAACTGATAATATTTCTAACATATATTTTGTATCAATCTGCCTATCAAATCAGTCCTTAGGATCGGAATGAAATACACAGACTTCGTCAATCCATCAATAACAACCAAATGACATTATGTCCCTACCTCAATCTGAGAAAACCCATAACAATGTTTATTTTCGCTTCCTCCCATTTTAACTCAAGGATAGGTAACGCTGCAAAAGATCGCCCTATCGCTAATGCTCTACCTTCACTAACTGATAGGCCTCACATTTTAAAACAAACTCCGCTACGTCCTTTAATCAAGTACACCAGCATATATTTTCCAAATCTCCATACATCTTGTTGCTTCCTGGATGAATAGTGTAGCCAGAAAAATATGCCTCACATAGGATCTCAGCCCTCAATCCACCAACAAAAGGAACCCACAATCTATCCTTACTAAAAATGACTCCATAATTAGATAGTCAACACTTAGGTCTCATACCAACCTTAATCAAATCAATTAACTTTAGATACTCAGTTTCTGACTTCTGAGCTTCATGGATTCTTTCTCCCCAGCAATGGTGAGCTTCTGCTGGACGTCAGGCCTTGTTTGCAAAATAGGGTAGGAAGGGCCTGATCAGTTGGAGCTTCACATGACAGCAGGTGAAGAAACGAATGAACAGCTATTGGGTACAGTGGGAGACGGACAGGGAGCTGTTCGGCTTCTTTCTTGAGGGAGTGGAAGAGAATGAGAGCTGGAGGCCTGAAGTTTCGGTTTCGGCAAGCAAAGGCAAGTGACGGGCCGGAGCTCAGGAAAATTGGAGGAAAGCCAAAAAACAGTAGAGCTCACTTAATCTGTTTTTAACGAGAGGAGAGACCATCTTTCATATCACGGGCAGTAGTCCGAGGTCTTCGAGGGATATCCGGGATTTACTGCCTGATTTGTGGAGATTTATCTGAACTCAGAGCAGGGATACGAGGAAGAGATACGAGTTTTGACATTAACGGCGATTTGATTTTATAATTTTGACTTTTTTCTTAATTTATCAAATTAACAGTAAAATTAATGCCCTGTACTCATTGCTTATCCTCTTGAAATGACAGCGATGCGGTTAAAATTGCCTTTAGTAGCGTGCATTTCCTCGAAATGTGCGATGTTGGGTTCAGGTCCATATCGATTTACATGCGCGGTCTTATTTAAACAAATTGATAGTGAATTTGGGATATTAATGGTGTTCCATACGCAAAGACGACGTCCGTTCATTAATCGGACATCGTTTGGATAGTGCCGAGCGACACTTTTCTTGAAATTCACGCTTTGCCTTGAGATACGTGCCACCAATATGGATGCTTCAAATTGAATAAACAAAATATAATTTTTGGATGTTGACAACATTCTGGACAATGACGAAGTCTGTTCGTCGATCCGGCATTGCTTGATTAGCGTTATACTTTAATTTCGAATGTCGGTCATCCTTCTTGACCAATCTCATCAGATCTAACTAGGAGGGTCCTCGACCTAGCAGAAATCGATGTTTTGATCATGATGCCACTGTCCATTTGGCATTCGAAGGTCATTCGACCCTTCAAGTGACGCATGGCGCCAAGGTGCATACTACTTTACTCACCAGTTTGATCCTTTCACACGTGGTTTGAGGTATGGGGGTCAACATCAAATATGTATTTGATAGAATTAAGATGTAATCAAACATGTGGGGTTTAGATTAAAAAAAGAAAGTGGACTAGAACAATGCACCTGCTGAAGGTGAAGCCCGATGTCCATTCATAAGTCAAAGGCTTAAAGACCCCCACAAGTAGAGTTTGTAATAAATTTGACTGGGTTGTATACTGGCAGGAAACTCAGTTGACAAACCTGATTGTAATATCTGGACATTATTTACATTTCTGTCTTAGTAAATTTATACTTTTAAGCATGTGTTGATTGTTTATTGGGTGTGCAATAGAAATGCATTTTTTCCCAAGTTTCTTCTCTTGTTTGCTTGGTGGTGGCCTGGACTTTTGATGCAATAGATTCTTAAGATAAAAATAAATTTTCTAACCATTAAAATGTAAGTAATCTAAAAAAATGAAATTATGCTCCATGATTTTCTAACAAAAGAAAATTGTATGGCTCCCTTTCAAGGAGCCAAGTTTTTCAAATTTAAAATGATCATGCATAACCCAAATTTGTCTCATGTAGAACAGCCTTTACTTAGGATCGGATAATTTAAAATCTACATTTGTGAGTCAGCATTCTGCATACATATGTATTGAGACAAAAATCATGGTTTTAAAAAGCGATTAGGTGAGTTTAGTTGGTAATCCTTTTCAGGCAGGGCAATAAATTCAAGGGACATGCTGGTTATGCCTCATTGTTGACCAACGTATATTATCTAAAGGGAAGAAAATGAAAAATACCTCAGACCGTAGAACCCACAAAAATCACAGAAATCCCGCTGATTTACTGTACCATTCGGCGTCGTTCAAGGACTCCTGCTCAAATCTCACGGTAGCCCCTCGAGTACTGCTCTCCAACGCCTATAAAACCAAGCCCAACTCCCGTCGTTGGGGATTCATTCCATTCGCTGCTCTTCCCACGCGAGAATCCCATCCAGCCATAGTCAAGCTCCGACCTCCATCTCCACTGTAGACGCCTCTAGCCACCAAACCGAAGCCCCCTTCTTCCTCAATCCCGTCGCCCTCTAGAACCACAACCGAAACCCACGATCTCCAGCTGCCTGCATTCCGAACTCCTCCCTCACCCGATCGGCCCTCCACGACATCCAATCTCCACACACCGAAGCCTCTACTCCCGTCGACTTCTCTCCTCTCCGACGCCTTGCTCACAGCCGCAACCCTCTCGTTTTCTCCGGCCGAGAGAGAGAGAGAGAGAAAGAGAGAGAGAGAGAGAGAGAGAGAGAGAGAGAGAGAGAGAGAGAGAAGAGGGATTCACCTACCTCCTTCCTTGTCGTTGAGCGACTTCACCTCTTCGACGACTTCCCTCTTTTCCGATCGGAGGCAACACAGGGAGCTCGATGGCTGAAGGTAACTTTCTCCCTTTCCTGCGCTTCCTCAGCCAAATCCTGTAGATCCACTGAACCGAGAAGAAGATAGTGGATTTAGTTAGCCATGACATTAATTAAGCTTGTTTAAATAGGATTTAGTTCAAATCCTGTCGTTTAGATAGGATTTAGCTTAAATCTTATTTATATATTATTCATGTCATCTTTTTTTTTAATTAAATTAATTATTTTTAATCAAAATTAATTGATAATAATAATTAATTATATTTGATTAAAATTAATTATAATTAAAATTTAATTATATTTAATCATTATTAATAATGATTAGTTTTATTTAAAATAAATTATAATTAATTTTTTCATTATGATTATAGTTAATTATTATTAATAATTAACTATAATTATTTATTTTAATTTAAAATTAATTATTATTAATTATAATTAATTATGATTAATCATTAATTATAGTTCATTATTATTTAATATAATTAATTGTAATTAATTATAATTAATTATATTAAAAATAAAAAGTGCTCTCTCTCCCTCGATCCTAGAGCCCCCACATGCCAACGTCTACAACCCCGCGAAGGTATGCATTTTCCAAACTCAGATTGTCGCTTCGTTGTATGCGGCGGACCGGAAAACCGCCTATACACGCCTTTATTGCGCGTGGTGGGATGGGACCTCGGTCAGATACCTACGAGAGGTGGGAAATCGCCTAAACTCTACTTCGGCGTTCGTGGCGCGCCGAAAAATCGCCTAAACACGCCTTTATTGCGCGTGGTGGGAAGGGACCCCGGTGCGGCACCTACGGTGAGGCGGGGTCACTTATAAGTACCCTCGAGAGAGGGAAAAGAAAACTGTGCATTTTTAAACAAGTACCGTAAAAGTCCGCATACGTACAAACTATCTAAACTCAAATTCTCGCGTCGTTGTTTGCAGCAGACCAGAAAAACGCCTATACATGCCTTTATTGCGCGTGGTGGGATGGGACGCCGGTCCGATGCTTACGATGAAGCGAGCAATTGCCTAAACTCTACTTCGACGTTCGTGGCGCATTGGAAAACCGCCTATACACGCCTTTATTGCGTGTGGTGGGAAGGGACCCCGGTGCGGCACCTACGGCGAGGCGGGGTCACTTATAAGTACCCCCGAGTGGGGGGAAAGTAAATTGTGTCATTTAAACAGGTACCATCAAAGACCCCATACACGCCTTTATTGCGCGTGGTGGGAGAAACAAAAAATCACGGCCGCGGTGTCCTCGTCTGAGGACACCTACCATACACGCCTTTATTGCGCGTGGTGGGAAAGGCCCAGTTTCTCGTAGTTTTCCCCTAAACGGGGGAGATGCCGGGAGGCTGCCGAAATTTCGGGTGAAAACGAGATCGTACCTGGACTCATTTGAACTCAAAAGACATTAATAAAATGCTTAATTCAAACTCAAAATCAAACTTGGACAAATGATGAAGGACTTGTGTAAGACTTGAGTCGGACTCAAGCTGAACTGAGCAAGCTGAAGTGAACAAGGTGAACTTGGACATTTAAACTCAAACAAGATTTGAGTTGGACTATAGTGGACAATGAACTTGAACTCTACAAGTACCATAGTGGACTTGACATTGAACATTCAAACTCAAATGACTTGAATTAAATCATAAGACTTGAACTTGCAAATGAACTGCAATGAAGACTTGAGTCAGAACATGATCTTGAACTTGAAAGATAACAGGGGACTTGATTTGAGCTATATAAAGAACCAAAGTTGAACTCAAATGAGCTTGATGTAAGAAAGGTTTAACTTCAACTAGAACTAAACTCATAAGCCTAAGCTTGAACCAAGGAGCATGAACTCTAAAGAACTTGGATCTGAATGAAGCATTTGGGTTGAGTTAGACTATGAAATAAACATCAACAATCAAATAGAGGATTTGAAGCTTATTTGCAAGCAAGGATCAAGTAATTGTGAGCTTGACATTGGATAGATGAATGTCAAAGTGCAAACAGATATTCATTTTGCAAAATGACTGGGCATGAAGGGATGTGGTGGCATCCCTATCACCAACAATAATCAAACTCCAAGAAGAAATATCAAAGAAAGATCGAATGCAAATAAACAATAACTTGTAGGCGGACAATGGGGTTGCAAATTCAACTTGCTCACAAGCGATGGTGGAATTAAAGAAGGTTGTGACATGATTATAAGTCATGACATGAAACTCTATAATAATGATATTTGGCTTGGAACCTCCATCTCAAATTATGCTTACAAATGAGCATATATGGTCGTAATAAGTGGTGCCAGTATTGGTAATGTGTTAGGAGCACAATCCATCCAATAACCAGTGCTAGCATATATACAAAGGAATACGCTAGTTTCTAACACACAATGAATGTGATATGACCCTACAGTTCACATGCGAGCAAGAATCAAATAAAAATGCAATCAAATAGCAAGAGGGATTTGTGATATACAATCGCTAATTGATAATCATGATTACTCAATCAAGATCAGATGGAAGATGTATGTTCAATAGAGTACACAAGTTGAGAATCAGACCCTCAAATGATAGTATAATCACTAATGAACGAACCTATTCATCCAAATGAGAATCACTATCGGAGTAAGGGATGATGAAATTAAAATGACCCAAGCTCTTCAATCAAATTGGTACCCACACAATGATATCTACATACAAAATACCAAATGACTACAACAAATGCAAGTATCCATGGGCCACTGTAGAGGACTTGTAGCATACTAGTCTATTGTCCACAAGCAAAATACAAATGACTATATCATATGAAAGTGACTACGGGTTACCGTGGGAATTTCATCGTACAAACAATGAGCCATCTAAAAGCACCTATGAGTTAAAGCAAGAGACTCGTTAGTACACTACGATCCACCTGCGTAAAGCAACGAGTAGTGCACGACAGTCTACCTGTACGAAGCAGCGAATAATTATATTCAAAAGCTACTACGCCACGCCACTGGATCTGCAACATTCGTACAAGCAGACAGAAGGCGTCTATTCCAAGAATACCCCCGCACGTGCACAATAGTTTGTATATACATAAGCACACTAAAAGGGTTAAATGTAATCAAATAATTGCATAGGCCCCGGCGAGCGTGTTATTGGTACACACGTGACGTCTAGGGATGCTGCGTGAGTTATCAAATTTTAAATCCGATCCTCCTTAGCAGGTAAAAAGGAGTCGACAAGGTTTATTTATAAAATGTCCACAAACCCGCATGGGCCCTGACGAGCGTGTTAGTGGTACACACGTGGCGTCTAGGGATGCTGCGCGGGCAGACAAGTGGATTCAAGTTCGAAACCGATCCTTCTATACGGGTCAATAGAAGTCGACAGGGTTCGAACAACCAAACAAATATACGGTTGTGACGACCGTCATATTTGTTTTAATACATTCATATTAGGTCTTCAAAGGTCTATAACAATACGAATTCACTAATAAGGGCATAAAACATACGAAATTCGATCATCTATCTATAATTCGATAGAGTCGACAAGATTCAATCAATAAAAGTGAAATGACCCCGAACACCCTGATGATGGCCGTGTTGAATGCAGATCTCAACCGGAGGGGTTGCCAAATATTTTTAAATGTCTATCAAATATCTTATATTCAAATCATTAAAGATATGTATGCAGGAGCTATTACTTGTGTTCAAACACAAGGTGGATTGACCAAGTATTTCTCTATTTCGGTTGGGTTACATCAAGGATCAGCCTTAAGCCCATATCTTTTTGCTTTAGTCATGGATATTCTCACTAGACATTTGCAAGAGGATGTACCTTGGTGTATGCTTTTTGCTGATGATATTCTTCTTGTTGATAAGACTAGAGAGGGAATTGAAGGTAAACTTGATTATGGAGGTCAACCTTAGAGTCTAAAGGTTTTCGCTTGAGTAGATCTAAAACGGAATATATGGAGTGTAATTTTAGTAGTAATAAACTTAGTGAGGGGATTGTGACTTTGGGCGATCAAGTCATTAATAAGAGTATACGTTTTAGATATCTTGGATCTATTGTTCAGAGTGATGGTGAAATAGATGGGGATATTATCAGCAGAATTCAAGTTGGATGGTTGAGGTGGAGGAATGCATCGGGATTGTTATGTGATAGAAATGTACCCCTCAAACTTAAGGGAAAATTCTATAAGATGGTAGTTAGGCCTGCAATGCTTTATGGTGCCGAATGTTGGCCATCAAAAGAGAAGCATAATACTAAGTTAAGTGTGGCAGAGATGAGGATGCTCAGGTGGATGAGTGGCTTTACCCTTAGAGATAGGATACGAAATGAGCATATACGTGAAAAGGTTGGAGTAGCTCCAGTAGAAGATAAGACTAGAGAGAGTCGCCTTAGATGGTTTGGTCACATAAAACGGCGGCCTTCCGATGACCCGATTAGGAGAGTAGAGGTATTAGATTTAACTTATGTTAAGAAAAGTAGGGGTAGACCTAAAAAGACTTGGTTAGAAAATATTAGGAATGATCTTTCTTTATTAGATTTAAACGAGAATTTGACTTTTAATAGGACACAATGGAGAAAAAGGATTCATATAGCCGACCCCACGTAGTGGGATAAAGGCTTGATGTTATTGTTGTTGTTGTTGTCTCAAATATCTAGACTCCATTTCAAATATTCCAAAACTCCACCCAAAATATCTATAAAAACTCCAAAAACCCAAAAAACTCCACAAAAATCCCAAAATTCCAAAAATATTTAAAAATGAAACTATCCATCCCAACACTTAAAACAAAGTTCATCCACACTCCGCAACAGTCTGCCTGGGTGGACAAATTAAAATAAACTTCAGCTCACAAATAGCCAAATGCCTAGTCGAAAATATCACTAGGATCCATTCTCAAAATAGTCTCCAGCCAGTAAGGATATGGTACGTGTCCTCTAACCGGCAATTTTGCTACCAAATGGCACTGCAGGTATACGGTTATGACCCGGGGCCCTCTGAACCGAGTGGTTTTGTCGTCAAGTTGCATCACAAAATACCGATTATGGCCAGCGCCAATACGCTCCTTATTGGCATCAAATCCTTGTGATATGAATCAATAGGATATGATCGATAGGGCACAAAGCCCTCTGTTAGCTAAGGTGGATTCAAATTTGTCCCCTTAGGCAAATACCCATCCCAGATCTACAAGGTCCCCTTGGACGAAGCAACCCATGGCTGCCGATAAGGATCCTTCTGTCAGGTTGGGTCGACTACCTCTTCTGACTAAGTAGACCAGGGACCACGATGGCCCGGGACGACGGAACCATGGGATCTTGATCGGGTCTATCATCAATTCCCCCACCATCTGCTTTAAGTGTCAGGTGGTGAAATTTTTTATTTTAAATATTAAACTTTCCAAACCTTTCCAAATTCAGATAAATTCCAAATCCAAATCTATGCTGCTACTATATGCCAAATAACACGTATACTCTACGTATCTGATTGACGACTAGCCTTAATCAAAAGTTCTCTCTCGTTATCGGGAGGGGTAATTAACTATAGGGGCATGCACCTATAGGAAACCAGAACTCAGATCATAAAGTCCTCATCAAATGAGGGCGAAATCTCTGGGTAGTGTCTTATCTACAAACCCATCTACCTTCCAAAATTTACCTCGAAACTTATTCAGTTAAAACTCTCTTGCCGAATAAAAGAAAAGCGAGTGGAGGCCGGGGCCGAATTTTCGGAGCCCATACTCATGTGAGGTGTAGTTTGAAAGTTTCTTTTGCATTCCATTTGACTTAAGTTCAAGGTATTACCTCTTGGTAATTCTCACCTTAATTTTAAGATCAGAGGCAATGGTTGATTCTAATCACCATACAAGTCCGCACTTTCTGGGCAATTCCTCCAATATATGTTGTTGGAATGTAAGCACCAACCTTCTAATGAAAATATCAACTTAAACAAAAAACTAGATTTCTAAAATGTAAAGTCTAATATATGATAATTTGAGTACATCTGAGTTTCCTTCAGAATCAAGTGCTCCTACACTTCTTTTATTTAGCCTTCATTCCAAGAAATCTAATTTCAAGTTGATCCCCTCTTTCCTTGAAATTCCTAAAGGCCAAAACCCTTTAAACAAGATTTTTATGGATTTTAAAAATCAAATTTAGCCAATATCTAAATAACTCTCAAAAGCAAGGAAATCACTAATTCAATCAAAAGTATTCTCAAGAATGAAAACTTGAGATTTAATTAACAATAAGGGCTCACCCCTTTGGGATGTTTATACCCCAGAATAAAATAAACTCCATTCAACCAAATATTGAATGGCGGAATCTCTATTAAATTGTAAATTTTATCATTAAATCCGTGAGGAAATGATATTTTTATCCTTCGGGGTAATATATCTTTTTTTTTCTTATGTCGTACTCGATCATAAAGTATGTAATTCATTTGAGGACAACAAAACTCTCCAACAATTGGCCAAGCTGCTAGTTCGCATCATTGTGAAAGAAAACTAAATGCAGCAATCTTTAAATACCTTCATTGTTCATATCATTGTGGAAGAAAACTAAACATAGCTATCTTTAAAACTATGAAGTCATAGCAAAACAAAGTAAGATCCCAGGTTAGCAAGTGCTCTCATGAGAAGGTGATGAATGATATGACACTCGCCACAAAATTATGCAAAATTTGAGCTAGGACGATCCTGTATTAATTCAAAATTTTCGCAAACTTGGAGAAGGGAAGTTACAACTCCAATTCTAGGATTACATAGGATGCAGTCGCACGCAGCATAAAGTTACGAAAGGATTAAGCGAGGAAAATATGTTTGGTGTATGTACAGGTGATCCTAGATGACTAAGAGCAATCCACTTCGATGAAGAGATTAAAGCAATTAGAAAGGGACACCATTAGATCTCTTAACACACTAGCTCTAGAAATCATGAAATAATGAAAGTTTCAATAAAGAGCTCATGCCAATGTAGGCCTGACTAAGAGGAATTTACAGAAGGCGGAGAGTACATGAATATCAAGGCACTACTCTCATTCATATTAAATTCTTTTTCGCATCCTTCCTAAGCTGGATGTCCACCTCTGGAGCATCGCCTCTTTGAGAGTGCCTCCTTAACCAACTACTCCATGTGGATTCAAAACTCTCTCTACTACATTAACTCGATCCACCAGCATCTCGAGTGTGGTCAGCCCCTAGGCTGGGATTCCATCACCTGAGACCAGATACAGCGAGAACAACAGCTTCTCTAGTGCTTCCATTCCTTGAGGAACTAAGATCTCCTCCACAACGGGCACCTCCTCCTACTTGGAAGAAACCTCCACAACATGCCCACCCTCCTTTACCTGCTTTGGCACAATTACATGGTCGACTACATGAACGTTGCTCACAAGAGGCACCACTTTGGTCAATAGAGAAAGACAACAATAGTGAAGCCCTTGTCCCAAAAAAAAAAATTAAAAAGAACTTCTACTAGTTTGTTATGGAGGAAAACTGCCTCAGTATACTATCCTAGAACCGATTATATAAATGCCAACACCTAGAAATTGCTTGAAGGACAACCCAATAGCTAGCTCAAGGAGAGGAATATAATGAGTCGCTAGTAGAGGAACACGCTCAACCACCACATAGAATCCATTCTAGATATTGCTAATAATTCTTCCTACTTTCCTTTGGGTGAGTAGTCAACTTGACTCCTACAGAAGTCACAGTAACCTCCATGGAGGGCCATCCCGTCTGTGGAGGCAGACTCTATTGGAAATGCCAGGGGAACTCGCCTCATTAGCCTCAAAGTAAAGGGCACGTTCAAAAAACTTGAGAGTATCTCAAACTCGTTGTGGCTTCACCCCTAACTATAGTTTTTTGGGGAACCACAATCTTAGTCAGCACACTCTGAAGCCACTCCCTGCTACCTAGGGTGAAATATCATCAACCATACTCATAATCAAAGCTAAATGAGAGGATCCTTCCAAGAGGGTTCTAGTTCAACCTATCACACTAAACTTTGTTTGGGACATTTTCTTACTGTTTTCTTGAGCAATTTCTAGTACAAAATTTTATCAAAAAGTAGCAAAACACAATGGCCAAAAGCTATCACAAACGAAGCCTTAGTTGACCATAGAGCTCACTACCTCCCTTGCCATAGCCCTCCCAGTTCGGCCTTCATCGAAAGAGTCGCCTAATCCTACTCATCTGTAAACCCTTGGCGCAAGGGAAATTGCCCTGAGACATAAATAAGAATAAGAGATGTTCCACAAAACTAACTTTGTAACAAAGATCATTAATTATTGTGCTTTTACTCTTTTTTGAAGTTTCATTTATGGTAATCCTCGAATCCCTATAAAAAAAGAGCAAAAAAGAGCACTTTAGATATTTTGGCATTCTCTATAGACACTTTAGCTAATAGACTATTTATCACATAATTTTCACCCTTTTCTCTCCATTCTCACACAGGTTCTTATAAAATACCCCTCAAAGCTCTCTTACTAGTAAGATCAGGAGTCACCCATAGACAAATTTGAATTCAACACAACAATATCCTAGGAAAGTAGTAGCTAGTCTAATGATAGGATCAAGACTCAAACAATAAGGTTAGTGTTACTATAAATTGAAAGCATTTTGAGTAGATGTGGAGTTAAATTCTTTTCCCACAGGAGCAGATCCATACCCTATTTCCATGAAGGTCAAATTCCTTTCCAAGTGATTCCATGACTAATTGCTGCAGATACCGACTAAAGAGAAGTAAACTATCCTTGTAGGGAAGAACAACCATGTCCTGGAAAAGGTCAACACATAAACCAAAATTATCAGGATGATAAAAACGTACCTAAACAAAAGAACAAATGAAAAAGAGAAATGGAAAACCTTGGAACCCACTCCATCAGTTGCCCAATACCAACAAAGAGCAAGCAAAGCAGCTGGATTATTCCTCACCTGGATAAGACAGATAAATTACCAGAAAAATTATAATGAATATATCAAGTTTATGGCCAAAGCGCTTTTTAAATACCACAGTTGTACGATTGGCCATATCCATCAATGATGCACCAACAAGCATTTCCCTGATGTTAATACCCTAAGCATAGAATATGACAAAAATAAGAAAAAGCTTTTGCAGCAATATCTTCTAATGACAACTCAAAAGTACAAGAGGAGCATACCTGTAGCGCAGCTGGAAGTAAGCCAACTGAAGACATTACTGAAGTTCTACCACCCACCCAATCAAACATAGGGAACCTAGCTAACCATCCCTCAATTCTAGCAGTATTATCTAATAAGGAATTTTCTTGGGTAATAGCAACACCCTGCATGAAAATTATAGCAGGCCAGTTGGTACAAGTTACTTTTTTGCAGATTCAAGAGACTGAAGCAATAAAGCAGACAAAGTATACTGCTACAGATATAATAGAAAGAAACAAATAAATCATCCATTTGTGAGCTGGAAAAAGAAAACCAAAATTCAAGGCATACAGTTTGTCACTAACAAATCTTAAAGATAAAATAATTAATTTGAGTCAGCTTTCTAATCCTTAGGATTTTCTCCATGTATAAATCAATTAACCAAGAAATTATGTTAGATTAATCCTCGAGAAAATTTTAAAAATTGTTGTAACAAATCTATGGAGCTCCCACCAACGAAGGGTCTCAGGAAGGGATGCATGCAGTTTTATTCTTGTATTTGAAAAGATGCTATTTCCATGACTTAACTTGGGATATCTAGATTATGCTAGAGGTAACTCAAAACTTTCTCTGCTTAGCTTGGGATCTCTAGATTATGCTAGAGGTAACTCAAAACTTGCTCTAAACCCAACCTCTAACGATCTGTCTTGTGTGATTACACAATATTCGTTAGCAAGTCTAAACTTTAGGCTGACATACAAATTGGCTAATTATTCAACCAAGCTAACCCAAAAAAAAAAAAGTCATGTATCTCATAGGCCAATTAAAAGGAATAAAAACAATCTACAACGAAGCTACACCGAACTAGTTTCCTAGTCTTCTAAGGCCCTACTTAATTATAGCTGAATTTCTCATGCTTTTTCTATTAGATAAATTTTATTTCATTAAAATATCATTTTGAATAACATTGAGTTTAAGCTTAAATGTTTGGTTGAGATTAAAGTTAATTTCAAATAAAACTAGATTTGAATTCAAAATATTTGATGTTTTTTCGTACATGTATTTCTTATAAATAAGGATTGATGGCTTGGATTCAAATTATTGACTTTTGATGATTAACTGAATGAAAATATTATTGAGGCATATTACAAGACTTCTTTCTTGATCCAAGTTGTGTACATAGATTAATAGCAAAATGTTGGGTTATTCTTGAGCTCTATTAAACTTTATTATGTAGCTTTAGGCTGAATTTCAACCCCTTATGTAGTCTGCTTTTGATATAGCTCACTATCTTAGGATGACCAATAAATCTAGGCATCCATATATGACATATTATGGCTAAGATAAGATAATATATATTAAGAAATAAATGAAATAAGAAAATGAATGTTATTGTGCAACTAACCTATTATGCTAACACTTATACATATGACTAGTTGTGTTCTTTGTTCAAAACCTCTCAACATAATCTAATTCTACTTTCAGGATTGCCTCCTTAGATAGAACCACATCCCAGCCTTAGCGCATAAAAAAGTGCCTTCATTTTCAGCCTCATGCTAAAATCATTGAGGCAGTTAAACTTTCCAATCTCTATCTTGGTCACCGACATCTTCCTTATAAAACAAACAAGCCACCAAGAAGGCTCACATTGTTTGAAGTCTTCTTGATAAATCCCTGCGCATTTATCTTACTTCTTCCAGCAGCCCAACTGTTATGGAATCTTCACTATAGTCATCATTTCTTAACAAACCCTTCCCATCACCAGACCTCAGTGCTTTCATCTAAGAAACCTTCTTTTCACTGGCTAGAACCTGATCTCCACCTGTGTACATAGGGCTTTAGCCAGCCTTCTTCCTAATTCTTATCCTTCACCGCAAGAGGGATGGAGCAACACCACTCCACAATTCTTCAAAGCCCCAATACAGTAACTTTGTGTCTTTAACATACACCATAAGCACACAACATAGAAATTTCTTATGGACGGGAATCATTCTTGCTTACTATTCTTGATCTTATCATGATCGCCAGCACAAGAGGAAAATAGAGAGAGAGAGAGAGAGAGAGAGAGAGAGAGAGAGAGAGAGAGAGAGAGAGAGAGAAATGGAGAATAGGGAAGAAGAAATGAATAGAATTATCTTTACAACAAGGGGTGACGGTGTATTTATAACCACACCTCAAGGTAATTGAATAAACTAAAAATTAAACAAAAACCCAAAACTTTAAGAAATTAAAAACAACTCTTATAAATAAAACTACAAAATTAAAGGACCAATACAACAACTTCATTAAGAGAGAGCATGGCCTTTTTTTTCAAGATTTAAATACAACTTGATCAAATTCTATGTTGAAACTCACAAGAAACTCAAAAATTCTTTTTCTTTCAGCATTTTATTTCAGAACCACAGCATCATCATTGTATTTCATGTTGAGATTAGCCTAATTCTAAATACTAAACCTTCCATGCATTGAATAATTCGATATCTGATTCGATGGCAAATAGGACATATTGTTTGTTGGTTGAAAATTTTGTTTTTCTTTGATAGATTAAAGTGGCATCTTTTGACTTTTGAAAATTTCTGCCACAACTTCCCAAACTTCAATGGTTTTTGCAAGGAACTCCATAGACCTCTAGTATTATGGAGTTTCATAGCTATGACATAATAATGGAGTCATCTTTATTTCAATGTGTGAATTTTGAGTCATCGATAGAGGGAGGAACCTAAACTAGGTGACGAATTTTCCCTTTTTCTTTCAAATTCTTCACAATTCATAGCCACTTTAAATAATTTTATCCATTCAGCTCATCTGAGGTTTCTAAACTCCAAAACTCACCTTTAATTGATTGATCTTATTTCCAACATTTATGATAGAACTCACAAACATGGAGGAAGTAAATAGAGATGAGACAATTAGACTAAACATAGGTCTAAAGTTAGGACCCTATGCTAGAGCTCTGGTGCCATTAAGAAAAATGGTGGAAAGTCTAAATGAATTATTTGATAATCATAAATTAAAGTGGTATTATACATCAAGCTGCCTATATTATATTAGGAATTTAAATAATTCTAGAAAAAGTAATAAGTATATTAATTAGAAATTTAAAAAGAAGCATTCATAACCCTCAGTCCATGGGATGCCTGCCACTGCCGGCTCATCAATCTATGGGATACTTCCTTTACTGTACTAAAATTTCCTTCATTGCATTCTTCAACCAAGCATATTTAAAAGCATCTCATAATAAGTAAAATTCAAATTCAAATTAATAAAAACTTGTATCAACAAGTATAATATCTTGATTACAATGTATAAAAAAGGTTGGGCTATCCTCCCTTTTCATATGCCTATTTATTTCCTCTCCATATCTTCAACAATCGGACACATGCAATTTTGGAGAGAAACATTGGTGAGGAGAGGAATAGTTAATAAGCTTGGTTATTTCTTGATTTTGGCCTTTTTCAGTATTTTATAACCCCTTGATGAAGCTCTGTGTGCTCCCTTGCACAAAAATGAAATTAAACCTAGCCATCCCCCCCATAAGCATTGATTACATATGTGAATGAACTTTGGGTCTTCATTTAGTGACTTTTAATTATAGTTGGACCAATTTTGGTTCACCATCTTGACCCACCCATATAGATGGACTGTCTTAAAAGCCAAGCCAATGCAGACAAGCCTCTTGAATCATGATGATGCCATACCGTAGCACTATCACTCTTCACTAATGTCAACCATGTTAATGTTTATTTGGCGAATCCTAAGTTTAATGAACTTGTGCTGTTATGATTAAACAAATGCTTATTCTCACATACAAAAAATACTATTAGGATCACTAACGTATATTAATTGTAGACACTTGTGCTTAATGACTTTGATGTATGGTAAATTGATTGTTTAAACTATGTGTTGGTCCTTAAGTCAGATTAAACAAGTAATTTAAATACTCACTCACTTGAACCTAAATTGGCCTCATCAATTGTTATTAGTCAAGCAATGAAAGTAAGATTCATGGGTCAACTTAAATAATATTATAGGAATTGAATATTGACAACATTACAACAACAACAAATACAACATCAAGCCATTATACCACTACGTGGGGTCGGTTGAATCATTTTTCTTCATTGTGTCGTGGTAAGAGTCAAATTCTCATTAAATCTAATAAAGAAATGTCATTTCTAATACTTTCTAACCAAGTCTTTTTAGGTCTACCACTACATTTCTTAACATAAGTCAAATCTAATATATCTATTTTCCTAACTGGGCCATTGGCAAGCAACCATTTTTTGTGACCAAACCATCTAAGGCGACTCTCTCTAATCTTATCTTCCACTGGAGCTACTACAACATTTTCATGTATATGCTCATTTTGTATCCTGTCTCTAAGAGTAAAGCCACTCATCCACTTGAGCATCCTCATCTCTGCAACACTTAACTTAATATTATGCTACTCTTTTAATGGCCAATATTCTACACCACAAAGCATTGCAGGTCTAACCACCATCTTATAGAATTTTCCCTTAAGTTTGAGGGGAACTTTTCTATTACACAACAAACCCTATGCATTCCTCCACTTCAAGCATCCAACTTGAATTGTACATATAATGCCTCCATCTTTTTCACCATCACTCTGAATAATAGAACCAAGATATCTAAAACGTGTACTCTTATTAAAGACTTGATCACCCAAAGTCTCAATCCCCCC
Organism: Dendrobium huoshanense; assembly: GCA_016618105.1. Lineage (NCBI taxonomy): Eukaryota > Viridiplantae > Streptophyta > Magnoliopsida > Asparagales > Orchidaceae > Dendrobium > Dendrobium huoshanense. The sequence goes on along the minus strand of CM028351.1, from coordinate 34,994,177 downwards.
ACAAGAACTATTATTACTAAAATTACACTCCATATATTAAGCTTTAGATCTACTCAAACGAAAACCTATGGACTCTTAAGGTTGACCTCCATAATTCAAGTTTACCTTCAACACCCTCTCTAGTCATATCAACAAGAAGAATATCATCAGCAAAAAGCATGCACTAGAGTACAACCTCTTGCAAATGTCTAGTGAGAACATTCATAACTAAGCAGAAAGATATAAGCTTAAGGTTGATCCTTGATGTAATCCAACTGAAATAGAAAAATACTAGGTAAAACCACCTTGTGTATAAACAAAAGTAACAGCTAGCATATATATCCTAAATGACTTGAATATAAGCATTACTAACTCCTTTCTTTTCTAGCACTCTCCATAGCAATTCTCTTGGAACTTTATCATATGATTTATCTACATCAATAAATATCATATGGAGATCTTCCTTATTCTCTCTATACTTCTCCATCAAACCTCTCAATAAATTGATAGCTTCCATAATAGACCTACCCGGCATGACTGCAAATTGATTTTGAGAAACATTAGTATCACGCCACAACATATGCTCATAACTCTCTCCCATAGTTTAAAAGTATGACACCTTAACTTTATTCCTCTAATTCACACAATCTTGTGCTTCACCTTTAATTTTAAAAATAGGAATCAACACACTCATTCTCCACTCATCTAGCATCATTTTAGTATTCAAAATAATATCAAAAAGTCTAGTAAACCAAAAAACTTCATCTCCTAAGCATTTCCACATCTCTATTGGAATATCATTAGGTCCAACAACTTTTATGCATTTCATTTTCTTTAAAATCTCTCAAACTTCGATTTTACAAATACACCTATAAAAATAAATCTTAATTTTCATTTAGGGTGCTAAGATCACTAAAGTCAATCGTACTCTTGCAATCTTCATTGAAAAGTTTAGCAAAATATCTCATCCACCTTCATTGATTATCCTCTTCTAAATAAAAATATATTTTAACTTTCATCATTAATGCACTTCACTAGACTTATGCATATATCTTTCACCCTCCTTAATATATAATCTATTTTATAAATCATTAAAAGCTAAAAACTTTGCATCGTATATTGCTTTCTTATACTCCTTATGGGCTTCTTTACATATTTCCTAATAATTAGAATTTTTACATATAAATCAATTTTTATAACAAAACTTTTTATTTTTTATCTTTTCTTGCATATTTTGGTTTCACTCTCAACTATTTTTACTATTAGAAGTTTTTCCCTTTGATACTCCACGCACATCTTTTGAAGCATTCCTAATATTACTCGCTACTTTTTCCTACATAACATCAGCTTTCTTAAGCAATGAAAAAATCTTAAGAACTAGAATCTTACCCTCAAAAATATTTTTGTTAATATTCTTTAAATGTTCGCATTTAATCCTAGAACAATATTTTACTTTATTTTTTTATTTTTCGCCACTTCCTTTTAAAGTTCAAAACTAATAAGCGATGTTGGGTACATAAACTTTCACTCGAAATAACTTTACAATCTTTCTAATCTAAATGATCTATTTTTATTATTAAAAAATAATTAATCTAAGTTTTATTGTATCCATTTTTATAAGTGATGAGATGCTCATCTCTTTCATTAAATAAAGTATTAGCAATTATAAAATCATTAGCTAGAGTAAACTATAATATGATTTTATCACCTTCATTAGTAGCTCCAAATTAATACCCATCATGAATAATTTTAAAATCTTCTACCACTCTATCAACATGTCCATTTAAATCTCCTCCAAAAAGAATTATTCCTTTAAGAGGTATCTTTATATTAAATTTTGTAAGTTATTCCAAAATTTTAATCTTAACACATCCAAAACTACTTAAGGAGCAAAAACACTTATATTATTAATAATCTTAGCATCAATAATAATCTTAACTATCTCCCATTTTATAAATTTTTACTACATTATCCTTCAAAATCTTATCTATTATTATACATACATCATTTATAGTACGACTCGTACCAGAATACCATAATTTAAATCATAAACTACCAATCACCTTAGCCTTATCTCCAAACCATTTAGTTTCCAAAATGCATATAAAATTCATATTCCTAAGAATCATACTACCTATTAATTCTATTAATTTGCCTGTAAATGAACCTATATTCAAAGTTTTTATCCTAATTAGTTTCATGGACTAGCTCCTTAGTCCGTATCTGTCTATGATGTGGGAACCCTTGCCTATTTAACATTGCATCCGGGCGGTGCAGCGGCCCTGGCACACTTGTCCTTGTATTCAGGCCATACAGGGCATCGTTTTCAGGGAACACCCTATTATTAACACGATTTATTAAAGAATTCATGTCATGATTATTCGACAAATTTTACGCTAGTTGTTGACTACCTAACGCAACACTTTACTTTTCTCATCCAGGACTTGACACCAAACAACGGCAGTGTTGAATATTGACAACATTGAAAAAAAAGAAAATTTATAGTAAAAATTAAATAATAAAGAAGATTCTGATATCAATCTGATCTCCGTAGCCAAAAAACAACAATAACGAAGAGAAAACTCAACAGAAATTAGCAATAAAGAATGATATTATGGGTTAATTTTATTGATATCGACACAACAAACAAAGATACAAGTTAATCTACTATACGAGAAGTGGATTGACTCTCCACAAATCCTAGGCGCCACTAGGAACAACTCCAAGGAAAATTACTCTAAAATATAAATCACATAATGAACATAAAATAACCTAAATAATTTTAAATAAACATTCATAATTCCCTCCCAAATCTGAATTCAAATCAGCCATATGTTCCTAAATAAACCTTCCTAATTTCCTCCAAGTTTTGGTGTTTTATAGTAAGTATTGAAAGGAAGAATTAATCCCATTTGAGCCCCTCTCTCTGCTTGACCGCTGCCACTAGTGAGGCCCACAGGACTCTTCCACTAGCCAGGTAAATTGGATCTCTTACTAGGGGGTTGATTGGTTGGACCGACTCAGCCAGTAAATCAATACTCCCATCCTAAAGAGCTACCTTGTCCTCAACGTGAAATGAAGAAAACTACTGGTGAATCATCTGGTACAGTTCCCATGTTGCTTAATAGTCGAACAAATCCTCCACTCAATCAGCACTTCTCCAGCTCCACTAGTTGCCGAGCAAACTCCTCTCAATTTCATTGGCTCCAGGATCACCTTCATTTCTTTTGTCAAGGTCATCAGTAGCATCTCTAATGGACTATGGTCGATAATAACTTTCCACAACTAGGCAACATGGAATATTGGGTGTCTGGTGGAAGTACAAGGGTAGCTCCTTCTGATGCACCAACACTTCATTTTAAGAGGGTATGCAGTATCGGACATGTGTCGGACACGGACACGCGTCCGACACAACGACGACACGTATCGGACACGTCATTAGCGTGTCCCATTTTAAAAAAAGAAAAATTAAACCGGACACGCGTGTCGGACATGCTTGTCCGGCTATTGTCTAAAAAAATAAATAAATAAACCTTAATCCCGCTATTTCATATTAGTCGGTTCATGCCCGAGTCTTCATCTTCGCCTTAATCTCATACTCATATTCGTATCCGTGGTCTTCCCGAGCGATTGAGGCGAGTAGCGGTCAGCTAAAGATCGCACCCTTGGTCTTCCCTTCCGGCCGTAAGCAACAAGCCATCTTCCTTAGTTTCTGCGTGCAGCCGAGGAAAGCCAACACCAAACCGTAGAAAATTTTTCAAACCTGTAAGTTGATTTCGCCATTTAAAATGATTATGTAGATTTGTGATCAGAAGAGCATATTTTTTTAAAGTATTTTATTTGTTTTGAATTAAAATTACTCTTACAAAGAAAATTTGTTTTATTTAATGTGCTTTTACTATGCTTTGTTACTCTTTTGTTGTACTTTTGCTACACTTTTACTGCGTTTTTGCTGCGCTTTTACTCTTACAATAAAAATTTTGTTTCAAGGGAAGCGCCCCCTTGGACCCCCGGCATAGCTGCAGATAGTCATGACGCATGATACAATAGTTCTTTAATTATTTTTTAACTTTGTTTGACAATATTTATTAAGTCTTTATTTCTTCTACTTTACCAGTGAATTTAAAAAGCAAAATGAGCTCTAGTGCTGGTGGGAGTTGTTCAAAAGAGCCATTTGTAGAAACTGATAAGTCATTATGGATTCATGTTACAAGATTAGAAAAAACTTTTGGAGGAAATGTGTCATTCAAATGCAATTATTGTGGTGGCACCTACAAATGATTTTTTCTAGGGTGAAAGCATATCTACTTAAGATTTTTGTCCATGGAATTAAAATGTGTCCTAAGATTACTACGTCACAGTTGATTGAATTGAACAAACAAGTTGATGAAGCTGAATCTAGGATCAAAAGGGCACTTCCTAAAGAGATACCTTTGCCATCTACTCATGGTTCATCCCACACTTCTTCCTCATTTGTTAGAGTTAATCATTCATTATCATATAGAAGTGAAGGATATGATTCAAAGAAAAGAAAATGAGTTGCCAGTAGTGCTTTAGAGAAGGCTTTTAACATGCAGCAGCAAGAAAGATTGGATTGTGAAATTGCAATGATGTTTTTTCAGCTGGACTTCCTTTCAACCTTTCAAGAAATCATCATTACAAAAATGCATTCACTTTTGCATGTAATAACAACCTTGCTGGTTATGTTCCACCTGGCTACAATGCATTAAGATCAAAATTATTGGAAAGGAAAAGAGCACATATTGAAACGTTGCTTGAACCAACAAAAGGTGTGTGGAAAAAAAAGGAATAATTTTTATGTGTGATGGTTGGACTGATCCTCAAAGAAGACCACTCATTAATTTCATGGTCGTTACAGAGAATTGTCAAATGTTTATTAAAGCTGTGAATTGTGAAGGAAAATACAATGATAAATATTTCATTGTCAATTTGATTAAAGATGTAATAGTCATTATTGGGCCTTCAAATATTGTGTAGGTTATAACAGATAATGCACCGTTGTTTAGAGCTGCAGAATTATTGGTGGAGCAAACGTATCCTCATATATTATGGACTCTATGTGTTGTACACACTTTAAATCTTGCTCTAAAAAATATTTGTGCAGCGAAGAATACAGAGGCAAATGAAATCATTATTGCTTGTCATTTTTAATATAATGTTACCTTAATTTCTATATATTATATTAAAAAATTATAATATCGTGTCCACGACGCACCTATGTCCTATATTTTTAAAAAAATTCATGTCCGTGTCGGTGCATCATAGGTAGCTGCAAATGATATGCCACAGACCAATCCTCTCCACAACCTCTTAAGACACATAGTACCGTGAAGATAACTTTTCATTTCTTCTTCAAGCTAAGGTATTCTGTCTGTAGGGTCGAATCTTCAAATATACCTTATCACTCACCTCGAACTGCACAACATCCAATCTATGCCCGTCAGACTGCTTCTTCATAATTTGTTGTGCCCTCAATAAGAGTCTCTTTAGCTCTCCCAATATTATATCTCGCTCCTCCAACTGTTCTTCCACTAATAAAACTGGAGTGCTCTTGGTCCTATAATATACCAAGTGAGGATAGTCTCTTCCATAAGGGAGTTTGAAGGGTGTAGTTTGTGATGCACTATTGTAAGATGTGTTGTATCAGTGTTCGACCCAAAATAAGAACTTCACCCAGGTCTTGGGTATTTCTAATACAAAACATCTCAAATAAGTCTCCACACTCATGTTCACCACCTCAATCTTCTTATTAATCTGTGGATGGTATATTGTACTTCTCTTCAAAACGGTCCCCTTCATCCTAAATAACTCTCTCCGAAAGTGGCTCAGGAACACGTTGTCTCTATCTGACACTATGGACTCTGAAATTTTATGTGAGCGAACCATCTCTCAAATAAATGTTGTTGCCACTAAAATTGTCGTGTATGGGTGTCACGGAGAATTGAAGTGAGCATTCTTGCTCAGCCTATCCATTATTACCAATATTACCAAAAACCACTCCGATTTTGGCATACCTTCAATAAAATCTATGGTTATCTCTTCCCACACCTTCGAGCAAAGCTAGATTACAGAAGTCCACCTAGAGCCATTGTCGTATATTTGTGCCTCTAACGGATATCACAATTGGCTACCATCTCCTTCACATATTTTTGCATTCAACCAATACAATTCTGTTGTTAGCCTGCGATAGGTCTTTTGTACCGCCAAGTGCCCTCCATAATAAGTGAGGTACATATGGCGATGTCCTTAGTATCACTATTTACCCCTGGTATAACAGCCTCTAATCGACTAAGGTATAGCCTGGATGGCTATCCTTGTTCCCCAATAAATCTTTCATGATTCTCTAATCCTTCATCTTGCTGACTTTCCCTTCTCAATGCCTCCCCATCCACAACTAATGGAACAAACAATGTGATAGGGATCTGACCTCTACACAGTGAAAACAACAAAAATAAAGAGAAAATGCAGCAAAAATCGATGAGAAAAATTATTATTTCAATACAAAAAATCAAACTACAAGTTGATTTACTATTCAAAAAGTAGATCGACTCTCCACAAACCCTAGGTGCCGCTAGGAATAGCTCCAAAAAAAACTATAACAAACACAAATAATCTCATAAGCTTAAAATAACCCAATAATGCTAATATAAAGCTTTATAATTCTCTCTCAAAATCTGCATTCAATAAGCATTTCTTTCCTTAAATAAACTTTCCTAATTCCCTCCAAATTCTAAATTCAAGCCAACCCTCTTTCTTTAAATAAAAGTTCATAATTCCCTCTTAATTTTTGTTTTAAATGTTAAGTAATTAGAGGTGGAATTATTTCCCTTTGATCCCCTCTCTCCTCTTACCAACCTTCGTGGGGCCCACCTGCTCAATAGCTAACGGTCAAAATTTCTTGCTGATTACTGCAGTTGGACTGGTTAAAAATTTAATAAAGATAAATTTATGATGATTTGTGGAAAATCAGTTAAAAAGAAAAGGAAGAAGTTAGTAAAGAAGTTGGGGTTTCAGGTTGTTAAAGAGATGATGTATCTTGGTGTGAAAATTGTTTTTAGAAGAGTTGATTCTTCGAATTTTCAACATCCGATGGAAAAATTGAATACTTGGGGAAGCAAGCAGCTGTCTTTAGCAGGGAAAATTGTTCTTATAAAATCTGCTTTTCTTGCGTCTTATTTGTTCTCTCTCTTTAGTGCCTACAGTTTTATTAGAATAATTAGATAAGTTGTGTAGAAACTTTTTATGGGATAAAGAGCAAGGAAAACATGGATTGCAATGTGGCGTGGAGTGATATTTGTTTACCTGTGGTCCTGTGGATAAAGGTGGATTTGGTTTACATCCAACAGTTGCAAAATAGGGCCCTTTGAGGACTAGATTGGTATGGAACTTCATTCAGCATCCTTCTTCTCGGTTAAAAAGAAATCTAATTGCAAGATATGGGAAGGACATTTGGAGGGGAGAAGTGAAGAGGGGGGAGCTTCAGATGCATGGAAAATCATGGTGGAATGAGCCAGGTACCTTCGACCTTTGATTAGATGGAAAATTTGTGATGGTGAAAATGTTGGAGCATTGAATGATATTTCGATTTGGACAAGAAGCTAAAGAATATCATGCATTGTGAAGATTGCCGAAGTCTTCAAGGAATGAAAGTCTCTTATCTGCAGAATGAGGATTCCAATTGGAATATTTTTAAAGTAAAGCAATTGTTCTCAGAACAGACTGTTGAAGACATTTTGAAAGTTCCGCGATATCCAGAATTATCAGAAGATAGTTCTGAGCTATTATATATGGAAACTGGAAAATCATTAACAGCTTTGGCTTTTGAAGCCTCAATTCCCGTGGTAGATGAAATAAGGAAAAAATGTAAATGGCTTAGGAAATTAAATTTAAATCCTAAAGAAGCTATTTTTTTGGTGGAGATTGATATGGAATGCAATTCCAACTAATGCTTGGTTGGAATATAGGAGATTACTTTAGGGAAATTTCTGCCCAAGAGGGCGTAAGCAAATTGAAGATCAGCATCATGTTGCAGATTCGTGTATGAAGTTGAAAGAAGTGATTGCTTCCTTACAAAGATTGGGAATCTATCTTCCTTGTTTTAATAATTTTGTTGAATGCTTGAAAGAATTGAAAAATCATCTTCGTGTCAATCCAAATGATGGTAGAATATATTGTAGTGATGTGTATCTATCATGGAGAGCAAGAAATGATTTCAAACATGGAGCATCGCCAGATTTTATTGCAGCCTCGATTTTTTCTGCATCATCTAAAGCTTATTTTGAATCCTATTCCAAAGAAGTGGGAGGCTAATCAGCTCTTAGAGCCATCTCACAAGGTATGGCATCCCCAACCTTTAAATTGGATCAAAATTAATATATTAATATGGATGCTTCATGTTTATTCTCGGGCAAAGCTGGAATTGGAGGTATAATTAGAGATCACAAAGGGAGATTCTTACTTGCTTTCGTCAAGCAAATGAAGCATTGGGATATATCTTATGTAGGGGGGGGGGGGGGGGGGGGGGGGGTCAAACCTAATCCAAAAATTTGGGTTTTGACATCCCTTGAGCTTGCTAGCTCATTAAATTTTGAGCTGAAATTTAGCTCATTATGAGCCGGTTTTTAGTTCATTGGACTAAAAGTTAGCTCATTATGAGCTATGTTTTTAGTTCATTTATTAGTTATTATTATGTGAACTTGTCTCTTCCTTTTCCCCTTTTTATTTTCCTGTGCAATACCCCTTGGATTTCCGGGAATGGCTGTTAGTTTCCTCTGCCTTGGCTCCTTGGTTCCCACGGTTGGCTGTGCTGGGTGGTTTTCCCGTGCCTTGGTTCCTCGGTTCCGTGCGGGCCTCCTTGGATCTAGCGGCTGCCTCTTCGGTTCCGCCTGGGCTGCTTTCCCGTGACTGTTGGGGGGCTTTCCGTGGCTTTGGTTCTTTGTTTCCTGTGTATTTTTGGGGAATATTATGAGTTAGCTGTTGGCTTTTCATTTCCATTAAAATGTGAAGAGTTTTGAGGCTGTTTGTATTCCTTCTCATGCCTATATATAGAAGATGGTTTGTGGCTTTTTTAAAAAAGGTTATGTGAGTTATTTTTGGAGATGTAAAGCTGCGGGTTTTGTTGGAAAAGCTTGCGAGCTTGTTCCATCACTACTTCTTCACTTCTTCTAGAAAGGCTTGCGAGCTTCTCCACCCTTCGTCTTGGCTTCTAACCTCTTTCGTCTCGCCGCAAGTACCCTTCCACATGTATCCTTCTTCTCAAAGAAATGCAACTTTAGGTGTTTAAGGTGTCTTTCTTTTCTAAGTTTGTAAGTGTTGTTTGTAAGCGTCTTGTAATCATCTTTTATAATATTAAAGTTTGTTTTTATCTTAAAAAAAAAAAAGAATGGTTATGGGAGTTATTTTTGGAGATGTAAACCTGCGGATTTTGTTGGAAAAGCTTGTAGCGTTTATAAACTTATACATAGTATATATAAGCCTTATATATAGCATATATAAACTTGCACATAGTGTGTAAAAATTATGTATATAGCATATATAAATTTTACATTGTGTTTATTAACCTTATCCATAGCATATATAAACTTGTACATAATATTCGTAAATTTATTCATAGTTTGTATAATCCTTATACATAACATGTATTCCATCACTTCTTCTTCTCTTCTTCCAGGAAGGCTTGCGAGCTTCTCCACCCTTTGTCTTGGCTTCTAACCTCTTTCGTCTCGTCGCAAGTACCTCCTCACCTGTATCCTTCTTCTAATGGATGAAAGCTTCTTTAGGTGTCTTGCTTGAGTCATTTGTAAGTGTCCAAGTTGTAATAGTCTTTTATATATAAAAGTGTTCTTTTATATGAAATGTAAGAGTTTGTTCTAAAGTTTCTAAGTTATTTCTCCTGTAGTTGTGTCTTTCTTCTATTTAGTAAGTCTTCTTTTTGTGATCAAAAATTTGGGAAGGGACCCAAATTTTTGATTGCATCAATATCATATTTAGAGCTTATGGCAATTTCTTCAATTAGAGATGTTCTTCAAGATTTGATGTTCCAAAGTCAAAGAGTAATCATTGAAGGTGATAATATAAATATCATCAAGCTACTTCAAAAATACATGAAGAAAATCAAATGGAAAATGAATGATCAATTTATGCATGAATTATCTTTTCTAAATTATTTTGATAGAGTTATTATTCAGTTTATTTGTAGAGAAGGTAATAAAGTGGCAGATTTATGTGCCACTTATACTGTTTTAGATAGTTTTTTTCTAGATGATTATTTAGACAATAATTTTCCTCCTTATGTGTTGCACTTGGTTAAAGGAGGAAAGTGACAAATTATTTGTCACATTTTAGTTTCTAATAAATGTTTATATTGGATAATTGTTGGTGTGGTCCTCCTGATGGAAAACAATTTTCCTATCCTCAAATATTTAAACTACACATTTCATAATATAATTTTCCCATCAAAATGGATATTCAAATTATGACCTCCAGAGGTGCAACCCTTTCAAGGGGGGTTCAAAATATTTTTTTCCACTGCATTGTGGTTGTTGGCTACAACTTGAGTGAAATCTTCAAAACCATCACAAGTTCCTACTTACGGGTTTGTGGGAGTTAAATAAAGGCAAACCATAAATGTGAACTATTAGTTTTAATGTTGCATCATAGTCTAGCAAATCATTTCACTTGATCAGCACTTCCCTAATCCCCTTGTCTCGTTAGCGCATCTGTTTCACCTCCAGTGGTTCTAATATCACCTCCATATCCTATAACAATGTGGCCGGTAGTGTGGGTCAGGGTGTGTGGTTTCCAATGACTCCTCTCAGTTGCTACACATGAAATATGGGGTGGATAGTTGAGGTCGGTGGAAACCATAGGCGATATGCTACTGCACCAATACACTCCACTACCTCGCAGGGCCCAAAGTAACGGGGGAGAGCTTCTCATTCCTTTGTTGAACCACAGTCCTCTGTCTGTAAGGTCGGATCTTCAGATAAACCTTATCCCAAACCTCAAACTACACGACCCTCCTGCGTTCATATGCTTGTTTCTTCAAGATTTGTTATGCTCTCCATAAATATTCTTTCAATTCTATCAAAATTCGGCCTCTTTCTCCTTAGTACTGCTCCACTGATGACACTGGTGTGTTGTCATGCCTATAATATATCAGATGAGGTGAATCCCTCCCATATAATAATAAGATTTTAAATGGCATTATCTGGGTTACTATATGGTATTAAGCTTTATACCAAAATTCCACCCAGGCTAACCACTTGGCTCGCATCTTTGGTGTATCTGATATAAAGCAACGAAGTCAAGTCTCCAAGCTGCGATTCACTACGTCTATCTAGCCATCCTTCTGTGGTTGTAAGTTGTACTCCGCTTAAAGAAAGTCTCGTGCATCTTAAATAACTCCCTCCCAAAATAGCTTAGAAAAACCTTTTCCCAATCAGACACAATGGTATCGGGTATTTTATACAAACAGACCACCTCTCCAATGCGGCTGCTACCAACACCGCAGTTTATGGGTGGCATGAGGGAATGAAAAAAGCATATTTGCTCAATCTATCCACCACCACTAGAATCACAGTGAATCCTTTTGGCTTAGGTAGTCCCTCAATGAAATCCATAGTCACATCTTCCCACACCTCGGGTATTGCTAAAGGATGTAGAAGACCAGAAGAAGCCATCCCAAATGAAGCCTAAGAATACTTTGAAAAGTCGCCTAGTTATAATTAGTTTAGAAGTATTCCTAAGATAGAACTTTTCAAAGAACAATCTTGTGAAGCATACAAAAGAAAACAAAGTCCTCATTCAATCCAATTAAAGATATAGTCACAATAAGATCATTAGAAATGTTTCACATGGATGTATTTTGGATCAATTAATACAGGAAGTCTAGAAATAAAGTAAATTAGACTTGTGATATTTTGATGATTACACTAGGTATATTTAGATGAAATTTCTTGAAAAAATAAGCGAATCATTTGAGAAGTTAGAATCTTCAATGGCTATTTTATTTGGAAAAAACAGGATGTTTAAAATCTATAGTTCATAGAGATCATGTAGCCAAGGGCAATGTAAAATTACTGCAGGTTAATCCTGAAAATCAATTCGCATATATCCTTACAAAATCCCCTAAACTATAATATTGTTTAGCGCACTTAGGACTAGACTATATGTAATTGATATAAATGCTTAGAAAGATTGGGGTAGTGGTATATTATGTTGTATCTCTTCACGAACTTTCTGCAGTAGCCTGTACGCCAAGCCCCAGAAACCATCTCAACTCTCACAAGCACTTAGGTAGTTGTCACCTAAGCATGTGTAATAACCTTCAAAATTAATAAAAGGTTCTTTGGACCTAAAACAGTCAAAAATTATTTTAGGAGTCATTACAAGTCCAAATCACAAATCGTCTTAGCCATAATATATATAATATTATGCTTTAGTTTCACTAATTTTTTCATAATTTTTAGGCTTAGGTAAAATTTCTTAAGAAACACTTGTTAGTACAAGCGGGGATTTTAAGACCGCTAAATGTATGTTTTGCAAAATGATTTTGCTAGAGCGTTTTAAACATTGTTAGATAATTTATAAATATTTTTCTATGAATTTTGAATTTCTGGATTTGAAGATATAAAAAAATTTAGATGAATTTTTATGTTAAAAAAACTTAAATAATTAAAAAAATAATATTTTATTAAAAATCCTTTTACACTAAGTACAAAAAAAACTTTTAAAGCCATTTTACCCTCATTTTCATTAACAATGAGCATAAGGGGAAAATGTAAGAGAGAGAGAGAGGGAGAAAATTTCGATTTTGGATATCTTAAAACCATTTTTATCTGTCAACCTAGTGAGGAAATTTGTTCGTCTTAAGATAGGTCACATTATGTCTATCTAAATTTTCAAAAATATGCAATTTTTACTTAATTTTTCTTTTAATTCTTTATTTTCATCACCCCAAAATGTGAATAACTTCACAATGGTAAAACTTTCGCCGCTTAATTTTTTATGTTATAAAAATTAAGTTTATGACTATTTTGAATATTTTTTAAAAATTTTCTAAGAGGATTTTGACATTTGTGGGATTTTTATTGAATAAAAAAATATTTGAACTATGAAAAATAGTATTATAATATGATAAAAATCTTAAAAGATTATTTTACACAATCTCTGAAAATTTGATCATTTATTTAAAAATGTGTATTTTTACTTACTAGAGTTTTCTGTTGCCTACTAGAGTTTGGCCAGATATCTTGATTAACACTCCCGTGGAGAAGTGCAGGTTTCTGAGAGGAGTCTGGAACAATTTGAGATAGCCACTAATTTCATTTCACATTTTTGAATTCTCTAAACTTGAAGAGTGAGCTTGTCTAATAAAGAATTATTTAATGGTTATTCAGCAACGGTAAACTGCTTATAGGAAGAGGTTTACTAACGAGACTTCTAGTGACTTTTCCGGGAAAAAAACATATTTGCACAAAGATTTCAGAAGTGGACAGTTAGTATCAACAACAGTCTCTGATAGTGGCATCATAACAAGTTTTGGTTTTACTAGTGGGCACCTGTTTGCCAAAATTGTGGAAGACATTATTCTGGTCAGTGTTACAGAATGATTGGACAATGTTTTCGGTGCAAACAGACCAGACATATGGTGGTTGAGTATCCACAGACCGGATTTGATCAAAGTTCCGAGCCCAGATCTGAGAGCTTTATCAGACCAAGGGAGACCAAGAGCAATTCCCCATAGGTTTTCTATGGGACTATCTGGTAGAGCTAGTGGTTCTGGTTCGATGGCAAGAAAGCCATATGATAGTGGACAGAGAGAGCCTAGCAATTCTATTGCTCCAGCTCTAGTTCAACCACATGTGTATAGTTTAACTTTGCAAGAGGCTCATGTTGCTCCAGATGTTGTGACAGGTATGATTTACATTTCTAAACATCTATGTTGTGTTTTATTCGATTATAGATTCATTTATTTCCGAGCATTTCTTCGATTTAATGCACTTGCCTTCAGTTATACGATATGTTTCTCTTTATGTTACCTTATCGACTTGAGATGGTATGATAGACAATAGATTTTGTTTCTGCTAAATTGAGATTTCTAATAATAAGTGGAAATCCAATTTGATTTTATTACTTATTTTCTCATTTGATATTATTTTGGGTATGGACTAGTTGACTCGGTATGAAGTTCAGATTGATTGCTTGAAGAAATGAGTTACATTATTTATGTATAGTGAGAGTTATGTTTAGAGGGAGTTGTATGGTATTTCTAACATTAGTCCAAGATAGGAGTATAGATTTTGGTTCTCTTTCTGACGTCCCGATAATACGAGATTATCCATATGTATTTCCTAAAGAATTAGTCAATTTATCTTCGTACAGAGATATAGAGTTCTATATTTATATATTTTTGGGTAAGGCCCTAATATCTAAAGCTCCTTATAGGATGGCACTTAAGGAACTTCAGGAGTTGAAGGTTCAACTTCAGAAATTGATTGACAGGGAATTTGTTAGTCATAGTGTCGCCGTGGAGAGCACCTATTCTATATGTCAAATTCTCTAAATATGAGTTCTGATTGAAGAGTATTGTTTTATGGGGCATTTGATGAGTAGAGCTAGTATCTCTGTAGATCCCCATAAAGTTCAAGCAGTTACTGATTAGCTAAGGCCTACTACTGTATTTGAGGTACGCAATTTCTCGGGTATGATTGAATATTATCGAAATTTTGTAAAAGGTTTTCTCAAATTTTTGAACCTCTTTTAGTATTCAGTGACGTTTCACAGAGAGGTTTGGGATGTGTTATGATGCAACACGATAGAGTCATATCCTATGCTTCCAGATAGTTGAAGACATATGAAAGGAACTACCAACACACGATCAAGAGTTAACTGCTTTGGTTTTTGCTTTGAAGATTTGACAGCATTACTTGTACGGTATTAGGTGTGAGATTGTCAACGATCATCAGAGTTTGAAATATATATTCACTTAGAATGATCTAAATTTGAGGCAAAGGAGATAGCTTGAGTCGAATGTGGTGGAAAATGCTCTGAGCAAAAAATCTTCTAGAGTTCCATTTTTTCAGCTTACTTCAGATGAGTATTTGATACAAGATATGAAGAGATTACATATATAAGTGATTTCTTTCACTTATTGGGATTCAGGTATAATGGCTCAAATGATCATTCAGCCTTCATTGCAATAAAATATTAAGTGTCACAACCCGGTCCGGTTAGCTCGCAAGTGCGAGGCGGGAATGGAGATCGGACAGGAGGAAAATTATTAAAACCTTCATATTACTCTATTAACATGTCTCCAAACATTCTCATCATGATGAAAGAGCCACTAATGAATCTCCAAATAAAATTTTTCATTTCTTCCATTCAACACATCAACATAAGAATTTAACATAAAGTTTACAAAATGTGAAAGGTGTCGAAAAAATTATTTCCTTACATTTCATCTCTAATCCTTCTATTCAAAACATCAAAATAACAAAATAAAACCTGTCGTCCGTCGTCTCCCTACGACAGTATGTGAGGGGAGGTTTATCCGCCATTTATCCTTTACCAGATCCTCCTTAAATGTATGTTTTCATAAGGGTATACGTGTTTGCTATGATCATAAGTTTATTTGCATGTAATTAGAAGGCGTGTGTAGTACATGTAAAGAAAAAGCATGAGATTCATTCATGAGTTCTAAAATTTCATAAAAAGAACTTTTACATTTGCATCACGAGATCATAAGCTCATAAGGAAATATGCTAGTTAATATAATACCATAAAGATCATAAAAAGGAGAAATGTCATTTCTATGTATTTGCATGAAATAAGAATTTTTTTAAATTTACAAGAATATCCATTTCACCTACTTAAACTTGTGCACCACAATGCGATCCTTCAAAAGTCCTTACGCCCCTTTCCTCTAACACTATCAAAATCTACAAGTGACGAACATAAGGTGTAAACATAAGTTTCCTCCCTCTCAAACCTTTAAAAAGCCCTAGGTTATAAGCATGTAACTAGTTCATACTTCATACACAAAGTTTTGATTTTCTATAAGACCCCTCACTCAAACCATGTCAATTTCATTTTATTTTCACTAGAATTAGGATTTCATCCTAACTCTAGCTTTTGAAAAACCTAAATCAATTCTTTGCTCACCTCAAAGATACAACCATCCTTTTTTCCCTTAAACTCAAGTTATCATACAACAATTCATTGGGTTTTCTAATTAAAAATTTAGAAAACAATAATTCATTCTAAAGCTAAAATTCTTGCTTTACAATCTCCCTAAATTAAAAAGGAAACAACACACTCATAGGGTTTTTCATGATTTTTGGAAAACCCTAACTATTTGGGCATGCAAAAATATGTCCTAAAAAGAATCTACCTTCACAAAAAGGCTTCCTAACCTCAAAAAGAAACTTTCCTACAAAGGTATTTTGATATAAAATCAAAATCGAATAAAACCCTAAATTTCAAAATCCACATTTTCATGAAAACAACTCACATTAGAGTTTAAAAACATCATATTACCCTTCCCTAAACTTATCTCAAAGAAATATTGAGTTTTCTCAAAACTCTAACTCTCATTCTTTAGAGAAAACTCATGGAAAATAAGAGAAAACCCAAACAAAACACTTACCTTAGCCTTCTCTTAGATTTCCCTACAAGCTCTTCCACGAACAGCCGCCAGAAAACGCCTCCTGGATCGCCGAAGTCGCCTCCTACCCGACGCCCCTCCTTCCTCTCTCCGCTCGGTTCAGCCGAAATGAAGAAATGGGGACCGAAACATTCGGTCCCCTAATAAGAGTGGAAAAGCTCTAATAAATGCATAATTACCTATATGCCCTCACTTAAATCCTCCCCTATTCAAATGATACCAAGGGCAAAGTCGTCATTAAGAGTTTTCCAGAAATTTTAACTCCCAAAATACTTAAAATCCGATATGGGTTCTATGCATCATTTCATTCAGAATTTTGCGCTCTATTTTATAAAATTTATTGCATCGAATTCTGACGACTTTGAAAAATTCACTTAAAACTCATCGTGATGCATTAAAAAGCGTGCGAAGTCTAAAACGGCATTTTTGCCGGTTTTACATTAAGGAAGATCAGAAGTCAATGCAGAATATCCAAAGTTGGTTTATTAGATCATATATGGTAAGAATTTTAAAATACAAGTTTTTTATTCTGATATTATTTTCTGAAAGGATAGAATGTGGGTTCCTATTTTTGGAGATTGGAGATGGGAGATTATACATGAGACTCACTATTCATCCAAGAAGTACTAAGATGTATAGAGATCTGAAAGGTATGTTTTGATGGTTTGGATTAAAGAAGGATATGATAGATTTTATATCTAAATATGAAGTCATTTAAGTTAGTGAAGATAAAGCCTCAACGACCTGGAGTTTTTTGCCACCATTACCCAATTCAAAGTTGAAATGGAAAGACGTTGCTATGAATTTTCCCAAGTCAAGACAGGGATATATGTTATTTAGGTTATTGTTGATCGTTTAACAAAATAAGCTTGTTTTATTCCGATCCAATAGTCTGATTCTATAGACAGATTGGCACAGATCTATGTGTGTGAGATTACTATATTACATGGAATACTAAAGGTTATAGTACAACAAGGAAGATAGATTTTCCTCCAGACTGTGGAGGGATATTCAGCAAAGACTGGCACAAAACTACAAATTAATACAATTTTTCATCCACAAATAGATGGATAATCTGCAAGGACTATTCAGGTATTGGAGGACATTCTGAGACTGTGTTCTAAACTTTGGGAGTAGCTAGAAGGATCATATTTCATTGATAAAGTTTGCTTAAAATAACAATTTTCAATCAAGCATAGGTATGGCTCCTTATAAAGTTTTATATAGTAAAAAATACATAACCTCTCTTATCATAGATAGAGGTGTTGAGAGACATTGGATTGGACTAGCCTTGGTTGATGATGCTAGTGAAAAGATATGTTTGATCAGAGATAAATTGAAGGCAATACATGACAGGCAATGATAGTAATTTGATGCTAAGCATCGGGCTATAAAATTTTAGATAGGAGATTTTGTATATGTGAATATCCGACCGATGAAAGGCATTAGAAGATTTGGCAAGGAAGGAAAGTTGAGTCCAATGTATATTGGACCATTTGAAGTGGTTAAAAGGATTAGGAAAGCCGCCTACAGGTTATAGTTGTCAGATCATATGTCAGATATTCATTAATGTGTTAG
The DNA here is from genome assembly GCA_016618105.1 of Dendrobium huoshanense. Taxonomy (NCBI): domain Eukaryota; kingdom Viridiplantae; phylum Streptophyta; class Magnoliopsida; order Asparagales; family Orchidaceae; genus Dendrobium; species Dendrobium huoshanense. Next base: position 34,975,933 of record CM028351.1, on the reverse strand, counting down.
ACGTATCACTTTTAAGCAAACGGATTTCTAATATTGAAAATAGGATCTCTGCTGAAGACATCGAGGTACGTCCGAATCTGACTATAGGGAAAAAATCAGAGAGAATACTAGCCTATAATGTCAGAAAGCTAAGAAGTAAATAGATTCATATTGTTAGAATTCAGTGAAATAATATGACTAGAAGATATGCTACATGGGAGAAGGAATCAGATATGAGATAATTTTATCCAAGTTTATTCTGACTTTACTTTAATCTGGGTATGTCGAGGCTAACATTTGTTTTAAGTTGGGTAGATTGTAGTAACATTTAAATTTTAAAAGGGTATTTTAACCTATAATAGTAAAAAATTATTTCATGAGCCATTATAAGTTCAAATCACAAACTGTCTTCATAAGAATATATACAATATTGCGCTTTACTTTACTAGATCTTTTCATAATTTTTGAGCTTAGGTCAAATTCCTTAAAAAATTAATGCTTGTCGGTACAAGTGGAGGATTTGGAGACTGTTAGATATCTGTTTTGAAAAACGATTTCACGAGAGTGTTTTAGACATTATTATCTAATTTATGAATATTTTTGTATGATTTTTGGATTCCTAAATTTGAAGATATAAAAAATTTTAGATAAATTTTTCTGCTTAAAAATTTTAAATTATTAAAATAATAAAATTTTATTAAAAATTCTTTTCCACCAATGAAAAAAAAATTGAGTTATTTTATGCTCGTTCCCATTAACATAAAGCAATAGGGAAAATGTGAGAAGTAAAGAGAGGAGAGGCAAAAAAATTTGATTTTGGAGATCTTAGAGCCATTTTTGTCCATCAGCCCAACTGAGAAATTTAGTTTTCTTCAGATAGGTCACATTATGTTTATCTCAATTTCTCAAAAATACGTATTTTTTACCAAATTTTTTATTAAATTTTGGTTTTTGTTACCAAGAGACGAGAATATTGCACTGATAAAACTTTCATCGCGAAATTTTATATGCTATAGAGATTAAGATTATATACATTTTGAATATTATGTAAAAAAATTTACAACGGGAATTTTGAACTTCGTGAGTTTTTTATTGAATAAAAAATTGTTTGGACTCTTAAAAGTAGTTTAATAGTATGATAAAAGGCTTAAAATACTATTTTATTCAATCCCAAATAATTTGATTATTTATTGAAAATGTACATTTTTGCTTAGTAGGATTTTCTGCTTCCTGCCACTATAGAAAACTATATAATTCTGACACATGCTCGATTACACATTAACTACTACAATATGACGAAAAATGTACATATGTGATTAAATTATATCCACTGGGAGAGATAAGGGGCCAGAACCATTTGAGATTGTCTGTATCAAAGAATAGTGGTGTCTACAGGCATATTATGATGTCTATAAGCCATATTTTGATGCCTATGGGCATTTTGTGGTGTAATAAGCATAAAAAGGAGTCATAAGGAGCTAGAATCTTTTGAGATTCTATCTAGGTCCAAAAAATGTGATATAAATTGCTATATGATATGAATTTCATTTTATTTATCAGCTCAGTATTGTTATTTAAATAACTTAATAACTATTATGCTTTTATTACATTTCTCAATACAATGATTTATTAGACTGCTTTTAAATATTCAGTAAAATATTTAATAAAATAATTTACAATTTTAAAACAAATTGTGTGGCCTACTGAGCTGTTGTAGCTCACTATAATTTTACTTCTGATTTTCAAAATCTGAAAAAGGGAAGAGCTTGTTGATTAACAGTTCAACATCATATCTGAGTTTATAGATATTTCTCTTTTGATTTTTGTACAATCAATGCTAGTTTATTATTTAATTCTGTAGTTTCTACTTATATTCATGTACTGTATTTTATACATTTTAATGAAATGAAAAAAATCTTGTTAATGAGATTATTTTTAGTACTTAGATATTTTTAGTAGCTTTATAATTTGTTATTTAATTTAAAGTTTAATTTGGAAGGGAATCTGAACATTCTAAAAACTAGATTTTGAATTTTCCTGTCACAGCCCAACACGATAAAAATCATGTTGGGTTGTGATAGCATGGCCTAAATTTTTCTTTTGTCAGCTACTACTTCCAGTGATACTACGTGCCACAAATAATCCACTCTAAGCTAGGCAAATGAACAATTCTTCGTATTGGTAAACAAGTGGTGGTCCTACAGTATGGGTAACACCAATCCCAAGTGTTCTAAGTGCTTCTCATAAGCCCTAAAAGAAGACTGACACAAACCTCCGTAAATATGGCAAGAATACCCTGTTCACAATGACTGAAAAGTAGTTGGAGCATTAGCGAGGGCAAAAGGCATCACTAAAAACTCGTAGTGTTCCTCATGAGTCCAAAATGTCGTTTTGGGAACATCCTCGAGCCTCATCCGGATCTGATGGTACCCTAACTTTAGATCAATCTTCAAGGAAAGCACCGCTCTATAATACTCATCCAGCAACTCATCAATCCCTGGAATACGAAACTTGTTTGGCATAATCTCTTTGTTCAACACCCTGTAGTCCACGCAAAACCTTTAACTGCCATCTTTCTTTTCACTAATAACACTATACTGAAAAATGGACTAACACTGGGTCAAACAATCCTTGCCTCCAGCATGTTCCTGATCAATCTCTCAATCTCATCCATCTGCATTTGGGGATAACAGTATAGACGAACACTGATATGTGAGACTCCTTCCTTAATATAATATTATGCTTGCGTTCTCACGGAGGAGGTAACCTCTAAACTAGCTAGAATACCTCTTGATATTGTTGTAGGAGTAATTGAAGAATGGTTGATGCTTCTATCTTCTCTCCATCCTCTTTTCATTCAAACTCTGCAGGTCCACCAAAAATCTAAGTCCTTCACCCTAGATTGCTCTCATCATGATTTTGAGTGAAATCATAGCTTTGAACAGGCTAGGATCCCCTCTAATAACCACTCTCCTCCCCGCAACCTTGAACTCCATCATTAGAGCCTTCCAATCAATCATGGTATTCCCTAACTTGTGCAACCACCTCATTTCTACTATCACATGTAACTATAAAAAAACCTTATATTACCATAAAATTTTCCAGCGGATCTAAATACGCCGGTAAAAGCGATGATGTAACCGGCGGATATTCCGCAGGTAACTTAATCCACCGGCCACTTACTGATAGAAAATCATCTGGCACATTCGTTGTATTTTATAAAACTGGCAGCTTATTCCATCATATTAGCAAAACTTTCGACGGATGTTCCATCGGCTTACTTAAACCAAACAAACAATTTGCGGCGAATTTTTTGACAGAAAAATTGCTAGGGAAAATTCGTCGGAAACTCTGCTGGAAAAAGCCCTATTTTCCTCTTGTCATCATCTTCATTCTCATTTTTTCTTTCCTCTTTGTTTTAGTTCGCTCCACTTGCATCAATCGCCTCAGCCGAACACTACCTCCATCGACACCAGTCCATCGCCCGATGTTCGCCGCCTCAGAAGCTGATGTTCGCCGCCAAAGTTACCAAAAATTCGCCGTAAGTTTTTTCTTTTATCATGGATGTTCGCGGTAAAAATTTGAAAGGAATTGCACCATGGTGTATGCATTTTGTTGATGATATTCTTCTTGTTGATAAGTCTAGAGAGGGATTCGATGAGTATATTATTAGTAGAATTCAAATTGGATGGTCAAAGTGGAGGAATTCGTTGGAAAAATTCTATAAAAGAGAAGCAATGTGGGGAGACTTGCATTGTGTGATAGAAAATTCCCCTCATACTTGTTGACGAACATTTTCGTATCTACCCGACCCCAATCGAGCCTGACTAGGCTCGATCGTGCTCGATCGACCCAATCGATCATCGCCGAGGCGAAGTTGACCCAAATTAAGACTCAATTTAATTAAATTAAATCTAATTTAATTAAATTAAAATCGAATCAAATCAAATTGAACCCCGTCAAGCGTCGTCAAGCCCAATTCAATGCAATTCAATGCTGATTTGAGTTTAATTTCATGAAATTAACTCGATCAAACTCAAATCGACCCAAATCGATCCAAGTCGAGTTCGATTCAAACTCAATTTCAGCCCAAATCAGTCAATTTGGGCTAGATTGAGTCTCAAAACAAAAAATTGAGATCAAGGGCTGAAATTTCACCTCAAATCCCACCCAACTTTGTGTCAAATCCATCATAAAATCTACTCAATTATTTTTTTCTTCATTTTTTGCAAAATGAGAGAGCAGGATTGACATACTTGGGCGGCAAATTAGTCCCTGACTTGCGCCTCTAAGGGCACGAAAGGAGATGTGGGGGGGAGCATTCGGTTCCCCCGTCCATGCTTTGTCCGTCCCGAGCTAAAGAAGAGGGCACGGGAAAGGGGATTTCGCCCCCTGTGCGTGCGTCTCCATGCGCGGGAGGAGGAGAGGGGCGGAGCTTGTCCATCGCCAGCCGAACGGAAGAGAGGGAGAGCTGTTCGACTCTCCCCTGGGTGTTCTCGGTCAGTCGCAAGCCAGGCAGAGGAAGGGAAAGCGGAGGAGAGAGTTGCTGGGCTCTCTGTTTGGGATTGACCCGTCCATCCAGGTGAGAAGAAGAGGAGAAGAAGAACCTCTTGTGTGCTCCCTTGCTTTCTCTTCTTCTTCCTTGGACCAAAATAGAGAAATCATTCTCTGTTTTACTCCCTTCCTCCAAGTGGAAGAGCATAAACTCGCTCTTTTCCTCTTCTCAAGCAAAAGGGGAAGTGTTGGAGGATAGTAGAGACACTTAGAGGCTGTCTACTTGCTGTATAGACCTTTTCCACCCCTTCCTTCAACTCCGGTGACCTCCAAACAGCCAAGACAGCAGTCCAGAACTTCTTGGACAGCAGATTTGTCATCCAAAAAAGCTTGGATAGCAGCTACGCAGCCTCCAAGGGCTTTCAAACAGTGAAAGCTGCTGTTTGGAGCATCTTGGACAGCAAACGAGGCCTTGGGAGCGTCTTGGAGGCCTTCGGAGCATCTTGGACAGCGGCGGCAACATCCAGAAAGGCTTGGACAATGGTATTCTTCCTTGGGAACGTCTTGGACAGCACATAGAACTTCAATTGGAGCTTGGATAGTGGCTTGGACAGCAATTTGGAGCGCTAGGACAACCCGGGTGAGGTAAAACACTAAAACTTAGTGAAACCTAGCGTCCCCGAGGCCAAAGGTTGTGTGTTTGACGTCCCCAACCCGTAGGCCCCTTAGAAACTTCATTTGTTTGCTTCCCCAAAACCTATGTGTGCTGTCCTCTCCGCAAAACAGCGGAAATCCGGTGATTTCAGTTTGTTTGCTCTCTTGTGAGAGCCAAAGAGGCATGTCGTGTGCGTAGGGTGGTCGGATTTGTATATGATGACCCCTCAAATGCATTAAATAGCATCATGTTGCTTTCCAATGCCTTACCTATAACTAAACCATAGGATAGGTGATTACATTTGATTCAAAATTGAATGTCGAGGTGTAGAATTCTTCTCTAAATATGGCATAAGTTGTTTGACCCCTAGATTTGTATGTTATGACAAAATTAGCACATGCATGTAGAAGTTTTGCATTGCCATGCTACTTGTGATATTCCCCAAATTTGCTAGATGTTCAAATGTGTGTTTCAATTATTTTATGAAGTGGTGGGATCTTTCATGAACATTTATGGTTTATGTTTTAAATCCCATAACAAATTGATTAATTGAAATCATCTTTGAAGTGTCTCCGAATTTGGAGAGCCAAAATAGATAAATTTTCAAATCAAATGCACTCATTCCTAGGTTTTCCTTAGATCATAGCAAAGTGATCTTTAGGACCTATCCATGAGCATTCAAGTGTTGATTTACTTACATGCCTCTAGGTTTCCTTAGATAATGCCAAAAGTTGTCTTCAAAACCTCCTAGGAAATCAATCTTCCTTCTCCAAAATGAATCCAAAACATTCAATCAAATATAGGGAACTCTCTTTCCCATACGATTCTCCTTCATACATGATGTTTAGGGACTCCTCAAGGCACCAAAATGTTAGATTGTATGAATTTTGGCTCTACTTTAGGAGCTACCACCAACTATCATCTCCCTTCATGTGTGATGATTTGGAATCTTCCAAAATTCCATAATGTCGCTACATGGAAACCTTGGACCTTAGAACCAAATTCTAGGTTCATTCATCCCTTCACTCTAAATAAATTGAGTGAAGAAATTCATTTGAACACCAAATGTTCAAGGACATTCATGAATGTGTAACCTCTAAGGTGCACCTTCTCTCTTTTTTCTACCAAATAAAAAGTGTAGAAAATCTCCCCATTCACTTAGCATAAATTAAGTGAATGTATGTCATTTCCTTTGAACATCAAATGCTCAAAGAAACTCCTCTAACTTGCAACCTATAAGTTGCACATCATTCGCCCCCATTTCTACAACCCAAAAGTTGTAGGAAACCATCCCATTCTCCTAAGACTCAAAATTAGGAGAATGTACACTTTTCTTTGAACACCAAATGTTTAAGGAATGTTAATAAGCTTACAACCCCCAAGTTGTACACCATTTCTCTCATTTGCCTAACCCACATTTGGTAAATGATTACACATCATTGAACACATGGTTCAATGATTTACCCTCTCATATGCAACCTATAGGTTGTGTATCCCTTCATCTCTTTCTACAACTCAGAGGTTGTAGGAAGTTATTTTCTTTCTCTTAATCCAAATTATGATAATGTACATCCCCTTTGAATACCAAATGTTCAAAAAATGTTCATGGGGCTGTAACTTCCAAGTTGCACCCCTTCTCCTCCATCCCTCCAATCCAAATTGGAGGAATGAATTCCCCTCTTTGGACACCAAGCATTCAAAGAAACTCCTACAAAATTACAATCTCTAAGTTGCATTTTTACCACCACTTTTCCTACAAGCCTAAATTGTAGGAAATCTTTAAATTCCTTTCCATTTGCCTAGCTCCAAATTAGGCAAATGAATTTGTCTCTTTGAACATCAAATGTTCGAGGAATATTCATGGATTTGCAACCCATAAGTTGCATGTTCCATCCCTCACTCTTACAACCCAAAAGTTGTAGGAAATCCCACCATTCTCCTAAACCCGAACTAGAAGAATACATTCCTCTTTGAACAACAAATGTTCAAAGAACTTTCATTGATTTGTGATCTCTAAATTGCATCTCCTCTTTTCTTCTCTACAAACCAAATTGTAGAGAATTTTCCTCCTCTCCACAACCTAAAAGTTGTATGAACTTTCATTCTCCTAACCCAAATTTGGTGAATGAGTTCCTCTCTTTGGATATTCGAAAATCCAAGGGATCCTTGATGTGTAGGCCAAACCTACACTCATTCTCTTATGTTTGCTTAATCTAAATCTAGCAAACTAAATACCTATGATGTACCGACACTCCGTTTTAAGAGGCAGTGCAGTGTTGGACACGTGTCGAACACGGGCATGCGCCCAACATGGCAGGGACATGTGTCCGACACGTTTTGAGCGTGTCCAGTCTTTTTTTAAAAAAACGTAAGCCGGACACACGTGTCCGGCTATTTCATAATTTAAATTAAAAAAAAAAACACATAGATAAGCACCAGTTCATTCCCTAGTCCGCCCTAATCCCTCCATTTGCATTCATTCGAGTGAAGGCAGCGGAGTCTTCACGTGACTCGCGAGCAGCCGCACCAGCACATCGTCGAGATTCCTCCCGCACCGTAGCCTTCAATTTTCGGCCGCACCGTCGCCTTCAGTTTTCGGCCGTCCCGAGCAGGCAAGCACTCATTCCCTTTTCTTGTTCTTCCTTCTGTGTGCTGCCAAGCAAACCATCACCAGGAAAAATTTTCTGTAAGTTAGATTTAGATTTTTTTTTTTTTTTCCATTCGTCATTTCTCTCAATTTTTTCTCATTTATCATGTGGATTTGTGTTCACAAGAGCATGTTATTTTTTTCTTAAATTGCTTAGGTTGTTTTGGGTTTTAAAAAAAATACCTAAATCAAACCCTAGTTTATAGGTTGTGCGATTTTTCTTGTTTTTACCTAAATCAAACCCTAGGTCTTAGATTGTATGTTTTTTTTTTGCTTTTGGTTTTGGTTGACAAGAACAAAAGAATGGTAGAGAGATTGCAAGGTGAAACCCTATTCTTTGTATTTTTTTCATGCATGTAGAGTGCTGGAGATTAAGTGGGTCAATCTCTTTTCATCCTAGTTATTCTACACTATTTTTTAGCGCACAATTTTATAATATTTACCATCTAAACTTCATGACATTCTCCTATCACATAATACTTGTTTATTTTTTAGCCCTCTTTCTCTAAATAAACCTTCCTAATTCCCTCCCAATTTTGGTTTTATATGGTAAATAATTAAAAGTATAATTAATCTCCTTTGAGCTCCCCTCTCCTTGCTAGCCGCCCACACTAATGGGGCCCACAGAGTTCTTCTACCCGCCAGCTAGACCACCCACCCCCCCCCCCCCCCTCCCCTTACTGGGGTTGGGTTGATTGGCATCTCAGCCAATCCATCAGATTCATATCAACGTGTCCATTACCCCGATTTGTGCATCAAGATGCCAAGATATTCCTAACACCTATGATCGGTACAGTTATTGAAAATCATAGCTAGTTAACAACAAATAAGCTGCCCTCAACCATTAAGATAACTCTCCCAATGCCCAATTCTACCTAATGTTGGGTCAAATTATTGCAAATAATAATTGAAGATATTTTCAATAACGCTTATATTACCAATTAACCTACTTCAAATCAAACAAGATCCTCTAGAAACTACTCCTAAATCCTAATGATGTGCAAGGTTGTCAACAGATCAAGATTTTAAAAGGCAATATAGGAATCAAGGCATTTTATATTAGTGAGGCAAGGCGTACGCCTCGAGGAAGATCGATGCGTAAGCCTAAAAACTGAAAAAATAAAGTACTAAAAAATTATAAATAACTCATAAAATGATAAAATATTAAGTAAATTAAGAATATAATGATTTGTTTGAAGATAAATGTTATTGGAACACAAGATTCAAAAAAACTACTCACAAAAAAATCACTTTTTTCTCCATCAACCCAATTTTAGCCCTTCTAAATAATGTCTCCATACGATTCAATCATATAAATTTACGAAAAGATCTTGATATGAAGGCAACTCAATCATATATTTTAAAAAAAAATAAAAGTAATAGCAAATACAATTCACATGGAAAAGAATTATTTGTGGAAAAATTCATTCAAAAATATGTCGTAGCAATTAAAGATACCTGATAGCAAAAAATTGTGTATTCGAAAAGAAGAAAGCTATAAGAAATACAATTTATACCTCGGTGCTTAAGAAACTATGAAAAATATTATCTTACGTGACCAACTGATTTCTTCTGGCTTAAACTAAACTAGAAAAAGCAATAGAGTAAGATGAAGTTGTTAAACTTTAATAAATATAAATTAAGTTGATCTAACTTCAAAATAAATCATGTAAGAAATGTCCATCTTAAATTTCATTATTGCTTCTCACGAAGCTACTAAAGCCTATACGAGCTCGAAAGAGAAGATGGATTGTTACCTCGTCACAAAGAACTCGTCCGAACACGAAGCGAGGCCAAAGTAATCGACGTTGAAGCGGTCAAGGCCGAAGCAAGCGAGGCTGAAGCAATGCATATGAAGCCGAGAGAGTGTTTCCTTAGCTACGAGTTATAGAAGGGGGGCGAAGATTGGAACAAATGTTTCGAACCGACGAAGCTCTAAATCTAATAAGCGTTCTCTACTCTTCATAACTAAAATAAATAAATAAAATTGATCGAGGCAGTGCCTCAAACTGTCTCGAGGCGTAACGCCTCAATGAAGAAAATCGTAAGCCTCGGCCAAACAACTGAGGCTTAAGCCTCGAGGCGTCCAAGTTGCGCCTCAAATCGAGGCACACCTTGAGGTGCACACCTTAAACATCTTCTAATATTATGCAACATATCAAAACCAATAGAATTATAATCCATAGAAGTCTTGGTGCTAAAACAGTAAAATTTCAAGGTTCAATCTCTTCAATCAAGGAAATAACTTCATGGTGCTAAATCAACAAAATTGTCAAGGTTCAATCTCTTCGATCAAGGAGAAAACTTCAACGAGAAAAGAACTCTAAAGTTTGCAAAGCTTCAAAAGGCTAACCAAAAAACATAAAAAATAACCAATTTACTAGCTTAGGACCAATCGAGATAAAAAAGATTGAACTTTGAGTTTCTTATGGTCTTCCCCTCTAACAAGACAAGATGCCCACACAAAGTTGGCCCCCATCCAACATACTCGCCAGTAAAGTTGATATAATGTAGCTTTTTCTGATTTAGCAAGCAACATCAATTGAAACGAAACAAAAACTTCATAATTGTTTAAAAAGCCTATGATTACATCAAATAAATCAACCCAACTAAGTCTTATCTTTAATTTTGAGATTCTTCATTCTCATGATGGGTGCAATCACTAGAGAATCATAACGGGAGGCGTTGTCAACAATGCCCAATCGCTCGATTAAAAATTAAATAATTAACTCAAAGCACCATGCTCTTTGATAATGAGCAGGTTATTATCAATCAAAACAAAGTATATACTCATTACAATCAAGCCCCCAATCATTAAATGCATTCTCCAAACATCTTCACTCCAATGGTGGTTTCATTATTGCAAATCATAACTAGAGGGGTTTGCAATATCATAAAAAGTCCTTACCACAAAGACTCATATACTTCGAGTCTTATCATTTATGATGGGTGAAATTATTTCATGCAGTAACTAGAAGGGTTATCATCAAAGATTACAACGACAACAACATCAAGTCTTTATCCCACTACATGGGGCAAGTTGTATGAATCTTTTTTCTCCATTGTCCCATTAAGAATCAAATTCTTATTTAAATCTAATAAAAAAGTCAATCTAATATTTTCTAACCAAAACTTTTTAGGTCTACCTCTATCTTTCTAAACATAGCAAAAAGCATACACTAGGGTACATCCTCTAGCAAATGTCTAGTACAAAGATCCATAACTAAATTAAAAAAGATATTGGCTTAAAGCTTCCTTGATGTAATCTAACTGCAATAGAAAAATAGTTGGTCAAACCACCTTATGTTTGAACACAAGTAATAGCTACTGCATATATATCCTTAATGATATGAATATAAGCATTATTAACTCATTTCTTTTTTTTAGAACTCTCCAAAACATTTCTCTTGAAACTTCATCATAAGCTTTCTCTAAATTAATAAAGATCATATATAAATCCTTTTTATTCTCTATATTTCTTCATCAAACCTCTCAATAAAAATATATAGCTTCCACGACAGACCTACCCGGAATGAATCCAAATTGAATTTGAGAAATATTAGTATCACGTTGTAGCATATGCTCAATTATTCCCTCTCATAGTTTTCCTGTATGACACATTAACTTAATTCTTCTATATTTCACACATACTTGTGCATCACCTTTACTCTTAAAAATAAGAACCAAAACACACCATCACTTATCTGTCATCTTTTTAGTTTTCAAAATAATATTAAAAAGTTTAGTAAGCCAAGAATTTTAATCATCTCCTAAGAATTTCCCTCCATTAGAATATCATTTAGTCCAACTACTTTTCCACACTTCATTTTTTTTTTTAAATAATCTCTAAATTTCAATTTTACTTATATAACCATCAAAAAAAAATCTCTATTTTCAATTAGGATGCTAATATCACTAAAGTCAACCGTATTCTCACAATCTACATTAAAAAGATTATCGAATAAATGCAAGTGAATGATTTCTTTGTTTGATTTGAAGTAATGAATGTTGTGTAAAGTCAAAAAATGGTCGGCGGTGAGTGGAGGCTTCAGCCTACAGTGGCCAGCAGACAGTGGCAGGTGGCTACCAGCGGCTAAGCGGGGGGAGGGAGGGGGACAGCTACCAACGACGAGTGGCAACGGGCGGCGGCTGACAGTGAGCAATGGAGGCATTCAGCGGCGGTCGGCTGCAAGTGGTGGTCGGCTACAGGTGGCAACCTGCAGCAAGTGGAGACGGACAGCGATAGGCAGCAATCAAGCAAGCTTGCTTGTGATGTAAACCATTCTCACTCAAAATTGGACGAATTTAGTTTACTTAAAAAATGAATTAGAATGATTTACATTAAATTTACTTATTTTGGATTCCTTTTTCATCCAATCAAACACAAAATTGTCAAAACTTCTTATGAGCACCCTTATATCTTTTTCAATTTTTTGAGCTTTTACATCAAAATCAATTTTTATAACAAAGCTTCTTCTTTTTTGTCTTTTTTGTACATTTTGATTTTATCACTGTCCATTTTTACTATTATGAGTTTTACCTTTTAATACTCCAAATATATATTTTATAAGATTCTTAATATCATTAACTACTTTTACCATATGACATTACTTTTCTCAAACATAATCAAAATTTTGAGATAATGAATATTACTCTCAAAAATATTTTTGTTTGTATGTTTTAAATGCCATCATCTAATCCTATAATAACATTTTAATTTATTTTTCATATTTAGCCACCATTATAAAATTTAAAAGTAATAAATGATACGGGGTACATAAACATTCACGCGAAATAAATTTACAATCTCTATAATCTAAATGATACATTTTTCTTATTAAAAAATAATCAATCAGAGTTTTAATATATCTATCATGATATGCTTCTCTCTTTTACATATTAAGATTTATAAAATTATAAATTAGAGCAAAATCTGATATGATCATATCATCTTCATTAGTAGTTCCAAACTCATAGCCACCATGAATGATTTTAAAATCTTCTACTATTTTACCAACATGTCTATTTAAATCTCCTTGAATACAAAATGTTTCTTCAAAATGTATCTTTTGTATTAATTCTTCTAAGTATTCTAAATTTTAATTTGAAAACATATTCAAACCTACTTGAGAAGTATAAATACTTATAATATTAATAATTTTATCTTAAATAACAACCTTTAAAATTATAATTTTATCTTCAATTATATTAATTTTGACAGCATTATCCTTCAAACTCTTATTTATAATCACACATATAATATTTCTAATATGACGCTATCTAAATACCATAGTAAATTTTAAACATTCAATCTCCTTAGCTTTTTCTTTACCTAATTTAATTTACCGAATGCATATAATATTTATCTTCCTATAAATCATAATATCTATTAGTTTTTATAAATTTGTCTATAAAAGAACCCCATATTTCATGTTTTTATCCTAATTCTAGTTTCACGGAAGAGTTTCTTTGCCCATATCCATCCATCATGTGGGAACCTTTGCTTACTTAAAACTGCACCCAACACCAGTGTAGCGGTCCCCTTGTACACTTTTTGTTGTATCAAGACCATATAGCACGTCGCTTTCAGAAAATGCCCTAACATTAACACAATATATTAAAGGATTAATATCTTGAATATTCTACAAGTTTTAAGCTGGTTGTCGATTACCTAATGCAACCCTTCATTTTGCTCATCAAAGTCTTGGGACCTGGCAATAACTATGTTAAAGATCACCTAACAAATCAAAAAGAGAAATATATTTTAATCATTAACCACTATGATGGGTACGATTGGTTCATATCATAATCAAAGGGGTTTCTAGCAAAGACAATGTCATCAATATTACCAACTTCAAATCAAGCAAACTAGTCCAAAGCGTTTCCCCGATAATGTGTTTGATCATAAAAAATCATAATTGGAGAGGATCCGCTTCATAAAAATACTCATTTCAATTTTAAAAAAAAAAAACCTTCAAGAAACCCATTTTCCTAGTTCCAGACTCCATTCAAACCACCCCCCAGCGCGCGCCCGCGCACGAAAGAAAAAGAAAACAATGCAAAAAAATAAAGATATATGAAAGCCAAAAAGTCCAATAAATAACTGGCTAATTTATGCCCATAGCTATCAATTGCCAAGGGTGGCTGTAAAATAACTAAGGCTCAATAAGGATTTTTGGAATATCTTTTTCATTAATATGATTACACTAAAAAATATAATAATTGAGAAAACCATGGCAAAGTCCCTTCAAGTTGAGTGGTCATGCCTAACATGCGGTTATGAACCATGATAATCAAACAAAGGGTCAAAATATTACAAAATGGCTAAGTTTTTGAGTTTTCAATCATAAAGCACACTTAACAACACATGGAGCCCTTTGGACAAGGTCACCTTAAAATTAATCACCTTGATAAGTTTTCCCCCAGTTCTACAAGATTTCCTTAGCAATGCAACTCATGGCTATTGACAATGATTATGCAACCAAGTTAGGCTGACTATCTCTTTTAATTAAGTAGATTATGGTCTGTGACAAATTAGGATAACAAAATCATGAGATCTTGATTATCTGATCAAGTTTTCCATCATTCTCCAACTATCTATATGAGCAAGTAATGATGTATCTTGATCAAGTTTTCCATCATTCTCCAACTATCTATATGAGCAAGTAATGATGTATCTTTCTCTCCCCAATCCAAATTGATACCACCAAAGAAAACAATCATAGATCCTACAAACTATCATTAATCAAAAATTATCTCTTATAATTATGAGGGATAATTTATCATGTGTGCTTGCACATATAGGAAGACTTAACCAAGAATATGAAGTCCTCTATATGAGAAATCTCCAGGTAAAGCTTTAGCTACTATCTACTATCTAATATGTCTTTTAAAAAATTAACCCAAATAACGACTCTCTAGTATAATAGATCCAAGCTGGGATTTTTTCAGAGGCCATAATAGTTTAACCTAGATCATAGGAATAAAGGTTAGTAAGAATTGGGTGAAACAAAGATGACAACAACAACAACATCAAGTCTTTATCTCATTATGCAGGATTGGCTAAAAATTTACCATCAACTCAAAATGAAAGGAAAAAAGTTTACAATAAAGAATAAAACAAAGATGAAAAAGCAGAAACAAAAACCTGAGGCCAAAACCTGTTTTGGGAATTCTAGGCCAGCATCTCGAAATGCTTTTTGCACTTCTAACAAACCATTTCGAGTTTCAGGAGTGCCTCCACTCTGGATGCAATATCAATTTTAAAAACCAAATTTAATCATGTTTCAAATTTACCTAGATAGAATTTGAAGATGATGTGCAACAATTTTTACCTTCGATATTACAATTACAAGAGTGGATGCTAATTCGGTTCCAAGTTGAGCAATTTGATGATCAATCCCAGCTGGATCTGTATTATCAACAAACCGTATCTGGTGCAGTGACAAAAAGATGGAACATTGCAAAGATAGCACATTAGCATTTTTAAAATGCATCAAATAATATTACTGTGAATTATGCATGAAACTCAGCCTATTAGTTGATGATTTTTCAAAGCATCATGGAACAAAAAATTACAGGCATTAAACGTCTTTGAAAATATGGTAAAATTTGATAAACACGCAACTGCCATTCACTAACTGAACTCCCTTAAAAAATACTTTGAAGGAAACTGTGTTACGAAGAAGAATGATGTAGCCGCAAGAGAAAATGCAAGAAATTAAGTATTCAGTGCTATTACAAAAAACAAATATGAAAACAGATAAAAGCAAAAGAAATGAGCAATGTTATGGAGGCCGAAAAGAACGCCAAAATTTTCATCAAATTGAGCAGAAATGACCTTTCTACCCTCCCTCACCTTTATCTGAGGTGCTTATAGGAGAGGGAGCAAAAGTCTTTTTTCACCCCCATTCAGAGGATTTTTTGGTTTGCTTTTCAGTGTGCTTAGTATTTATCAACAGAATATATCTCTGGATGATATACATGGATGATTACAAATAACAAAGGTAATTAAGTATTATCTAAGAAAGATTAAAACAAAAAGTAGATTATATTAACATATATAGCATAAGTATCGATCATCCATAAATAGTAGAGCTAAAAAAATAGGAAATATGTTTAAACAATAACGAACTTGGATAAAGAAAAAAGGTTTCACCTTCAGATGAGGATTATCAGGGGCTAATGCTTCAGCAACAAATTGAGGACCAAGAGCTGACCCTCCGATACCCACAGAGAGAACTTGAGTAAAACGCCCATGGGGAGATGATGGGGGCTTAATCTGTTTTTAGAGAAAAAGGTCATTGGAACAAAATCTACTGCTCCATAAAAACAGTTTTAAGTTCCAACAAATTACAGATATAAACTTTGCAGCAATGCAATCTTACAACTTCAAATAACAATATCATATAATTAGGTGGAAGAGTATGCATGTGCAATGAATTAACTCCAAAGCATCACTCAAAAGAAACGATGGAGAAGGATAATCATAAAGTTAATCCAAAGTAATATGGATAAAATTAAATGATGATGAATTAAAAAAGCATGCACGAGGCTCCGGTCATGCAATGGGAGGAGTTAATGATGGTAGTTTTACCCACATATATATATATATATATATATATATATATATATATATATATATATATATATATAGGCTATTTCTATGATTTGAACACAACGTCCAGTACAACTGAGGCAATCTAATTATTGTTTTAGGCCCGCCCACATAAATACCAAATGATTAGCCAGCAAATACTGTAGTGTTTTTGGTTACTTTTTTATGGAAAATAGTAATGCAAACCCAAAGTCATCAAAGATCATCTGACCACCTAAGTCACTATCATAGTCAGTCAAATCTTTTACTTTGGCAACCATAATAATGAATTGAGTGACAGAGTAAACAGCACAAGACATGCATTCAAATAGTGTAAGTGTGCGAGAACAACATTATCATGTTGAAGTGAATAAAACATTTGATGCTTGAACCAGTTTCTTTAGTCGCACTACATTATGGTAATGTATATAATATCTGTCAAGTAAACCCTACAAGAATAAGTTAATGAAATTGCTTGAAACCTACAAGAACAAGTTCATGAAATTGCTCCAGAAAGAAAGACTTAAAACAAGAATCAAAAAATAAAATATTATTCATCTATAAACCTAAATCTCAAATAGAATATAAATCAATCCCTGGTTATGAAGTGAATGGCTCATATCGACAAAAACGGTTAAAACAATTAGACATTTATGATGTAATTCCTATAAATTATTTAAGACCATTCCTATGGTGAATAATCATATTGATATTAATTTTATATTTTACTTTTGGTTTCTTGATTTATAAATTCTTCATAAACATAAAGAAAAATATATTATGTCAACAATTCAAATATTTTATTAATAGTCACAACCTTAAACAAAATGTGAAAATAAATTTAAATCTATCCGGTTGAATCCATCATGACTAATCTTTAAATCATTTAGAGTACATTAACATTAAAGAGATTTCTCATACATCCAATAGGCATGCAATATTGTGTGGTTTATCATTTATCAACAAAAAATTTATGAAAGAGTTAATATAAAATATATTTTTTAATCATTTTTCCCTTAATGAATTAGTTAAAATGTACTCGCTAAGAAATATAGGTATTTTTAGTTTTTTTCTTACATGCATCTCATTAGGGGTGTCATAACAAGTTGATGGGCTATCCAACTCAAAATTGGCCCGACCCAAATCCAATCCACCCAAACCCGACTCGTTGAATAGATGAGTCAAAAATATCAACCCAAATACAATCTACTAGCAACCCAAATGACCCGAATCTAACGCATTAACCAATTTTGATTAAAATAATTTTTTTATTACTTATTAACTATTAAATGTGTGTTGATTAATATTTTTAAGAATAAATTAGGTGACGCAGAAGATTGTGTGAATTATAGAGAAATTAAGTTAATGTGTCATATTTTAAAACTATGGGAGAGAATTATGGAGCATATGTTACGACATGACACTAACATTTTTCAAAATCAATTTGGATTCACGCTGGGTAGGTCTACTATGGAAGTTATACATTTATTGAAAGGTTTGATGGAGAAGTATAGAGAGAATAAAGAGGATCTACATAGGATATTTATTGATCTAGAGAAAGCATATGATAAAGTTTCAATAGAACTGCTATGGAGAGTTCTAGAAAAAAAGGTTTAATAATGCTTATATTCAAGTCATTAAGAATACGTATATAGGAGCTGCTACTTGTATTCAAAATAAGGTGGTTTGACCAAATATTTTCCTATTTTAGTTGGATTACATCAAGGATTATCCTTAACCCATATCATTTTTCTTTAGTCATGGATGTTCTCACTAGACATTTGCAAGAGGTTGTACCCTTGTATGCTTTTTGCTGATGATTTTCTTCTTGTTGATAAGACTAGATAGAGAGTTGAAGTTAAACTTGTATTATGGAGGTCAACCTTAGAGTCTAAACGTTTTCATTTGAGTAGATCTACAATCGAATATATGGAGTATAATTATAATAGCAATAGATCAAGTGGGAGGATTGTGACTTTGGACGATCAAGTCATTAATAAGAGTATATGTTTTAGATATCTTGGGTATATGGTTCATTGTGATTTTGAAATAGATGGGTATATTATTAGTAGAATTCGAGTTGGATGGTTGAAGTGAAGGAATGCATCGAGCTTTTTGTGTGATAGAAAAGTCCCCCTCAAACTTAAGGAAAAATTCTATAAGATGGTAGTGAGACCTATAATGCTTTATGGTGTAGAATGTTGGTCATTAAAAGAGAAGCATAATATTAAGTGTTACAGCGATGAGGATGCTCAGGTGAATGAGTTACTTTACTCTTAGAGAAAGGATATGAAATGAGCATATACATGAAAAGGTTGGAGTAGCTCAATTGGAGAATAAGATTAGAGAGAGTCATCTTAGAAGGTTTGGTCACATAAAATGACGGCTTCTAATGGCCGAGTTAAGAGAGTAAATGTCTTAGATTTGGCTTATGTTAAGAAAGGTAGAAGTAGACCAAAAAATACTAAGATAGAAAATATTAGAAATGACCTTTCTTTATTAGATTTAAATGAAAGTTTGACTTTTAAACAAGACACAATGGAGAAAAAGGATTCATGTAGCCAACCCCACATATTAAGATAAAGGCTTGATGTAGTTGTTGTTTGTTGTTGTTGTAGTATTAACTATTAAATGTACATATTTGATCAAGAATAAGAAAAGTATACCTAAAAGTAAAAATATTAAGGAAAAATATATGAAACGGGTTATTTTTTGGTCAAAAATGGGTTCGCGGGCCCAAACTTGACCTATTTAATAAGGGGGTTGGAAAAACCTAACCCGAACCCGACCAGTTGATTAAATAGGTCAACCCCAACATGACCCATTTTTTAAACGAGCCAACCCAAACTCAAAATTTTCAGGTCGGGTTGGCTAGTCAGGTTATTTTTTGACACCCCTACTTCTCATCCTATCGTAACATCCATTAATCATATGCATGATTTTCATGGCAATATTCACTAAAAACTTGCTCTTGATTATGAAAACTATAATTCTAATAAAGATGTAAACAAAAGATGTGTGAAAATTAAACTAAATGTTCAGGTAATGATTTATTTGAACTCTAAAAGGGTTTCTGCAAAAATCTTGCAGAAACTTACTGCTTAAAAAAAACCATATAATGTTATACAAAAAGTTAGGATGAATGTTTACAATCTAAAATCCCAAAAAAAAAATCTTAATCCAAAGTTTAATATATATGAATATCTCATTTAACTTTATGTAATGAGCCATTAACAATTCCTTAGCAACTTCTACATATACACCTCATTTAAGATTCATATCCAATACATTATTTAAAAAAAAATTCAAAGAGTCATGCTAATCATTTTCATGAAGCTGCATTGTGTAATGTAGAGACATGCATATATATATATATATATATATATATATATATATATATATATATATATATATATATATATATATATATATTGCTAATTTCGAACATTGAAATGAAAAGTTTGGTTCTCAACAAAATTAAACTTGACCGCCAGAAACATTGAAGGCAAGCACATTCTTCTCTAGGAAGGAAAGCGACTACAAATTGCCATGATAGTTTCTCGAACAACTTGCAAAATTTTATGCTAGTCAAAGCCAAATTAGCATTTTAACAAAATCACACAAATTCGAGTTCACAACAGAACATCCACTTATCATGTACTATGGTTTTAAGATGTACATGGCAGGGATTTCAACAAAGGGAAAGCATAAAAATTAATCGTATAAGCAGGTGTCAAGTTTGAACTCTATTGCAGGCCAAGTGCCCCTAATCCGACCTTCGCCTGCCTCTTTAAACAAATTTCAACAACCACCTTTATTCTCTTTTTAATTGTAAGATGACTGAAAAAGTAAGTGCATAAGAAATTGAGATCCGAACTTTCCTGCTTTCACTTAATTAGCTCTTAGGGTCGGTTTGGTAGCATGTTTTAAGTAGGATTTACTTAAGACTTATGCTAAATCCTGCCAAATGGAAGAAATGAGCGTCATAAATCTGCACCCATCATAAATCCGGAATTATCATTTTTTTGTCGTAGATACCGGATTTACTACATCCCGTAGCTCAGCGGATTAAACGTGATTTATGGATTTGCAAATAGTTCTCATACAACATCCTTGTCATGGAGTTCTTGAAATCCTTTTATCTAATGATAGGATTTGTACCTTAGCACCGAACACCATTCTTGACATCCACTTTCTCTTTGTCGTCTGTCTGTCTGACACTAGTGAAGAAGGTATTGTTGCAAGCCTTTTTTCTTTGTGTGAATTTCCTTTCACTGAAGAAGCTCTTACTTGAACAATTCATCTATGGGAACTTTGTAATGGCATTTTGAATAAGGAACAATGGTCGAACCTCATGAAAGTGATGAATAGACATCTATATACCAAATACATCGAAACAATCGTAATGATAAGGTTCAAAAATATTAAAGCAGAGTTTAGAACACTATATCAAATAACAAGATGAAGCGGTTGGGGATTGGATGAAAAACTTCATATCCAGTCGCAACAGATGAGCTGTGGGAGGAGATCAGTCAAGTACTTCTTCATCTTATTAAAAATCTATAAGAATAATAGGATGAACATGTAATTGAGTATTTTGAATGATATGAGAACCTGAAGTTGGTTCATTTTTACAAAAAAGCACGAAATATTTGGGAAGATCTGTGCTAAAAATATTGCACTAGAAACTAGCATGACCTGCGATGAACTTAAAAGAGAAGAAGTTTCAAACACGACAGATGATTTCATGTTAGGCCATAGTGTTAGCTTTGAGGATGAATGCAATGTTAATAGAAGTCTACCAAATCCCGAGTTCGATGTAGAACCAGAGAACCAACCAGATTCAAGTCCCATTGTAGGCTCTAAAAGGTAGAGTGAAGAACCCATATATACCGTGGGACACACAAAGAAGAAAGGAGTCAGAGATACATTAAACAAGCTATTAGTTGAGGCAAATAAGAATACGGTAATGTTTAAGGAAAATAGCTAAACAAAGTGGTTTGTACATTTTTTACAAAATGTTTGGTTAAATTAGGCAACATCGATAATATGACTACTCAAGCAATCTTTGTAATCCAAGATGCACTCAAAGAGAACAAGAACAACAAAGCAATCTTTATGACATGAGATGGTGAACTTCTTAAAAATTAGATTGAGCATTTCGTAAGCTGTCACACGTTTGTATGCATCCCCAGCATGGTTGTAATAATCGAATTTGTTGTGCTTATTTGATAGTTTGTTCTAATTCGTCATTTATTAGCAATATACCATGTATGTCATGTTGCTTCATTAATTGTATTTCATTTTTAATTCGTATTGGAATCATCTTTTTTAAGGGAGTTTTGAGATGATTCATGGAGTTTGAATCAATTTTAGTGTGTGAATACATTCCAACTAAATGATGGATATCACAAACAATATTGTTTTTTATAAATTTATCTCTAATTTCAAACAACAAAATATGCCTTTAATGATCTCATACAAGGTGGTTTTTTTGGTAATCTAAAGGACATCAGATGAAAATAAACTGAATTCAATTAGATCCTTGATTAAATAAGCATATTTAGCCATTTATTTAAGATAATAGTACAATCAGATTCTTATTATTTCATCTACTGCAAAATCTAATTCTTTTTCTTCTAATGGTCAGAGTACGAATGGGATATAATTATTGGCACAGTTAGGCCACCAACTAAGCTCGTTCAGGAAATTATTTTACCAAAAAAAATAGTGTCAATTAAATTATTTAGGAAAGTGTTCATTATACACTGAATCCTCCTTTACCGTTTGTATTCCCGACAAATAAGTTGCATAAACCAATGACCACAAGCAATGGTCTTACTCCATTACTGTGCTGAGTGATTTTTGCCATGCTTGCATTCACAAAAGCCCTACAAGTCATGCTTTCTGGCCTACCTGTAAGAGAGTGGGAGAAAAAATCACCAGCTACCACTACCACATTCTACCAAATAAATCGTAATGAGCAGCCTTATTTTTCAATTAGTTTTTTATGCTTTTTCAATATTTGTTAGTTGTTATGTTTCATAAGTTGATATATTTCATGGCATTACCTGCTATTCATTAACTTCATTTATTTAGGTTTATATCATAAAGCTAAGATGTGGAATTCTTCCTGATACACTTTGTGGTGTGGTTGAGTTGTAATTACAAATAAATGAGATCATTGGTGAATCAACTCCACACGTCTTAGACGAGAGTAGCTTCTCTGAGGACGAACTGTAGATAAGAAGGATTATGTTTGATAGGGCTTATAAAGGTCATCAATACATGGAGGATGTGCTGGCTAGTCGCCTAGTCATATGGAATGAGCTTATCAGCTGTTAAGGCTTTTGCATCTGAACGGCCTACTAATGAATTGCAGCATACCAAATGATATATTATCGCAGCAGAACAACTAGTTATATTTCTATGGCGGGTTGCCTAAGCTTATAGCTACAGACAGTTATGTGAATTATTCCAGCATTCACTAAAAATTATGACCAGGTACTTTAATCATGTACTATGTTCTATTATGTTATTGTCAAATGAGTTTATTAATTTATCATTGCCAAATGCAGAGTATCATCTTTTTTATATGAGCAAATACACAATTTTATTGTTACTTCAAAAATGATGTGGGTGCAATTAATGGTACGCACATTCCTGCAGTCTATAATAATCTACAAAAGTAAGCATGGTGAGTGTTTTATTGTCCACTACTACTTAATGTGTTCATCTACAAAATTTCTACCAAGGTTTAAAATTGCGTAATTAAGCCTCGAGGCGGTTTTCGTCCGTGAGGCGAGGCGTAAGCCTCGAGGCGGTCTAAGGCGTAAGCCTCACGAACACAGAATTGCGTAAATGAGAAATTAAGGGTTTTAGCAAGTAAATAATAGCAATATTCTATCTTACAATAAAAACATCTAAATTATATATGAAAATAGTGGAAAGTAAGAAAATAGATGCAATAAAATCATGTCCCAATGACTTATTCGCCTTTTCTTTGCCTCTAACCATGTTTCCTAAAGCAAAATTACAAAAACACACAAAAAAATCAAAAAATCAAAAACCCTGGAATTTCTTTCACTTGAAAAATCTAACCCTAAACTACAAAAAAAATACCTAAAATCGATTGTGGAGTACTCCTAGAGGGTGGCCGGACCTTCAACTTCACCAGAGAGAGGCGGCGCCAGCGGGAGAGGCGGCGGGAAGGGAAGCCGACGGGTGCAGGAAGCTCTCTGTTTCGCGAACACAGCCTACGGGAAGGAAAGTTTCAGGATAACTGGGAGCCGTGTGGGATTAAGGAAGAAAAAGTCTTCATTTTAAGTGGGTGGGGCCGTTTCTAAGAGGCGTACGCCTCTGCCAAAATTGCGCAATTGCGCCTCTGAGGCGTGCCTCAGTCCAAGTGAGGCGTACACCTCAACCAGGAGAGGAATTGCGTAAGCCTCGAGGCGGTTTTGGGTCAAATTGCGCAGAGGCGCGCCTCTTATTGCGCAATTTTAAACAAAGATTTCTACTATGTATTCTTTATTGATTTTATAATTTATATTATATGAACTTAAGTTTGATTTATTCTATTGTCTACATTTATGTTGAATTTATAATTTGGTTAGTGATGAAGTTCAAAGATTTCACTTTTTTCATTTCTTACATATGCATTATAACACTGTCGTTGCCAGATCCCAAGCCCTTGATGAGAAAAGTAAAATGTTGCATTAGATAGTCGACAATCAACATAAAACTTTTTGAATAAATATGACATAATTTTTTTAATACATTGTGTTAATAATAGGGCATTATTTGGAAACGACGCGCTATAAAGCCTGAATACAGCAAAAAGTGTGCAAGGGCCACTATATTGGAGTCCAGGGATTGGTAATATATATATATATATATATATATATATATATATATATATATATATATATATATATATATATATATATATATATATATATATATATATGAATATTGTTAGTAGAGTTCAAGTTAGATTGTTGAAGTGGAGGAATTCATCAGGCTTGTTGTGTAGCAGAAAAGTGCCCCTCAAACTTAAGGGAAAATTTTATGAGATGGTGGTGAGACGTACAATGCTTTATGGCTCAAAATATTGGTCATTAAAAGAGAAGCATAAAATTATGATAAGTGTTGCAGAGATGAGGATGGTCATTGGATGAGTGGCTTCACTCTTATAGACAGAATGTGAAACGAGTATATACGCGAAAAAGTTAGAGTAGCTCCAGTGGTAGATAAGATTAGAGAGAGTCATCATAGATGGTTTGGTCACATAAAATGTAATCCTTCCAATAACATTGTTAGGAGGGTAGATGTATTAGATTTAGCCTATGTTAAGAAAGGTAGAGTTAAAAAATATTAGAAATGACCTTTCTTTATTAGTTTTAAATGAGAATTTGACTCTTAGCACGATACAATGAAAAAAAAAAGA
Source organism: Dendrobium huoshanense (assembly GCA_016618105.1). Lineage (NCBI taxonomy): Eukaryota > Viridiplantae > Streptophyta > Magnoliopsida > Asparagales > Orchidaceae > Dendrobium > Dendrobium huoshanense. Next base: position 34,951,116 of record CM028351.1, on the reverse strand, counting down.
TCATGTGGCCGACCCCATATAGCGGAATAAAGGCCTGATGTTGTTGTTGTTGTACTGCATATGCATTATGAATATATTCACATTCAAATTCTTAATCATCATAAATTCTAAAATATGTACCCAAAGAGTTTGTTAGGATTTAATAGGATTTAACAAATGTCATGTCAAACAATTTTGGGATTTAATATCCTCATGATTTAGTATATTCGGATTTACAGAATTTACTAAATCTACTCATGTGAAATCCTGCTTGTTGCCAAACAGCCCCTTACGCTTTAACCACAAAATCATAAGCAGAGCTCTTCATTTACAAATTCCAGCAAGAACACGATGTTCAAGATAAAAATTACTATGAAAAGGTAAAAGTCCGTGGAAGTTCGCCAAAAATCCTCCACTTTTCCATGAAAATCCCTTCAAACATTCCCAAGGACAAAATATTTAAGCGAAAGTGCATCCACACCTGAGCACTGATAACCTTGTCTGCAAACTCGCATACAGCGTTTAGCGTCTTCTCAATCTGCGACCTCAAGAACGAGTTGGGAGCCAGACCCACATTTCTCAACCAGTAGTGTCCCACCATCCTACCCTCATCTGGATTAGCAATGGCACCCTTCTCAAGCTCCTGCATTGCCACGAATGCACTCTGCATCCTAGGCTCCATTCTCTCTAAGAACTCACTGGTGAAGCCAATCCGGCTCACATCGAGATAAAGCCCAAGCTCCTTATGCTGGTAAAGCCAATCCACATACCGATGCCAAAGACTAACCTGGTCCTTCTCTACGGCAGTGGTCTTCGACGCTGGGGAATTGGAGACTGGAGAGAAACCTGAAGGGATATCCCTGGCGACGGATTGCGCCAGCCGGACGGACCGGCCGGCCGGCGCGATCGGTACGAAGAGGGCGTCTCGGCGGGAGAGAAGGATAGTGATAGGGGATCTACCGATTTTAACGGCAGAAGAGGGGGAGTACATACCAGATATTGACGCCATGAGAGGTTAACGGAGCAAATAAGAAGAGATCGCAAACCGGCAGGGAGGCGAGAGAAGCCTCAAAATGGAGAGAGGCGATGGATTTTGGTGGCGCTCTAGAAAAAAAAGGGGAAATTTGGCAGGGAGCCCGTATGATCGGAGAAATTATTCGGTCGGAATCCGGAGGTTCAAACATCAATAAAATAAAGATAAAAGGATATTTTCATCTATATCATTATATAACATTTATATTATACATTTAACATTTTAAATTTAAATATTTTATTTATATCACTCAAATACAAACATAAAATCAAAAATATCACTTCATAGGCACAAAACCTCACTTCGTCTGTTTCGTCCTGCCTGAGCACTATTTTCATGTGAAAGCTGCGTCAATTCCTAACCACAAAAACTGCTTCCGTGCTCCTGCGGCTCCTCTCGCGCAACTAAAACTGGACGTGCTCTTCTCAACGAACTCCTTCCTTTGCTTGCTATTTTCTCCACTGGTTAGCATATCTTCAACGAAAACAATGATGAAATCCCGATAAAATCCGCTCCTATTATGAGCTATGTCATTCAAACTTTGTATGTTTGCTCACCTTTGTCAATACTGAACTCCTATTGCGAGCTGTGTCATCTCAGCCTTGTCTTTTTTTTTTTTGATTAAAGCTGCAACTTCTCTTGTAGATCGCTCAACCTTTTTTAGTGTATACTGAATATTTTAGAACAAGTGACGTTTGAAGGAGTTTTGGTTAATAGCTTCATGTATATTGCTAGTCACAATGCCTTTACTGTTTCCCGAAATTTTCAGAAAATTTGTATAATGCTAGTCACAATGATATTCATTTTTATTGCAAATTTGTTGACAAATTGCATGTACTTTAAAAGGAGTTCAACAAATTCTTCTACTACTAAAGACAGGCGCCCACGTTCTCAAGTGTACTGCCACTATCACCTGAAGTGTACATTGTATACTTGCCACCGTGGAACTAATTCTGGAAGGAAATTTTATAAGGTGCATGAATAATCAAGCGGAAGATGATTGCATGTACTTAAATGGACAAATGGCGTATAAGAGATGTCATATGGTACACCTAATGAATTTGAATGCTTTGAAGCAAAGATGTCTAAGAAGCTTGACTTAATCATCTTGTTGATGAAAGTCTTTATTGGTGTTGTTCTTGTTGACTCAGCCATCCTTTTTTTTTTTAATGTGTTGTGGCAAACTATTTTTAATGTTGGAATAGTTTTGTGAAAATTAGTATGGTTGCAGTTTGCTTATAATATGTGTTGATCAAGTCTATTATTGTTAGCATAAATGTTGTAGTATTTTTGCCCAATGAAAGATCTGGATGCATATAGTGTTGGAGAGTTGTAGTTGTTGATCAAGTCTTTTGTAGATGTCTGGTTGTTGTTTGCTTGTAGTATGAATGTTGTAGTTAGTTTATTAATACAAGTTAGCGAATGTTTTAATGTCTCTAATTGAATGTCATTATGATATGGATGCTTCTTGTCTTAATTCTGTTTCAGCTAGCTTAGTGGGCTGATTCCATGTAGTGTTGAAGTAAGAGTTTTTTTTTTTTTTTTCCTTTTTGCATTGAAAGCTTGTGAAGCTACATTTTATCAATCTGCTGTTTAACAGAGAAGTAATTATCTCAGCCATCCACTGTTATGCTTCAATATAGTTACAGTTCATCAATCCGCAAGATTTAATAGCTAACATAATGAATAGCTAACATATTTAATAGCTAACATATCTCAGCCATCCACTGTTATGTAACTTCATCATGACAAAAGTATTACTTCAATTATATTAAAAAGCTATAGGTATTAAAGTTTAAACAACAAGCATATGTGCAGATGCAGATATTACAAAAAAGTATACCAAAACATCTAAACAACTACAGGTTTTAATTACATCAACTTGAGAATAATCTACATCTTATATACTATCCATATATGAATACTCAAAATCATGCACCTGAAGGTTATCTGCAATTCGTCTACTTGGAAACTTAGTTTGTCTTAGTTGTCCAATATTTGTAGGCGTTGGCTCCTCATTATCCTTATGTTGCAAAGAGTTCTTGCAAGTACTATGGTGATGCTCCCATATACCACCTTCTTTTCCTATGTGATTTCTTATCTTGCTCCAAGAAATTTAACAATCTTCTTTTCCTAGGTCTACCTCTATGTCTACATGTATTTGGTACACTAATTCGATCACCGTTCTCCTCCACTCGCCATTGCTCCTTTCTTTGTAATGTAGCAATTGCTCCATCATATGCAAGTTTATATATAAACAACATGTAATATTTGATATAGTGGTTGTACCAATCTGGAATTGGTTCATAGAGCAAATGAGCAAAAGTTACCTGGACACGTAGTAGTATTCATTAACAAACGTATGCCACATAGGGTGCTCTTTCATATCAATGATAAACCAAAGTCTTTTTCTAGACCACTATTTATTTCTTTTGGTGGAATATATGGGCACCTCTTGACCATCTCTTGAATCCCATTGGCAACCCATGGTGATGTGGTTGGGCAATTCCCAACATGATTTATCCCAGGGCATATGTGTGCTCTATTTAATCTCCTAACTTGAAAAGATTAAGTGTCTTCATATAAAGAAACCCAAATTCTCCACTGACAACCTTGAAATGAAAACGTTGCAATGACACATTTTTTATCATTGACTTTTATTCGCACCCCAAAGTTCTCCTTAATGGCCACTGATCAGAGAGAATTCTTGAAACTTTTTGCATCATTAAAAAAAGTGTCAAGACTTATATCTACAACACTTGTTGTTTGAACACTTGAACATTATGCCATATATTCAGCACTCACAACCTCCACGAGGTTAGTATTTAATCGCTCTTCGTCAATTTTTTGTACTAAGATAACAATCTCAACACAAAAATATTCAGTTGAAAGTTTACCCATCTCAATCATGTCAACATCATAATTGATCATTATGTATTCCTTCGGCGATATTTTGTGTATGTGAAAATGCTTATTATAATGATATGCTTTCATCCATGGGCATATTCTAGCAATTTTTATTTTGAGCATGAAAAGATTGATATGTCCTTTCTCTCAAGTTTGATAGTCCTTTATTTGACACCATTATATCTCTTTCTAAACCGGTCATTGGTGTCAACCCAAAAGCCTCCATATTTGAATGTAACAAAAATATTCTCTTCCTTATCTCCATATAAATCATTTCCTTCTTCATTATCATATTCCATTCTTTAATTTTGAAATGAAATAATACGACTGATCCAACATTACATTCTTAGAGAAAAATCAGATATGAATTTTAAAATATAAATGCCCAATACAAAATCTTCTAGTATAAGTATAGATAAATATAGTTATTTTACCAACGGCTAACCGGCGGTCACTTCACCGACGGCATGCCGGTGGTTATAGCGGTCGTCATGCGTTCGATCAACCGCCGGCTAGCGTCGGTTTATCGCCGGTAAAATTTTCGGCGGTTACCCGGCGGTCTTTCACCGAATAATCGCCTGTGGCCGTTGGTAACTGCCGGTATATTACCGGCGGTGTCAATCAGCCGTCCGGTAATATTGAGAGCCGGCGGTTTATCCGGCGGTTACATGACCATCGCTATTATCGGTGGATTAACGTTATAAAACCCTTGGTTAGGCCGCCATGAATAGCCAACGGCCAAACTGCCAGCCAAACCACTATTCTTACCGGCGGTCCTATAACCGCCGGTCATGACCGCCGGTAATCGATGTTTTTCCTATAGTGCTCTAATTTAATTACTTGTGTTTCCTTTATTATGGATCTCATCTTATTTTGCAGGATATTCTTAGTGCAGGTATTTGTGGTTAGGCCATTTTGGATGGGGAGCTGGAGCGTAATGCAGATCCTTGTTACTTTCCTATTTGTTGGTTTATTTTTTGGGTTCTCTTTCTTGCGCACTATAGAATGCACCTAGGGTTGATTATACTTTTACTTCGTAGGGACCTCGAGCTCTTAGGTTTTTTTGGATTTAATTTTATAGCTCTTCTAAGCATTAGAGAGCTTGAGAGTCTTTTAAGGACTATGTAATTTTTTCTTATATTAACGCGTAGGCTCCTCTGTGGGTTTTCCAAAAAAAAAAAAAAAAATCTTAAGAAAATCATCCTGGATGATTCCCATCGTCCTGAATGATACGCTTAAATCACAAAAACTAGCTGCCAAATTCATTTAGGCAAGATTTTTATCTCTCAAAATTGTACTAATCATATAAGACGATCATGATCGTCTTGAATGATTCATATCAATCATTCCTAAATTAATCAAGTGATTAAGGAAGGTAATTAAGGTTAGATTAATCGATCATATCATCTTGGATGATCATAGAATCATCCTAGTTGATTTGTATGAAAAATATTCATTCTCTCTTGAATCTCCTAGACGTCCCAAACTATTTGTTGGAGGATAATCACTAATTTTGAACTAATCATATAGGACGATCCAAGAATCGTCCTGAATGATCAGTTATATTTCTATATTGCCCTGATTTATCTCTTGGACGTCCCAAACTATCTGCTGGATGATAATGTATAATTTTGAACTAATCATACGGGATGATATCCAAATTGTAATGGACAATCAGAACAAATATTTTATTCTAATCGTATAGAAAACCTAGATCGTCCTGGCTAGAAGGGCTGATTTAAACTAATTGTATATAATGATCTTTCGATCATCCTGGATGATCTTTGTTGACCTCATTTTTGTATGAGGTCACTAAGGCCCTTCCAAACTCCAGATTAATTCTAGATCCTAGAATCCACTCTAGACCTTAAGATCCTTTCCTAGATTCAGACCTTAGGATCTACTCTAGACTTTAGGATCCTTTCCTAGAGCCAGACCTTAGGGCCTACTCTAGAGCCTAGGGTTCCCTTAGATCCTAGATCCTAAAACCCCTCTAGATTTTGGAACCAATCTAGACTCAAATTAATTCCCACCCTTGATCAACTTCAACCTCAAGTCAATCCCTGCCTTTGATCAACTCCAACTTCAATTTAATTCCTACCTTTGATCAATCTAAATCTCAAACTTCATTCAACTCAAACCCTAATTAATTCAAGTTTCAAACATATTCAAACTTTGATCCAATCCACTTGAGAATCTAAATTTTAACCTAGATTTTGATCCTACCTTTGATCTAGCTTTGACCATATCCATTCATTAACAATCATCACATGATTGTCAATGATTTGGATACTCCAATATTGATCCTCCAAACTCAAAATCTAATACAAATCCAGAAATCCATATTCAAATTCAAAGTCTTAAGGCCCTGTCCTAAAAACATTTTTCAAAGATTTTTCAAACATTTCAAAATCCAGTCAAATGGCCTCTAATTCAGGGTCTATCACTTACAAAATGATAAGACATGTCTCTAGAGGTTGCCTTCCAATTTTGAGCCCATTCTGAGGTCTCTAACCCCAGAATCTGAATTAAAATCCAAAGGCTGTAAAACCTTCAAATATTTACAGCCCATGCCACTGAACCTAACCCCTTGAAGATTTTGATCTTGGAGCCCTTATCAAAGCCTCCAATCACTTCCAGACTCTTGATCTTAACCCACTGAGCAGTAAACTGCATTTTTCAGATCCATTTTTGACTCTAGTTGACTAATGGGTCAAAATTAACCAAAATACCCTTATGGGATTTCAAATGGCCATTTCAACCCAAATCAATTTCAAACTCTTTGAAATCACTTTCAATGAATTTCAAATATCAAACCCAACTTGTTGAACTCAAACCCAGACCTTGGGTCAACCTGGTTGACCAAGTCAACCAAGTTTGACCCATGGACCCATACACCCGTCCTCTTTCAAATTTTTGAACCGAGTCTATTCCAAGTCCTTTGAATGCATGGGATGACCCCTTGGGTACCCAAAAGACTCCTCTTGCTGACCCAAGCCTTGGGTCCACTTGGGTTAGCCATATGGCTTGATCCAAGTGACCAAAGAGAGGCATCCCTTGAGCCATCTTTTGAGCTTAATCAAATTGAATCCAAATCAAGGTGCTATTGAGTTCCCATTGACCCAACACACCTTCCTTGATCAGCCCAACCCTTGGGTTCACTTGGGTTAAGAATTAGGCTAACCCAAAGTGCCCAAAAGCACTTGGGATTGAGCCAACTCTCAACCTAAGCCTAATTGAACCTGACCAACACCTCTCATAGGTGGCCCTAGGTCCAATACACCCCCTCCAGCCAGCCCATGCCTTGGGCTAGCTTGGGTCAAGAGTTAGGCTAACCCAAAGTAGCCAAAAACACTTGGACCCGAGCTATCTTCCAGCTCAAATCAAATTGGACCTAATTGCCACTTGCATTAGGTCCACCAGACCCAGACCCACTTCCCACCTCAAGCCCAGGGTCTGGCCTGACCTGGGTTGAGCCCAAATCGACCTGAACCGAGCAGATTTGGATCAACTCGAGCCATTTTTTAACCCAGATCAAATTGGATCTAATTGCCACTTGCATTGGGTGCACCAGACCCAGACCTATCTCCCATACCAAACCCAGGGTCTGACCTGACTTGGATTGAGCCCAAATTGACTCGAACCGAGCAGGTTTGGGTCCAACCCAACCACTAGTTCGATCCAGGCCTCCCCAGGCCAAATTGACTTCGCCCTTAGCTCCAGCATGTCCCCATCGGTCTCCCCCGATCAACCCGACCCAGACCATGGCCGGAGGCGGTCGGAGCCAATGGAATTTGAGTTCCGGTGGTCCCCCCCAGACAATTCCTGGCTCAAGGCTGCTGCCCACCGGTTTGATCTCCACGATCCCCCCTGGACGTCACCATCGTCCACCTGGCAGCGATCCGAGCCTTCCCCAGTTCAATCCCGGTCGTCCAAGCTCCCGAAGGGTGGCTGAATACCCCTGAGCTCACCAGACCTCACGAGGCATTAGCATTCGCTCTGATTTGATTCCCAGAGCTCCTTCGAACTCCCAGAAGCTTCCTTCGAGCACAGAGACCGATCCCTCCTTCCGTTCGAGCAAGCGCCTGCGAAATCCATCGGCGTCCCGCTCGAAGTCGCACCTCCGGTCGTCCGCCGATCCCGACGCCTGAAGGAGAACTGTTCGCCACCTTCCCCTGAAGCTTCCTGATAGAGAAGCGCATTCGTTGAGGCCTTCTCTGCGGTAATCTCTCTATCCCGAGCTCCCTAGCTAGGTAGTTTGGTCAAGTGTGAAGGAAACCTTCACCTTAACGGATTTCCACCGTTGGATTGAATGTTCCCACCATCCTGATCCTCCATGCAAAATTTCATCAAAGTTCTTCGGCGGGATCGCCCGGATCAAGCCGGAGAAGCCCTGCGGTCTCGGATACGAGCGGGAGGTTGAAGACGAAATCCCAGCCATTGATCTTGATCAACGGCTCGGATTAAATCCCGCGGTATCGGAGCGCTGTTAATCTCAACCGTTCGATCCGCCATCCAACGGCTGTCGTTAACCCGGCCGTTAACCGTTAGCTTCAATCATTGCCTGGCGAATCGAAGCGCGACGCGTGGTAACGGCTGCTGACTGTGTAATTGCCGGATTAATAAATCCAGAAATTCAAGGGATCTTCAAAAATTCATAACTCCCTGCACACTTGTCCAAAGTAGGTATTCTTAGGCTCATTGGAAAGGTATCAGGGAGCACTACAAAAGCCCTATGGTTCTAGACCCTGGTTAGGTCAATCTTAGGTTTAATTTTAATTTGAGAATTTTATGAATTTATTTAGTTACTTTTTAAATACATGTCCACCAGGTCTGGAATTTTGGGAGATTGAAATTGGACATGTTTTTGACATGTCCAAATTTTATCTCTCCATTTTAAATTGTTCAAGGGCATTTCCCCTAATTTTTAAGTTTAAGGGTCATGGTTTGACCCTTAAATTCAAGAAGGGATATAGACTTATCCAATGGGACTTAGGGTGTGATTTTTGGTGTGATGATGATGTGTAGGATAAGGAGTGTAGAGCCACTGACTTTGCCTTAATCCAAGCTTAGGATAGACCCCTATAGTGATTTGAAGCTGACTTAGAGCTCACCTTCGGTGGTTTAGTTAACCACCTTAGAGTATTCCAATTGAGCTCAAATTTAATGGGTTTAGTCCTTAGGGTCAGGTGATCCTATGGTCCAAATTTCATCAAATTTGGAGTTCATTTGGTTCCCCAAGTAGAAGCCTAAAAAACAAAATCCTTCTTAGAAATAGCCTTAACCCTAATCAATTGATAATGAACTATTCTTATTTTATAAAATCCATTAAGATGTCCCTAATTGTCTCTAATTAATCCCCTAATCAATAAGAATTGAAACCCTCTTAAATTGATCTCTAGATTGACTTTAATTTAGTCCTTAGATAAATCAAGGGTTAACCAATTTCAATTAATCCTAAAAATCTTAAAAATCCCAAAAGGGTCTTGAACACTTGTGGATCTGTCCTTAGGTCATTTATGACATTTGGAATTGATCCCAAGGAGTTTAGGGCTCATTTGGGTTCAAATCCTTAAGCAGACCCCTCAATCGTAGTAGCTTGATAATCTCTACGAATGTGTAAAATTCCTAAAAATTCACTCTTAACTATAGAAATATTTTGATTAATCAACTTAGTGGATAGTGATTTCAATTAGAATTCATCACTTCCTAGAAACATCAAACCTTCATAATTTAGCTAAAACCAAGGAATCAGCATCTTAGGTGACCTTAGGTCAGAACGGGCCAGAACTTCTAAAAATCATAACTTCTCATAGAAAACTCCAACTTGAGTGTGCCACCTGTCTAATAACTCATAATTAGGTCTACTATTTATTAAAAATCTGAAACCCTTAAGATTAACTCTAGTCTTGAAAGCCGAACTTCAACCCCTTAGTTAGTGTATCCGGATAACTCTTTAAAACCTATTAATTTCTCCAACCTTTAAAATTCTTCTAATAGGTCATTAAAATTCTCAACCAACCCATTAAAATTAGTAATCAATCTCCCTAATATTAATTCACTCTTTTAATTCCAACCAATTTAAAATAACTTAACTAACCCTGATTGCTACTGGGTAACCCAGGCCTACGAGGCTATTAGCTTAGCCCCAAGGAAGGTGAAATAAACTTCACGGCCTCGGTGCGAAACAAAGGTAGTAGTCAATTAACTTTTAAAATATATTTAATTAAAATTCTTAATCTATTAATATTTAAATTTTAACCAAAATCCCCTTTTGAGCCTTAATAAATTTAGAACTTTTCTAGACAACTCTAACTAATCACCCACTTTAGGATCTACCCCAGCCACACGACCTTTTACACACACTTTAGATGATGTGTTAGGACAACCAACTCTAGATCTAGGTTAGGCCGGTGTTTACTTTACTGATGTGTGCCGGATTTTACGTGGTTTTCACTGCATGTTGTGGATGAAATTTCTTTGCTGTGTCTGTTTACTTTTCTGCACTCTATGGATGGACTGATGTGTTTGGCGACTAGATTACCCTTAGGTTAGGTACGATCTCGATGTTCACATAATTTTCTGTAGGTGGCCATGCTCATGCAGGGCAATAAAAGGGGGCTAAATCAATAAAAAAATTATTATCAATTATTATAACTGCTTGCACAGGTGCTTCAGCTACTAAAGCCCCCAAATAAAAAGAGCGTGGCCAGTGTGTTTTACTTTCTTTTCTGCACATATATAACTGCTTGGAAATAACTGCATCTTATTTATTAACTGCTTAGGATAACCCTGCAGGTTAGTCTAGATTTTATTTTCAAATAAATGTAATTTGTGTAATTATTAAGTGTTGTGAAAATCAGCTTTGATTTGGGATATATAGGTCCAAAGCTTAGACTCCGAAGAGAAAAGGATGCCCCTAAGGGGAGTAGACCTTTTCTATTTGGAGATCCAAATTGGGCCACACTCCTCCCTACCCAAAGAGGAAAGAGTGGCCTTCCCCTTAAAGGGAGTGCCCTCTTATCCATTTGGGTAGTCCAGTACGAAGAATCAAAGGAGCTTGAAGAAAAAGGAGCCCAAAGAAGAACAAGACTGAAGATTTGAAGATTTAGAATATCCCACTCAAAACTACTTGCGTCATTACTAGGTTTAGAATCCGGGTTGTTGTCAGTGGTGCCCGGCCACTTTACTTTTTGCAAAATTCTGGTTTGTAATAAGCAAGGCAACTTTGCATATGGACATTTATTAATTGATTAATTTATATTCAATGTGTTGAATTGATTGTCTTTAGGATTGCCTATTTTTCTTAGTTTTTTGGCGATTTTGTGCCGCTTTTGTTTTCGCCTGGATACGTGAGGCTTGTGAGGGTGTAAAAGTTTTATATTCATAACTTTAAAAGTCTAAAATTTTAGTGAGTCTAAATAACATAGAAAGATAACGAATCTAGGGAATTAGCTGGGGATCGACCCCGGGGTCGCATGCATATTTCTGCACTACTCTTTCCTTGTTTTAGACCCTTCCTCGCCTGCGGGTAGAGTCCGGATAGTCTGACCTATGAGGACGAGGTGCCAGACCTGGGGAAGTCCAGTCTTCTAAAAAATTATTTTTTAAGCCTGTTTTTAAAATTTCAAGCATACTTGATTTGAGGTTGTTAACTAGCATGCATTGTATTAGATACAAATTAAAAGAGTCAAAAATTTTAAATGCATCAGTTTTAGCATTTTAGCACCCAACATAAGTCAAAGGGGCCAATTAGGAAAATTTCTAGATGTCAGCCCCGATTCTCCAAAACTTTAAGTACAACGTCCTTACCACTCTTTCATAAAAAGACCGGACTCATCTCTTTTAAATCGACTAGGTGGTTAGCTGGCTCCCCAATCAAGGCCGGGGTAAGTCCATGTTCTGCACTGCATTAGTTAGGTTCGGGCGACTGTGGTCCAGCATCCAAATTAGATTTAGGATCTGGGGCAGATCTTTGATTATAAGACCCCAAATTTCAGGAATATAATCCCAAATTTCTAATAAAATGCTCAAATCAAATTAAATTTCCTTTCAATCCTAAAATGTAAAGCCCAACACTTAGATTAAGTTGGGACACTTCCGGATGGTTCTGGAATCTCAAAGTGTCCCCTACCTCTCTTCCTTTGATCCTGTTAATAACTGTTCAATTTTGATCCACTCCCCTTTGATTTTCCAAAAGATTCTATTCAATTTTTTTGATATCATTCATAGAAAATCTAATAAAATTTCATTCTTATTTTAATCGAGAGTTTTCGTAGGGGACTCTGTCTCCCTACGATGTAATTAACTACGAGGGCTTGCGCTCGTAGGAGATTTGGAACCCCACACACCTGATTTCAAAATTAATCTTTTAAAAAACCCTCTTAGATTTCTTTGGGAAAAGTAAAAAATGATTGTCGTTATCATATTAGAAGAATTATCATTGAAAGGTGATACCTCCCTTTGGGAAGATACATCCTTCTTTGATAAGGCTTTGGATATGAATTCGGCAATCATACTCCTTGAATATCATAACTAGATTATTTAATTGAACTCTACCCCGTCCCCTCGGGGCCTTGTCGAGTTCTCTTTAGAATCTAGCCGTGATTTTCAAGACAAATTACATAATTCTAAATCTGAACTCCGTTATGAAATTTTATTTTCATCTTCCGAGGTGATATATTCTTTCTAACGGGATGATTCGATTTTAGAATTAGAATTTAACTTTAACTCCCAAAGAAAATCAATCTTTTCAAAACTAGTTTTCAAAATTCCACCAACAATCTTTAATGATAAGTTAAAAATTAGGGAATTTTTATGGCCTTCTATTTAAGCTCTCTAGGTTGTTGATGGTAACATCTTTTGTTGTAGTCCTGACCTAAAAGAGTTTAGAGAAGGAGAAGGAGAGCTTGGGAGAAAGAGAGAATCTTGTGAGGGAGAGTTTATGAGGTGTTCACAAAGGTTGCTCCAAGTAAGGATTCAAGTCATCTTCTCCAATCGTCATCCTTGGCTCATTGGTGGCTCTTGGGAGGTCTTCATCAAAAAGGTTTCAAAATGATTTTGTTAATTGCTTCCACATCAAAGGTTGATCATGTTTGTTTTAAAATATTTAAAAAGGTTTCAAAAAGATTTTTTTTTTTTTTTTTAAACCACCAATTCACCCCCCTCCCCTCTTGGTTAGCTTCAGGCTAGTTCATAAGGGCTTAACAATCATAAAAACTTTCAAATGGTTTCAGAGCAGAATTCATAAAATTGATTTTTAGAAAACTTTTGAATTTTTATCCATGGCTAACTTTGGTAACCAAAACACGGTGGAAGGGTATTTCATTACTCGACCACCCTTATTTGACAATATACCATTTAATTTCTAGAAAACTCACATGTCTACCTCTTTGCAATCTATAGATTTAAGCATGTGGATGCTTATAAAAGAAGGCTATTCTGCACCAATATGTGAAATAAATAGCATCAAAACTAAACTTCCATTTTTTTAATGGACTTTTGATGATAGAGTTCTAGCATAACTTAATGCAAAATGTTTAAACTATTTTTTTCCTATGCACAGAAATATGAAGATTAATTGCGTGTTTTAACATGTGCAACTGGTAAAGAAATTTGGGATATATTATATATTACTTATGAATGCACGAGTGAAGTCTAGCAATCTAGGTTGAATACTTTACTTCATGACTACGAACTTTTTTTGCATGAAACCTAGTGAGTCAATATCTGAAATGTATACTAGGTTTATACAAATAGTCACCTCCCTACATGCCTTAGGAAGAGAGCTAACAAACTACGAGAAAGCAAACAAAATTTTGAGATGTTTATCTTCTTCCTTTGATGCTAATATTACTTCTATAACTGAATTCAAGGTTTTTAATGTTTATTCTATAGACAATTTAATTGGATCACTGATTGCTTACGAGTAAGAAGTGAATCAAAGACAACTTGATGCAGGGGAGAAAAATGTAGCCTTAAAGGCTAATGATTCAGATACTAATTCTTCTAGTTTTGAAAGTGATGTTGTTGCTTTAATTACTAGGCAATTCAAGAGCTTCTTAAGGAAGAAACAAAAGCACCATAAAAATAGAACAAAGGTAAGAATAACAAGAATTATAAAGGATCTTCTAGATGTGATTTTCTTTGAATGAAGGAAGTTGGGACATGTATAAGCTGATTTCCCTAAACTTAAGGCTCACCCAAGCAAGGAGAAGGGTGAGGAGAAACCCAAGTTCATGAAGGAAAATAAATGGATCTAAAAGACTTTCTTGTTGGATCATGCATCTAAGTCCTCCAAAATTGAAGATGAAGAGGAGACAACAAACTTGTGTTTGATGGCGGATGGTCATCTTGGTCATTCTAACCAAGAAGAGGTATGTGAATTAACATATGATCAATTGCTTGATGTTTCTGAGAAAATTCATTCATCTTATAGAAAGCTTAAAAAATCACATGTTAGCCTGAAATTAGATTTTATGAACTTACAAAAAAGCATGAAGTTTTGATTAAAGATTATTTTATACTTGATAGAAATCACATGACATTATTAAATGAATTTGATTCTTTGAACAAAAAGTATTTTGAATTGACTGATGAGCATGATTCCCTAAAAAGTTTACACGTTGAGCTAAAAACTGCATATAAGGACTTAGATACTCTTGCAACTGATTTGGAGCATGCTTTTTAAAATGAAAATTTTAATTCTTGAAAATTCAAAAATAAGTTTTTAGAAGCTCAATTAATTGATTTCGAAGAAAATAAAAAGCCACCTACAATGCTTGAGTTTCCCAATCCATCATACCAGTATGCATCATTCAAACCTAGGAAGAGGCATTATAAATCAAGTATATTAATAAACCCTTTTTCTAGTATTAGATCTTTTTCATATGACATGCTAGAACATATCTACCATACATGCACCATTCATCGTAAGACACATTTGGTGTGGAGACCCAAATTGCATGATTCACAGCATAACACACATTCATTGTATTCTTCTTTCTATAAGAAGGGACTCAAACTTATTTGTGTTCCTAAATCTAACATTTGATGAATTTATATGTGTGCTCTCATACAAGATCTCGTGAGAGCATATGGTACCTGGACTGTGAATGCTTACACCATATGACTGGATATGCTAATCAATTCATTTTGCTAGAGGCCAGGGCTGGAGGTAAGGACACTCTTGGAGATAACACCAGCAGGAAAGTGGTGGACGTAGGTATAATCAGAAACTCCAAAAACCTTTTGATTGAAAATGTTTTACTTATTAATGGCTTAAAATATCATCTGCTAAGTATAAGCCAACTGTATGACAAAGGTTACAAAATTAAATTTCTAATTACTACCTACATCATAAGTCTGAATGGAAAAATTATGCTGCATGAAAAAAAGATTGAATAATGTTTACATGTTAGATTTAAATTCTATTAATTATGATAGAACCCTTTTCTTGAAAACTATTGCTAGCATGAAAGCACTTAGAAAAGTAACCCAAAAGGACTTAATAAGAGGAATCCCCAAGCTTGAAGTCACTAAGGAACGCCTATGCGATGCCTGTCCATTAGGAAAACAAGCACTACAAAAAATGGCTATTAGGGCACCTTAAAGTGCCATAACATGTATCTATAAGGGCACATGATAATTGAGGCATCAAACAATGGTGTCACGTAGGTGGCCGTTGACATGGGATTCAGGGCATCTTTTTGTGCCCTAAAAACTTAACTTTCATAACAAATAATTTTTGATGGCATAATCTCTTTAACGACACATACAGTGCCCTAATAGACAACCTTTCCTAACACCTTCACATGATGGAATTTTTTAATAAATATAACAAATATTTTGTGTCATGATATGTTATCTTTCCTAACACATTTATTTGATGGAACATGTTTAATAATAAGGCACATTTAAGTTGCCCTATGATATATGATTTTCCAACACTTAAATTTAATGAAATAATTTTAATAAAATGACATTATTATGTGCCTCAACATATGATATATCTAATATAAATTACATTTAATTATCAATTACATATGTTGACTCATATTATTTCAATTGCAAATAATTAATCTCCAATCAAATTTCTAAAAATCTCAAGTACATATGAGAGCTTACATAAGATATTTTTCTTTAAATAAAAAATTTATTTCATAAATTTAAAATTATAATTATTTTCCACATTAAATATAATAGAAGTTCTACTACAATCTTCATATATATACATAATCAATCAATTGCAATAAATTTCTTCACAAAATAATACATAAAAATTAAAAAAAAAACCTTATCATGAGGGCAATTTCTTTACACAACAACTAAGTCTTGAGATCTCTATTTCCAAACTTCAATGGCATCCACTCTAGCCTACATCTGAAAAGACAATTTGGAATATGAAATCATGAAATAATGAATATGAGTAAGTTGATTGCTTATATCTTATTAATGTTGGACATTTGCAAGAGGAATGTCAATTAAGCCATCACATATACTTAAGAATTTCAACAACAATCAAATTTGGTAAACTTAAATATAAAAGAAAGCTTACTTTTGTATTGCTTCTGAGTTTTTGGTGTTTCTTAGCCCCTGAACTAATTTTCCTTTTGCATCTTGCTTTTCAAGAGAAGACATATGCTCGCGCTACATAAGTAAAAGATCCTCAAAATATTTTGATGCCAATAAAAGGCACGATCAATCTTCTAAGTCATTTTGAATACAAGAATAGGAAGATTTTGATTCGGTGCACAAGGATGGCTTTCTTACACAAAGGGATACAATATAATAGTTAATCATAAAAGCAATTATTCCCTATACAACCATACAAAATGTGAAATTCAACACCAAAGCTACCAGAAAAATAATAATTCCATCATCACCTGTAAAAATAATGACGCAAATCCATATTAACATAATAATTTTCAAGTAAGTTTCTCTAATGCTTTCCTTCACTAGGAAATCCAATATGGCATACATTTTCAATCACAATTAACTCCTTAATTTCTAATTTCAGCGTACAATAGGTGTTTGTTGAACTCCTGGAGCTAACTAGAAAAAGAATGCTTATTGAAGTCACATATGTCTTAACTCTATAAATAGCAGTAGTTCATTAACATACAAGTGGTACGTTAGTAACATTTCCAGGAAATAATTTCGTAAATACCCAAATATGGCAAGCCCATACATGGAAAATGTAATGATCGCAACCATATATAGATTTAAACAAATTAACGAGATTAAAATTATGGCTAATTCACAGATAGGAGAATAAAAGAAAACTAAAATTAATCCAAAAGACATCATTTTGCGACCGAACAATCGAAAGATTTGGTTGGATAGAAGATCTGAGCAACCAAATCCCATCTAGATTCACTAAAGCTTATTAAATCCTACTAAAATAAAGATTTATCAAATTCCGCTTTTCAAGAATCCTGAATTCAACCAAACCATCATTTATTATAATATTCAAGTAGACCATCAAAATTTCTACCTCATCAGACGTCAACTAAGAGGGAAGGATAGCTTAATTTAAGAATATTCAAAGCCAAAATTCTATTAATTTCATTCAAATAAAAGCTCATAAACATACAAAAGCAAACAATAAAATATAAGTAAAGAAAGTAATAAAATATAAGTAAATTGACTCTAATAGAATTCACCTTAAAAACCTCGATGAGTAATTCCATGAATAACCCTGAGACTGTAGCATATCAATGTACCAACAGTCACAAAGACAGGTGAGGGACATTGCTTCTACAGCAGTTAAGGTAATCTCGTCCTCCACATGTTCTAGTTGTGGCTAAGGCAACTTAGCTTTAACAATCTCATGCCAATTCTAATTCCTTTAACAACATATAAATCACAACCTAACCCATGCCATGCACAGATATAGCAAGAAAATCTTAATACATATTGATAAATTTATCCAATTTTGTTATGCTGTATGCAGCTATCACAATACAAAATAAACCTTTATATCTTCTAACTAAAGTTGGACGTCCAAATTCTCACAAAAACCATTAATACGGTCACCGAGAGGTGTTTCCTTCAGTGGAACGTGAATAAGAAAATGCATACTCTCAACCTCCAAAGACTTGGAAATTAGCTGCCATGAATACCGTAAGCCTACTAATGATGAGAACACGTTTTCTGTAGAAAAAAATGAAGATTAGAACACATTAGAAGTTTAAAAAAGTGAAATAAGTAAAAAATTACAGCCAGCAAGCTATGAGTGACACCAAAAATTACATCTGATTAACCTGAACAATACAAGGACACAAAAATTTTCATCTAGACTTTTAGTGTCTTATTTTTACATACTTCATTACAAATCACAAGATACAGTCAATAAATTATAAATTTTTAGCACCTAAATTTCTTATTTTATCACATAATTTAAATGGATCTCAAATATTTCTTATTGTATCACATATTTTAATCTTATTTTATCACATAATTTAATAGTCATATTCTTTTTTGTTTTTTTTTTTTTCATTGCTACCAACTACCAATCAAAAAACTTGAATAATTTCCAAAAGCAGTACCTAATAGAATCCTAACCATTACTGTCCTAATAATATCATAAAAAAAGTTCCACAATGAAAGATAAACATAATAACTTATTTCACAAAGAAATATGTTAAATGCATAAGAGCAAACATGGTAAGATTCAAACAATACTAAGTAATGCGAGACCACTACAAAATGGGTGGTGATGTGGGCTCCAAAAATTCGGCCCCGGCCTCCGCCCGCTTTTTGATTTTCTTCGGTGAGGGAAATTTTAATGAAATAAGTTCCAGGGTAAATTTTGGAAGGAAGGAAGATGGGTTTGTAAATAAGACACTGCCTAGAGATTTTGCCCTCATTTTTGCGAGGACTTTATGATCTGAGTTCTGGTTTCCTATAGGCGCAAACCCCTATAGTTAATTACCCCTCATAATAATGAGAGAGAACTTTCGATTAAGGCTAGTCGTTGATCAGATACGTAGAGATACGTAGTATCTGGCTTAAAGTAGCAACATGGGCACAAGTATTTGGAAATGGTAGAGATATTCGAAAAGTTTGATATTTAAAATTAAAATTTAACCATCTTGTACTTAAAGTGGATGGTGGGGGAATGAATGATAGACCCGATCATGATCTAATGGTTCCGTCGTCCTGGGCCATCTTGGTCCCTAGTCTACTTAGTCAGAGGAGGTAGTCGACCCAACCTGAGAGAAGGATCCTTGACGGCAGCCATAGGTTGCTTCATCTAAGGGGACCTTGTAGACCTTGGGGGGGGGGGGATATTTGTCTAAGGTGACAAATTTAAATCCACCTTAGCTAACAAAGGGCTTTATGCCCCATCGATCATACCCTATTGATTCATATCTCAATGATTTGATGCCACTAAGAAACTATTGGCTCTAGCCATAACCGGTATTTCATGGTGCCATTTAGCGGCAAAATCACTCGGTTCAGAGGGCCCCGGGTTATAACCGTTTATCCTGCAGTGCCATTTGGTGGCAAATCGCCAGTTAGAGGACACGTACCACATCCTTACTGGTAGGAGATTATTTGAGAATGAATCTTAGTGATATTTTTGACTAGGCATTATCTCTATGTGAGCTGAAGTAAACTTTAATTTGTCCACCCCGGCAAACTGTTGCAGATGGTGGATGGAATTTTCTTTAGGTGTACTTGATGATTGAGTTTCAAATTTTAAATATTTTTTAGATTTTGGAATGATTTTTGGAATTTTGAGTTTTTGGGTATTTAGGATGGAATTTGGAAAGCATTTAAAATTATTTATGGACCCCTACGGTTGAAATTTTTGTTCAACACGGCCATCATCGAGGTGAAATGGGTTATTTCTCTTTGTTGATTGAACCCTATCAACCTTATCAACTTGATGATAGGGGATCAGGTTTCGTAGGCTTTATATATTTGTTAGTGAATTCTCATCGTTATAGGCCTTGAAGGCCTAATATGAATGTATTAAGACAAATACATCGGTTGCTACAACCGTATATTTATTTGATGGTTCGAGCCCTGTCGACTCCCATTGATCCGTATAGAAAGATTGGGTTCAAACTTAAATTCACTTATTGACCCGCGCAGTATTCCTAAACGTTACGTGTGTACCAATAACATGCTTGCTAGGGTCCATGCGGGCGTGTTTGGGGGCATTTTATGATATTTTTATTGAACCTTATCGATTCCTATTTACCTGCTTAGGAGGATTGGGTTCAAATTTACTTATTCGCATAGCGTCCCTAGACATCATGTGTGTATCAATAACACGCTTATCGGGGCCCATGCCGGTGTATTATATATTTACCCTTTTTGTGTACCTATGTGCATACAAATTACAATGCACGTGCAAAGGTATTTTAAAATATTTGTAAAAGTCTTCTGTCCGCTTGCAAGGACATTACGGATCCGGTGGCGTATTGTAGCAGCTTCTAGCTTTAGTTATTTGCTACTTTATACAGGCAGACTGTCGTGCACTACTTGCATGATTTACACATGTAGATTATATTGCACTAATTAATCTCCTACTTTTTCCCATGGATGCTGAGGACAATAAGACATCTCCTACATTTGCTCTTAGATGACACTTTGCATATATGAAATACTTCCTACTATGGCTCGTAGGAATTTTGAATTTGTCGTAGCCTTATATATATTTGCTTGCGGAGAACAGACGTACTTGTGTCCTTACAGGATTTAATGTACTTAGTACGTATCCAATATTGTTATCCACAAGTAATTTCAGTGGTTATCGTAGCCCACAAGGAATGGTTGCATTCGTCTACAAGAGAACCAACCTCAACGGTAGATATATCACAAACTTAGCTGTATGTCTCTTAAGTGTATTTATCTTCCACTGGATGATTGTTGGCCATAGAGATGTTACGGTATTCATGCTACAATAGCTCATAGGTACCATGCATTATGATATAGGTATGTTATCTTTGCTTGTAGAGAATATGCTTGTTTGTATCTTGATGTTGAATATGTATATGTATTTGCAAGGAACCCACCACCCTTGTAATTTATTATTCATCGTTGATTACAATTGGATAGCATTGGCCATATGCAAACTATATTAGTTTCACACTCTAGTTGCATACTGATGTTGACTATAAGGTTTTGAATTTGTCACCTACGTATGTGTGTAGGGGAATTGTCACATTTATGATACATCAATCATATGTCGTAGAAGACTGATGATATGTTTGTTGACCTTCATTTATTGCAAGCATATTGTATTTGTAAGTTCTTCATCACTCTAATAATGGCTCTATTCATTAGCAGCTTGTTTCATTAACACAATTAAGCTCCTTTACATAAACTTATGCACCTACTGATGTGGGCACTAGAAATCATCATGTTATTCATGTGCCATTACAAGTTCTTTGTGGTGGAAATGAAACATATTGTTATATTGCAAATCCTCTTGCTCAAGAGTTTTATGTCCGCTCAATTTCATTGGTTTTTAGTATGTATAAGGAACTGATGAATTCACTTGTATGTCACTTATACATGAAGACCTCCTGCAATGAGTTCTCTATTTTGTTGATTGTTACCTGGATGACTAGGATTCATCGCTTAATGTTTATACATCACTTAATGTTTATATTTTGGATTGCATTTGAATTTTATTTCTTGTTGCTTGCTCATCTAGATTCAAATTCGCAAGTCTCATTGAACTCAAGTTCTTTGTGGTCCAAGATTGATTCACGTCCTTTGTAGTTCAATTCATATTCGAGTTCCAAAATAAGTTCAATCTTAAATTCTAAGGCTAGCACAAGTTTGAGTAGAAATATAGTTCAAGCTCAAGATGAGCTTCTTCCATTCGTTCGAGTCCATTATTGTTTGAATTATGTTTAGTTAAGTTCAAATATTCATGTTCAAGTAGGTTGAGTCCTTGTTGAAGTTCACATTCAAGTTCACTTTTATTTGTTCAGGTGGCAAGTCCAAGTCCCTCTCACTTGGTTCAAACCATGTTCATAAGTCTCAAGTGATCTCATTCAATTTAAGTTCATTTGAATTTTCATCTGAAAAGTCTAGCTCTTTAGTTATCATTTGCATGATTATATTTTTACTGAGTTAAAGTTCAATTCCTTATAGTATTTTCAAGTGCAAAGCTCTATTTTCATCAAAGTTTTAATTTAGGGCTTTTAGACGATTACCCGCCTCATCGTAGGCGTTGCATAGGGGTCCCATCCCACCAAGCGCAACAAAGGCGTATATAGGAAATTTTTTGGTCCGCCATAAATAATGAAAGCAAGCTCTCAGAGTTTTAGGATTAAAGAGTTATACCTGCGCGAAGTCAGCACGTGGATCGAGGGAAGGGAGGAGTGTATTTCTTTATTCTTTTGGCCGAAGAAGCGCACGTAGGGGAGTAAGTTACCTTCACACCTAGCAAGCTCTTGTTATTACTCCCGATCAGAATGTCGTGACTTCCGAACCGAGAGGCAGGGGAGGTCTTCGAAGGAGCAAAGTCGGTGGAGGAGGAGGCAAGGGAGTTCGGCCCTTGGTTAGGTAAG
Source organism: Dendrobium huoshanense (assembly GCA_016618105.1). Lineage (NCBI taxonomy): Eukaryota > Viridiplantae > Streptophyta > Magnoliopsida > Asparagales > Orchidaceae > Dendrobium > Dendrobium huoshanense. Next base: position 34,928,658 of record CM028351.1, on the reverse strand, counting down.
AGAAGTTTCATACACACTCTCTCTCCCTCTCTCTCCCTCTCTCTCTCTCTCTCTCTCTCTCTCTCTCTCTCTCTCTCTCTCTCTCTCTCTCTCTCTCTCTCTCTATCAAAGAAATAAGGAGATGAAGATGTTGGCTACGGGTAGGAGCTAGGGCAGAAAGAGGTAGGGGCTCTTGAGGTTGGGTACGACTGCTGGGATAGGGTAGAGATTATGATAGAGATGGGAGGAGGAGATCATGAATGGGAAGGGAGAATCAGCATTGAAGTCATGTGGGAGGAGCGAATCAGCCAAGCACCTATGAAGCTCCATATTGCTCTCTATTTAACGACGAGTGTGGCTAAGGATCACAGGATTTGAATGGGATTTTCGTAGGATACGACTCAAATGGTGCCGCGTACATAGGTATTTCAGCTAAATTTATGCATGGATTTGCGAGATTTTTTTGTTATGTTTAAGCTGAGTCTTTGCTCTATACCCGGTGGTTAACAAATGCCCCCCAATAAATGTGGTTCACGCTTAGAGTGAATCATGTTTTTTGTATGCTGATTGACCGTATGGATCTCTAAATATTTATTCTAGATGTCACACTAGGGCTTACAGTTAGTGGATCTCCAAAATTTTATGTGGATGTTACACTAGTTTTCTTTTAGTGGATCTCCAAAAATTTGTTTGGATGTCATACTAAGATTTTCATTCTATAGATCTCCATGAGTCCATCTCTCTACCTTCATGAATCTTTAGATGCATTTGTAATCTTCAGTATAATTGATATATTTGCTCTTGGTTAAGTAGAGATCTATGTGGTAGAGATACAGTACATCATACTCAGGTCCCTAGAGCATTGCTCTATAAATTGATGCTAGTGGATAGCATTATCACTTCTTTCTCTGGTTTTTCACCACTCTCACCTTCATTTCTAGCATTTTTGTATCTTCTTGACATTCTTCTTTGCCACTATTACATAAGGATGTGATATTTCTTCTGTACAATCCTTTTTTTTTTTGTGATAGCACACTAAGTTTAAGGAGGATCTTCCATTCTTCCCTCCTTTAGCTGCATTTTGGTATGAAATTTTAAATGTTTATTTGGAGATCTCGGCATGCAGCATGATGTCGACCCAAATAAATATTTAAAACTCCCCCAGTTTTTAGGGACACTCGTAGATATCATCTAGGAAACTTTTTTTCATAGTTTTAACCTTAGTCTTGAGATTCTGATTTTTTCTGCCCTGCGTTCGGTGCTACGGACATTGATGGAGGATTACCTAATTTATCAATTGTGATTTATCAAGAGATTTATGTAACTTTGACCCTATACTTCTTGCTTTGGCGGGCTTGATGAAGGGGTAGATGCCGCTGACCTAAACCCTTTAGGTTTGTACTAGGTCGATGGCAAGAAGTCATCGGTCCAGAGCTTTATGCATAGCAAACTTGTTGATGACAAAACCCTTTTAGTTCGGCCTTAGGCTTTGTGTGAACTTTGGGATAATTTCTTTGGTCCTTTACTTTGTGCTTTGGCAGACTTGTTGAAGAAGAATCCCTTCGATCCTCGCTTTGTGCTTTATGAATTTATTGAAGAATTTATAAGTTCTGGATTCAGTTGATAGTACCAAATGTGGGTAGTATCTTGATCCTTAACCACTTGAGAAGATTTTAATCTAAGTCACTTGAGTTTATAAGATCGGGAGAGCTAGTATTTGACAGCTCTTCATCCTCTTGTTGCTGAGATGGGAGTTCCTCTACTGTAGCCTTTCTTATGGCGTGTTGAGTAGATGGAGCTGCCAGCAATCTAGCCAAATTTAGGGGTGTTGGATCCAACCATTTATACCCATTCAGACTTTAAACTTGAGCTATGGGAATTGCGCTTCCCGATGCTGATTTTACTGAAGTTGATAGATTTGGAGTTCTCCTTGGTGGTTGAAGACTTTGGAGCCTATGAACATTCGGTAGTTGCTCGAGATTTCTACTTCCCTTGGAACTTTGATTCTCCAATCACTTAGTAGAATTTTGTAGACTATGCTCACTTCAACTTGTCAAGCCAAATTTTCCTTCATGATTCCTACAATCCCTACTGACAGGTTGACGAAATGGCGATTCAGCTACTACGGCCTTTCTTATGACTTGTTGAGTAGACGGAGTTGCCAGCAATCTGGCTATATTTGGGTGTATTGGATCCGACCTCTTACACCCATTCGAACCTTAAGCTTCAGGCTGTCGAAAGACTTCAAGCTTCTTCGGCTTAATTTTATAGGAGTGTGTAGCCACAAAAGTCACTTTCTTGACTTTTGAATCTTTGTACGTTGAAGAAGGTGGTGTCTCTAACTTTTGAAAGATTACCTGCATATACTTTAAAAAAAGAAGCATTTATATTTTTTAGCATAAAAGAATATTTGTATTTATAACTTTAAATATTTATTCGAGGATCTTAGCATACAACGTGATGTCGACCTAAATAAATATATAAAATATCCCCTATCTTACAAGGACATTTTAGGATAGAATAAATTTGAGATTTTGATATTTTAAATATTCATTTGGGGATCTCGACGTGTAGAACGATGTCAAACCAAATGAATATTTAAAATGCCCCCTGTCTCACAGGGACATTTTGGAAACATTTTATAACTTTTGGATTTTAAATATTTATTCGAGGATTTCAGCATGCTGCGCGTTGTCAACCTGAATAAATATTTAAAATACCCCTAATATTTGGGGGGATTTTGAAACACATTCTTATTACACAAAAGAATTTCAAAATGCAAAATGTACTTTATATCAAAGAATATATATATATATATATATAGTACATGATAGTTTGACATATGGTCATTCTTATGCATAATATTTCTTCAGGTATCGACCGTTGATTGGTGGCATGGGCCTCTGACCATCTAGACTGATCAACTAATATGCTACTCCTTGATACACCTTCTCGATGACGAAGGGACCTTCCCAATTGGATACAAACTTGCCACTAATTTTTTGGTGTGGGAAGATTGATCTTCTCAGCACTAGGAAAAATTCTCCTTCTTGAAATGCCCGAGGGTGCACCATCTGCTTAAAAGATTTTGTCATTCTTCCTCGATAGAATTTTAGGTTTTGTTGAGCTTGTAGCTTGAGTTCATCAAGTGCGTCGAGCTTTTTCATTCTCAGGCGAACATTTTGCTCTTGAGTGAGATCATTCTGGACTGCTACCCAGAGTGACGGTAATTCAACTTCTAGAGGCAATGATGCTTCAAATCCGAACACCAGTGAGTACGGGGTGGCTTTGGTTGGCATTTTATAGGTTGTATAGTATGCCCATAGCGCCTCTACCATCTTCATATGTCACTCTCTTTTATTCTTAGTGAGGATTTTCTTCAATAATTCCACCAGCATCTTGTTGAAAGCCTCTGCCAAGCCATTTGCTCTCGGGTTATATATAGATGAATACTTCCAATCAATTTTATGTCGATCAATGAATTTATAAATTTTTGTACTCTTAAATGCAGTACTATTGTCTGAGATTATGCGGCAGGGCACACCAAATCTGTAGATAATATTATTGGTAAAGAAATTGATCACATGCTCAGGTGTGAATTTTTTGAATGGAGTCGTTTCTACCCACTTTGAGAAGTAGTCTATTCCTGCCAGAATGAAGTGATGTCCCGCTGATGATGTCTGATTTATTGGTTCAATTATATCTATACCCCAGCAATCAAATGGTCAGGATGCTACTGTTGGGTACAGAGGATTCAGTGGTTGATATATAACATCACCATGGATATGACATTCGTGGAACCTCTTTGTGTGGTCAATATAATCTCTAACTATGGTCGACCAATAATAACCCATTCTCTTGATTTTAACGACCATCTTGGGACCTGATTGATGCTCCACAAAGCCCTTCACGGACCACTGTCACTACTTTATCAGATTCCTTGGTCCCTAGGCACCTTAGCCACATTTGATCAAAAACTCATCTGTACAACGTGTCATTAACAAATGCATATCACAATGCCCTCTTTCGAATTTGTGCATCTAAAGATTTATCTGTTTGGAGTTTGTTTTATTTAAAGTAGTCAATGAAGGGTTGCCTCCAATCATCTTCTACTTCAACATCTAAGCAATGTAACCATGATTCTGAAGATTTACTAGCTTTACGCCTCTTGGCCAAATGATATCCTTCTGGATAATTTTCCATAATAATTTGATGGAGATGATGAGGATCAACTGGGATTTCATCCTTGTGACTTGAATCTAGAATTTTCTTTGCCTGTGGAAATTACAAGATTGCCGACTCCAAGATTCGACGGCCGTAAACCATAATTGGTATGGACATCTCATCATCGGTATCACCACCTCAGCTAATTTGGTTAGACAGTCTGCTTTAGCATTCTTTCCTCGGGAACTCGAGCTATTTCAACATTCGGCATTTTCTTAGGAAGCTCAAGGGCTCGCCGAGGGTAGTGGGCCAATTCAACTTTGCCAACCTTATAAATGTCGAGGACCTAATTTATCACAAGCTGAGAATCACCGAAGATTTTGAGATGTTGGATTCTGACATCGATCGCAATCTCCAGCCCTACTATTATAGCTTCATACTCGGCTTTGTTGTTGGTTCGAGGTTTAGTCAAATTGAATAAAAACCTCATTATCTCTAGACGTCACGTGTATCAATAACAAGTTTGTCGGGGCCCATGCGGGTGTATTATATATTTACCCCTTTTGTGTACCTATGCGCATATAAATTATAATGAATGTGTAGGGGTATTTTAAAATATTTGTAAACATTTTCTATCCGCTTGCAAGGACGTTGTGGATCAGGTGGCATATTGTAGCAGCTTCTAGCTTGAGTTATTTGTTGTTTTGCACATGCAGACTTTTGTGCACTACTTGCATGATTTACACAGGTAGATTGTACTACACTAACTAATCTCCTATTTTTCCATGGATGCTGACGACAATTAGATGTCTTCTATATTTGCTCTTAGATGACACTTTGCATACATGAAATACTTGCTACTATGCCTCGTGTGAATTTTTGATTTGTCATAGCCTTATATGTATTTGCTTACGGAGAACAAACGTACTTGTGTCCATAGAGGATTTACTGTACTTATTACGTATCCACTATTATTATCCACAAGTAATTTCAGTGGTCATCGTAGCCCACAAGGAATGGTTGTATTCGGCTATAAACAAACCAACCTCAACGGTAGTGATATCACAACCTTAATTGTATTCCTCTTGAGTGTATTTATCTTCCACTGGATAATTGTTGGCCATAGAGAGGCCACAGTATTCATGCTACAACATCTCATAAGAACCATGCATTATGCTATAGGCATGCTATCTTTGCTTGTAGAGTATGCTTTTTTATATCTTGATGTTGAATATGTATATGTATTTGCAAGGAACCCACTACCCTTGTAATTTATTAATCGACGTTGATTACAATTGGATAGCATTGGCCATATGCAAACTGTATTGGTTTCACACTCTAGTTATATACTGATGTTGACTATAAGGTTTTGAATTTGTCACCTACGAATGTGTGTAGGGGATTTGTCACATTTATGATACATCAATCATATGTCATAGAAGACTGATGAATCCATATGTTTTTTGACCTTCATTACTTGCGAGCATATTGTATTTGCATCTCTAACAATGGCTCTATTCATTAGCAGCTTGTTTCATTAACACAATTACGCTCCTTTATATAAACTTGTAGACCTACTGACGTGGGCACTAGAAATCATCATGTTATTCATGTGCCATTACAAGTTCTTTGTGGTGGCAATGAAACATATTGTCATACTGCAAATCCTCTTGCTCATGAGTTTTATGTCCGCTCATTTTCATTAGTTTTCAGTATGTGTAGGGAACCGATGAATTCACTTGTATGTCACTTATACATGAAGACCAACAGCAACGAGTTCTCTATTTTGTTGATTGTTACCTGGATGACTAGGATTCATCACTTAATGTTTATATTTTGGATTGCATTTGAATTTTACTTCTTGTTGCTTGCTCATCTAGTTTCAAATTCGCAAGTCTCATTGAACTCAAGTTCTTTGTGGTCCAAGATTGATTCACGTCATTTGTAGTTCAATTCAGATTCGAGTTCCAAAATAAGTTCAATCTTAAATTCCAAGGTCTAGCACAAGTTTGAGTAGAAATATAGTTCAAGCTCAAGATGAGCTTCTTCCATTCGTTCGAGTCCACTATTGTTCGAATTATGATCAGTTAAGTTTAAATGTTCAAGTTCAAGTAGGTTGAGTCCTTGTTGAAGTTCACATTCACGTTCACTTTTATTTATTCAGGTGGAAAGTCCAAGTCCCTCTCACTTGGTTTAAACCAAGTTCATAAGTCTCAAGTGATCTCATTCAATTCAAGTTCATTTGGATGTTCATTGGAAAAGTCTAGCTCTTTAGTTATTATTTGCATGATTAAATTTTTGCTGAGTTAAAGTTCAATTCCTTATAGTATTTTTAAGGCTTTGCTTTCATCCAAGTTTTAATTTAGGTTCAAGTTAAATTCATTTGAGATTCAAGTCAATCTAAGTCCAAGTTCACAAGTCTCCCATTGTAATTTTGATTTCAATCGAGTCCAGGTACAGTCTTACGTTCACCCAAAATTTTGGCAGCCTCCGGAAGTCTCCCTTGTTTAGGGGAAAACTATGAGAAACTGGGCCTTCCCACCATGCACAATAAAGGCGTGTATGGTAGGTGTCCTCAGACGAGGCGACCGCGGTCGTGATCTTTATTTCCACCATGAAGGCATGTATGGGATCTTTGATGGTACCTGTTTGAAAAATGCAGTTTGCTTTTCCCTCGCTCGATAGTACTTACGAGTGACCCCGCCTCGCCGTAAGTGCCGCACCGGGGTCCCATCCCACCACGCGCAATAAAGGCATGTATGAGTGGTATTCCGGTCCGCCTCAAACATTGAAGTAGGGCTTTTAGATGATTACCCGCCTCGTTGTAGACATTCCACCGGGGTCCTATCCCACCACGCGCAATAAAGGCATATATAGGCAATTTTCCGGTCCGCCGCAAATAACGAAAACAAACTCTCATAGTTTTAGGGTTAAGGAGTTATACCTGCGTGAGGTCAGCATGTGGATCGAGGGAAGGGAGGAGAGCTTTTTTTTTTGTTCTTTTTCTTTCTTAATTAATTAATTATAATTAAGTAATTATAATTAATTAATCAATTATAGTTAATTATAATTAATTAAAATAATTAGTTATAGTTTAATAAAATTAATTAAAATAATTAGTTTTAATTATAACTAATAAATATTAATTAAGTTTAATAAATTATAATTAATTAATAGTAATTGATAATTATTATAATTTATAATTAATTAATTTTATTCTAATTAAAATTAATCATAATTAATTAGTTTAATTATAACTATTTAATTAAATTAAATATAATTAATTATAATAACTATAATTAATTAAAATAATCATAATTAAAACTAATTTTAATTAAAATTAATTTATATTAATTAAACTCTCTATAATTCGTCAATCTCACGGGATTTGGCCGAAGAAGTGCACGCACGGGAGTCTGTTACCTTCACACCTAGCGAGCTCTTGTTATTACTGTCGATCAGAATGTCATAACTTCTGAACCGAGAGGCAGGGGAGGTCTTCGAAGGGAGAAATTATTCTGTGTGGAATCTGATCACAAAGACGTGTTCGGTTGCTTACGTGGAAAGGGTTAAAAAGTCAATTGACTTCCGTAAACCTCATAAACCCAACCCGTCTTTCAGCCCGACCCGGGAGATAACGTTAAATTTAGTTTGGCGCTTATTTTTTCAGAATTTAAGCCGCGAATCACCGCAATATATAATGCTTAGAGCCAAAATTTTTGCAGAGCAGCCAAAATTTTCGCATAAAAAATGCTGATGAAGATGGAGATTGATCTGGATCTGGAGGAGGATGCAAGTTTTTATGAGCAGATAATATTTTCGCAGGTCTCGGAGGAAGCCGATAACCTGGAGACTGCCGACATCCAGGAAACAAGTGCACATGAAGCAGAACACGTAGAACCAGTGATACAAGACGAAAAGTTCAGTTTATCGGTAAACTTCGCCTTCTTCCAAGTTTTCTTTATAGCAATGTTGCAATCAAATTTCTTTACATAGTCATTTTTCTCTGATGTAATTATTTTAGGGTACAAATATTTTAGATGTTCCCTTCTTGATGTAATTATTATCAACATTGTACATAATGTTAAATTGCAATTGATTTTAGAAGCAAGACTCGATGTTCCCTTCTTTTATAGTATTATTGATCTAGGGTACAATAACGAATTTGTAGTTCGATTTTCTTATTGCAAAGCTTTGTTGTGTATTAATTGCGTATGTATTGCTTATCGGTTTGATATACATTGAGTATTATGCGTGTATATGTTGTAATTTTATTGCGTATATGTTGCGTATTGGTTGGGTATTGTTTTGCTTAATTACTGCTTATTGGTTGCGTATTGGATAATTCATTTATTGCTTATTTATCAGGATGTTAATTATGTTAATGAGAAAGAGGCATACGAGGCTTATCGTAAGTATGGATATAATCTTGGTTTTAGTGTTCGTAAGGATCATCACAGTTACTGGCCCAATTCCAGAAATTTAAAATCCAAGGACTTTGTTTGTTCAAAAGCTGGTTTCAAGAAGTTGCCTGATCTTAATATCCAAAGGAAATATCAATAATCAGACACCCGAACTGGCTATGATTTGGTTTATAGTGGATGAAGGTGGATATTGGAAGGTGAAAAAATTTATTGAAAATCACAATCATGATTTGCCTAGGCTAGAAGACCAGCATCTTCTTAGATCATGTAGGAATATGTGTGATGAAAAAGCTTCTATTCTTAAAGCAATGACAGATGCTGGGATAAGAACCACTGATGCATTTTCCTTTCTTGCTGATGAAGTTGGAGGTGTCGAAAATATTGGATTCACAAAGAGGGATGCGTACAACTTTATTCAAAGAATAAAAAGAGCAAAGATTGAACTTGGGGACACTAATACTTTGATTGAGTTATTTAAAGAACATCAACTTAATGATAACATGTTCTCTTGGGATATCCAGAAGGATGAATTTGATAGGTTGTTAAATTTTTTTTGGGTTGATGGGATTGGTAAGATAGATTATGACTGCTTTGGTGATGTGGTAATTTTTTATACAAGTTATAGGCTAAATAAGTATAATTTGGTATGCGCACCATTTGTCGGAGTTAACAATCATTGGCAAAACATTTTGCTTGGGGTAGCCTTCTTGTCTGAAGAGACAATTGAATCATTTACATGGGTGTTTACAACTTTTGTTCGAATGATGGGTGATAAACAGCCAAAAATAATATATACAGATCAAGACCAGGCAATGGCTAGGGCCATAGAAGTTACACTACCTCAAAGTCGCCATATATTGTGCCAATGGCATATTCGTAAGAAGGCTCCATCAAAAGTATCGTGCTACAATACCAACAACAAAGTCAAAGGCCTCTTCAATAAGTGTTTGAGCAGATGTGACTATGAGGAGGAGTTTGAAAATGCATGGGCTGAATTGATCATACAAGGGAACCTCCAAGATCATGTTTGGTTGCATGATCTTTATAGGATAAGAAATAAGTGGTCAACAGCCTTCAATAAGGATTGTTTTAGCATGGATATTCTATCCACACAACGCAGCGAGTCTACTAATAATGTGTGTCATGGCATTTCTAAGCCCACAAGTTCTATAAATGATTGCTTTCTGGGTTTAGAGAAAGTGATGAGGAATTGGCGTCGGAATGAACATGATGAGGATTATAGATGCAGCCAGTATGAAATAGAACCTGTAATAAAAAACTGCTCAATATTAAAGCAAGCTGTTCAATTTTATTCAAAGAAAATATATTCATTTTTTTAGCAAGAATTTTTACAAGGTGTTGGTGTAATGAGTGTAGAGCTTGAGTCTAGTGATTCTTCAAAACTTTTTGTCTATTACACAGAGAAAAAGGATCACTCTAAACCATGGGTTGTTGATTTTGATGCACAGAATGGTAACATTCAATGCTCCTGCATAAATTTTGAAACGATGGGTTTATTGTGTTCTCACTGCATTATAGTTTTGAGGCAAATGGCTATTGGGAAAATCCCCGAGAAGTACCTACTATTGTGATGGTCAGCACGAGCTCGACAAGATATATATTCTGGTCTGAATTTGAAAGAAAATTCTCAGAATAGCTCTGAAGGTAGTAGTGGATTCATATTCAGAAATTATATCAGCAGGTTTGCATATGAAATGAGCACACGAGCGCAGCTGCATGAGGGTGGTGAAGAATTCCTATTGGTTGCGATGAAGGAAACATCTGAAAAACTCGATTTGGTTACTTTAGGGAAGAGAAAGACATACAAGTCTACACAGGGTGGCAGTGTACAACTGAAAGACCCTCTAAAGCGTAGGCCTAAAGGGATATCCAATGCTAGGCTGAAAAGCCACTTAGAAAAGAAGACAAAGAGTATGATTTTAATTTCTGACTATTTTGATTTATTGCCTATTGTGACATATTATTATTAATTTATTTAACAGGGAAACCACCAGTGAAGAAATACACAACAAAAGTTGAGACTCCTTCAAGCATGCCCGAATGCATGCCCGAATGCTTAACAGAGGATTTCATAAATTCTATACACTCCAAGCAACCATCAGCTCAGCAGTGTAATTTTACAAGCATGCCCGAATGCTTCACTGTGGAATTCATAAATGCTGTACATTCCAGTCAGCCATCTCCAGCTACGCAGTACAATTTCACAAGCATGCCCGAATGGTTAACGGAGGACTTCATATCACAAGCATGCCCGTCTAGTCAGGCATCAGTACAGCAGTTCACAAGCATGCCTGAGTGCTTGACAGACGATTTCATAGCCTGGGAACCGTCCAGTCAGCCATCAGCAAAGCGAGCAAAGGAATCTAATTTCACAAGCATACCTAAATGCTTCACAATGGAACACATAAAAGGTGTACGTTCAAAAAAGCCATCAGCAACATACCTGAAATTGATGATGGATATCATTAAATCAGAAAATTCTATGTTATAAGAATATTTGTATGATGGATATTTGAATGATGGATATTTGTAAGAATATTTGTTGATAAAATGTTTATTTAATAAAGAGTATTTGTTTTAGCTGTTAATTTTCATTTGTGCATGGTCTGCGTATACAAAGCGTATACAGCGCTTATACAGCGCGTATACAACACGTATACAAAGCGCAAACAGATCATATTTTCTATATTTCTGAAAAATGCAAACTATTTTCCATTATTATGAAATTTTTTAATAATCATTTTCCAACACACTCTAGAACCATCACTTGTGTAGCACAAGGGTGTTCTCAAACATTCCACAATACGAATCAATTAAATTCGACTTAATTAAATTTTTTTGACAAAAAACCAAGAACTGTCGTTTGCGTATGAAATGCGCATGTGATGCGTCTACAATGCGTACGTTATGTGTATAAGGTGCGTACTTTATTTACCCACATGGAAACCTTCTTAATCGAGTGGAATGAATTTTCAATGATGAGAAACCCTATATCCAACGCTCCATGATTGTTTATTGACGAGGCGAAGCATTCTAAAAAACTTTGATTCTCCATGTGATCTAATGAGTCCTCAACCATTGAAGCATAACACCCACACTCTAGAACCATCACTTGTATAGCACAAGGGTGTTCTCAAACCCAAAGTCGCATTGTGAGATTTTTTCTAACCATTTTACATCTTTGATAAAATAAGTATTTGAATGATTCAAACCGAAGGAATGCATCGAATCAATTAAATTCGAATTAATTAATTTTTTTTTGAGAAAAAAACCAAGAACTGCCATTTGCGTATGAAATGCGCATTCGATGCGTTTCCAATGCGTACGTTATGCGTACTTTATTTACCCACATGGAAACCTTATTAATCGAGTGGAATAAGGTTTCAATGATGAGAAATCCTATATCCAAATCTCCCTGATTGTTTATTGACAAGGTGAAGCATTCTAAAAAACTTTGATTCTCCATGTGATCTAATGAGGCCTCAACCATTGAAGCATAACACCCACACTCTAGAACCATCACTTGTGTAGCACAAGGGTGTTCTCAAACCCAAAGTCTCATTGTGATATTTTTTCTAACCATTTTACTTCTTTGATAAAATGAGTATTTGAATGATTCAAACCGAAGGAGTGCTTCAAATCAATTAAATTTGAATTAATTAATTTTTTTTAAGAAAAAACTAAGAACTGTTGTTTGCGTATGAAATGCGCATTCGATGCGTTTCCAACGCGTACGTTATGCGTATAAGGTGCGTACTTTATTTACCCACATGGAAACCTTCTTAATCGAGTGGAATGAGGTTTCAATGGTGAGAAACCCTATATCCAACGCTCCCTGATTGTTTATTGACGAGGCGAAGCATTCTAAAAAACTTTGATTCTCCATGTGATCTAATGAGGCCTCAACCATTGAAGCATAATACCCACACTCTAGAACCATCACTTGTGTAGCACAAGGGTGTTCTCAAACCCAAAGTCTCATTGTGAGATTTTTTCTAACCATTTTACATCTTTGATAAAATGAGTATTTGAATGATTCAAACCGAAGGAATGCATCGAATCAATTAAATTCGAATTAATTAATTTTTTTTTGAGAAAAAATCAAGAACTGCCTTTTGCATATGAAATGCGCATTTGATGCGTTTCCAACGCGTACGTTATGCGTATTAAGTGCGTACATTATTTACCCACATGGAAACCTTCTTAATCGAGTGGAATGAGGTTTAAATGGTGAGAAACCCTATATCCAACGCTCCCTGATTGTTTATTGATGAGGCGAAGCATTCTAAAAAACTTTGATTCTCCATGTTATCTAATGAGGCCTCAACTATTGAAGCATAACACCCACACTCTAAAACCATCACTTGTGTAGCACAAGGGTGTTCTCAAACCCAAAGTCTCATTGTGAGATTTTTTCTAACCATTTTACATCTTTGATAAAATGAGTATTTGAATGATTCAAACTGAAGGAATGCATCGAATCAATTAAATTTGAATTAATTCAATTTTTTTTGAGAAAAAACCAAGAAATGTCGTTTGCGTATGAAATGCGCATTTGATGCGTCTACAACACGTACTTTATGTGTATAAAGTGCATATTTTATTTACCCACATGGAAACCTTTTATAAATTTTATGCACGATAATTTACATATATCAGTTATTTACACAAACATAAAGTTCATTTCAACGAAGCACAAAACAATCCGTAGGCAAATTCTGCCCTATTCATTGGCATTTTTTCCTGCCAATCTTTACTCTCTCTTCAATTTGAGTTCTTTTGTCGAATAATGTTTTCCATGTATTTGCAAATAAACATTCCGCAATCTGTATTGTTGGTCTGAGTTGGTGCAGTCTTCATTGTCTTGAAACTCCATTTTTTGATATTATCATTAAAAGCTTTTTTGCAATCCCTATATAAGCTTGCAATCTGAACAATATATGGAATAGAATTTAGTTCACTGAAAAATAATTTTGAAATTTTCCAGCAATATAAGCTTACAATCAAACTCACAATCTTTATAGCAACACTTCTATGTATAGGGTTGGGTACATAATCGTAAAATTCCCACTTTTTCTGATCTCGGTAACCAACCAGAAGCGTCCAGTGCAAACCGTCAATAATTGGATTAATTATAAAGTTGCATGAATGAACAGAACTGTAGTTTACGTGTTCGATGAACAATTTTGAAGTTTCATCCTTCACCTTGTAATGCTCCAAGAATCAGATATAAGAATAAAATAGTCAAAATATTTAATTATATATCAAATAAACTAGTATACTAACCCAATACATTGGTGAGATGTATAGAAAATTATGATACAGTTCTGGTAAAATTTTAGACTTCTCAATTAATAAAATGGCAAAGGAATCAATATGATCATTGTCAAGGTATGAATCGGATAATATTTCATCCATCCCTCGTCTTGAAATTATAACGTTCACAGCTTGAAATATTTCTTTGCTACTGAAATCATTAAACAAAAAATATGCATTAGGTACGCATATAAAACACAAGTTATACGCAATCCGTACGCAAAGATTACAAACACAGTATGCATTGATCATGCAAGTCATACGCACACAATACCTGTCAAGATATTTCTTTATGTTTTCCCTAATAAAAAGTTCTTTCACTGGACTCAACATCTCGAAGCCTTTGAAGTTAATTGTAGGACTTGCAGGGTAACCCTTTACTATAACATCATCAACATTGATTAATTCTTTTGTTTGTGGAACTTTTTGGGCAGGTTTTGGAGAAGGAACAATTTCTTTTGTGGATGGTTTATCTTGGGGAGCTTCTTTGCCAGTTTCTTCTTGGGGAGCTTCTTTGGAAGGTTCTTCTTGGGGGGAGCTTCTTTGGCATGTTCTTCTTGGGGGGGGGGGGGAGCTTCTTTGGCATGTTCTTCTTGGGGGGGAGCTTCTATGGCAGGTTCTTCTTGGGGAACTTCTTTGGTAGATTCTTCTTGGGGGGGAGCTTCTTTGGAAGGTGCTTGTTGTGGAACTTCTTTGGTAAATTGTTATTGGGGGGGAGCTTCTTTGACAGTTTCTTCTTAGATGTGGTGTACCCTTTTGTGCTTTTTGTAAACCATTTCTGATTTTCTCTTTAATTTCTTCTTTTTGCTAACCCTTTCAGCAGCCTGGGTCATCTCAGTATCATTGATTTTTTCTGGGGCTTCAGTCTTGGTGTGTTCAGATGATATCCGAATATTCTTGGGGGATGGAATTGTATGGGGAATGAATGATGAGGAGGAGGGAGCAGCTTGCTCATCAGGCTTAAGAATTCCTTAAACAATGTAATGTTGGAGCTTGTCATCAATAAGATCAACTCTTCTCACAATTTGTTCAAAATTATTACTCATCCTAGCTTCAAATTCTTGGAAGAGTTTGACCATGGACTCCTGCATAATCTTTATTACTTTCTTTTCAAGTTCATCTAATGATTGGGGTTGGGTTTTCAAGTTGGATTTGGGTTCGGGTTGCTCAGGAGATTGTGGGGAGAGATGATGTTCAGGTGTGTTAGTTTGAATGGGTGAAAGAGGGGTTGATGGATATTTCTTTATACCCAAGAGATTAGATTCTTCAGGGGTAACTCCTTGGATGTCAACAAAAATCTATGAAAAATTAATCTCAAATAAATATGCAATCTAAACGCAATCATTTACGCAATCTATACGCAATATATACGCAAGGTTCACGCAATATATACTCAAGCTATACGCAATACATACGCAAACCGTACACAATATATAAGCAATATATAAAACTATTCACAAGATTTACCTGTCTTCTCTTTAAATTAACAAATAATTTAGAAGTCTTCTCAGTTTTATACACAATGTCATCAGCCCATCGAAGGAAACGGGGCCTTCTGTCAGGGTACTTTGGGAGATGAATGGAAGTGTGCTCAAGGAATCAAACCTGCATAAAATTGAGATATTCTCAGTAAGTTTTAGCAAAATAATCAGTCAAATTAAATATTTAATTAGAATTATTTTAGCACTCATAATTAACAGTGGCACAAATCCATTGACAAAACCCGCTGGCCTGTTCTTTGAGATCTTCAAAGATACATTATTAAAATCTTCAACCAGGCATTCCCAAATTGACCATGCCCAGTTAATTGATGAAAAATCATCAACATTATTTGATATTGTCTTTAACATCTTAGGAACTTTAAAGTTGCTTTGTTGAAAAAATAAATTAGAACATAAATACATAATAAAAGTTTTCAACATAGTCTGTGGGGAGCTTTCTCATGTCAACTCAAGCATTTCACTCTTAATATCCTTTGAAGTGATTGTTGAAGAGGGAAATGTCATCCAGGTAATCTCCTCACCTCTGTTTGGTAGACCATTAAGGAGGGCCACTTTATCAGTTGAGAAAGGTAAAAGATGGCCCTCTATAATGAAGCTTTGCTTTTCAATATTCTACATTGTAAGGAGCTGGTAGATAAGTGGGGCGTTTTGCTCAAATCCAGGAAATTGAAGAAATTGGAAAATATTTAGGTCCTTCAATTTTTCTTCAATTTCAACAGGAATTATCTAGACAAAAGTATCACACATTGTTCTGAAAGTCGAAACATAGCATCTATATGATATAGGACGGACATAAATCTGCGTAGAATAAGAACCTATAATTAATTTAGAGAAGCAGGTGATACGTATTACATATAAATATGCAAATCATACGCGTATTATACGCATACTATACGCAACGTGTACGCGTACTATACGCATTACATACGCAACGTGTACGCATACCATATGCAATATACGCAAATGATGAGAAAAGTATCAGCAGAAATCTAGGGTTTTTTACACTAATCGTTTTTTTTTTTTTTTTGGAAGTTTAGTTTTATGGGTTTAAAGATCCAAAGTATTTATTATAAAATGTTAGGGTTTGTCTTCAACATATACGCAGAAAATAAGGGAAATTTACGCAGATTATACACATTATGTACAAAGAAAATACGCAGAAAGAACAAAAATGGTGAGATAAATATAACCTTTTACAGTTACTCGGAATGATTTTAATTTATTTTTTGGTTTCTTCAGCAAATACGCATTGAATACCAAAGATATCCGTTGTTTATTTTATGTCAATGTAAGAATTTTTGCACTTTTCTCTTTGCAGGTGAATCCTTTCCCTCGTCCATGATGAGCAGAAGAGGATTCTGGAGAAATTCAGAAGATGTTTTTTGCAGGAAGCTCAGGAGAAATGGAGCGAATGGCCGAAATGTGAAATTTGGAAAATGTTAAAATTTTCTGCCTTTTTCATTGTATTTACTGGGCGGGCCTCGTATTATTTAGTCTCGAAATGACAAACGGGTCGGGTATTAACTTTCCACGTCAGCACGCCACGCGTTATGTTTTTATTGGCGACTATTGGAGACTGAACACATCTTTGTGATCGGATTCCACACAGAATAATTTCTCCTTCGAAGGAGCAAAGTCGGTGGAAGAGGAGGCAAGGGAGTTCGGCCCTTGGTTAGGTAAGAGAAGTTTCACACACACTCTCTCTCCCTCTCTCTCTCTCGATCAAATAAATAAGGAGATGGAGACATTGGCTGCAGGTAGGAGCTAGGGCAGAAAGAGGTCGGGGCTCTTGAGGTTGGGTACGGCTGCTGGGATAGGGCACAGACTACGACATAGATGGGAGGAGGAGATCGTGAATGGTAAGGGAGAATCGGTGTTGGAGTCGTGTGGGAGGAGCGAATCAGCCAAGCACCTCTGAAGCTCCATTTCGCTCTATTTAACGACGAGAGTGGCAACGGATCGCAGGATTTGAGCAGGATTTCTGCAGGATGCGACTCAAACGGTGTCGCGTACACAGGTATTTCAGCGCGATTTATGCATGGATTTGCGAGATTTTTTTGTTATGTTTAAGCTGAGACTTTGCTCTATACCAGGTGGTCAACAGGTGAGACAACGATCTTCTGTATAGGTGAAAGCTGTAGCGATTAGAAGTATAGGTCACTTTAGGTTTTGGAATTTCTAAAGCATGTCTAACATGCAATGTAGAATTAGATATGGCCAACTGATTCAAAAAACATATGGTTTTTACAGTAAGCAACATTTTGTCTTAAAACAATTATCAACAAGTTTAGGAGAAAAAAAATCCAATTCGGACAAAAAAAATTACCCTTATATTAGAAAGTAATATTAAGAAAATTAGGAATTAAAAAAACAATCACACTTTAAACCAATCACAATAATAAGAAAATAACAAGAAGAACAAAAGAAAGAAGATTAAAAAAAAACAATCACACTAGGGCATACTTTGCTGTATCTATAGGATTTGTGCTAGAAAACTCCGCAGGACAATACTCCCGTTCCCCCAAAAAGCAAAAGAATTTTGTTTCCTATTTTCATACTAAAATCTATATTTCTTAGAAATTAACATGCGCCTGAGGTACTTCCAATCAAGTGAGCGCCTTGCAAGGTTTGTGCCAGCAAATTGAAATAAGAGCAACTTCCTAGAATGCCATAATCCAAGTTTTTGTGTGCCCTCAAGAAATCTAAATTTTTTTTTTTACAACAACTGCTTAAATATATTGTTGCATCAATGGTAACCAGATCTTGAAATAAACTACTATTGAAACTAGTTGATTTCCTCTGATATATGAAGGAAATGACCCTTATTATTACTTCCTAAATCAAAGAAAAACCTTTTTTGGTCAGCTCTGATAACTTTGGATAGTCCCAAGCTTCCAACTTCATCCTGTGGAGAAAGCTCAACTATTCTATCAACAGTTAACTCAAATCCTGTAACCGATTGAATGTTATGACCTGATCCTTATATGAAACCAGCCCCCACATCATTTGAAAGTCCTGGAACTCGCTCTGAGGATTCAAGGTGTTGCTACTTCCAAAAAAATATGATCACAACATTATGGACACAAAGTAAAAACTACTCTATTTCCATGTTTATGCATAAAAACCTTATTTGGTATGAAGAACCGAGACACTTCGTTTATTTCCAGTAAAATGTTTCTGAATGCTGACCATCCTTCCTCGCCAGAGCATCCAGCAGGAAAAATAGTTGTGCTGCGATTTCTACTGACTGATGCTTCAGAAACGTATTCATTGAGCATCTGTCAGCCTTTGACACATCAATCAAAAAAGGTTTATCAAGTTCGATAACACAAATCTCTCTTTTGCAGAGTGTGCTTGAATAGGAAAATACTAAAAGGTAATGAGATTGCATCAATTGAATATAAATATTATGGTTGTCTAATTGTAAGAACTACTAATTTGTAGAGTATCCAAAGTTTAGGTGGTGTTCTACTTTATAAAATTCCTTGCTGAAGAATAATTCTTTAGAGTTGAAACACACCATATTACTTGAAATAAAATAATCTAGCTTTCACTTTCAAAAACAAAAAAACAACTCAATAATATTTATTGATGTCAATTCAAACAATGAACATAAAATAAACTAAGTATTTTATCAAATGAAGTTTACAAACAAAATGATCTTTATGCAATTGGATGAGCTGAGTGAAAATAAATCAATTCCACGAAGAAACCAAAGGTCAAGCCCAAGGCTAATTCCAGTGGCACATACAATTTTATTAACTGGGTCAATTACCATCACTCTATTTCTTAGATACTGTCAGGCACTATAAAACTATTCTTAGTTCATGACTGTCTCAAACAAATTTTTTTTTTTTTAGGCTTCGTTTGGGACAGCTTTCTTACTGCTTCATAAATCAGCTTTTTAGTACAAAGTTTTTATTTTTTGAACTAGAAAGCTACTTTAAAAAGCAATAAGAAAGCCACAAAAGCAATAAGAAAGCCGCCCTAAACGAAGTCTTAATATCAAACAAATTTCAGAGGTCTTCCAAAGTAGCAAAAGTAGAATTAGGATTTACAAAAATAGATTCAAGTTTGCAAACTAAAACTAACAGATTAACCTAAAAGATGAATAAGAACTAATACTTCTATGGGAAGTAAACAGGCCAATTGAAGTAATATGAGTCACGCAGCGGCTTGCTCATGTACTGGTTCCACTTGAACTGATATGGCTCTCCATTCTCCTTGGCTTTCTTCCAATGGTAGTGCTCAAACAACATGGCCTTGTCATGCCAGTTGAATTGGTTGGACAGCTGCCACATGTAAGGGTTGAAGAAGGCGAGGGTGGAGAAGGTGAAGGAGCCAATCCAGATGTTTGCAAAGCGTTCGGGATTGGTGTGCGGCACGCCTGGATCACCGCGATAAGGATTTCCGAAATATTTCTCCATCTTTCCGGCTCTCTTCCTGGATCACTTTCACATCTCAAACAAAATATATCAAAGATAGAAACTTAGTTTTTGATATACTGATATGTGTGATAAGGCCAACAAGGTATAAGCTACATAAAGGCCATATAATTTACATTCTTTTCAGATTGCATCTGCATATGAATTGAATTTAGTTTTAAGAATTGATAACTTAATTATGTCTAAGGAAGAAATAAATATACGAGATGGGGCTTACACGTTCTAAAAAAGTATACCAAGCACTTTCTGATTTAAAAAGGACATTTCGATGGTGACAAAAAAAGAGCATGCTATGGTAGTAAGTCATAGATTGCGTAATGAAATAAATAATCAAATTCAGAAATAGTAATTGGAGCTGAACAAAAAATACCTACCAATTTGATGTAAAGTTAGTTTTCACTACAACAACAACAACAAAAACATCAAGCCTTTATCCTACTACGTGGGGTCAGCTACATGAATTCTTTTTCTCTATTGTGTCCTATTAAAGGTCAAATTCTCGTTTAAATCTAATAAAGAAAGGTCATTCCTAATATTTTCTAACCAAGTTTTTTTAGGTTTGCCTCTACATTTCATGACATAAATCAAATCTAATACCTCTACTCTCCTAACCGGGTCATTGGAAGGCCGCCGTTTTATGTGACCAAACCATCTAAGGTGACTCTCTCTAATCTTATCTTCTACAAGAGCTACTCCAACCTTTTCATGTATATGCTCATTTCTTATCCTATCTCTAAGGGTAAAGCCACTCATCCACCTGAGCATCCTCATCTCTGCCACACTTAACTCTTTATTATGCTTCTCTTTTAATGGCCAACATTTAGCACCATAAAGCATTGCAGGCCTCTCTACCATCTTATAGAGTTTTCCCTTAAGTTTGAGGGGTACTTTTCTATCACACAATAAGCCCGATGCATTCTTCCATTTGAACCATCCAACTTGAATTCTATTGATAGTTTCCCTATCAATTTCACCATCACTCTGAACAATAGATCCAAGATATCTAAAACGTGTACTCTTATTAATGACTTGATCGCCCAAAGTCACAAACCCCTCACTAGGTCTATTACTACTAAAATTACACTCCATATATTCCATTTTAGATCTACTCAAGCGAACACCTTTAGTCTCTAATGTTGACCTCCATAATTCAAGTTTACTTTCAACTCCCTCTTTAGTCTTATCAACAAGAAGAATAAAGTTAGTTTCCACTGAATAATTTTTTTTTTCTGTAATATGTATTTGAGTTTCATCATCGCTCCCTTCACTGGCTCCAAAATCGTCAAGTAAGTTAGCAAATGTCATAGCTTGCATCAAGACAAGAGAATATTTGATTAGCTCTCCGTCAACAGTGGTTATTGGGGCTATGATAATGGTACCACTACCGACATGTGTATCCATCTCCCGACATTCTTCCTTCCATTTAGCATATTTTACTTTGCATGCAAGGCATAGTATTTCCAAAGAAGTGCTCATTTTAACATCTCCAGTCACATTTGTGATTAGGAATTAGACCTTCTCGGTTGAGAAATATCATAAACATCATTCCAAAAATATCGAACAAGCAAATGAGAAAATATCAAAGAATATTATCATAAATCCCAATCTTCATGCAATAGAAAGCCAATAACATAAAAAATAATCATTACGAACAACCCGAATTAAATTTTTGCCAACATCTTGTAGTAAGGGTTCTTGTTTCACGTTGTAATACTATATAAGAATACTCAAAAGAAGAAAGGTAATGAAGAAAGAGTAACCATATAACCAAATTCTATCAACATATAAAAAAATTTTATAGTAAATGTAAGATTGTTCAAATCCAAGAAGACTCTTCAAAAATAATTTTTTTGAATATCATTCTTCTCATGAACAACCTAAATTAAATTAATCAGATAAATATAAGTAATTTAATTATTTAATTAAATTTTTTAGATAAATAATATACTTACTAAAGCTTGACGCCATGCAACATAAGTTTCAATTGCTTGTCCAATTGTTGTTAAAATATTATACGGTCTAATCAAGTGTTCTTCTCAATTCACAGGAATATTTATATGAACTGAACACCAATTTGGACCTAATGGATAGTTATCAACCCTATGTGTAGGATTCATACTTTGAATATATCCAATTGCTACAGTTTTAGTATAATCAAGAACATTTTTTACTGCAACTTTAGTTCCAACCTATATATATGAAGTTTATAAGATCTAACAAAAATTGTAACAGCATATGAAAGATAAAAATATGGCTATAAAAGTTCATAAGTAAATAATTTGCTTACTTGAATAAGAGTACTGTTATTGAAGGAGTGTACATCACCATTTCTAGAATTTTGAGTAGCTCTTAATGGGGTGGTATTACTAGCTTGTTTTGTACTTTGCATATCCAACTTCATTTTAACAATTACCTCACCTTGTTCTTGAACTTGTTTTTCCATTTTTTCGAATGCTTCCTTGTAACCTTCTATTAATCTATAAGCACTACTTCGATTTGGGATTTCTCCTCATGTAACATAAGGAGTTACATCAAATTCATACATGCGAACTCTTTTGACCTTGTCATTTCCAAGAACCTTTAAGAAAATATCATCCCTTCCAAAATCTTCTGTTTGAGATGTTTGACTTCTTATTTCCTTCATTTTATTCTAAATATAATGAATATTAACTCTTTCACATAATTTTTTGTATACTTTATAATTAATTTATGAAGTAGTTTATTATAAATACTTACCAAAGCTTCACAAGCTTCAATACTATTAGCAATTCCTTCTTTTATATAACACCTTCCAAACATTTCAACTCTCGTTGGTGAGTGACCTATACTTTTCTCCTAAAAAAATTAAATAAATAATATAAAAATTAATAAAAATAAAATAATAATTGACATCAAATTTATGTAGAACACATATTGACACAAACATGTATATACATATAAATTTTATTTGATCTTCACGCACTTGATCAAAACTCATTTTTCTAGTAATGTGCATCAAACTCTTTTTAGACCTACTCTTTTTATTTTGTTCACTTATACACTAAACACAAATATGAATTAATAAAAAAGATAACATGAATAATACCTTAAAATTTAAAAGTTAAGATAATATACCTTTGATTCTTCTGAACTCCAATAGGATAAAAGATTTTTTCATTGATCTTTGAGTATCCTTTTTGGCACATTATATAGTTGTAATTATGTAGGCATATTTGGATCATAATATCTAGATTTAATGTCTGTTTTTCAATTCCTCCATTTCTTCCCTATTGATTGAAGAACCCATACATCAGTACCATATGGAATCTCAAATTTCTCCTGAAAAAAAATAACATATTTATTATTATATACAAATAATTTTACTATTTTATGTATGCAACTAAAATCAAATAAAACAAGTAGACATATTATAAAGATAAATCTGAACAACTTCTAACATATTTTTCCTTAAAGACTTGGGCATTTTATCCCAACTTCTGATATCAATAGGTGCATGTTTCCCATTCCGTGCAATAGTTCCTAAAAACTTAACAAATAATGATTTATTTTGTCCAATAGGCTGGCCATATTTATTAAAATTAACAGCAAGTCGTTCTCCACCATGTTGGGTAGCATGATATCCCCAAATATTACACATATATGTTGGACCTCTTTTTTGTTTTTGCTCCTCATTGCTTCTACCTACTATGAAAAATATTTTGAAATTAAAATCTTATAAGTAAGATAAATACAAATGTAAAATAAACATATAAAGTTGTGATAATGTCTTGAATAAGAGGCAAACCTACAATGTAATTTTCAATGGTATTTATTGGAACATCTATTTCAACTTCAATTTGTTCATTGCATCCTGTATTTCTAACATGTGTTCTGGTGTGTGGTGTCATTTCTTAAAAATCATTATAAAACATATATGTGAGTAGAGTTTAATAGAAGATAAACATTGGAATTTGTTACCCATACTGCTCACATAATCTACGAAAAAGATAAAGTATAAAATATTAAAAAAAGTTATAAGTTTCAATACATTAAAACTTAATGTTACCTTTAGATAAATACACATAAGAAACACGTAAAACCACAAAATGTTACGTAGTAATTAGATTGATATAAGGATCTAATGATATAAGTATTTAAGAAATGATTTAACATTAGAAAATAAACAGTACACGAATAAATTACTCTAGTAGAATGCCATCAACTTCATCTCTTGACAACTAAACTTCATCATGAATAAAATAATGTTGAGTAGAAGTCTCACTTTGTAAGTAGTCATCAACATATGTGTCTATGTGAATGTTATTAATATTATTTCTTGGTGATTTTGTAACAACAACATACCGTGTAGGATCAACAGGATCTTCCACAAAAAAATTTGTTGAACTTGAGAAGCTAGCACAAATGGTTCTTGATGTTGTTTAATTTTATTGAAATTAGTCAAGTTGAAGCCATCATCATCCTCCTTTAGTCTCTTTCCTATAAAACCCAATCACATTCAAATAAAATAACACTTCGCTCTGTTGTGTAGTCCAATTCAATTATTTTTTTAAAGATCCCATAATATGTCAAGTTACTTGAAATAGGATTCTTATCTTTAATACTAGCGAAGCTTGCAGTTAAAGCTTTGACCATCACTCCACAATTTTGAGTTTTTCTTTTTTTCATCAAATCTACAATATGAAATCTATAACCATTTATAAGGCATTTCTTGTATAGAGTGACAACATTGGACGGACCTCTAGCTAAGCGCCTCAAATTAGTAGAAATAGTATCATCCTTCAATGGATCAATTGAAGTAATCTATTAAAACAAAATAGACGTTATCAGTAAAAATCCTCATATAAAGTATATTAGCATTATAATACTAACCTTATTAGCAAACCAAGAAACGAAATCCTCATTGTGCACTCTTTTAGCTTCATGCTCTCCATAGAGAGAACTTTTTTGTCTTATCGTTTGTTTAACTTTAGAATAATGTTCACTGTATATAATCATAAGATTTATGAGAATATAATAATAGTATATATGTAAAAAATAAGAATATATATTCTTCAACTTTTTTTACCTGACATACGGCTCTATTTCTTCACAATTGAAAAGGACATATCGATGTGCTTTTATGTCTGTCTCATCTTTAAAAATCTTGATCTCTCTTTTTCCAAGTGCCCGACCATTTGTTTCAAAGATATTAGGTCCTTCATTCAAAACATTCTCATCCAACTCATTTCTTCCGAGTTGATTATGCCTTGTTTCCACATGCTCGGTAAAATATAAAGAGCAAAATGTTAAATTTTTCTTCGCAATATAGCCTTTTGCAATTGATCAATCTGGACTACTATTTCGAATATATGACTTTAACTTATCCAAAAATCTAAAAAAAAAATATATTTGATAAATGATATAATTTTTGTTATTAAAGTTAAATATCATAAAAGAAATAATAATATATGAAATAATTACTAACCTTTCAATAGGATACATCCAATGATAATATACAGGACATTTAATCCTTGCCTCGGTGGCCAAGTGAATTGTCAAATACACCATGATATTAAATAAAGTAAGAGGAAATATCTTTTCAAGTTGGAAAAGTGTAATTGCAATTTCTTTTTCCAATCTAAGAAGCTTAATTGGGAGAAAAACTTTAGAGCACAAGCCTTGAAAAAAATGACTTAGTCGAATTAAAGGAGAGCGAACAGACTCAGGTAAGACTCATCTTAAGTATAATAGAAGCAATTGTTGCATTATTATGTGATGATCATGGCTCTTTAATCTAAGTATTTTTAGTGGTTTCAGTTGCACTTATCTTGAAATATTAGATGCATATCCATTTGGCAATTTAATATTTTTTAAGACTTTATAGAAAAATTCTTTTTCTTTTTTATTCATAGTAAAGCATGCAGCAAGTAAATAATTACGCCCAGAAGAAGTACAAGTAGGGTGAAATATAGGGTGTATTCCCATTTTCTTCATGTCTTTATGTGCATTCAAATGATCTTTTGTCTTTTCATTAAGATCCAAAAACGTACCCAAAAGCTTATCACATACATTCTTTTCAACATGCATAACATCTAAGTTATGACGTAAAAGATTTCTTTCCCAATATGGAAACTTGAAAAATATACTAATCTTCTTTCAATTATAAGGAAAATTTGGATTAGTATGTGTTTTCTTTCCAAACTTCACATTTATACTTCTTAACATATCAACAATTTTGGATCCATTAATCGGTGGTGGTATTGTCCCATGTTCTTCACAACCATTAAAAGATCGACTATCTTTTATATCAAGATGATCATGATCTAAGAACCTTCGATGTCCCATATAACATCTTTTATGACTGAAATGTAACCAATCATAGTATGTACTCCCCTAACAAATAGGACATGCAAACTTCCCTTTTGTACTATAACCTGATAAGTTAGTATAACATAGAAAATCATTTATAATTCATAATAATGCAGCTCGCACTTGAAAATTCTCCTTAGAGCATGCATCATAAGTCTTCACACCAATTTCCTATAACTCTTTTAACTCAGCCACAAGTGGCTGTAAATAAATATCAATATCATTTCTAGGTTGAGTGGCAAATTATATGTCATCAATACAACAGGCCAAGTACTATGTGTTGAAGTCATTGTCCCAAATGGATTAAATCCATCTGATGCTAAACACAATCGTACATTTCTAGGATTTGCAACAAAATTTGTATCTTGGTAGTCTAGGTGTTGCCAAGCTGGAGTGTCAGCTAGATGCCTCATGTAACCATCTTTTATGCGATCTTCTTTATGCCATATCATATATGATGCAGTCTTAGATGACATGAATAATCTCTGCAATCTTGATGTTAATGGGAAATGCCACATGACTTTTCCTGCAACCTTTTTATTTTTTTTTTTTACTTGATATATCTTTTGAAGTGCTATCTTTTACAACCCATCTTGACTCATTATAAATATCACATTCATTCTTAAATTCATGAGGACCCAATATAAAATGCAATCATTTTGACTGATTATAACTTAAGCCCAAATCCTGAGTTATCTTTTTTGTCTCATAATAGGACTTTGGCAGACAAATATCTTCAATTACTTCTCTTAATAAATCAAGCAACATAGTAAATGATTTCTGAGTTCAATTACCAAGGAATTTAATTTGAAGTAGCCTAATAAAAAATCAAGTTTTAAGAACTTTTTTACATCCGGGAAATAATTCTTGTTATGAGTCACTTAAAAACTTATAAAATTTTGCAGCATCTATATTTGATTTATTAATTTATTCATGTTCATATGCAGTATTACTTTCAAATCCAAATGCATCATTTAATATCCCTTCCATGTCATCATTAATGTCATCAACATTAAGGGAATGTGGTCCAATGTCATTTCTAAATGAAGTTTCTTCATGAGCTGTCTAATTGTAATATCTAGGTTTGAATCCTCTTCACAGTAAATGAGCTTCAACATCATCTCTTGTCCTACATATGTCATTTCCACAATCTCTACATGGGCATAGTATCATTCCACTTGAACTTCCATAACGGAATGCAAAATTTAGAAAGTTTTTAACCCCTTCTTTAAAAATCATATATTACTCCTTGAATAATACATCTGACTTCTATTCATTTTCATATTAGAACCTTCATATAGCAAAGGAGAAATGAATATTAGAAACCATGAGTAAATTCTTTGATTTGTATTATAAATAAGCAAGTGATTAAGCAAGGAGTAGAAAAACTTAAAAAAAATAAAATAAAATATTATATGATAACTTTGATAGCAATACTGCATATGAGTAAATTCTATGTTGGAAAATTTATTTATTCATCGAAGTAGTAGGCTTTAAGCCCCATTAAACAATATAATGATAGATTTGAGAAATTGAGAATGATTTTCGCATGAATTGTGTTTGCTAACATAAGAGAAATAAAATAATAAACATAGCTATTAACAAATAAATATTTTTCATAATTTCTTAAAGGTAAAATAGTTCTAACCGTGTAGTTCTTCCTTTAAACATCTAGTCTCCATTACTCTCACATTAATAACTTAACCAAAAAATGTTTTCACATTCATGGTTTGCATTAAATTGGTTCAAAGTTAATTTTTTCTTGCATTCTATGTACGAACAGAAAATGAAGATATTATAGTTAAATATCAAGTTTTAGTCAAGTAAAAATTTTCAAAATTGTTCTTTTAAACTGTTTTACGGGGTCAAAGAGGGCAGTGCCCCCTCGCTAGGTTTGACCTACATTCAGGATAAGAGATGTAAGCAAAGAAACAAACATGCAGAGGACCACATGATCTCCCTCTCTCTACAGCAGGTGGCAAAAGAAAAAAAATTCTACTAAATAGTATATAAAACTAGAGAAGGGGTAGTCAAAGTCAAGCCACTAAAATTTACCCTCAACATCACAACTATTGCAGCTTTATTTATTAATTATAGTTTAAATAATAAAATTGAGGCAACCATAAAAAATTCTCTTAACCAATAAACTACATTTTCTTATCAAGTGGCAAGAAAAGCTTTTTCCAGGTATTTCTTTTTTCATGTGTTTAATGAATTTGTTGAAAATAAGGTGTGGAAAAACATCATTCCCTATTCAAATGAATGGGAGCAATTTTCTAGTTACTTAAGAATTCCATTATACTACTTAATTAACCACAACTTAACCACAACTGCTTTTGAAATCGTCTCCTTCTCCTCTACAAAGCATCCCAATGCAGCAAGAGCTAGCACTAATGAAAAAACCAGACGCTCAAATTTCCTCAAACACCTAAAAAAACATTAAAAAAATAACACATATCCAGTGATTTTGGCCCGAAACTTTGTCCTTCGTGAATTGTTTGATTTCACAAAACTGAAAAAGTTGCAATGGCAAGAAAATAAAAATGAAATTGGCAAATGAATTGAACTGAAATTTCCTTTTTCACTTGATTAGAAGCAACCATCAATAAGTTAAAAGTGCAAGCACAACGTTAATGTTATTTAACAGTGGAAATCGAACAAGAAAATGAAGAATCAAAATCAAAGAACCCTAGATCAACGAAAATCAAAGAACAAAAATCAAAATTAACAGTGGAAATCGAACAAGAAATTGAAGAGAATGAAAATCAAACCAACATCCGGATAAACTTCAAGATTGACAAATTATTTACCTCTTCTAGCAACGTACAAACAGTCGGCCAGTTCGATCAGTCAGAAATGGAGAGAACCTAAAGAACCCTAGAAATCAAAAGAGAAAAGAACACAATTTTATTGAACTGTAAATAATAGATAATCCACATTCAAAAGATTGCCTGTGATTAAAAGAAAAGATCGCTTGTGATACCTGATGCCGTGGTCGCAATTGTTAACGGCAACGACAATCAACAAAAATTAGCAATGGAAGATGAGAAGATAACATGCATTAACAATGCAAAATGAAGAGAACGTGCAGGCATTCGACGAAGGGAGCGAACAGGCAAAGGGAGCGAACAGTCGATATGAGAAAGATGAAAGCACAAGAAAAAGCGGGCAAGATAACTTATCCGACGATCTCTAGTACCAATCCTGCGTGAAAAAAAAAATTCCCTAATAAAGGGCTGTTTGGTTGCCTGAATTAGGAGTGTAAAGTAAACTAATTACCTGTATTTACTAAATTTGGATGTTTGGTTAATTTTGAGCGGAACAAAAGGTTTTTGTCGGATGCGTTAGGAGTGTATTATGGAGGCTGTTTTGCGGGAATTAGAAACCCGCTCGTATTGAGCGGGTTATGAATTCATCGGAAGAACAGCGAAGCTTCATCCCGCTGCTCGGCTTCAATAGAGAGGAGAAAAGCGAAGCTTCGTCCTGCTCTTTGGCGTAAATCGCGAGGCTTCTTCGCCAAGTTTCGTCGTGCTGTTCGGCTTCAATCGAGAGGCTTCTTCGCCTAGCTTCGTTCGTTCAGTTCGGCTTCAATCGAGAGGAGAAAAGCTTCGTTCTTGTTCGACTTCGATCCGGCGAGCAGTTCCGGAGGTACTTTCTCTCTTTCACGCGCTACTCCGACCAAATCCCGTAAATCCGTCGAACTAGAGGATTTCATTCACTTTCTTTACCATATCTTTTATTTCCTTCTCCATCTTCTTGATGCTAGCAGAATAAGTTCCCAAACCGTATGTCTTGAGCTGGGCGATGTCATCCTCATCAAGGGGCTTTGGTTTCTTCTCGTTCATTTCATCTTCGGCCTCCGGAGCCATGTCGGAAGACGGCTACGGCGCGATAGAGAATTATATTATTGAAATTGGAAAGCTTTAATTACCTTTGGACTCTCTGGCCCTTGGCAAGCTGGTTAGCAAATTCAGGATTTACGGAATAAAGAGGGAAACGGAGGATTTATTCCGCCGTCAGATTTATAAAGCACAATATGATCGACCAACTTCACAAGCACACTTTTATAAAGCTCAGTGAAATCATCAATGACCAATAATGACAATTTCTTTAAGATGATTTTCATAATTTGAAAATTTATAAGAGTCTTTGCCTCTTGTCTAGAGATCTTCAAACGGAAGATGGAAATAGTTGTCTCATAGCTGAAGTTATCATTCACTTACAACTCATTAACTACTCAATGACATGCTAGAACATTCGCAATAGCTTGCTGATAGTAGTAGTTTTGAAATCTAAGGCCTTAGTTGTAATTTTGAGTATGCCAAACTTAAAATAAGCTGTATATTGAATACCAACATTTGGTTTGACTGTCAAATACAGATCTCATCCATTGATTTAGTAATCAATTGCAGTGGTGCTTATTTAAAAATATAATGTCTACCTTTCTATTAATTTGCATATTTCAAAATATAATGCTTTTATTTTATACTCGTTTTATCTCATTAATTTTGCTAATTGATTTTTATTTGTTTGAATTTTGATGTTATAGTTACAAAAATGGTTAAACCATTGAAAAATGCTGATAAACTACATCAAATTCAAAAATATAGTGATGTGTTCAAAGTGATTATTTTTGCAATTAGTACATTTTTTTTTTTGTTATGCCTACGAGAACATATTGAGTACTTTATTTTGTGGTTTTGATTGGGTTGGTTCACTTACAGCTGATTTTTATCATTTGCTAATTGAAAATTTATTTACAATATGGATGTCTTTGTCCCAGAGAACAAACAGGTTTTCTACTCAATGAGGTTATTGCTTTCTTGCTTCTGTCTCTTGCGCTTTTCATAGGTTTGGAAGATTTGTATATGTTAATTGCTTAATTTTTCGTGGGTATTCGACCGTTGGGTTGGTAGATATAATAATATACAGTATTCAGGGACACAATATTGGGATGCAGCTTGGGAGTTGGAGTAAATGTTATTGCATATAATGTTGTTCTTGGAGATGCACTTGTACTTGTTTCAGCTGGCCTTTATGCTGTTTACATTACTCTCATTCGGAAAAAGCTACCCGATGAAAATAAGGGAGAAGGTCATGCAAGTATGTCCCAATTTCTTGGATACTTTGGGTTATTTAATCTCTTAATTTTTCTTCCTGTTGAACTTTTTTTAAATTTCACCAAGATAAAACCTTTCCACAAGCTGACATGGAGACAAACAAACCTTAGGGCCAAGAATCTAATTAAGGCATGGACAAGCATGGTAAATCCCAAAATGATTCAAAATTTTTTCCTAACCGCCCTGCTCTACTTGAATTATTCTCCTGGGCCCCTCTCCAAGGCGGTGGAATTGGTCTGGGTGGAACCTTTTTAGGCCTGCTGAAGAATTTGGCTATTTCAGAATGGATCGACCCAAAATTGATCTCTATGTAATATAGATTTTTCAGAAAAAAGTTGAATGAAATATTTACTTTGTAGAGCATACTCTTGAAATTTTGTTTTGCATATCTTTAGTGCAAAAAAAATAATCAAGTTGAGCTTTCCTTGGTTAAAAGTGTCTTATATATTATGTCAACTTAAAAAAATTATAGAATGTAATATTTATGATTAATGAGTGTCTAGTGATAGGATGTGTTATAGTCTTCATGTCAAACATTATCTTAACTATTTTTGGTTGGTTGATGAATCCTTCTTTGTCATTCATTCTTGCTGAATGATTTATGTGATGTTAATTTTAGTTTATTTTCAACCTAGTATTCAGTACTCGCTGGTCTGTTATGGTATTGGATGTCTCGTCTTTAGATGCTAAAGATTATTATTTTTTTTTTTACCAAGCAATCTAAAGATAACTACAAATGCAGGAATGCTAGGAAATATATAAAAATAGTGGTTAATCCTTGATTTCAAGCTTGCTAAAAAATTTGTTTGCTGATGATATTACGTTGCTTTCTAGTGAGCTTTTTCTATATCTTATTAAATACAGATTTTATGATTAAAGAGGTTTAATTTTTTCTGTTTTTCTTACTATTGTACTAATTGTTTGATTTGCTTTTCCTAATACAAGTTAATTTGTTCTGATCTTTATTGTTGTGCTTTGTTTATATTACCTTAAACTTTAAAATTTTAACGACTGTTCTAACCGAGCGTGCAGACTGCTACTATTGTTTGAATAATATCTATTATAATATGAAAATGAATTCCTTTTGATCCTAGCATCCACAACATATGAAGCTGCTAGATATTCTATGTCAGAATAATGAAATACTTAGTTATTGCTGGCTATGCTCATGCTTGAAGATTCATCAATTTTTCTTTTTAATGTAAAATATTGTGTTGTATGACAGGCTTCAGTGTCACATTTATGTGCTAGAATATGCAGTTAATCTTGATTAAATGGGCAATCTTGCATTTCTGCGGATATGTTACTGAGCTTCATGTGTTCTAGCACTAAAAATATTAAACTGCAGAATGTTTTTATTAATTATGGTTCTCATTCTCAAAATTTTTTAAGCAATACCATTTGATCTTATTATTCCCCATCTCTCTTGAGCGTAACCAAGTTCTGTTGTTCATTTTCTTTTCATACTGAATATTTGCTCTAACTTTGAGGCTCATCTGATTCCATTATCTGTTTTTAGAGGGCAGATGCGTCGACTGAGTGGAAAGAATTCCAGACTCCAGATGGTCGGAAGTATGGATATGCTTTTTCTTGTTTATCCTTTTATATTCCATTCAGTGAAGAAATGTTTATTTTTTAGTAACATGCTTTACTTTCTGTTAAATATCTATAAACCATATTTGGAGTTTATAGGGAGGCTTTTATGGAAGGGTTTAGAAAGCTGGAGCAGTAGTGAAGCGGCTCTTATATGCTATTGTGATGTGATTATTGTTTATTAATTTATTATGTAGTTTTTTCTGTAAAATTGCAGTTAGCCCGTGAGCAGGCTGAGAAGGCAGGGAATAGTGCTTAAAATTGCAGCCAGCCTATGCTGAACCTGTAGTTGCTTCTATTGCCCCAGCAGCTCAGAGTGCTGTTGTTGAGATTCCTTCTTCAACAGCACTAAATGATTCAACTCCCCCAGCAACAAGTGCAGTGGCAAGTATGTGGAAATGATGTTTGTGCTGACTGTGGTATTCATGATCCTGACTGGGCATCTTTAAAACTTGGAATTCTTTTATGCTTTCAGTGTTGTGTTTGCTTTGGTTGATCAGATTTTTAATAACTCGTCTCAGATCTGTTATGGGAGAAATAACAAATATTACTAGCAATCAAAACTATTTTTTTAGTTGAAATTTTGCACATCACAGAAATTTTAATATCAGCTGATTTCCAATCAAGTCAAACATGATTGACATTTTGAGCTATATATTAAAACATATTTGCTCTCTATATATTAGGAAAACATTATCAACAAGTTAAATCATAATTATTTGATGTAAAATTACAAAAAAAATGAATCTAACTCAAATTTAAAGCTAAAGATGATAATATTCGATGTTAGAGAGTTTATAGCATTAATTTGTACTAAAAAACTGTTTTAGAAAGCAAGAAGAAAGCTATCCCAAAAAAATTTTGTACAATCGGTGATTACTTTTATAAATACACTAGTTATAATAACAAAAAAAAATATTACAAATGCACTGTTTTACTTTACTCTGAATATATCTAACCAAACAAGGGAAACATTTCTCCTATGTTTACTTTGCATATATCCAAACAGCCTCAAAGTATTTAAAATACACTACATTTACTTTACACTGCATTTACTTTACATTGCATTTACTTTGCAGGCAACCAAACAGCCCCTAACTATTTGTTAGGGCACTTAAATAAAAATGTCTCAATATATATGTCCTTAAAAGTTTATTTTTTTTTATTTTTTTTTATAGTGAAGCCAAATCCTCATTCCATTCCATTAAGGACATTAACACCTCTAAACCTTTTGAAGTTGTTCACATGGATTTATTTGGACCCATTGGCACTGCAAGCATAAGTGGAAAGGTCTTTGGATTTGTAATAGTCGATGACTACTTGAGGTTCACTTGGATTATATTTGTGTCACATAAAAATAAGTCATTCGATGAATTTAAATTTTTCTCCACTTGGATTCAAAATAAAAGCTAGGTTGTGATATCTTGACCATCCATAGTGATCATGGTGGAGAGTTTGAAAATGATAGATTTGAAACTTACTATGAGGAACATGGGATTAGTCATAACTTCTCATCTCTTTGGACCCCTCAGCAGAACGGATAGTTGAAAGGAAGAATAGGACCTTAGTGGAAGCCGCTAGAGCCAAGCTTGCTGAGTATTCACTTTCAAAATATTTTTGGGTAGAAGCGGTGAACACAATTTGTTTTGTATTAAATAAGGTGAATGTTAGATCCAAACTGAATAAGACACCCTATGAGACCATTAAGAGTAGGACACCCAAACTTTCTCAACTCTCTGTCTTTGGTTGTAAGGTTTTCATTCTAAATAATAGAAAATCTCTCATAAGAAAACTTAACTCAAATTTTGATAGAGTGTTCTTACGCTATTCAAGTGTAGGGAAATTCTATAAAGTGTTTAATAAGAAGACATTGGTGGTGAAGGAGACTACTCATGTAGTGTTTAATGAATCTAGTTTTGAGAAGTCTAGGGTTGAGGAAGAAGAATAAGTAGGTGAGATTACCTAAGGAATAGAAACTATAAACCTTGAAATAAGGGTAGAACCTCAAAATACTTTGCCTAAAGATTGGAGATATTCTTCGAGTCATCCTAGAGAACTGATCTTAGGAGACCCTTTTGAAGGTATTAAAACTAGGCAAGGACTTAGAAAAGAAGTTAACCACTCTTCCTTCATCTCAATTACTAAACCCACCAACATCAATCAAGTCCTTTTTGATGAATTCTGGATCCTAGCTATACAAGAGGAACTAAACCAATTTGTTTAGAATGATGTCTGGGAGTTAGTAGAAAGACCTAAGGACCAAAGTGTAGTAGGAACCAAATGGGTCTTTAAGAATAAAATGAATGATTTTGGTGTGGTGGTTAGAAATAAGACAAGATTGATGGATAAGGGGTATAATAAAATAAAAGAATTTGATTTTAAGGAGACTTTTACCCCTGTAGCTAGATTGGAAGCGATTAGAGTGCTACAAGGCTTTACCTATCATAAGAGATTTAAGCTTTTTCAAATGGATGTCAAGAGTGCCTTTTTAAATGGGGTAATAAAAGGAGATGTGTTTGTATAGCAACCCCCAGACTTTGAGAATTTCCAATTTATAAGTCATGTTTTAAAATTAAAAAAGAATTTGTATGGATTGAAACAGGCACCCATGACATGGTATAAGAGGCTTAACACATTCCTAATAGAAAGGGAGTTTATTAAGGGGAGCGTATACACCACCCTTTTTTTGAGGAGAGTAGGAGATGAATTTCTCATTGTCTAGATCTATATTGATGATATACTTTTTTGATCTTCTGATAAAAAATTATGTGATGATTTTTCTTAAATAATGAGCAAGGAGTTTGAGATAATATGCTAGGAGAATTATCCTAGTTTTTAGGGTTTAACATAAGGCAAATGAATGATGGAACTATTCTTAATCAATCAAAATATATTAAAGATATCTTAAAGAAATATAAAATGGATAAAGCCAAGCCAATAAACACTCCCATGAGCTCCAGTGTTTAATTATATAAAGACTCAAATGGAAAATCAGTTGATCAAAAGAAATATAGAGGAATAATTGGATCACTCATTTACTTGACAGCTAGCAGAACTAATATAATATTTAGTGTGTGCATTTGTGCTAGATTTCAAGTTGATCCAAAAGAGTCTCACATGACAGCAATTAAGAGAATCCTTAGATATCTCTTAGGAACCCAAAACTTAGGAATTTGGCATCCAAGGTATAACACTTCTTTTGAGATTATAGGATATTCTGATTCAGACTTTATAGGGTATAGGGTGGACAGAAAGAGTACATATGAAATGTGTCAATTCATAGGATAATCCTTAATCTTTTGGTCTAGTAGAAAATAAAACTCAGTTATACTTTTCACTACTAAAGCTGAATATAGAGCCTTAGGAAGTTG
The DNA here is from genome assembly GCA_016618105.1 of Dendrobium huoshanense. Classification (NCBI taxonomy): domain Eukaryota; kingdom Viridiplantae; phylum Streptophyta; class Magnoliopsida; order Asparagales; family Orchidaceae; genus Dendrobium; species Dendrobium huoshanense. The sequence goes on along the minus strand of CM028351.1, from coordinate 34,892,375 downwards.
GTGGTCCAAGTCCTTTGGTTAAAACTACATATTCTAGATTTAGGATTACTTGTAGGCATAATGTCAATTCTATGTGATAACACTAGTGCCATCTATATTTCTAAAAATTCTATCCAACATTCTATATCCAAACACATTGACATAAGGCATCACTTTATTAGGGATCATGTTACTTTTTTTTTTGAAGAAACGCAAAATGCAAACATTGATATAAGTCTTGGGTAAATTTAGTATTAGGGGCCATGTTATTAAAGGAGATATTATGCTACACCATGCAGCAACTGAAATCCAACTGGCTGACATCTTTACTAAACCACTAGCCTTTGAAACTTTCAACATCTTAAGGACCAGATTAGGTGTCATAGACATAAATGCATGAACTTGATGATTACTGAATTCTGAATTTTCTATTTTCTGATCTTTCTTATGTTTTTGTTTTCTTGTTTATTTTTTTTATGTGCTGTAATTTTCTATGTTTCATTTTTATGTTATTCTTCCCTTCAATTTTTTTATTGGTCACTACTGGAATAACATTTTGGTCTTGTTTTTATTTTTGAAAATTTGTAAATAATGATTGACATCCTAAATCAGTTAAGGGAAGAAACACCGTTGATTGTTTCTCTTCCTCTAACTCCTTTAGTGGCATAAATTTCTTTTTAAAGCAAAAATTTATTTCAAATTAATAATTGGAATTTGAAATTGAGATGTTTTCTATCTTTCTACAATAATATATCTCATATGAATATTGTTCAAAGTCATTAAATCACTTTCAAGCTTTATTGATTAAGTTGCTACATTTATCATATGAATATAATTTTACTTTATAGTATAATCTTCCTTATATTGGAGAATGAGTTTGTCTTCTCTATTAGCTAGAAGATATTCTTCTAACTAAGAGTCTTTAAAGTTTTCAAAATGTCGCTAACTCGTATAAAAAAGAGGCATAAAATAAGCCCAAAAAGAAAAACTGAAAAAATAAGCAATGATCACCAAATAATCGAAATATACACAAAATATATCAAAAATCAAAAGATGCACAAAGTGCACCAAATAATTGATAAGAGGCATACAATGAATCCACAAGAAATTAAGCTTCCTTCTCTTTTCAAATATTTAAATCTTAAAGAATTTATGTGTCACTTGATATTTTCAAAGACTTGATTTTTTGAAACTCAAGATCGTGACTAATTACTTTCCTACATTATTTTATAAGATATATTTTCTGGAATGAAATTTTAAATAAATAACTTTTCTAATACTTTTTTTTTAGTTAGATCTTTATTTTCCAAAGATGTTTTGCCCTGTAAGGAGTTCAAGCTGGGGTTAATAGGATCGGTTGTTCTACCATTTTATTTTGAATTTTCGCAATGTTAATTCATTTCTTACAATTTTTTAATCCAATCAAAAGGGAAATTTATTATTGTTTAGTATCAATTAAACAAAACTTGTTTTTATGCTCTTTTACTATTTTTATCTTTTTTTTTTGAATTTTAACTTATTTTCATTTTTTACATGTTTTTATTTTTGGGATCTCTTCTGATCAACTCTATCCATCCTCAAAATTTTCAATTTTTTTATTCACATCATCCTGGACAATATATTATCATTCTAGATGATATCAGCAATTTAATGTTCATCTTCCATTTGACGGCTGATCTGACTCTATTATTTGATATCGTCTCGAATGATCTAAATCGTCCGGGATGATATGATAAATTTTTGGCTCAATAATTAGTGATTATCCTGGATGATTCAATCTTCGTCCCAGATAATCCACATGTCAAAAATGGTTAGGCATTTTAAATTTAGCCAGTATGATTTATTATTGCCAATCATCCTGATGATATAATTGTTCATCCTTGATGATCTTTTTAATCAAAGATCATACTAATGACTCCTTAGGACGATTAATTGTGTATAATCATCCTAGAAATTTTTTTATCATCTTGGACGATAGGACCACCATTTTGACCAATCATCTTGGATGCCATTATTGCTCCTTATCATCCTGGATGATATGCTCGATCATTTATAAATAACTGATTTGAACCAATTTCTTCACTCCAATTCATCCTCCAAAACCCTTCAAACCTTCTCTCACTTGAGCTTTCCACTTCTTATTATGGCTAGTAGCAAAAGATCATGTGCACTTGCAGGCAGCTCCTCTAAGAGCGCTGTCAACCATCGTTTCACTAAGGTAGCAAATCAAACTGCTTATATCCGAAATAAAACTATAGGGATTACATCCTCCAGGATATTCAATCCCCATAGCCTGACTTATCTGGTATTAGATTTGTCTACCCATACCACCCTTACGTTCATTCTTACTCTCGTATTCCCTTTCTACTCTAAACTTTTGTTTGAATTCTTTGCTAGCCTTCGAATTAACTATAGCTACACTGCACTTCAATCTTATATCAATAAAAGACTTGTAGAAATCATTTATTAGGACTATCATGAACTTCTTCAACTTTTCACCACTGGCAACAAACTTCATATCTTAGCTTTAGATCCTGATTTCAACTTGATCCCTATTAATCAGTATTTAAGACACACCAATGTCACTTTCCTTGGCGGTGCCTCTAGTTCTTTAGTTAAATATGCTAAGACCATCCAACATGTCCTTAGAACTTCTGTTATTCCAAAAGCTGGTAATCATATTCACATTACTCCTCTACTCTCCCTCACCACCTATTATATTATAACTCATAGGGATTTCAATGCTACTGATCTTCTTTTTTGATACATTGAATACTTGAATAGTATTAGGGATCCTGGACATAAAAGAAAACTCAATCTGGCCCTATGATACATCATTGCCTATGTTCTTGAAATGAAGTACAATCTTCAATATCTTATCCCATGTTTTGATTAAAAAAATATATATTTAGTATGTATAGTTTTGAAAATATTTTTAATTATCTTTGGAAAGATTAAATCTTGAATTTTAATTTTGAAATCTAACACAACATTAGGAACGATATATCATCCCAAACGGGAGAATATCATTCACTAATTGGTTCAAATTTCAAAATCAAAATTTGAAATCAAATCCAAAAATCATTAATTTCATAATCAAATCTACGATAATAATTGATATACCTTTCCGAAGAAAGGAAATATCAATCATTATCGATCGTTTGAAAATGACGATAATGATCGTTGTATTTTAAATTTCCCAAAAATAATTAATTAGAGATTTTTGAAAGATTTTTTATTTTGAAAATTAGATCTGGGGTTTCTAAATCTCCTACGAGCGCAAGCCCTCGTAGTTAATTACATCGTAGGAGAAATTGGAATTTCCCTACGAAAACTCTCGATTAAAATAGCGGTATAAGTTTCATTTTAGATTTTCGAAGTTTGACATCAAAGGAAGCAAAGGGTTGGAAGTTCAAGTGGGATTGGTTCAATGTTGAGCACTTATTTCTGGAGTCAAAGGAAGAAGTGTAGGAGGTGTTTTGGGATTCTGAATTACTTCAGAAAACACCTCAGTCTATCCTAAGTGTTAGGCTTGAATTTGATTGAAAGTGATTTAAGTTTGAATGGTCAATTTTATTAGAAAATCGGGATTCAATTCCCGGAGGGTGAGGTCTTATAGCCCGAGCTTGCCTCAGAACCTAAGTCTAAATTGGACACTTAAAAGTGCCCCGAACCTAGCTAATGCAATGCGAGTCTGGTCTTACCCCGGCATGGATTGGGGAGCCAGCTAAACCACCTAAACGATTTAAAATCATGTATCCGGTCTTTTTATGTAGAATGGTCGGGATGTTATTTAAGAAAGGTTTTCGGGAGCGGGGCCGACATCTAGAGCAGATCCTAATTGGCCCCTTTGACTTATGTTGGGTATTCGATGTCTAAGTAATGCAATTAAATATTAGACTCTTTTAAATGTGTTGCTAATGCGATGCATGCTAATTGACTCGATTGAATGCAGAATTTGTATGTAGCAGTTTAAAAATTTTTGGCTTAGAAAATAGGTTTTTCCCTAGAGATTGCATAACATCCCCTTGACAGATCGGCACCCTCATAGGCCAGGTGGTCTGCCAGAACCCGCAGGCGGGGAGATGCCTAACAAGGTTGAGAAAGTATAATATGTATGCATGAAAAACCCTCGGCGAGTCCAACCTTACTTCTTAGGACCGTTTAGAGTTACTATCTTATCTTAAAATTTTTATTTAATTAAAATAGAAGATTTTTTTTTTGACAGACCCCTAAGAGCCTAAATTCGTATTCCAGACTAAATCAAACACGGCATGCAAAAAAAAAGACTAGAAAAACAGGAGTTCTAATGCGCAATCAATTAAATAAAATCAATTAAATATATCAATTTGAATGTCCATATGGCAAGTGCCACTCATTATTACATCTCAAAAATTACAAGAAATTAAAGTGGCCGGGCACCACTGACTACAACCCGGATTTCTAATCCTAAATCAAATGATTTTGAGACTTGGGATTCTTCTCGTTGTCCAATCCTTCATCTTCTCACGAACATCTCGATTCGTCGGTTCAGGATATCCAAATGGAAAGAAACTCCCCCTTGATCGGGGTGTTATCTTTCCTCTTTGGATACTTGCAAAGTATCCTAATTTGAATTCCAAATGGAAGAAGACTCTCCCCTTTAGGGATGTCTTCACCTCTTTGGAATTCAAATTGGATATTCATATCCCAATCTCAAAACATTTTCAAGAAATACAACCTTAAATGAATTAAATTTACATTGATAGAAATAAGAAAATCTAGACTCGATCCTGCAAGGTTATCCTAATAATCAACAGTTGTATATTCAATCCCAAGCAGTTATAATATGAAAATTTGAAATGCATTTTTTTTTAGCCACACTTGGCCATGCTCTTTTTATTTAAAGGGGGTCTTAAGCGCGGCAGGTACCTGTGCAAAGAGTATATATTTTTTTATTAACTGCCCCCTTTAATTTTTAGCTCCTTGTATGAGCATGGCCACCTGCATAAGATTGCACAAGTATAATTCGCTCCTAACCTAGGGGTAAATCTAGCGTACAATCAATCACAGAATGCAGGAAGTAAGTAAATAAACACATCAATTCTACACTAGCAAACAGCATGCAGTAAAAGCTCGAAAAACTCGTCACACAACTGCAGAAAGTAAAACACCGGCCTATCCTAAGACTAGAGTCAGTGATCCTAGCAAACCATCTAAAGTGTGTGAGGTAGGTCGTGTGGTTTTGATGTATCCTAATTAGGATTATTAGTTAAAGTTATCTAAAGTTTGATTGGTTGGAAGGCTTAAGGGATTTAAGTTTGAATTTAAATGTTAATGGCTTGAGGTTAATTTTAAGATTCACTTAATTATTTGTTGGATATCACCTTTGTTTCACACCGAGGCCGTGAAGTTTATTTCACCTTCCTTGGGGCTAAGTTAATAGCCTCGTAGGCCTGGGTTACCCAGTGGTACCCGATATAATTAAGTATTTTAGATTGATTAAGGCTTAAGAATTAATAAATTTTATAAGAAATGTTTGGTTGCTGATTTTTAAGATTTACTTATTTAAATTTGCCATTAATTGATTCGTGGCATTGTGCCACCAGGCTCGAGGAACCAGCCTCCTTAGGACACGTAGCCCCGCAGCCCGGAGTAGTCCAACCGATAAACCAAATTAATGTAGTTAAATTAGAAGTTTTAAAAGGTTAGATAATTAATAATTAATCTATTTTTAAGGTTTAACACCCCTTGGAATCCATTCGTGGCGTTGTGCCACCAGGCTCGAGGAACCAGCCTCCTTAGGACACTTAGCCCCGCAGCCCGGAGTAGTCCAGCCAATAAACTTCATCTTTAGGATGGTTGTTGTGTTTTAAAAGGTTTGTTGAATGCTTTAAACATTAAGCTAACATTTTCTGGAGTTCTAGAATAATTTGGAATTTTATGAATTTTGAATATTTTAATCATTTAATTAAGGGGTTGAAAATTGACTTTTTGATTAAGTTCAAATTCTGGAATGTTTGTATTTTATTAAAATACTAGACCTTACTACGATCAGTTAGAAGGTAAGTATGTTAAAATCGGATTTTTCTACATTTTATTACGAAGGTTTGAAGTTTTGAACTAGTTTTGACCTAGAGTTGACCGTTTTGTTGACTTTTTGAAATGTTGCAGATTTCTGAAGTTTAAAATTTTTAATAAGTACTAGAATTTATTAGGAATTGAATGCAAGTGAGTTTGGGTGATTTCGATTTTTCTGGAATTAGTTATGAAGGTTTGAAGTTTGGGGTAATTATTGAATTTCTTGAATTTATTTAATTAGAGAGCCATTTTGTGATTTTCCTCCAAATGAATCCCAAACTCCTTGAAATCAACTCCAAAGGTCAGAAATGACCTAAGGAGAGATTCCCAAGTGTTTGGGAAATTTTTGGAATTTTTAATATTTTTTTTAATTAATTAAATGAATTAAATATTGATTTTCACTTAAAATTAGATTAAGGTTAAGATTGCTGTCAAATAATTTTGGTTTTAATTTTCATGGGTTAAGGGTTTAATTATGGTCAGTTAGAGGGGTTGGTCATAATTTTTGGGTTTAAAATGGATTTATTAGATTTTCTGGAAGGTTTAAAGGCTTAATTAGGGCTTAAACTTAGGAAAATTAATTAGGGATCTTAATGACTTCTAAATTCAGTGAAACTTTTCCTAGTGGCTGTACATGTCACTAAGTTTAAATGTTTGAAGTTTCAACTCAAATGGAAGTGGATCCTAATTATTGAAAATATTCTAAGTTTTCTAAACATGTCCTTAATTATTGTCCTTGATGTCCCTAAGTTTGATAGGTTTGAATCAAGATTTCTCTAACCCTTAACTTAACATAACATAAGCACATATAAACAATCAAATCCTAAAACTAGGAGAGCCTAGGCTAAGTGCATGTGTGTGCACAACCTAAGCATTCAAATGTTGATGATAATTAAAAGAACAAAATTTTGATTAGTGAATGATTAAAACCTAATCACCCACTAATCATTCCCCCAATGACTTCTATTCACACATTCAATCCATGCTTAAAATCCCAAGGGATCTCTCAAACATTTAAAGATTTGAATATATATATATATATATATATATATATATATATATATATATATATATATATATATATATATACTTTAAAATATACTTAAAAAAAAAATGTATATATAAACTTTTATATATAAATATAGGTTTTAAGTTAAAGTAATCCAAACTATTACTAAAGTGAATTTACAAATGATTAAGAGATTCATTGATTTTCAAATCATTTTGAAAATAAACCTTAATTTTGAGAATAATTAATATAATACTTAACATAATATTGATTAAATATTAAATTATTCAAGTAACTCAAATTAATTGTAATAAGTTAGATTTTAAATTTTGAAGATAAATTTAAGTCAAAAATCTTAATTTCTGAAAATATTTTAATTAATAACTTGATTAAATATTAATAAGGAAAATTTATTTAATATTTAATAATTAATATTTAAAATGATTTAAAATAGGTTCATTAATATTTTAAATCAAAATTTATTTCCAATTAAAATACTTGATTTACTGGAAATTTTAATATATAATACAAAGTTTTTTTTTTTTAAATATATATATAATTATTTTAAAACTTTCTGCTAATTAAAATTAATTAAATCAAAAATTAATTCTAATTAACAGACGGGCTGCGGTGGCTCCACGTGGCGAGTCCAGAATGGCCAGACGAAACGCGCGGCGGCGGCTCCACGCGTCAACCGCGGATGGCCTCACGCGGTTTCAACTTATCCACGTAGGCATCAGGTCTCAGCCGTCCGATCTGGGGAGCTTGATCGGACGACGGATAGTGGATCCCGCCGTTCGATCTCGTATAGGATTGATCAAACGGTGAAAAACCAAAGTCGCTGTTTGGATCCACCGGTCAGGATCACGCCGGACAGAAAATCTACCCGCCAGAGCAGATCGATGGTCGGACGGAACCGCTGACTGACGCGACCGGTACCGTTGATCAAAGCATTAACGGTGCAGATCGCGCATACTCGCAGTGAACTAACGAACGGCGCCCTAGAGTTCAATGTTTTGGCTCGTTCTCTCAACCCGATTCATTAAATCGATTAAAATTTTAAACATGGATAGGATAGATGAACAGAAATCATGGGGGCTTGATTTTGCGGGAAATAACGCACTAAATAAAATGCTAAATTAACCTAAGTGCCCTAATCTAGGTTTAGAGTTTCACCTCGATTTAATGGACGGTTTGGACCGTTTTTGGATTCTCTGAATTTGTAGACTGTCCACGTTTATTTGTCCTGTTGAACTCGAGGCTTGAGAGGCTACGGATCGGGCTGGTAAAGGCCTAGACCGGTTTGAGCTTGAGTTCGCCGGAATATCGCCGACCACCGCTTTGACCGGCCGGATTTGAGTGGGGATGAGTTGGGAAATGTCTGGGGAGCTCACTGGAACAGGGGGCTGGGCTTGAAAGAGCTTAAGTGGAGAGAGAGGGTTAGGGTTAGAATGATCCTTCATTAGGGCATATCTCCCTATTCAAACCTCTCCCAGCCAAATGGATGGCTGGGATTGACTCACCCTGCGTCCAGATGATGCCAAGTGTCTCTGGGACAACTAGAAAGCTGACCCAAAGGCTGGACAAGCCTTGATTCTATTGGGTGGCTTTTGGGTGAGTGGGGGGGACCATTGCCTCTTAAGGCTAAACCTAGGGCTGGGCTTGGTTAGGGAGCTTATTAGAGAGCTTTAGGTGATAAAAGGGTGGGCTAGAGCAGCTTAAATCAGGGAAAAAAGGATGGAAGGTTGATTATGACCATTTGGGAGGATTTGGGGGCTTGATTTGACTTTGTTGACCAGTCAACAGGTCAAAGGTGCTGAGGTGGCAGCTGAGTTGGCAAGGGGGCTGTCTTAAATGCTGGGATGTGAAGAGCCTAAGGCAATCCACTAAGAGTTTGAGGGTTCAAGCCATTTGGACACTTGAAGGGTTGTTGACCAAGTGTTGACTGGTCAATTCCCAAGAGGACTGCTGATGTGGCAGCCAAGTGGTCTCAAAGATTGATTAAAATAAATCAAAACCAAAGCCAAAAGAAGGGATGGAGGTTTGAATTTGATGTGGGGTTTGAAATAGATTTGACCAACTCATAGAGTTGACTTAGTCAACTCTAAATGGGTTGGATTGGCCAAAGTTTAAAACATGGTTGGACCACATTTGGAGTTGATTTTAGAGCTAAGAAATGGATTCAATGGGTTGAATGAGCTAAAATAGCCCATTAAGGCCTTAAGGGAATTTTGGGTCAACCTAGGTTGACTGGGTCAACTGGGTTGACTCAAGGGGTGGGTCCAAGCTGGGCAAATTTAAAATGATATATGAAGTCTGGTAAAGGTGTTTTCGAGGATTGAATTGGTTATTTGAGTCAAAAGGGCTTAATGGGCCCTTAATGGGCCCTTAAGCCAAAATTGGTTGACCTGGTCAACCGACTGGGTTCAGGGTCTGGAAATGGGTTCAACAAATTCAAAATGTCTTCCTGAGTCTACTGGATGTGGTCCCAGGGTTTGGAGGGGTCAATTTGGTCAAAATCACTATTTGAACCCTTAAGGGCTTGTTTGGTCAACCTAGGTTGACTTGGTCAACCAGGTTGACCCAGGGTCTGGACTTGGGCTCAACAGGTTTCAAATGACATTCCAAGACTAATGGAAGTGGTTCCATGGCCTGGGGAGATCATTTGGGTCAAAACACCCATTTGGACCCTTAAGGGGTCACTTGGGTCAACTAGGTTGACTTGGTCAACCAGGTTGACCCAGGGCTTGGAAATGGGTCCAACAGGTTTCAAATGACGTTTCAAGACCAATGGAAGTGATTCCATGGCCTGGAGAGGTCATTTGAGTCAAAACACCCATTTGGACCCTTAAGGGGTCTCTTAGGTCAACTAGGTTGACTTGGTCAACCAGGTTGACCCAGAGCTTGGAAAGGGGTCCAACAAGTTTGGTTTGATATTTGAAACTTGCTGGAGGTGGTTGCGTTCGATTCGGAGTTCATTTGGTTTGAAATCACCATTTGAGCCCCATAGGGGTATTTTGGTCATTTTGACCCCTGGTCGACTAGGGGTCAAAGTGGGTCAACCAAAATGCAGTTTACTGTTCAGTGAGTCAAAATTAAGGGTCTGGATGTAATTAGAGGCCTTGAAGAGAGCCCTAAGGTCAAAATCCTTTTAGTGGCAAGTCCAGTGGCATAGGCTGTAAATATTTGAAGGTTTTACAGCCTTTGGACTTTGATTAAGTTTCTGGAGTTAGAGACCTCAGAATGGGCTCAAATTTGGAGGGTTTCCTCCAGAAACATGTCCCATCAGTATGCAACTGACAGACTCTGAATCGGAGGTCAATTGATTGATTTTGAAGTGTTTGAAAATTTGCTGAAAAAGGCTTTTAGGACTTGGCCTTTTAGCATTGGATTTGGGTCTGGATTTTTTTGAATTTGATCTGGATTTGATTGGAATTTGAATTGAACTAAGGTCTGGACATCTTTTAGGGTTTAGAATAAATCCTAATATCTGGATTGGTCTGGAAGAATCCTAGGATCTAGAGTAGATCCCAGGGTCTGGAATCTAGAAGGGTCCTAGGATCTAGAATGGATCCTAAGGTCTGGATTTTGGAGAATCCTAGATTTTTAGATTGATCTGGAGTCTGGATAGGTCCTTAGTGACCTCATACAAAAATGAGGTCAACAAATGGACCCCCAATATGTGTAATAGAATGAAATTCTATTGCACATATTGGCGTTGACCGAAAAGGATCAAGTCTGGAGTTTTGATTCTAAGGGAAGGAAAATCCATCCCTGAAGAATCGGAGTTTGGTCTGAAATTAGGGTAGTGCCATGGAAGGCGTACTCTATCACTAGCGAGTCGAATCTTAAGGAGAGAAAATTAAAGATCTAATGGGAAGGAAGCATTGCTTCCCATGATAGATCAGATCTGGATTGATCATATGTAAAGGAAACTTGCTTTACACAGGGGATCGGGTTTGAAAGATCGTACATAGAGGAAACTTGCTCCATATAAGATCGGGATCTGGAATGATCATGGTAGAGGAAACTTGCTCTACGGGTGATCGGGTCAGGATTGATCATATGTAAAGGAAACTTGCTTTACATAAGAGATCAGATTTGAAAGATCGTATATAGAGGAAACTTGCTCTATATAAGATCAAGATTAAAACGATCATGAGTAGAGGAAATTTGCTCTACGGATGATCGGGTCAGGATTGATCATATGCAAAGGAAACTTGCTTTGCACAAGTGATCGGGTTTGAAAAATCAAATATAGAAGAAACTTGCTCTATATAAGATCAAGATTAAGGTGATCATGAGTAGAGGAAACTTGCTCTACGGATGATCGGGTCTGGATTGATCATATGTAAAGGAAACTTGCTTTACATAAGTGATCAGGTTTGAGAGATCGAATATAGAGGAAACTTGCTCTATATAAGATCAAAATTAAAATGATCATTAGTAGAGGAAACTTGCTCTACGGGTGATCGGATCTGGATTGATCATATGTAAAGGAAACTTGCTTTACATAAGTGATCAGGTTTGAAAGATCGTATATAGAGGAAACTTGCTCTATATAAGATCAAAGTTAAAATTGGAATTTTAGGGTGGTGCCACGAAAGGGCGTACTCCACCACTAAAAGGCTTGAAGTTAAGACAAAAAGACCTGAAGAGATATTTCTTAGCCTAAAAAAAAAGGTATTAAATTATAAAAAGATTTGCAGACAATTGAACAAAATTGATTGAAACTTGAAGGTTTTATTGATTGAAAATTCGAGCTACATCAAGCATAGTATTTCTTAAGGAAACGCCCGTTTACAGGAAGCATTGGGTGATTTCCTTTACAATCCACTAGCTGATACGAGCCTCCTTCGTAGGTTGTTTCCACTACGAAGGGTCCTTCCCAAGTTGGTTCAAACTTTCCACCGAGTTTTCGGTGCGCTAAGATAGGCCTCCGAAGAACCAAGACCAAGTCGCCTACTTGGAAGGTTCTAGGTCGCACTAACTTATCATGAGCTTGAATCATTCGGGCTTTGTACAACTCTAAGTTTTGCTGAGCCTGAAGACGACATCCTTCGAGGCTTTCAAGTTCTTCTAAACGGAGTTGTGCATTCTGTTGAGTTGTAATCTGGTTCTGAATTGCGATTCTGAGCGAAGGAATTTGAACTTCCAGAGGGAGTACGGCCTCGGATCCATACACTAGTGCAAACGGTGTGGATTGGGTCGGGGTTCGATAAGTGGTCCTATAGGCCCACAAAGCTTCCACCAACCTCTCATCCCACTGTCGTTTATTATCATCGAGGGTCTTTTTGATGATTTGAACCAAAGTTTTATTGAAGGCTTCAGCTAATCCATTAGCCCGTGGGTAATAGATTGTCGAATATCTCCAATCGATACCATGGCGATTTGCAAAATTGTTGATCTTCGTAGACTTGAAAGCGGACCCATTATCGGATATGATTCTGCGCGGAACGCCGAATCTATATACGATATTGTCACGAAAGAATTTCATTACATGGTGTGATGTTATGTTTCTTAGTGGGACTGCTTCTGCCCACTTTGAAAAGTAGTCAGTCGCTGCTAAAATGAAGCGATGACCCTTCGAGGAGGGAGGGTCAATTGGCCCGATGATATCCGTGCCCCAACTTTCGAAGGGCCACGAGGCTATCGTGGGATGCAACACGTTAGGCGGCTGATGTAAAACCACACCATGTACTTGGCATTGATGACAACACTTTGCAATTTTCATGCAATCGTCAATCATCGTAGGCCAGTAGTATCCAAGTCTTTTGATCTTCATTTTCATCTTTGGACCCGATTGATGAGCACCGCACAGTCCAGCATGGACTTCGTTAACGATCTTCAGGGCCTCACATTTGTCTAAACAACGGAGCCACATCTGACCAAACGACCGTCGGTACAACGTATTATTGACTAGTGCGTAGGATAGGGCACGTTTCTTAATTTGATGGGCAAGTGATCTCTCGTGAGGGAGCTTGCCTTCTTGAAGATATTCAATTATCGGTTGTCTCCAATCTGCTTCTTCATCGACCGTTGAAGAGGTAGAAAGGACTTGGAAAATTTGTTTGTTGACGTGTTCCAAATCTATAGGAGACAGGATTTGGCGGCCCTGCACCTCTATAGGGATGGAGTCTTCTTCTGGACAGGCAAATTCTTTTGCAAGCTTTGCAAGGGCATCCGCCGAAGAATTGCTTCCACGGGGAATCCTATACATAGTTACAATCGGAATTTGCTCGAGCAAGTGACAGGTGTATTGATGGTACTTCAGGAGTTTAGGATTCAAAACTTTATAGGTTCCTGCAATCTGGTTGATCACCAGTTGGGAATCACCAAAAATTTTAATCTCTTTAATCTCCATCAAAATTGTAAGTTCCAGGCCAGTTATCAGAGCTTCGTACTCAGCTTCGTTATTCGTACAAGGTTCTGATAAGTGGTAGGAAAAGTACATCATTCCCTTATCCGGTGTTATGAATACCAGGCCAACTCCGGCTTTCCCGGGAATAGTAAATTCAGGTGTTTTGCCCCGTTGAGAGGACGCAGCACCATCAAAATACATTTCCCAGGTTTGAGTAGTGGCTTCCCCAAAACTCATGATTTGCTCATCAGGTAAATCATCGTTTAGAGGAGACTCTGCCGGCAACGGGTGTGCCGCAAGGAAGTCGGCGACGGCCTGCCCTTTCACAGCACGCAGGGGAATGAAAGTGATTTCAAATTGGAGCAATATCATAGACCAACGAGCCAAACGTCCTGACAACGTAGGCCTGGTCATAAGATATTGCAAGGGGTTAAAACTGGAAATTAGATTGATATGATGAGAAAGCATGTAATGTCTTAGTTTTTGGGCTGCAAAAACTAAGGCGAGACAGTGTTTCTCAATCGCTGGATACCGAATTTCCGTTGGTAAAAGCCTCCGACTTAGGTAATAGAGAGCATTCTCTTTCCCTTCGTCATTGACTTGAGCAAGGAGGGCCCCGAGAGATTCGTCAAGGGCCGCAGTGTAGAGTATTAAAGGTCTCCCCGGAATAGGGGCTGCCAAGACTGGTGGATTTGTCAGGTATTGTTTGATATTTTCAAAAGCAGATTGACATTTCTCGTCCCAAATGAATATGGCGTCCTTTTTAGCGAGGACCGAGAATGGTTGACATCTTCCGGAAAGATTGGAGATGAATCTTCTTATATACGCCAATCTACCTTGAAGAGATCTTAGTTGAGTAAGACTCCTAGGAGGCGGCATATTTAAGATAGCTTCGATTTTAGCAGGATCAATTTCAATTCCGCGGTGTCTTACTACGAAACCTAGAAATTTCCCTGACGCGACACCGAAGGCGCATTTCAAAGGATTCATCTTAAGGTCGTAGCGACGCAACCGCTCGAAGACGATTCTTAAGTAAAAAAGATGAGCCTCTTTAACTTTACTTTTGATGACTAAATCGTCGATGTAGCATTCAACTTGATTGTGGATTAAGTCGTCAAAAATTTGAGTCATAGCCCGCTGGTAGGTTGCACCGGCATTTTTAAGGCCAAATGGCATCACTTTATAACAAAAGATCCCTATAAGACTTCTGAATGCAGTGTTTCTCTCATCTTGTGGGGCCATCTTGATTTGATTATAACCAGACGAGCCGTCCATAAAGGAGAAAACAACATGCGCAGAGGCAATGTCCACCATTAATTCGGGAATTGGCAAAGGAAATTCATCCTTAGGACACGCCTTATTCAGGTCTCTATAGTCAACACAGACCCGGATTTGACCATTTTTCTTTCGAACGGGCACAACGCTGGCTACCCAAGAAGGATATTGCTCCTCCCGGATAAATCCGGCTTCGGCCAATTTCTTAACTTCAGAAATGACTTGTTGTTCAATCTCCAGACGCATGCGTCGTGGAGCTTGTTTGACAGGAACGGCATCACACCGGATTCCGAGTTTATGAACTACTATATCGGCGGACAAACCCGGCATTTCGTCGTATGTCCAAGCGAAACAGTCCTTAAACTCGGATAGAAGTTGAATCAGATCCTTAGACTCGTCGTCACTCAACAAAGAACTTATGAATGTGGGGCGAGGGTCATCCTCTGTTCCAAGGTTAATTTCTTTAAGTTCATCAACTGTCGATTTAATCCCTTCTTCAAATTCAGGGGGTGCATCCCGAATTTGATCTTCATCTGAATCATCTAAGGTCTCCAAACAAAGTCTATCGAGCGAATCGACGACTTCAGCAGGGACACTTTCAGATTCAAGATGGATGGTTATCATCAAGCAATATTCATCGTCGTCGAACGAACTAACGGAACCAAAGCCGATACCACTCGTCCAATTTTTATTGAATTTGGAATTCCAAATGCCTTGGTGGTATCTAGCTTGACCTTTAGTCCATTGACTCGGAGCAAAACCTTTAGAGATAAGAGCTTTAACACCAAGAGGAAAGTAGCCAAAAGGTAATTCCATTAATTCATTGAAATCCGCCTCTTCAAGGATTACATCACCTTCATTCCTTGAAGAGGAAGTGCCAGGGAAGAACCTCTGGACTTTCTTTACTTTTCCATCTAAGTTAGGGGCATCCTTAGTTACTAACCCTGAGACTCTGTCAGCGGACAGTGGGGTTAAGGCTAAGGATTTAACTGCCCTGTTAAGCTTTTCATAAATAGTCAATTCAGGCTCGTCACTCTGAGATTTAGATTTGTTACCCTCTTGGTCGCTATCCGAATCTAAAGTGAGATCAAACTTTGGAAGAGGATTGATTTTTCTGTAGTCGAAAGCAATTCTAGCACCCCTCCTTCTCGGTTCTTCATCTGAACTTGTTTCAAGTTCGATGTACATTGGGGGATTTCTCTTTTCAATGGAAGGGCGGCCTCGACCGCGTGCCCTTTGAGCCATCCTCCCACCTCTTTGAGGTAGATTAATTGGAGGCCTAAAAACCACGCGCTCGACGTCGTCTTCACTATTAGAATCGTCTTCTTTTTGATTCTTGACTTTTTCTTTTCTCAATTTTTGAATTGCTTTCGAACCCTGATTTTCTGCCTTTTCCTCCTTAATGTTGATCTCTACCTTAGATTTGGTAGTGGACCCTTTGGGAACATAGTACGCAGCATCCTCATAGATCCCGATCTCGTGAATAGAGAATGGTTGCAAATCACCCTTGATTTCAAACTCAATGCCATCTCGTTGGTACTTGATGCACTGATGCAGGGTGGAAGGAACCATCCTATACTCATGGATCCAAGGCCTACCTAGGAGCGCGTTAAAGGACGTAGCCGAATCAATTATATGAAATTTCGCTTCAGTTTTCAACTCTCCTATCTCTAGAAGAAGTGTGATCGAACCTAAAGCCTTCTCGCCTTTTTCATTGAACCCACGAAGCACTAACTTGTCGGTTGAGAGCTTGCTAGTATCAATTCTAAGGTATGCGAGAGTCTTTATGTTCATCACGTTGACCGATGCACCCGGATCAACAAGAACTCTTGATAATTTGAACTTTCCCACATTTACAGTGATGTAAAGTGGGCGATTGTGGTCGGCAGTTCCAAGGAGTAGATCTTCATCGGAGAAGGTAACTCCTGGAATTTCTTTGAAGTACAAAGCTTCATCCTCAGAAGTTGAAGCGAGTTGAGCTAAGCAAATCTCAGGGTCAAGAAGTGCTTTAATTAAGGTTTCCCTCATCTCTTTTGAAAGGATGAGGGCATCGTAGATGCTCAACTTAGCAGGCAACTTTCTAAGGTGAGCTAAGACGTTGTAATCAACACTTGGAACATTAACATCAGGACCCGGTGGATTTGAAAGAGAGTTTGATTGTTGAGTAGAGACTTGAATCGGATCAGTGGAAACAACTTGTTTTCCCTTTTCCTGTGGGGGAAGCCTAGGGGGTAAAACCTTGCCACCACGTAGTTGTACTTGCACGATTTCATCGGAAGGACAGTCTACGGGGAGGTCTACGCTCTCCTTAGGCGGTTGATTGTCATTTTCTGAATGGGAATCTGAATCGGAAAAGTCTATCACAACGGGACTCCCTTGGAAATTAATTTCAGGGGTATCACCATCTGATACGACATTAGATTCATCTTCCATTTGAAGGGTCAAATCTGGAGAGTTGGGTTTTTGAACTTCTTGATTATCCCCAGCTGGCTCCGAGTTATTTTCAACAGAAGAATCATTTAAAATTTCATTCTCAACATTTATCATCAAAATATTCGCAGAAGGATCTTTCTTTTTATTCAATTTTTGACCCTTTGCCTTTGATGGGGCAAAGTAAAAGTCAGATAACTTAAGTGGGGCTAGTGGCTTTGAACCACCGTCCACCACTTGTACAGATCTCTCATCAACAAATTTCCTCTCTACAAAATGTTCACTCTTTTTATTTAATACAGTAGTTCCTACAACTACTGGAGAGGAAATCGTCCCAACATCCTCCTGCGATGCCTCCAGCTCAACCTCCCAGATCGGGCCCTGGGCTCTCGTCGGTAACTGTTGAGAAAGACGAAAAGATTGGTTAATCGACTTTTTAAATGCCCGGGATAGTGCTATATCCCAACCATCTTCAATGGACAAAGAAAGATTAGAAATTTTACCTGAAATTGATTTGACAGATCCCTGGTCCGGATTAACCAAGTACTCATTTGGAATTATGATGTTACCTTGACGGAAGTTTTTCTCGAGCCAGTCCTTAAAGACTATACAGTCTTCGATTGTGTGGCCCAACATGCGATGGTAGGGGCAAAAGGTCGGATCATCCTTTTTATTTGCCTCTTCCGGCTTTCTGGCCTCCGGCAATCGAAAATCTGGTTTCTTTATAAGGCTCCTAAAAATTTTCTTAACCGACTCCCTTTTGAATGGATACGAACGAGCCAATCTCTCTTCAAAAGTGGGTCGGTAGTACTCTCTGGTGGGTTGAGAAGTTACCTGAAACGGTTGAGGTTTCTGAGTTTGTTGAGCAGAGTTACTTGATTGAACATTGACAGGCTTCTTTCCCTTGTCGACTGCCGAAACCGTTGCTGTCTTTTTCTCAAAGGACTTCAACGGTTTACTAACCTTTTTATCTTCAGTAGAATCCTTCAAGAATGGCATTTTGGGAGCCTCTTCTTGTAGATTACTAGCTTTGTTAAGAAGCTTTTCAAAGGTTTTAATTGTAAACCCCTTCAACAGAAAAGCAATAGGCCCGTGGATGTTCTTTAGAAGAATTTCCACTGTATGTTGCTCTTGCAGTTGGGGTTCACACTTCATCGAGAGGTTTCGCCACCTCAAGATGTAGTCGACTAAAGACTCGCCCGATTTTTGCTTTTCGATGACGAGATCACCAACGGTTACACGTTGTTGAGCTCCTGAGAATCTCTTTAAAAAGAGACCCTCGAGCTCTGTGAAAGTTTTTACAGAACCGTTCGGTAGATCTGCGTACCACTCAAAAGCAATACCGGACAAACTACTCACAAACTGACGAAAGAGTAGAGCATCCGACCCTCCTGCATTGCAACAGCTTGCTCGGAAGTGGGCCAGATGCTGTCTTGGGTTTTCTAAGCCGCTAAAAATTTTGAAAGAAGGTGGCACAAAACCCTTTGGATAAGGAACCAAATCATATTCCTCGGGGTAGGGTCTACCCTTTGGAATAGATACAGTTCCTTGTGAATGGGCTAAGGCCTCCCTTACCTGGGTTTCGATCATCTGGCGAATATCTTTCTCTGGTGGAGGGGCGACTTCTGGAATCTTGAAACTAGAATCAGCCTTCCTGCTGTGCTCGCCCATTGTGAGTACCGTGGGCTGCAACTGCTCGGGTTTAGACTGCTGTGCCTGGAACATTTGATTCTGCATTTGTTCTACCTTTAGCATCATCTCTTCAACTTTCCTTTCCAGGCTCTTGATGTAATCATCTTTATCTCTCAGCTTAACAGAGGTGTCGGAATCTGAATCAACTGCTGCTGACTCTTCTTCTTTATCGGAGCGGTGTTTAGAAGGCTCAGCATCTTTAGTTGATGCTCGAGTCTCAACCATGTGGACATTCGCTATTGGTTCTTCCTCAACTAACAGATCATCTTCATCCGGATTGAATTCATCAACGGCTTTCTTCTTAAGAATATCTCTGATTTCTTGAACTACTTCCTCAACCGGCCTCCCATCTATCGCCTCAGCATAAATTGGCAGGTATCCATCGTAGTCCATCACTTGATCATACTCTTTCACATCTAGTTTATCAAAGATATTACTGATCTTAGCATCCTCCTCAGTGATTTCTTCACTAACCAACTGATCTAACATCTCTTGATCAGGATCTCGGGTCAACTCCTCCCCTCCGACTGTCCCGAGGTCGGTAGTCGCAAGGGTGACATCCTCAGTAGGGTGAGGGACATCCACCTTAATTGGTGATGGAGGGGCTTGAACAGCTGGGGCTCCAACATCAACATGAATAGAGTCCTCACTTCCCTGAACTGGGAGTCTAGGGAGTTTAACTGGTATCTGGACTTGAGGTTCCCTGAATTGAATCCCAATACATTTGCTGAACTTTCTTCTTGCACATGATTCTTCAGGTGACATGGGCCTCTTGCCCTTAACATCAACTGGTTTCAGCTCTTTAAAGACTTCTTTAGACCTTGCAATCACTGGGGCCAACTTTGACAGTTTCGAAGGCGGGGTCGGAGGTCTGCCACTGAAAGAGCGACTCTGGCCAGACCCGGTTAATACTATCTCTTCCGTCTTTGTAGACGGGAGGCGAGGCACCCAGTGGTATCCATCCACCAAGACTGAAGACACAGGTTGTTTGACAAATTTTTTGTTTTTCCTCACTGGTTGAGGAGTCAAGTTCTTGGCTTCAGACCTTTCTTCCTTCAGAACTTCTTTCTCGAGCTTGTGTGAAATCACTCCCTTCAGGTGTTTCACGTACTGTTCTTTAGTTTGCCCCACTTGAGCAGCACAGGTATGGATGATATTTCTAAGCATCCTAGTTTTCAGGATTTGCTTCTCCTTTGGGGTTCTCTTAACAGAATAGTCTACCGGGCTAGGCGGAGTGCTAGCTATCCGAGTAACTCTCTCCTCCCCCGCAGCAGCTGCGAGGGGGTGAAAACGACTCCCTTTAAGGAGTGGAGAAGAGGCAGGGATTGGCAGCTCCTCGGCAGCCTCAAAGTCGACTTTACTCAAGGCCTTCAGCTCGGCCACCTTCTTAGTCTTAGTAATTTTCTTCCTTAACCTCCTGAGGTAGTTCTTCTTGGAATTCTTAGTACCGTACAGAGTCTCAGCGCTAGAAGATCCCTTCTCAAACACTATTTTGGCTGCAGCGGCAGCTTCCAGTTTCTTTGCATCTTCAAGGAACTCTTTCGGCGCATTGGCAATATCTAGCGCTGACCACAGACTAGGAGGGGCGTCATTCCCGGCTCCTATGGCTAATTGAACTACAGGGGCATCTTTCTCGCCCTCGACAGCAAGGTCCACTAAGGTATTTCCATTCATCACCAGTCTAAGGGACTTAAACCCTATTCCAAACTGAATTGAGTTCTCGTAGACTAACTCTTCAATCAGCAAATCACGGTCCATTGAAAACAACAGTTTGCCAGCCATTGCAGTTAAGTCGATTTTCTGAGAATTGAGAAGGAGAAGATTTGAATTAGAAACTTGAATTTCAATTTTGAAAATAAATTTATATTTTATCGTATATATCGGGTTATAAGAGCTATAACCCGGTATAAAACGATAGAATATAGAGTTTGATTTTGATTGAAATAGAGTTTGAATTGTCGTTGTATATATTCAACTACAGAAGGATTTTGTAGGAAAATATATAACAACAAAAATCTGAATTTGATTTGGTTGGATTTGAAGAAGATGTTTGAATTTGGAGATGACTGAATTTTGGAAATTCAAAAATCCGGCAACATTTTCCCTTATTTTTGGAACTCAATGTGTTGAATTTTGATTCAACAAAAGGTTCACAAATAAACGTCGGGAAAAACACTAAGAAGGCCTAACTCTTTCAATCTTTAAAGGGTGAAATGTTAATGGCGAATTTGTACCGGATAGAGTTTGAAGGTTTGTTGTATATGTTAACTACGAAGATCGTCGTAGAAGAACATACAACAACGGTAATCAATTTGAAAAGATTTAGAGAGAGTTTTGAAAATTCAAAAATTCGGCAGCATCTCCCCTTATTTTGGGACTCGAGGCGTTGGATATTCGTCCAACAAAAGGGTCCACATTAATGAGGGGAGACTTGTTTGGAATTTACTTGACTCTTTCATTCTAGTTAGTGCACTAAGAATGAAATGTCATAGCTTAACTCTACCGATATAATTGAATTTTAAAACGAACCTTGAAAGTGAGTGTTATGCTTGATCGTATATATTGAATAGAAATTGTTACAATTCAATATACAACGATACAATCATAACGATTATCTAGAAGTTGGAAAGATTAAAACTCTACTAAAAGACTAGAATTTAGATTTTGAAAATTGAGGAGATTTTCTATAAGTTATATAACTTAGCATGCCACTGGTAGCCCGAGCACGCTAGTCTCTACAATTTATAGAAAGGGATAGGCTTGACTCTTTCGCTCTACCAACCAAGTTGGAGGCAAAATGTCCAAGCCTAAATTTAGAGGGAGGCTTCCTACACTCACCTCTCTTTTAACATGTCTTAATTGAGTTGGCCACACTCACCCAAGGGAGAAATGGGTAGAGGGACCAACGGAGAGAAAGGTAGTCGAAACTACCGATGCAATAAAATTTATACCGCTACTAAAGATGGAGAGTGAGATGATCCCCAGTGGAGTCGCCATTTTTTGTTTTGATTAAAAAAATATATATTTAGTATGTATAGTTTTGAAAATATTTTTAATTATCTTTGGAAAGATTAAATCTTGAATTTTAATTTTGAAATCTAACACAACATTAGGAACGATATATCATCCCAAACGGGAGAATATCATTCACTAATTGGTTCAAATTTCAAAATCAAAATTTGAAATCAAATCCAAAAATCATTAATTTCATAATCAAATCTACGATAATAATTGATATACCTTTCCGAAGAAAGGAAATATCAATCATTATCGATCGTTTGAAAATGACGATAATGATCGTTGTATTTTAAATTTCCCAAAAATAATTAATTAGAGATTTTTGAAAGATTTTTGATTTTGAAAATTAGATCTGGGGTTTCTAAATCTCCTACGAGCGCAAGCCCTCGTAGTTAATTACATCGTAGGAGAAATTGGAATTTCCCTACGAAAACTCTCGATTAAAATAGCGGTATAAGTTTCATTTTAGATTTTCGAAGTTTGACATCAAAGGAAGCAAAGGGTTGGAAGTTCAAGTGGGATTGGTTCAATGTTGAGCACTTATTTCTGGAGTCAAAGGAAGAAGTGTAGGAGGTGTTTTGGGATTCTGAATTACTTCAGAAAACACCTCAGTCTATCCTAAGTGTTAGGCTTGAATTTGATTGAAAGTGATTTAAGTTTGAATGGTCAATTTTATTAGAAAATCGGGATTCAATTCCCGGAGGGTGAGGTCTTATAGCCCGAGCTTGCCTCAGAACCTAAGTCTAAATTGGACACTTAAAAGTGCCCCGAACCTAGCTAATGCAATGCGAGTCTGGTCTTACCCCGGCCTGGATTGGGAAGCCAGCTAAACCACCTAAACGATTTAAAATCATGTATCCGGTCTTTTTATGTAGAATGGTCGGGATGTTATTTAAGAAAGGTTTTCGGGAGCGGGGCCGACATCTAGAGCAGATCCTAATTGGCCCCTTTGACTTATGTTGGGTATTCGATGTCTAAGTAATGCAATTAAATATTAGACTCTTTTAAATGTGTTGCTAATGCGATGCATGCTAATTGACTCGATTGAATGCAGAATTTGTATGTAGCAGTTTAAAAATTTTTGGCTTAGAAAATAGGTTTTTCCCTAGAGATTGCATAACATCCCCTTGACAGATCGGCACCCTCATAGGCCAGGTGGTCTGCCAGAACCCACAGGCGGGGAGATGCCTAACAAGGTTGAGAAAGTATAATATGTATGCATGAAAAACCCTCGGCGAGTCCGAGCTTACTTCTTAGGACCGTTTAGAGTTACTATCTTATCTTAAAATTTTTATTTAATTAAAATAGAAGATTTTTTTTTTGACAGACCCCTAAGAGCCTAAATTCGTATTCCAGACTAAATCAAACACGGCATGCAAAAAAAAAGACTAGAAAAACAGGAGTTCTAATGCGCAATCAATTAAATAAAATCAATTAAATATATCAATTTGAATGTCCATATGGCAAGTGCCACTCATTATTACATCTCAAAAATTACAAGAAATTAAAGTGGCCGGGCACCACTGACTACAACCCGGATTTCTAATCCTAAATCAAATGATTTTGAGACTTGGGATTCTTCTCGTTGTCCAATCCTTCATCTTCTCACGAACATCTCGATTCGTCGGTTCAGGATATCCAAATGGAAAGAAACTCCCCCTTGATCGGGGTGTTATCTTTTCTCTTTGGATACTTGCAAAGTATCCTAATTTGAATTCCAAATGGAAGAAGACTCTCCCCTTTAGGGATGTCTTCACCTCTTTGGAATTCAAATTGGATATTCATATCCCAATCTCAAAACATTTTCAAGAAATACAACCTTAAATGAATTAAATTTACATTGATAGAAATAAGAAAATCTAGACTCGATCCTGCAAGGTTATCCTAATAATCAACAGTTGTATATTCAATCCCAAGCAGTTATAATATGAAAATTTGAAATGCATTTTTTTTTAGCCACACTTGGCCATGCTCTTTTTATTTAAAGGGGGTCTTAAGCGCGGCAGGTACCTGTGCAAAGAGTATATATTTTTTTATTAACTGCCCCCTTTAATTTTTAGCTCCTTGTATGAGCATGGCCACCTGCATAAGATTGCACAAGTATAATTCGCTCCTAACCTAGGGGTAAATCTAGCGTACAATCAATCACAGAATGCAGGAAGTAAGTAAATAAACACATCAATTCTACACTAGCAAACAGCATGCAGTAAAAGCTCGAAAAACTCGTCACACAACTGCAGAAAGTAAAACACCGGCCTATCCTAAGACTAGAGTCAGTGATCCTAGCAAACCATCTAAAGTGTGTGAGGTAGGTCGTGTGGTTTTGATGTATCCTAATTAGGATTATTAGTTAAAGTTATCTAAAGTTTGATTGGTTGGAAGGCTTAAGGGATTTAAGTTTGAATTTAAATGTTAATGGCTTGAGGTTAATTTTAAGATTCACTTAATTATTTGTTGGATATCACCTTTGTTTCACACCGAGGCCGTGAAGTTTATTTCACCTTCCTTGGGGCTAAGTTAATAGCCTCGTAGGCCTGGGTTACCCAGTGGTACCCGATATAATTAAGTATTTTAGATTGATTAAGGCTTAAGAATTAATAAATTTTATAAGAAATGTTTGGTTGCTGATTTTTAAGATTTACTTATTTAAATTTGCCATTAATTGATTCGTGGCGTTGTGCCACCAGGCTCGAGGAACCAGCCTCCTTAGGACACGTAGCCCCGCAGCCCGGAGTAGTCCAGCCGATAAACCAAATTAATGTAGTTAAATTAGAAGTTTTAAAAGGTTAGATAATTAATAATTAATCTATTTTTAAGGTTTAACACCCCTTGGAATCCATTCGTGGCGTTGTGCCACCAGGCTCGAGGAACCAGCCTCCTTAGGACACTTAGCCCCGCAGCCCGGAGTAGTCCAGCCAATAAACTTCATCTTTAGGATGGTTGTTGTGTTTTAAAAGGTTTGTTGAATGCTTTAAACATTAAGCTAACATTTTCTGGAGTTCTAGAATAATTTGGAATTTTATGAATTTTGAATATTTTAATCATTTAATTAAGGGGTTGAAAATTGACTTTTTGATTAAGTTCAAATTCTGGAATGTTTGTATTTTATTAAAATACTAGACCTTACTACGATCAGTTAGAAGGTAAGTACGTTAAAATCGGATTTTTCTACATTTTATTACGAAGGTTTGAAGTTTTGAACTAGTTTTGACCTAGAGTTGACCGTTTTGTTGACTTTTTGAAATGTTGCAGATTTCTGGAGTTTAATATTTTTAATAAGTACTAGAATTTATTAGGAATTGAATGCAAGTGAGTTTGGGTGATTTCGATTTTTCTGGAATTAGTTATGAAGGTTTGAAGTTTGGGGTAATTATTGAATTTCTTGAATTTATTTAATTAGAGAGCCATTTTGTGATTTTCCTCCAAATGAATCCCAAACTCCTTGAAATCAACTCCAAAGGTCAGAAATGACCTAAGGAGAGATTCCCAAGTGTTTGGGAAATTTTTGGAATTTTTAATATTTTTTTTAATTAATTAAATGAATTAAATATTGATTTTCACTTAAAATTAGATTAAGGTTAAGATTGATGTCAAATAATTTTGGTTTTAATTTTCATGGGTTAAGGGTTTAAATATGGTCAGTTAGAGGGGTTGTTCATAATTTTTGGGTTTAAAATGGATTTATTAGATTTTCTGGAAGGTTTAAAGGCTTAATTAGGGCTTAAACTTAGGAAAATTAATTAGGGACCTTAATGACTTCTAAATTCAGTGAAACTTTTCCTAGTGGCTGTACATGTCACTAAGTTTAAATGTTTGAAGTTTCAACTCAAATGGAAGTGGATCCTAATTATTAAAAATATTCTAAGTTTTCTAAACATGTCCTTAATTATTGTCCTTGATGTCCCTAAGTTTGATAGGTTTGAATCAAGATTTCTCTAACCCTTAACTTAACATAACATAAGCACATATAAACAATCAAATCCTAAAACTAGGAGAGCCTAGGCTAAGTGCATGTGTGTGCACAACCTAAGCATTCAAATGTTGATGATAATTAAAAGAACAAAATTTTGATTAGTGAATGATTAAAACCTAATCACCCACTAATCATTCCCCCAATGACTTCTATTCACACATTCAATCCATGCTTAAAATCCCAAGGGATCTCTCAAACATTTAAAGATTTGAATATATATATATATATACTTTAAAATATACTTAAAAAAAAAATGTATATATAAACTTTTATATATAAATATAGGTTTTAAGTTAAAGTAATCCAAACTATTACTAAAGTGAATTTACAAATGATTAAGAGATTCATTGATTTTCAAATCATTTTGAAAATAAACCTTAATTTTGAGAATAATTAATATAATACTTAACATAATATTGATTAAATATTAAATTATTCAAGTAACTCAAATTAATTGTAATAAGTTAGATTTTAAATTTTGAAGATAAATTTAAGTCAAAAATCTTAATTTCTGAAAATATTTTAATTAATAACTTGATTAAATATTAATAAGGAAAATGTATTTAATATTTAATAATTAATATTTAAAATGATTTAAAATAGGTTCATTAATATTTTAAATCAAAATTTATTTCCAATTAAAATACTTGATTTACTGGAAATTTTAATATATAATACAAAGTTTTTTTTTTTTAAATATATATATATAATTATTTTAAAACTTTCTGCTAATTAAAATTAATTAAATCAAAAATTAATTCTAATTAACAGACGGGCTGCGGTGGCTCCACGTGGCGAGTCCAGAATGGCCAGACGAAACGCGCGGCGGCGGCTCCACGCGTCAACCGCGGATGGCCTCACGCGGTTTCAACTTATCCACGTAGGCATCAGGTCTCAGCCGTCTGATCTGGGGAGCTTGTTCGGACGACGGATAGTGGATCCCGCCGTTCGATCTCGTATAGGATTGATCAAACGGTGAAAAACCAAAGTCGCTGTTTGGATCCACCGGTCAGGATCACGCCGGACAGAAAATCTACCCGCCAGAGCAGATCGATGGTCGGACGGAACCGCTGACTGACGCGACCGGTACCGTTGATCAAAGCATTAACGGTGCAGATCGCGCATACTCGCAGTGAACTAACGAACGGCGCCCTAGAGTTCAATGTTTTGGCTCGTTCTCTCAACCCGATTCATTAAATCGATTAAAATTTTAAACATGGATAGGATAGATGAACAGAAATCACGGGGGCTTGATTTTGCGGGAAATAACGCACTAAATAAAATGCTAAATTAACCTAAGTGCCCTAATCTAGGTTTAGAGTTTCACCTCGATTTAATGGACGGTTTGGACCGTTTTTGGATTCTCTGAATTTGTAGACTGTCCACGTTTATTTGTCCTGTTGAACTCGAGGCTTGAGAGGCTACGGATCGGGCTGGTAAAGGCCTAGACCGGTTTGAGCTTGAGTTCGCCGGAAGATCGCCGACCACCGCTTTGACCGGCCGGATTTGAGTGGGGATGAGTTGGGAAATGTCTGGGGAGCTCACTGGAACAGGGGGCTGGGCTTGAAAGAGCTTAAGTGGAGAGAGAGGGTTAGGGTTAGAATGATCCTTCATTAGGGCATATCTCCCTATTCAAACCTCTCCCAGCCAAATGGATGGCTGGGATTGACTCACCCTGCGTCCAGATGATGCCAAGTGTCTCTGGGACAACTAGAAAGCTGACCCAAAGGCTGGACAAGCCTTGATTCTATTGGGTGGCTTTTGGGTGAGTGGGGGGGACCATTGCCTCTTAAGGCTAAACCTAGGGCTGGGCTTGGTTAGGGAGCTTATTAGAGAGCTTTAGGTGATAAAAGGGTGGGCTAGAGCAGCTTAAATCAGGGAAAAAAGGATGGAAGGCTGATTATGACCATTTGGGAGGATTTGGGGGCTTGATTTGACTTTGTTGACCAGTCAACAGGTCAAAGGTGCTGAGGTGGCAGCTGAGTTGGCAAGGGGGCTGTCTTAAATGCTGGGATGTGAAGAGCCTAAGGCAATCCACTAAGAGTTTGAGGGTTCAAGCCATTTGGACACTTGAAGGGTTGTTGACCAAGTGTTGACTGGTCAATTCCCAAGAGGACTGCTGATGTGGCAGCCAAGTGGTCTCAAAGATTGATTAAAATAAATCAAAACCAAAGCCAAAAGAAGGGATGGAGGTTTGAATTTGATGTGGGGTTTGAAATAGATTTGACCAACTCATAGAGTTGACTTAGTCAACTCTAAATGGGTTGGATTGGCCAAAGTTTAAAACATGGTTGGACCACATTTGGAGTTGATTTTAGAGCTAAGAAATGGATTCAATGGGTTGAATGAGCTAAAATAGCCCATTAAGGCCTTAAGGGAATTTTGGGTCAACCTAGGTTGACTGGGTCAACTGGGTTGACTCAAGGGGTGGGTCCAAGCTGGGCAAATTTAAAATGATATATGAAGTCTGGTAAAGGTGTTTTCGAGGATTGAATTGGTTATTTGAGTCAAAAGGGCTTAATGGGCCCTTAATGGGCCCTTAAGCCAAAATTGGTTGACCTGGTCAACCGACTGGGTTCAGGGTCTGGAAATGGGTTCAACAAATTCAAAATGTCTTCCTGAGTCTACTGGATGTGGTCCCAGGGTTTGGAGGGGTCAATTTGGTCAAAATCACTATTTGAACCCTTAAGGGCTTGTTTGGTCAACCTAGGTTGACTTGGTCAACCAGGTTGACCCAGGGTCTGGACTTGGGCTCAACAGGTTTCAAATGACATTCCAAGACTAATGGAAGTGGTTCCATGGCCTGGGGAGATCATTTGGGTCAAAACACCCATTTGGACCCTTAAGGGGTCACTTGGGTCAACTAGGTTGACTTGGTCAACCAGGTTGACCCAGGGCTTGGAAATGGGTCCAACAGGTTTCAAATGACGTTTCAAGACCAATGGAAGTGATTCCATGGCCTGGAGAGGTCATTTGAGTCAAAACACCCATTTGGACCCTTAAGGGGTCTCTTAGGTCAACTAGGTTGACTTGGTCAACCAGGTTGACCCAGAGCTTGGAAAGGGGTCCAACAAGTTTGGTTTGATATTTGAAACTTGCTGGAGGTGGTTGCGTTCGATTCGGAGTTCATTTGGTTTGAAATCACCATTTGAGCCCCATAGGGGTATTTTGGTCATTTTGACCCCTGGTCGACTAGGGGTCAAAGTGGGTCAACCAAAATGCAGTTTACTGTTCAGTGAGTCAAAATTAAGGGTCTGGATGTAATTAGAGGCCTTGAAGAGAGCCCTAAGGTCAAAATCCTTTTAGTGGCAAGTCCAGTGGCATAGGCTGTAAATATTTGAAGGTTTTACAGCCTTTGGACTTTGATTAAGTTTCTGGGGTTAGAGACCTCAGAATTGGCTCAAATTTGGAGGGTTTCCTCCAGAAACATGTCCCATCAGTATGCAACTGACAGACTCTGAATCGGAGGTCAATTGATTGATTTTGAAGTGTTTGAAAATTTGCTGAAAAAGGCTTTTAGGACTTGGCCTTTTAGCATTGGATTTGGGTCTGGATTTTTTTGAATTTGATCTGGATTTGATTGGAATTTGAATTGAACTAAGGTCTGGACATCTCCTAGGGTTTAGAATAAATCCTAATATCTGGATTGGTCTGGAAGAATCCTAGGATCTAGAGTAGATCCCAGGGTCTGGAATCTAGAAGGGTCCTAGGATCTAGAATGGATCCTAAGGTCTGGATTTTGGAGAATCCTAGATTTTTAGATTGATCTGGAGTCTGGATAGGTCCTTAGTGACCTCATACAAAAATGAGGTCAACATCCCACTAAATTACCAACATATTTTTTACATTAATAACTCCTTCCACGTTCATCACATCACTCGCCTCCATCTACAGAATGAAAAGGCTGAGGGAGCAAAGGAAGAGGGTATTCCTGAATCTGTTCCTATCTGCCAGCAGTCACATCCAGATCAGCTGGTGGAGAGATTTAACTAATGAGAGGCCAGGTTTGACTCCTACGTAGTTGCTCAGGAACAGTAGCATGCAATAGATGTTGATCACTTTAATGCATATGTAGCCCAATAACACCAGCAGCACGACCAGGATATGGCCTAGTTTAGGGAACAATTTGCTTCCATTCACAGCCTCTTTCAGTCATCACCACCACCTCCTTCACCTGATCGGGGTCCTTTATACCTATAAATTACTTGGTATTTTTGTGTGATATTTGTACTTATTTATATTTTATGTTCTATTTAGTTATTGTTGTTTTTTGTTTCCTCCTTTTTTATGATGTTAAAATAGTGAAAGTTCATTAGGGATGTTAAGCCCTATGAACTTAGTCCCAAGCTAACCAAGAGGAGGGGGTGAATTGGTATTTTAAAAACTCTTTTCACAAAGAAAGAAAATTGCATAAACCAAATCACACAACATAACTGAATGCGGAATTTAAAAGTGTGGAAGCAAGAAAAAGAACACAGAAATTTATAGTGGTTCGGTCGACTCGACCTACGTCCACTCCTTAGAAGCACCCTCCAAGTATTGCACTACAAAATGTGACTCTCCTTTAGCCCCCACAGCTAGACGGAGAAGCCCTCACAAGAACCTCCTTTTTGCCACCCCGACAAGGCAGAGAACCTACCTCCTTTTGCTTCCTCCTGAAGTTGGCAGAGAACCAAAATCAAAAGCAAACTCCTTACCTCTACCGACCCTTCCACGGATGAGAAACTCTAGACGAAGAACAAGCAGAGCGATCCTTGAAGAAACCCTTGTGAATCACCTCACAAGCTCCCCCTCACAAGATCCTCTCTCTCTCCTCTCTCTCTTTCTCTCCTCAAGGTCTTCTCAGGTTAAGGCAGCAGCCAAAGGTCTTGAAAAATGTTGAACAAGAGCTCTTAAATAGAAGAGCTTCAAAGGAGCTCATTAATTGCAAGTTGCTGACTATATCGTCCAGGCCGATATGGACATCGGCCTGGCCGATCAGTACAAATCAATGAAGATCGGCCAGAGCATCGCCCTGGATGCAAAGCATCGTCCTGGCCGATCAGTTCAAATTAGAGGAAAATCGTCCTGATAATAGCCATGGATACGAGCTGGCCGATACTTATCGTCCTGAAGTAACTTAAAGTTTTTGACTGGATCGTCCTAGCTGATCCTGCGATCGTCCAAGACGATATGATCGTATCAATCATCCTTAATTACTCCCTTGATTTCCTAAACAATTATGGCATAATTTGTGCATATCGTCCAGGCCGATCCTAGGATTGTCATGGTCGATAATTTAAAAATACAGTATACCTTAATTGTCTATGGCGGCAACTTCTTTCTGTTTTGAGCTTATCGTCCTGGCCGATACACGTATCGTCCAGGCTGATATGTTAATGTCGGCTGCCTTAATTAAGAATCTTTATTTAGACTTTCTGTTTTAAGCTGATCGTCCAGGCCGATCCAAACATCGTCCTAGCCGATATGAGTAAAAACAGAAATTCTAAGTCTCTCAAGTGTGTGTGTGAAGGGTTACTTAGCATCAGTCTTTTTGACCATTACAAGTAGACTCAAGAAGTGAAAAACAAAAGTACAGACTGACTCAACCCTAAACCTACGCAATCCTAAACTGGCTTCTTCTTGATCGTCTGATCTTCGATTCCTGAAATGTTAGAAGCAACAAGCAGTCCAAGAGAAACAGTGCTTGTCAATCATCAAAACATAAGCCATGAAAAATAGATTTGCAACAATCTCCCCCTTTTTGATGATGGCAAACACAAGTAGGAAAATTAAAAAAATAAAGATTCATTAGAAGATCAAAGTTACAACAGTTTTTTCCTACCACACCCTACTCCCCCTTTTGTCATCACAAAAAGAGGGTCCAGAAACAACAGAAAAACATCACAAAAGACTAACAAGCAAACTACAAAAAGACAGGAAACAAACAACACAAAGCACAGACTAAAAGAACGAGGGATCCTGATCATCAGATGGAGGTGGTGGAGGTGGCTGCTGAAAGTAACTGGCAAGCGTGGTAAACTGAGTATTGAACCAGGTGATGTCCTGGTCATGCTGCTGCTGCTGGTGAGTAAGGAAACTGTCAAATCGGGCTAGATCTTCAGCGCGGTGATGCTCGTAACGGGCAATGTCCTCCGAGTGTTGCTGCTCCTGTGCAGCAACATAGGCATCAAAATGGGTCTCCCATTGATCAAATCTCTCAATCAACTGATCAACCGATGAGTGCTGGTGGAGAGGAACAGGGTCAGGAAAGGGAGCGGGAGCGGGAGCCTCCTCTCTAGCCCCCCGAGGTTCCTCAGGGTGGAGACGAGTACTGTGAAGGGTGCTGAAGGAATTGTTTGAGTAGAAAGGAGTTGGGAGGTTTGGTGGAATAGGATACTGAAGTTGGTATTTGGTTTCAAGGACATAGGCTATGATGTATCCTAAGGCTAGATTGGGTTTCCTTTTGTGGCATGGATCACGGATTGTGGTCAAGTGATCAATGTATCAGAAAATTAGGTCCGCAATATTAAATTCCCTATGAGCCATGATGTAGAAGGTAGTGAGTGAAAGTAGAGGGGTGATGTGGATTCGGTCGCCGGCTTTTGGAATGACGGAGGTGCGAAGGACATGTTGGATTGTCCTAGCATCTTTGACTAAAGAGCTAGTCTATCCAACATGGTAAGGTACATTAGTCTGGCGAAGGAAGTGATTTGCCGTGGACCAATCAAGATAAGGGTCAGAGGCGATTAAGTGCAGCTTATCCCCGGTGGTGGATAGCTGTAAAAGATCAACACAATCCTGATATGTGATTTCGACAGGGCGTCGATTCACATAGGAGGTCATGGCTGTGAAGGTAGGGTTGATGCGAAGGTTTGCGAAAAACTCTCGAAGAAACTCAGAATTGAAAGGGAAAGCAAGAGATAGAATGAAGCAAAGAGAGGTGTGAGCGAAAAGATCCATTACTGGGTAAGAGATGTAGACAGGACTAATGATTCTGGAGACAGTAATTCCACACTCTTTGTAACGATGATAGGCGGCTTCATCTTCTGCTTCTCTGAAATGAGGGTTAATCCTTGCCCTCGAAGAACTCCCAGAAATTTTTCCGACGTGTTTCCCACCAACCATAGAGAGAACTAAGCAAAAATCACAAGAGGAGAAAGGATGAAGAGTGAAAAAACATGGCTGGAACGGCCTGAATTTAAAGAAACGGTCATATCGTCCTGGCCGATCGCAGAATCGTCCAGGCCGATATGGTTCAATAATTACGTACAGGCCAATTGGTCAAAAAGGCAGTACGATCGTCCGGGCCGATCAGATATCGGCCAGGATGATTAGACACAGGCGATCGGCCCGAGGAGTCAGTCCGTACAACTGTTGAAAAGGCAGCTCGTCCAGGCCGATTAGGTGTATCGTCCAGGACGATGCACAATAATTGATCGTACTGGCCGAAGTTAAAATGTTTAAAATGCTTGCCACGTGTATCATCTAGGACGAACAGTGGATCGGCCCGGCCGATTGTCCAATAATGGATCGTCCGGGGCCGAATTTAAAGATCAAAACATACTGACACGTGGATCGTCCAGGACGATCCAGTGTATCGGCCAGGACGATGCACATAAAATGCATCGGCCAGACAAGTATACTATCGTCCAGGACTATCACCATGAGTTTGATCAAATCGTCCAGGACGATATAGGATCGTCCGGGACGATGAGTAATATTAAGCACAGAAAAGTTCATGAGATGAATTTTGAAGAGAATTTCTCATATCGTCCAGGACGATAAAAGTATCGGCCAGGACGATGTGACTAGAAATTTAAATCAAGGAAGGAATGGTGATGATCAAGACCCTCAAACATAAAACAAAAGAAAATCAGTCAAAACACAGAAAAATAAAACAACACAATGAAAACCAAACAACGAATATTTTTGGATTTTAATTTTTCTAATTTTTTTTGTTTTATGGAGGCATCATATGAGAATTCTTTTCAAAAGTTAAACTTTTAAAGTTCCAAGAGATCAAGAAGTTTAACAAATCCCAATCAGAAGAAGGTAGAATATCTGATTCTGTTAATCCTAGATCGGACATCCTTTAGGGTACAAACTTCTTTTGGAAAACAGAAATCTAACTCAGAATAACTAAATAGGATAAAAAGATCCATTCAAAACTTATTTACAACTAAAATATCTTATAAATAATAAACCAAAGTAATTTTTCTCAATCATGGAAATTGAAATCAAGTCTTTGAAAGTATTACATAATCAATGAGTTTTCTAAGTTTTAAGAGTTTTACCAAAGAGAGGATAGCTTGCATTTAGTGGGCTCATTTTATGCCTCTTGTCACTTTGATTGGCTCTTTGAGCATCTTTTGATTTTTGATACACTTTTGTGTATATAGCTTTCTTTTCAATTTGGCTTCATTGGCCTCTTTCCTTTTTAACTCTTGCAAGCTAAAAACTCTTTAATATACCCTTAAAGAAAAAGACTTAGTTGTGAGTATATCCTCCAAATATTAGAGAATAGGAGCTCTCTCTAACATAGGGAAGAATAATTCACAACACAAAATCAAAATCACGTGATTAAATGCAATGACAAGATTTCAAAAGCTTGAATGATATCTAAAAACTTTGGCTATTATGCATAAGATAATTTAATGTAGCAAGATAAGAAAAAGATCTTAGATGAAAAGCCATTGGTTAAACTGAGTTTAGACTTTTGTTTAGAGAAGAAAATCATACCACTAAACAAAGTCAGAAGAAGGGAAAACAACAACAGTTTACTCCCTTTAACCAATTTAGAAAAAGCTAAACACTATCTCTAAAACTCCAAAATTTAAAGGCTTTTTAAAAAATATTCATCATATGAAAGACCAAATTTAAAGAGCAACGCGAAGACAGAACACATAAAAAAAAAAAAAGAACGCAAACTAGACTACCACCAAGTAAGCACAAAAACTAGCACAAAGAAACAAAAAAAAATAAACATTTCAAGCACGTGATAAAGCAGCGAATTTAAGCAGTTTTGAGCTGCGAGCCTCCTTATGTCCAGTTATTCTATGCTCCCATGAGGTCTTTGGTGAGAGCACTCCTGCAACACTCAACATCAGTCAAATTTAGGAACCCAAACAGGTTTGAGATCCTTCGTAGGAAAAGTAGAATGTAATGCAGATATGGTATGCTGTGAATCATGCATCTTAGGTCTCCACACCCAATGTGTACTACAGTGAACGGTGCAAGTGTGTGAGATGTGTCCTAGCATGCCACATGAGAAACATCTAACTCCAGGAAAAGGGTTTCTTAAATGTTTTGAGTTATGATGCCTCTTCCTAGGTTCTGGCTTAAAATCAAAAATGGAAGTCATCCGATTTTTCTTATATGTATCAAAATCATTTTGAATCCTCAAGTTAGTTCCTTTTAATGCATCGTTCTCAATCTTCAAATTTTTCTCAATCTCTTTAGATTTCTTAAGATCAACCTTAAGTGAGGTGTGTGAAGCTTTTAATGCATTATGTTCATCAACTAATTCCAAATGCTTTTTGTTCAACTCATCAAATTCATCAAGAAGAGCCATGTGATTTAATCAATCATTGCATGATCTTTGAGAAAAACTTCATACTCTTTTTTGTAGATTTGAATGTTCTAATTTTAGACTAGCATGAGTTTTCTTAAGTTTTTTGTATGATGTATGTATTTTTTCACAAATTTCAAACAATTCATCATAGGTTGGTTTACATACCTCTTCCTCATCACTTTGATTTTCTCCCATGAAATACAAGTTTGTAGTCTCTTCCTCTGGTTCAGTCTCAGAGGAATCAGTACCAGATTCTGCCCAGAAACCTCTTTGGATTTTCTTATTGTCCTTCCTAGACTTAGCTTTCTCCTCACATTTTTCCTTTTCTTTGCTTGAATGATCTTGAAGTGTAGGACAATCGGCTCTCACATGTCCAGGCTTCCTGCATTCAAAACAAACAACATCAGAAGATCCTTTAACATGTTTGTGATCCTTACCTTTTCTCCAACTTTGATGATGCTTTTGTTTCTTCCTTAGAAAGCTTTTGAATTGCCTTGTGATGAAGGCAATTTTATCGCTTTCAGACCCAGAAGATTTAGAATCTGATTTGTGAGCCTTCAATGCAATTGTTTTCTCCTTTTTCTTTTCACCTGCATCAACATTTCTTTGATTCACCCCTTGCTCGTAAGCAATGAGTGAGCCAAGTAAGTTATCAATAGAGTAGGTGTTCAAATCTTTATATTCAGTAATTGCAGTGATTTTAGCATCATAAGACGATGGCAAGAATCTCAAAATTTTGTTCACTTTTTCATAATTCGAAAGTTCCTTTCCTAGTGCATGCAATGAAGTAACTATCTGAGTAAACCTAGTGTACATGTCAGAAATCGATTCATGAGGTTTTATTCGAAAAATTTCGTAGTCATGCAAGAGAAAGTTCAAATGTGATTGTTTAACTTCATTAGTACCTTCATAAGTGATGCACAATTTATCCCAAATTTCTTTACCAGTTTTGCAAGTTGAAACACGCATGTAATCTTCAGATTTCAAAGCACAAAAAAAATAGTTCAAACATTTCGCATTTAATTGAGCTAAATCTCGTTCATCAAAAGTCAATTCAGTAAAAGCAACTTCAGTTTTAACACCATTAATTTCATGAGAAGATGGAGAATAACCTTCTTGAATAAGCATCCACATGCGATAATCAGTAGATTGTAAAAACGTTGACATGCGAGTTTTCCAAAAATCAAAAGGTAGGTTATTGAACAGAGGAGGTCGGGTAATAGAATACCCTTCCATAGTGTTACGATTCCCAATGTTAGTCATGGATCAAATTCAAAAAGTTTTCAAACTTTAATTTTCGAATCCCGCTCTGATACCACTTGAAAGTTCGTTAGAGATGTTAAGCCCTATGAACTTAGTCCCAAGCTAACTAAGAGGGGGGGGGGGGTGAATTGGTAGTTTAAAAACTCTTTTCACAAAGAAAGAAAATTGCATAAACCAAATCACACCACAGAACGGAATGCGGAATTTAAAAGTGCTGAAGCAAGAAAAAGAACACAGAAATTTATAGTGGTTCGGTCGACTCGACCTACGTCCACTCCTTGGAGGCACCCTCCAAATATTGCACTACAAAATGTGACTCTCCTTTAGCCCCCACAGCTAGGCGGAGAAGCCCTCACAAGAACCTCCTTTTTGCCACCCCGGCAAGACAGAGAACCTACCTCCTTTTGCTTCCTCCTAAAGCTTGCAGAGAACCAAAATCAAAAGCAAACTCCTTACCTCTACCGACCCTTCCACAGACGAGAAACTCTAGACGAAGAACAAGCAGAGCGATCCTTGAAGCAACCCTTGTGAATCACCTCACAAGCTCCCCCTCACAAGATCCTCTCTCTCTCTCCTCTCTCTCTTTCTCTCCTCAAGGTCTTCTCAGGTTAAGGCAGCAGCCAAAGGTCTTAAAAAATGTTGAACAAGAGCTCTTAAATATAAGAGCTTCAAAGAAGCTCATTAATTGCAAGTTGCCGACTATATCGTCCAGGCCGATATGGACATCGGTCTGGCCGATCAGTATAAATTAATGAAGATAGGCCAGAGCATCGCCCTGGATGCAAAGCAGGACGATTTAAAATTGGCTTGATTGTCCAGGCCGATCTCACGATCGTCTAGGCCGATCAGTTCAAATCTGAGGAAAATCGTCCTGACAATAGCCCTGGATACGAGCTGGCCGATACTTATCGTCCTGAAGTAACTTAAGGTTTTTGACTGGATCGTCCTGGCCGATCCTGCGATCGTCCAGGATGATATGATCATATCAATCATCCTTAATTACTCCCTTGATTTCTTGAACAATTATAGCATAATTTATGCATATCGTCCAGGCCGATCATAGGATCGTCCTGGCCGATAATTTAAAAATACAGTATACCTTAATTGTCTATGGCGAAAACTTCTTTCTGTTTTGAGCTTATCGTCCTGGCCGATACATGTATCGTCCAGGCCGATATGTTAATGTCGGTTGCCTTAATTAAGAATCCTTATTTAGACTTTCTGTTTTAAGCTGATCGTCCAGGCCGATCCAAACATCGTCCTGGCCGATATGAGTAAAAATAGAAATTCTAAGTCTCTCAAGTGTGTGTGTGAAGGGTTACTTAGCATTAGTTTCTTTGACCATTACAAGTAGACTCAAGAAGTGAAAAACAAAAGTACAGACTGACTCAACCCTAAACCTACGCAATCCTGAACTAGCTTCTTCTTGATCGTCCGATCTTCGATTCCTGAAAAGTTAGAAGCAACAAGCAGTCCAAGAGAAACAGTGTTTGTCAATCATCAAAACATAAGCCATGAAAAATAGATTTACAACAAATAGGGAGTATTGTTAGTGTTGTATCGTTTGCTTATTTTAGTAAAATTTGCTTTGCTTTGCTTAGATATTTCACCTTTATTTTATATTTTATTTTTTAATAAAAAAATAATATGTGATTTGAAATGTTCCAATAATAATGTTTTTCATCATTAAAGAAGGGGAGATTATTGCAGATCTAGACCCAAATTTTATGATTTTGATGATAATAAATATTGTTATTCTTTAACTACTGTCATTCTTGTTTATCTATTTTATGTGCCCAACTCATTAATCTTTTAGGTCTATAAGTTTGCTTGGAATGTCAATCAGCTCAAGTTCAGGTGGACTAGGATTGAGTTAGTATATAATTTCTATTTGAATGCATTTTTTACCTTTTCTTGAACCAAATATACTTTGATAGATTATGAAGCTAAGTAACCTTACACACACACACACACTCAGGGGAAGAAATTTAGTGAGTTAGATTTTTTTTCTATTTTTGATCATATCATACATGATTTAATATCGTCCTAGACGATCAATCAAAAATAGAAACACTAATTAGGGCTTCTAGGTCACGTAAACTTGTTTAAGCAAATCATCCTAGACAATTCCCATCATCTTGGACGATACACTTAAATCATAAAAAACCAACCACCAAACTCATTTAGGCAAGAATTTAATTTTTCAAAATTGTACTAATCATATAGGATGATCATGATCGTCCTGGATGATTCTTATCAATCATGCCTAAATTAAAAATGTCCCATCTCAAGAGACTTGTGTTGCAAATCTGAATCCAAATACTTTAATTTTGATGATAACAAATATTATTATATTCACCGCTACTATTATTGATTATCTATTTTGATTTTCATGCTTACTAACCTTTTAGGTCCATAAAGATCACTTGCAATACAAATCAGCTCAAGATCAGGTAGATTAGGGTTGAGTTTGCTTGTAATTTCATATCAATGTATTTTTTATCTTTCTCGAGTCAAATCTTTAATATGGTGGACCCCAAGCTAAGTAACCTTACACACACACACTCAGGGGGAGAAATTTAGTGAGTTAGATTTTTTTCTATTTTTAACCAAATTATACAGGATGATCTGAGATCATCCTAGATGATTAGTTAAAAAAAATAGAATCCCTTATTTGGGCAACGAGCTAATTACAAGTGATTAAACTAATCATACTGGATGATCCATATCATTTAGGATGATTAGCTTAAATGATGAAAATAACCACCAATTACAATTTATATAATGTTTTAAGTTTCAAAATTTGTTCCAATTGTACATGACGATATG
Source organism: Dendrobium huoshanense (assembly GCA_016618105.1). Lineage (NCBI taxonomy): Eukaryota > Viridiplantae > Streptophyta > Magnoliopsida > Asparagales > Orchidaceae > Dendrobium > Dendrobium huoshanense. The sequence continues at coordinate 34,852,933 of CM028351.1, read as the reverse complement.
CATAGTTCTGGAAGATTTTTTATAATCATACCTAAATTGATCTCGTGATTAGGAGAGTAGTTATGGTTAAATTATTCAATCAAATTATACAGGATGATCCATCTTGATACGATTTAATATATTTCATAGGACGATCCCCTATTGTCCAAGATAGAAAACCATAACTTACTCTAATCATCCAGGAGGTTCGTCCTGGATGTCCCGAGACATTTTTGAAATGATATGGAGATTACCACCCATCGTCTAATATCGTACTAGATGATCAATATGGTATGTTAAACTAATCATCCTAGATGATTCAAAGATCATATCGGATGATATGTACAAATACTTGTATTGATCGTACAGAGCAAAGGTGATCATCCTAGCTGATAGGGCTATTTTGTACTAGTCCTAGACGATCAGTTACACATAAGTGAAAATTTGGGCTTCTTTTGGAGGCTCTCTATTTAAGTAATGGTATTAACCCTTGAGTTAATCTTTTTGCTGTGGAGTTAATCTAAGAGGGAGCTTAGAGAAGAAAGAGGGAGAGCTTGAGAGAGAGAGAGAGAGAGAGAGAGAGAGAGAGAGAGAGAGAGAGAGAGAGAGAGAGAGAGAGAGAGAGAGAGAGAGAGAGAGAGATCATTTTGAGGGGGAGTTTGTGAGGGAATCACAAAGGTTTCTCTAAGCAAGGTGTTCATCGTCTTCCTTGATTGCTTTTCTTCCTGCCTTATTTGGAATCTACATGGCAACAGGAATGAGAATTTTCATAACTTCATAATGGAATATTTTTTTTCTAGTTTTTATATTTTCTATTGGTTTCGTTTTGTGTGGCATAAGCACTCTTCCCTAAAATATTCCACTTATGTTTGGATGACAATGTTGAGGAGGCTTAATATTGCTGACATTTTAAGATTGAGGAACATTCCTGTTGAAAAAATTGCTATTTATGCATTCAGTTGGATGAATCTATTCCACATTTATTCTTTAAATGTGATTATTCTTTTAATGTGCTTGCAAAGATACTGCATGTTCTCTATAAGTTCCTGTTTAGGCCAAATATTATCCATTTTTTTTCTTACATGAGAAATGCCATCTCTCTAGAGGTTTTAAGGTATTCTCATTCCTTATGGTTTGCTGGACAATTTATCACTTGTGACATGAAAGGAACAATAGGAAAATTGGACAAAAATTTTTTAGTATTGACACTATGACTTATCATTAAGATCTTCGCAACTTATCAAAGTTGATGCTCATTTTTAATTCAATTGTTGCTCTAGCTGGTTACGTTGGTCAGTCCCGCTACTTTTCTCTAGATATTACTATTTTTCTTCCAGCTACACAAGTTGTTATTTTTTCAATAGAATCTGTTGTCTACTGGTGTGCCGAGATCTTCTATATGATGTTTATCAAAATTTTGTGTGGTGGGAATTTTTGCTGGCCTTGGACGATGATGATATGCCCTTTACTCCAGACCATTTCCCCTTGGATGGTCATTGTAGCAACCTAGAAAATTTCCCCTCAAAGAAATTGAACACTTACTGTAAAACCCGAAAATGCCGTCTAAGACTTCGCACGCTTTTCAAAGCGCCGCGATGAGGTTTAAGTGAAAAATTTGAGGTTGTCGGTTTTCGACGAGAATAATTTTAGAAAATAGAGCATAAAATTCTAATCGTTTTCATATATAGAACCTATATTTAATTATGAGTATTTTAAGAATTATAAATTTTGGAAGGTTAGAAATGCCAATGTTACCCCTATGTTTTATGAAGGCCGAAATTACTTAAGTGGGGGCAATTGAGTCTTTTGGCATATCCCCTTTCTCCCTAAATGAACTAACCGAGCCCTCCCCATTCATTTCGTGCGGCCCGAACCGAACGCGTGAGGGAGAAGGCGGACGGGAGAGGAGAACGGGTGGCTCCGGCGGCGGTTTCCGGCGGCCAAACTTGGGGAAAATCGTAGAGGAGACTAAGGGAAGTGAAAGGTATGCAATAGAACTAGGTTTTTCCCTCTCATTCTCAAGATTTTTGGATGAAAAGATTTCTAGGGTTTGAGAAAAAACTTAAGTTTTCTTTGAGATTCTTTTGAGAAAAGTTTAGGGAAGGTTAGGGGGATGTTTCTAAATCCTAATGTGCATTTTCTTTCATAAAAATATGAGTTTTGGAAAATTAGGGTTTTGCTTAAAATTTGTTTCTTTGGAAATGTCTTCACAAATGAGGTTCCTATTAACCTAAGAAAGCTTCTAATTGAAAAATATTGAATGAACGACAAAATTTTTGAGTTTATGGATTTCGGGTTTTTCCCCAAACATAATATTTTTGATCCTCATGGTTTTCATAGGTTGTGGGGAGGATTTTAGAAGCAAATATATGAGTTTTGAATGAAAAACCATATTTTTCTAATTTTTGATTTATTTAATTCTAAAAATTTAATTTATTTTAAGGATGTTTTGAAGGTGAGGAAGGGTGTTGTATGTTTAGAATCTAAAGTTTTGGCCTAAACTTTTAATGAGAAGAAAGGGGTTGAAAGATTTCATGAAAAATGGGAAGGGTTTGTTTTGGAACTTAAACAAAACATAAAAATGTCACTTTTATTACTTTAGAGTTAAGGTTTAGTTTATTGTATAGGGATTAGTCACTAATGTTTTCTTTAATTATTTCTTTTAGATATAAATTGAGTGGAAGGAAAGAATTGATTGGTCAAAGGAAAGGATTACACGGATTGAGGTAGGTGGAATGGATTTTCTTTTAAATGTTAGACAACTTTTATTTCATTGAATTACATAGAAATTGCCAAATCATTTATGCCTATTTGAATTCTTATGTCTCAACTTTTCTTTTGTAAGTTTATGGATACTTGAGGCAATTACAAATGTTTCCCTTATGAAATGCTCAACTTATGATTGGATTACATACTCATTTCCTACACTTGCTCTACATGACTCTCTCTACCTTACATGCAATGTACATATAAGCATAGTAAGCATACACATCTTTGAGGAAACATACACTTGCATAGCTTATGGATAATTCTACATGGAGCATCTTTATGATTATTTAAGTAATAGATGTATGTGCATGATTGACGTGGGAGTATCACATGGAAAAGGAGGCTCTTATGAGCCATGGAAAAGGAGGCTCTTATGAGCCATGGAAAAGGATGGTTCCTATGAACCAATGGAAAAGGAAATGACCAATTTATATGTACCTGATCAGTACAAGTGATACTCCTGAGACGGGTGTTATAGTTATATGCATATTAAACTATTATGAATGTTTCATACATATGTTACATGCAAATGAGATTATCCCTTGAGGCATGGTTTTAAAAAGAATGAAAGGAAAGGTTATGGAAGGAATATGCATTTGAAAGTTGATGGTAAAGGTATGCTTTTCTTTGAGCACAACTTGTTTTATGATTTATGATTCTTTTGTTAAAATTGTTTCCAAAGCATGTTATAGTTTTCTCTCTTGATTTTAAGTTTAATTGAATTTCCATTCTCACCTATTGAGTGTAAGACTCACCCTCGTTGTAGGAATACTTTTCAGGAGGAACTAGAAGGGGGTAGATGGACAACCAACCACCGCGCGCCTATCGTCGTAGGGAGACGACGGGCGGCATGTTCTTTTGCGTTTTGGTGTTTTGTAGTGAAAGATTAGAATTAGAATGATAGAGAAAAATGTTATACTTATGGATCCTTTTTTGTATCTTTTGTAATCTTAAAGCTAAACATTTTTGATTCGTGATCCTTGAAAGAAAGAAAAGTAAAAGTTTATGTTTGGAATTTTTAGTGGCTCTTTCTTTATGTTGATGCTTCATTTGGAGTTATATTATTTATTTTGTAAAGTTTTTTTTATCTTCCTTATGTCCGATTTCTGTTCCCGCCTCGCACTTGCGAGCTAACCGGGCCGGGTCGTGACACTTACCCTCTTCTATATGAGTCCAAGCTTACAGAGCACCTTTTTTATTTGTAATTTTTGAAATTATACTTTTTTTCATATTTTACTTAACAGCAACAATTTGTTGAGATAGCGTATTTTTGTTTATAGGGTTAAATATACTTTCTTAGTCGAGCCTAGTTCTTTTTGATAGCTGCTCATGGAACTTCTCTCTCTAATTAAAATTGAATTTAAACTTTTTATATTTGTAATTATAAATCAAATTTAAAATATTTTCTCTCTTTTAAATAGTTAAAATTTAAATATCTAAAATATTTTTTTATTAGAAAAAAGTTTTATTAATAAATAATTTATTAGATTTAATTATAGTATTACATATAATTAGAATATTATATGTAACTAATTTAAATTAAGTAAAAATATGTATTTAAAATTGATGAAAATTTAAATTACGAATTATATTCTAATTTAATAGTGATATATATAAAATAAAATTAATAATATATTTACTAAATAATTTTGTTAACTAAAATATAATTATTTTTGTATATTTAATACGTATAAATTAAATTTAACATTTTTTTTATTTTGGTTTTTATGATAAATATAAATATCTAAAAGGATTAAATTAAATTAATAAATTTACAAATGACATAAATTAAATATATGTTTTATATTTATAATTAAATGTATTTTTAATTGTAATAATAATTTTTATTTAGAAATATTTAATTTAAATAATTATTACGTTTAATAGTTATGTATATTTTTAAAAAATATTTATTTAAATATCTAAAAGATTATTTTATTAGAAAAATATTATTAATGAAGAAATTATTACATTTAAATATAATATTACATCTAATTATTTGCTCCTTTATACTTTTTTTTAATGACATTATTTTTTCATAAAATAAATTTAATTGAGGTCTTAAATTTATCTTTTTTTATATATAAAATTAACATTCACATTTCTTCTCTATTATACCAATACTCAATTTATTAAAAATTTAAAATCCAAGAAGTCTAAAACAGCTTGGCATTTTCAAATCGCAACCACGTTGACATTTACCAAACTTCTGACATTTTTCAAAATTTTGCTATTTATAAGCATGTAACGGAGCTCATCACCAAAAAATTTACAATTTTTAAATAAAATTTTTTTATAACTGTATCATCTACACTGCTAAAAATTTTCATGATAACTTTTCTTTGATAATTTTACAAAACCAACTACCTGATAATTTCATTGTTACTTTTATTTGTTCATTTTAAGAATTTGAATGTTCAACATGCAACAAATGCAAATACATAGACATAGACTTCAGTAGGTACTCTCGGTGTAATTTATAAATAAGAAAATTTTAAACAAAATGTCTCATATCCAAACATTTATAGTTTTGTTGCCTTGATTTTAATAACTGAGAGAAAATTCATGAGTACCACTTAAATCATTAATATGTTAGAAAATTTCAGATAGGATGCATATACTTACGAAATATACTCCACTATTTTGCACATAAAAAAAAAGGTGATTGCTGAAAATAAAATTAATAATTTATGATATGTTTAACTTTGAATTCTATACGCCAAATGTCATATTTTAGCAAGCTGGTCCTGGTGAAATAGTCACACGATAGAAGAATCTGGGGTAGCTTCTTTAAGACTTTCAGATCTTAATTTCATGAGCAGCCTGCCCAAATAATTCAGGCCCTCCCCTTCTCGACCACCTCCCCAGAATAGATCATGTGGCGAAGCTTCAACGAGAACAAATCCTACCGTTGAGCGCAACAAGGAGTTCAAGTGAGGGTGCATTGAGAACTTACATCTGAGACCCCTGTACATGACATCAATCTTCACGGTATCCCAATCAGGATGTACCTGCAATTCTATAAAAATATGAGAACGCATAACTGTCAAAATCCGATCAACAAAACTACAAATTAAAACAACGCCAAGCATCTATCCACTCCAGGTCTATAAATAACCATTCTACTCCGAATTTTAAATGAATCATTACTAAGCTTTACTACAACACAAAAAATGGCAGGCATCAGGAGAGTTAGGCAAAAGACACCATAAAACAATTCAGCACACATTGGTAATGACAGGTAGATTAATGGGTTAGCATTGATCGGTTCATAGAAACATATAATTCCTAGATGTTCAATAAAGAATGATCAGTAGTTGACAACAACAAAATAGGAAATTAGTTTATATTATCAGAAAAAAATTCTCAAATAATTTATTTACATACACCCAGTCTATTGTATTTGACAAACAATTTGATCTAGGTTCACCGATATCAAGGAAGCCAGATTTTATGATTGACGCATAATTCCTCAAACAGTAAAACTGAGTAAATTCATTTCTAAAGAGCAATTTGTCCTTCGTCTAGACCTATGCAGCAGATAGCACGTGCTTATTGAATGTTCCTTTCATAGAAAGTTCATTATGCAAAAACTATGCTATATATATATATATATATATATGACATGGTATGCTCAGTATTGAATCTATGATTATAACATCCATGTTATGATAATTATTACGCTCACTGTACGGTTTATACTAATGATATCAATATTTCTCAATGTTATGACCCTATTTGATATTACTATGATTACAATGCTGCTGCATGTATATCATTTTAATGATATGAATATGTTATTGCTGTGAATATTATTACGCGTGCTAATTGCAATGATTATTGCATTCATTGCCAAAATAAATTATAAGCCACTTGCCATGATCATAAATTTTCAGCTGTTATCTTTATACCTTAGAAATACAACACATGCATTTTATTGTTTGACCCTTTATTGATCTCTCTAAGCTTAAGTTATCAAAAGTAATGTCAAATTATTGAAAAAAATCTTTGAATAAATCTATATTTCCTCACAATATTTAAACATTCAATCACTATCACACATATTACTTCGGAAAATACTATGTTTTCTACTATTTAGAAAATAATTTTACTCATTTGGTTATATATACAAAAGATACTCTAGTATATGTTGATATCATTTTATGTAGGGGTGTCAATTTCGGGTCACGGGTCGGGTTTGGGTCGGACCCGGAACTGACCCGGGTTCAAACGGGTCGACCCTAACCCGACCCGGTTAGGTAAACGGGTCGTAAATGCGAACCCGGACCCGACCCGGCGGGTTGCCGGGTTGACCCGACCCGACCCGGGAACTGTCGCGAGAGGTCGCCGGTCACGCGGGGTCGCGAGAGATCGCCGGTCACGCGGGGTCGCCGGTCGCGCTGGGGTCGCACGGGATCGCGAGTCGCGTTGAGGTCGCCAGTCGCGACAGCGGGGTGCGCGCTGGGGTCGCGCGGGTCGGGTTCGGTCGCGCTGGAGTCGCGCGGGTCGGGGTGAGCCCTGGGGTCGCCGGTCGCGCGCGGTCTCGGCGTCGCGCCTACTAGCTGGGGTCACGCTGGGTCGCGGCCTCGCGGGGGGTCGCGACAGGCTACAGCGGGCAGCGGGTCGCGACAGACTCGCTTGAAAGCGGGTTGGCGGGTTGACCCGGAAACCCGTCGGGTCAACCTGAACCCGACCCGTTTTTCAAACGGGTCGATTTCTGGAACCCGAACCCGACCCGTTTTGAAACCGGGTCGGGTCCAAACCGGATTTTTCGGGTCGGGTCCGGGTCGGGTTTTCGTGTCGTGTCAAATATTGACACCCCTAATTTTATGTCACATGGGCTTTAGTGGGTTTCTAAAAGCTAACATTACTAAGAAAAAAATGTAAAAGTTAAGTTTATAACTAGTTGTATTTTGAATTTAGATGCCCTGATTATTATTTTGTAACATGAATCCATATCGTCTTATCAGTTTCTACAGATGGCTCTTTTGAACCTTCACCTAATCCACTCCCGCCAACAGCAGAGCTTATTTTGCTTTAAAATACATTGGTGTAACAAACCAATCATACATAAGAATACATCAAGTTAAATTGATATGAAGTGAAATCAAAATATCCCAATACTAAGACAATATGAATACAACAATATAACAGTCTGCCGAGGATCCAAGGGGGCGCTGCCCCGTGGCAGGGTTCGACCTGTTATGAAGTTTTGCTTGTTTTTAAAGTTCGTAAGTTATTTGTATGGGAATACCGAGCATGTACCGAATGGTACCGAGCATGTACCGAGCGATATCGAGCATGTACTGAGCGGTATCGAGTATGTACTGAGCGATACCGAGTATATACCTAGCGGTACCGAGCATGTACATTAGCTTTTTCAACAATGAAGAGAAGAAATGGAGAAATCCACTTACAAGTCTTGGCTCTCTTGCGTGCAGAAGGTGCTCTGTTTGGAGTTGATTGCAAACTTTGCCTCAGTTGACCGCAGAAATCACGCAGAAATGACGAGCTCGACTTGGCCTTGGCTCGAGCAGGAATGACGAAGGAACGGGAGGCGAAGGAAGCGGGCTCCGTTTGGCGTCGGCTGCGAGGTCGCTCGGTCCGCCCTATAAGATTTCTTTCGTGAATCGGAAAAATAGAGCTTCTCATTCGTGGAAAAGGCTAAATAGAATGAATCGGACGATTTTATCATTTAATAACCGGACACGCATGTCAGGTTTTAATTTTAATTTTTTAAATTGCGACACTCCAATGCCGTGTCGGACATGTGTCCATGCAGTGTCGGACGCGTGTCCGTGTCTGACACGTGTCCAACACTGCATACCCCCTTTAAGCGGAGTGTCGGTGCATCATAGGCGCAACCCTTGCACCTCCAATGGTTCTAATCTTACATCCATATATTCTAGCAATGTAGCCGGTAGTGAGGGCGAGGGTGTATGATCTCCAATGGCTTGTCTCAGTTGTGACACATGAAATATTGGATGGATAAAGTTAGTGGCAATTATAGGCGATAGGCGACAGGCGACTGCACCAATGCGCTCCACGACCTCATAGAGCCCAAAGTATCGGGGGATAGCTTCTCATTCCCCTGTCAAGCTAGAATCCTCTATTTGTAAGTTTGGATCTTCAAATAAACTCGATCCCCAATCTCAAACTGCACATGCCTCCTATGTCCATCTGCCTGCTTCTTCATAATTTATTTTGCTCGCAGTAGATGTCCTCTAAATTCTGTCAAAATTCGACTGTTTCACTTAAGTACTGTTCCACTGACGACACTGGGTGTTGCCATGCCCATAATGTAGCAGATGAGATGGATCCTTCCCATATAGGATTTTAAATGGTGTTGTCTGAGTTGTTGTATAATATGAAGTGTTATACCAATACTCTTCCTAGGCTAACCATTTGGCCCACATCTTTGGTGTATTTGAGATAAAGCAACGAAGATAAATCTCCACTGTGCGATTCACCACCTTCTTCTAACCATTGAGGGGTGATAAGCAATACTCCATTACAAGATAGTCTCTTGCATCTTAAATAGTTCCCTCCATAAATGGTTCAGAAATACCTTGTCCAAATTAGACACTATGGACTCAGGTCTGCCATCCAAATGGACCACCTCTCTAATGAAAGCGATTGCCACTGATAACTCGGTGTATGGGAGGCGTAGGGGAATGAAATGAGTGTATTTTCTCAATCTGTCCACCACCACCAGAATCTAATATTGCTAACATAGGGGCACTAGTCACATCTTTCTTCAAGGGAGGAGGGAATGAGTTAGGAGCTTCTTACGTTGAAGGAGAAGAAGAGCCAGAGAGATTGAGGGCTTGCTGCCAGTGGAAGGGGATGAATGAGGCTCTCGTCCTCATTTTATTACCACGAGCGGGGCTTCTTGATCGAGACGAGTGCGCGTGTTCAGCTCTGAAACGGTGCCGTTGCAGGATATGGGTGACTATATCACGAGAGATATCTGTAAGATTTGTTGCAAAGCTCCGATCAGGTAATGATTTAAGCTATATTATTTTTTATCTTACCCACTTTTTTATATTATGGCAGAGGTCAATAAATTCATTAGCTAGGACACGGGTGTTAGTATTATATGTAGAATACTAAACCCACTATAGATTTAGATTTCAAGCCTACTACTATCAGTATCCCTGTCACGACCCGGCCCGGTTAGCTCGCAAGTGCGAGGCGGGAACAGAGGTCGGACAGGATGAAGATACAAGAAACTTCACAATAAACAATTAACATATCTCCAAATAAGTACCAAACATAAAGAAAGAGCCACTAAAGAATCTTCAAATAAAAACTTTTCATTTCCTCAGTTCAAAACACCAACATAAGGATTCCACATTGAGTTTACAAAATATAAAAGGGGATTCTAAAATCATTTTTCTTACCTATCATTCCTAAACCTTCTATACAAAATATCAAAACTCAAAAGAACCTGCCGCCCTTCGTCTCCCTATGACGGTAAGTGCGCGGTGGTTGGTCTGCCATCTATCCTTTCCTAGATCCACCTAAAAAATGTTCCAACAACGAGGGTGGGTCATAAACTCAATAGGTGCGACTGGAATTCAAATAAACTTAGAATCAAAGAAGAAAATTATATCATGCTTGGATATTTTAACAAAAGAAACATCAACATAAAGAAACTTTTGCTTAGAGGAAATACATACCTTTACCTCAACTTTCAAGTTCTTATTCATTTCATAACATTTCCAATTTTCCATTAATATTTTGTCTCACATGATAGTCTCAAATGCATATAACATGAATATGAAATGTTCATAATAGCTTAATATATAAATATAACACCCGTCTCGGGAGTACCACTTGTACTGATCAGGAACATAAAATTTGGTCATTTCTTTTACCATTGGTTCATAGGAACCATCCTTTACCATGGCTCATAAGAGTCTCCTTTACCATGTGATACTCCCGCGTCAACATGCACATACACTTAATACTTATATAATCATAAGAGATGCTTTATGTAAACTATTCATAAACTAATCAAGTGTATGTTTCCTTACGGATATACATGCTTAATATGCTTATGTGTGCTTTTGCATATAAAGAGAAAAGACATGTATAGTAAGAGTAAAGAAATGAGAATGAGATTCATTCATGAGTTGCACATTTGCATAAAGAGAACCTTTGCATTAGCTTCAAGTGTCCATGAACTTTTACAAAGAAGCGAGAGTCATAAAAAGATATCATAATAAGCATGAAAGAATTTATCATTTCTATGTAATTGCAATGAAAGGAAGGCTGGCTAAATTTATAAGAATTTTCATTTCAACTACCTCAATCCGTGCACCTCTTTCTTTGTCCGATCAATCTCTTTCCCTCCACACGATTTATATCTAAAAGAGACATATAAAGAAAAGCATAAGTGACTAATCCCTATACAATATCCTAAACCCTAATTCTAAAGTAATAAAAGGGTTCTTCATAATGTCTTGTTTATGTTCCAATTCAAGCCCTCCACACCAAATCATGATATCTCTCAAACACATTCTCTCTCAATTATGGTTTAGTCCATGTGGGCTCCGAAAATTCGGCCCCGGCCTCCGCTCGCTTTTCTTCTTCGGCGAGGGAGTTTTAACGGACTATGTTCCGAGGTAAATTTTGGAAGGCAGATGGGTTTGTAGATAAGACACTACCCAGAGATTTCGCCCTCATTTTGTGAGGACTTTATGATCTGAGTTCTGGTTTCCTATAGGCACAAGCCCCTATAGTTAATTACCCCTCTCAATCACGAGAGAGAACTTTCGATTAAGGCTAGTCGTCAATCAGATATGTAGAGAATACGTGTTATCTGGCATATAGTAGCAGCAGCATGGGTTTGGGTATTTGAGAACTGGATTTGGATTTGAGAATTGAGTTGAAAGTTTGGAAATTTGAAAGGTTTGATATTTAAAATAGAAATTGCACCATCTAGCACTTAAAGCGGATGGTGGGGGAATGGATGATGGACCCGATCAAGATCCCATGGTTCCGTCGTCCCGGGCCATCGTGGTCCCTGGTCTACTTAGTCAGAGGAGGTAGTCGACCCAACCTGACAGAAGGATCCTTGTCGGCAGCCATGGGTTGCTTCGTCCAAGGGGACCTTGTAGACCGGGGTTGGATGTTTGTCTAAGGGGACAAATTTGAATCCACCTTAGCTAACAGAGGGCTTTGTGCCCTATCGATCATATCCTATTGATTCATATCTCAAGGATTTGATGCCAATAAGGAACGTATTGGCTCTGGCCATAACCGGTATCTGTGGTTCCATTTGGTGGCGAAACCACTCGGTTCAGAGGGCCCCGGGTCGTCGTAACCGTTTATCCTGCGGTGCCATTTGGCGGTCAACCGCCGGTTAGAGGACACGTACCACGTCCTTATTGGCAGGAGATTATTTGAGAATGGATCCTAGTGATATTTTCGACTAGGCATTTGGCTCTTTGTGAGCTAGAGTTTATTTAAATTTGTCCACCCCGACAGACTGTTGCGGAGGGTGGATAGGCTTTGCTTTAAGTGTGTTGATGGATTGATTTCATTTTTAAATATTTTGGGATTTTGGGATTTATTTTTGAATTTTTGAAGTATTTGGGTGGATTTTGAAAATGTGTGAACCCCTCCGGTTGAGATTAGCATTCAACACGGCCATCATCGGGGTGTTCGGGGTCATTTCTCTTTATGGATTGAACCTTGTCAACTCTGTCGGACTGTCGACAGAGGATCGGGTTTCGTAGGCTTTATGCCCTTTGATAGTGAATTCTCATTAATATAGGCCTTAAAGGCCTAATATGAATGTATTAAGACAAATATAACTGTCGCCACAACCGTATATTTGCTTGTTGGTTCGAACCCTGTCGACTTCTATTGAACCGTATAGAAGGATTGTGTTCGAACTTGAATTCACTTGTTGGTCCGCGCAGCATCCCTAGACGTCACGTGTGCACCAATAACACGCTCGCCGGGGCCCATGCGATTTTTATAATTATTTTTACCCCTTTTAGTGTACCTATGTGTATACAATTTATAGTGCACGTACAGGGGTACTTTGAAATAATTGTAGACGCCTTCTGTCTGCTTGTACGAAAGTTGCAGATCCGGTGGCGTAGCAGCTTCTGGATAGAATTGTTCGCTGCTTCTTACAGGTAGACTGTCGTGCACTACTTATTGATTTTCGTAGGCGGGTCATAGTGCACTAACTAATCTCCTGCCTTTGTTCATAGATGCTTGTATTCGTTGTAGCTGTTTGGCTCAGGTAGTACATCCGTCATTGTTGCGAGTGGGCAGGTAGATGTATTCCTTCACGGACTGAAATTGACTTCAGGATACTGCATTTACTGAAGTCTTTCTGCATCTACCCAAAGTGGCATTTGACACATACATTTATCTTCGTAGAAAGTTTGTATGTGTTGCAGATCTTTTATAATCATAATGAATAAATTGTAGCTTACAGGATGAAGCTTATTCTCCACTTTTACTTGTAGGAGATTGATGTAACTAATTGGTGGACCTTCATATTCCGCTCGCCTGTCTTTCGGCTTTCATAAGGACCAATGTGTATTCTACTTGCAAGATAATTGGCCTTGGTCATAGGGAAATTCACTGCATTCACACAATCGTCTGTTGGTTATTGTCCCTTGCATGTAAGGAGTCTCTTACTTATTCATTGCTACTCGTATTTGAATTCATATGCCAATACATCAATCGTTAGTTAAAACTTTTATGTTGTTGATTGCGAACATAGCATGTCCCAAGCTCTTAATCGTGTATAGACACTTTGCATTTTTGCACATGTATGTTGTTCTTTGTAAGCAAATGAACATTTGAGCTAACACGGCAATTCTCCAATGTTGATTAAAAATCTCGCATGATTGATTTCAATCATGTGGTTGTGCTTTCATTTGACCATTCCCGGTGAGCTAATGATGCTATAGATTACAAACATTTCATTATCATTGGACATAGCTTGTAGTTTGCAAGGGACTCATGTGTGGATGATAGTTTCACTAAGCACCTTATGTCGATTGCTTGGTCCCAATCATCTTCGATTCACCTTCAATCATTTAAGAGCATGATAGAGGCACATTGCTTATAGACTTGTTATAATTGTGAACTTCTTGTCTCCACACATTATTTGCAACATGTATGATAATTTGTCCCACACATCTTTCATTGATTATGAGAAAATCATACTCATTGAGATTTTAAAAGAAATCTTTTGTTGTTTTATTAATGACCAAGACTTGTGATCAAAAATGGGTGCTCACATTGGTTGTCTTTCATGAGCAAGATTAAAGAATTTTAGTTGTCATGAGCTGTTATTACATTTGTCCATCCTCATTTTGCCATTCTTTTGTTCACTATCAAGTCTCACTTGATGTTGCATGGCTCAAGTCTCATTGTTTTGTTCGATTCAAGTAAATTATTTCAAATTACTTAAGTTTGTAAGCCTTTGTCATATGATTCAAATTCAAGTTCACAAGTTTATATTGTTCATTCAATGTTCAAATCAATGTTCAAGTTCAATCCAAGTCCTTTGTAGCCTTTGTTCGGTTCAAGTTCTTGCTTGAGTCCAAGTCCCCTGTGATTCGAGTTCTTTTATGTTTGTTCAAGTCCTCTGTTGTCCAACTCAAGTCTGAGTTCAGTTCAAGTTCATGTCCACTGCAGTCCCAAATCAAGTCCTCTTGTCCTTTGTTCAAATATTCAAACCTTTGTTCATCTCATTTGATTTAAAAGTTTAGTTATTGTTTGAATTAAGTTAAAGTATTTTTATTTGCTAAAATTCAAATATGAGCTCAAGTTCAAATTGTCCATATTTTGTCCAAGTCATGTCCATGATTCACTGAAAATTTCGGCAGCCTCCCGGCGTCTCCCCCGTTTAGGGGAAAACTATGGGAAACTGGGCCATCCCACCACGCTACTCGAGCGTGTATGGTAGTTGTCGGGAGGACACCGAGCCGTACATCTTTCATCCCACCACGCTACGCGAGCGTGTATGGGGTCTTCAAAAGTACACGTACGAAGAACACAAGTGAATCTCCCCACCACGCTACAAGAGCGTGTATAGGGCTTTCCCATTTCGTCGTATGCGTCGCACCGGGCTCCCTCCTACCGTGCTACGAGAGCGCGTATAGGTGGTTCGCCGGTCCGTAGCAAACACCGAAATGGAAAAAATGAGTTTTAGGTGATTACCCGTCTCGTCGTAGGTGTCGCACCGGGCTCCCTCCTACCGTGCTACGAGAGCGCGTATAGGTGGTTCTCCAGTCCGTCACGAACGCCGAAACGAGAATCTGAGTTCGAAATTCATACCTTCGCGAAGGTTGGCGACGGTGGTGAGATGCACAAAACACAACAAATTTCCCCTTTTTTTTCTCTTTTTTTTTTTTTTGAAACTCTCTTTTGCCTCTCTTTTTTTTTTTGAAATCTCCACATGTCTCTCCCCTTTTTGTAGATACATATATATGTAAACTTGACAACAATAACAATGTAAATAACCAAAATCACTAAATAATCAAGACACTACAATAACCGTGAACATCAATGGATAAATACAGAGAACATCTTACTTTTACCTTCCTCTTCTTTTGAATTAGTGGGCTGATTTGGAGGTATATATGCTTAAGGTAGATTTCTAATAGGTAGAGGAGTTCTGTTTGTAGTGGGAAAGGGCCTTTTGAATTGGGCTTTAGGATTGCTGTAAGTGAAGATATGAGAGAAATGCTAAGTGTGGTGAGATGTGTGGGCTAAGAGAGGGAGAAATGGGCTGAATGATTATTCCTGTATGCTAAGAGACCTTTTTTTTTACTGTGGGCTACACAATGCAGTATTACAACAACCCTCATCTAAGGCTTAAGCTAGCTATCACTTTGATGGACTTTTTCGTGGCTTTGACTTGAATCCCAAATTAAATAGATCTCAGAAGCTCACCGACAACTTGCCAAAATGAGCTGAAAAGCCTACTTCCTCTGTTAATTTTTTTTCTTAGCTTATCTCTAACAGGCATGATAATGAGGAAAAGAAAACAAGGAAACGTCAGAAGATATGGCCGGCTGGTCCTTTTATTGCTAAAGCATTTTTTTTTTCATGGGTGTCAGAGATTTTCCTTTTTTCTTTACCTTAAAGCAGAGAGGAAATGAGGAGGAGGCTGGTTCGGCTGCAGGAAGCGTGCAGCTTGGTTATCTTTCAGGTGGAGAAAGGTTTGCAGTAGATAGGAGATTGGTCCAACACAGGTGCAGGTTAGAGGAATTTCGCCACAGAGGGAAGTTGGAGTTGAGAGTGTAGTTGACGGGGTCAGCGGGAATCCTGCTACAGCAAGGGAAAGGGAGGAGGAATCCTGCTACAGCAAGGGAAAGGGAGGAGGAAGACTGTTGGAGTGGGTTTGGACGGGTTGCTCTGTGAATGAGGGAAGGAATGGGTGAGAGGAGGCGTTTGTTTTTTCTGGAGTTGGAATGAAGCAGCAGAATCATATCCCCTTATGCTCGTTTTAATTACTGAAAGTTGCGTTTGAGAGAGGCCAAGGCCAGCTGGTGACAAGCGACAGAGAGCCAGATTGATGGACAATTTGAAGAAACAAGGAAGCAACAAAATAAGATGTATTTAATGGGAATTTGACTTATTCCCTATTTGGCATCTGAGCTTTGCTAAATTGTTTTAAATAAAATAACTATATTAGTGCTACGTCAACATGCATTAATTCAAAAGGACATTAGCGCTTTAATTATTCTGAAATTGCATCGATTTGTATATTGATTGGCTCGTTTTGCGTGCATTTTTCTCGTTTTGCGTGTATTTCGCTCTGTTAAACGTGTCGAATTCGTCGAATATCAAAATTAAACAAATTAACAGTGTATTTATGGTATTGACGTTGTTCCGAGCAAAACCGTGAAGTATGTTTCATGATCAGACATCATTTAAGCACCCCGATAATAATTCTTGCACGTGCCCGCCTCGATTTGCGTGCAGAGTATTCTATTTTACGTGTTGATTTCGGCGAATATCGAAATTGGATAAATTGATAATGAATTTAGGGTATTGCCGATGTTCCGGTCACAACGACGCAATCTGTTTCGCGATCGAACGTCGTTTGAGCAACGTCGAGGCTAATTTTTGCACTGGACCGCCTCGATTAGCGTGTACAACCTCAATTTAATAAATTGGTAGTGCATTTAGGATATTTTTGATGTTCCGAACACAACGATGTAGTCCGTTACACAATTGGACATCGTTTGAGCAACATCGATGCTAATTCTTGCACTGGACCGCCTCAATTTGCGTGCACAACCTCAATTAAACAAATTGATAGTGCATTTAGGGTATTGCCGACGCTCCAGTCGCAATGACGCTATCCGTTTCGTGATCGGACGTCATTTGAGTAACATTGAGGCTAATTCTTATACTGGACCGCCTCGATTTGCGTGCACAACCTCAATTAAACAAATTGATAGTGCATTTAGGGTGATTTCGGTGTTCCGAACGCAACGACGCAGCCTGTTCATCAATCCGACGTCATTTTAGCAGCCTCGCGCTTTAATTTCGGGGGTCGGTCATTCCTTTTGACTGATCTCGTTCAATTCGATTGCGAGGGGCCTCGACCTAGCAGAATTCGATGACCGGTTTGGTCCTTTCGCACGTGGTTTGAGATATAGGGGTCAACAGTCCAATTCCTTAGGTTTTACGCATGCAACACCTTTCCCTACTCTCAAAACATAATTAAAATAAAATCAATTTTCGGAATTAATGAAATAAAAAATTAGAAAATATAGTTTTTCAAGCAAAACCCATGTATTTGCCTCTAAAAACCTCCCAACAACCAATGAAAACCATAGAGATAAAAAATTCCTTAATTAGGGAAAAACCCTAAATTCCTAAACTCAAAATTTTCGTCATTCATTCAATATTTTTCAATTAGAAGTTTTCTTAGGTTAATAGAAACCTCATTTGTGAAGACATTTCCAAAGAAACAATTTTTGAGCAAAACCCTAATTTTCAAAATTTCATATTTTTCAAGAAAACACTTCACATTAGAGTTGAAAAACTTCCCATATCCCTTCCCTAAACTTTTCTCAAAGGAACCTTAAAGAAAACTCAAGTTTTCCTAAAACCCTAATTTCCTCCCCTTAGAGAAAACTTCAAAGAAAAGGAAGAAGACTCTTGCAAAAAACATACCTTAGCCTTCCCTTAGTCTCCCCTACAATTTTCCCCAAGTTTGGTCGCCGAAAACCGCCGCCGGAGCCACCCGTTCTCCTCTCCCGTCGCCTCTACCCGCGCGCTCCCCCCTCTCTCGTTCGGTTCGGGCCGCACGAAATGAATGGGGGGACTGAAATGTTTCGGTCCCCTATTTAGAGTGGGAGCCTCAATTCATTTACCTAATGTCCAAACTACCCTCACTTAAACTCTCCTCAATTCAAAAAGCATTAAGGGCAAAATCGTCATTTAGAACTTTCTGAAAATTTTAATTCTCAAAATACTCAAAATCCGATATGGGTCCTATACATCAAAACGATTAGAATTTTGCATAGGATTTTCTAAAATTATTCCCGTCAAAATCCGACAACATTAAATTTTTCACTTAAAACTCGTCGCGACGCTTTGAAAAGCGTGCGAGGTCTAAAACGGCATTTTTCGAGTTTTCACAATCTTCCCTCCTAATAAAAATTTCGTCCCCGAAATTTACATAACTTCTAGTTGCAAAATAACCCAACAGCTTCCATTTCATTAGCATAAACCTTAACATTAAAACAAAACAAACTAAACATCTGAAATATCTTAGCAAAATAATCTGATAAATCCCAAAACATTTGACATGACATAACAAGATAAACTACTAAATCCAAAACATCAAATTTATCATTACAAGTTACTGAAAATAAACTATAAATCCATCTCAATTGTTATTGTCAGCATCTACAGATCCATCGGTCTCTTGCTGAGTCAAAGTGTAAACCCGTGGTCTAACATTCTTCCTGGATTGATTTTGCACTGAACCCGCAGCTGATGGTTCTATCATCTTGGGTTTTTCATAATTCCTCTATGAAGGTGCTTCAACTGATCTCATTTCTCCTGAAGTCTTCTGAGCCAAAGCAGGACAGTATATTGCTGTGTGTCCAGGCTGATGACACCAATAGCAAGTGTTGGAACCAATCAAACATTTACCTTTATGTAATCTGCCACACTTAACACAAGGTTCAGTGACTTTACTTACAGTTGTACCACTGCTTCCACTAAAACTAAGCTTGGGCTTCTTCCAATTTGATCTCTCAGTCTGATTGCTTTGAATATCCTCTTTAGAATTCTTCTTTTTCTGAAAATCTCTCCTCCTCTGAGTACTCTGCAAATCACTTTCAATCCTTCGTGCTCTCTCAACTAAAGTAGAGTAGTCCTCAATGCCAAAAGGGACTAATGGTTGCCTAATGGTATCCCTTAAGCCACTTAAAAAGCGATGTCATTTCTCTTCAGCATTTGGGATTAAATGAGAGGCATACTTAGAGAGCACTGTGAATTCAGCCTCATACTCTGTAATGGTCTTTTCTCCCTGCACCAATCTATTAAATTTATCTTGCATTGATCTCCTAGCAGTCATTGGTACATACCAATCTCTAAACACCTTGACAAACTCCTCCCATGTTATTTAGCTGCTAGGTCTCCCACCAAAAGTTTCTTTCAACTGACTTCTCCACCATCTTTCTGCTTCCTCATTGAAAGCATATGCAGCTAAGGCTACCCTTCTATCCTGAGGGCATAGCATTCCCTCTAAAATCTTCTCAACCTTCATTAACCAATCCTCCGCCTCTATAGCTCCACCTCCCACAAATGATGGTGGCTTCATATCTTGGAATAACTTTAAATTCTTGTCCATCACAGTGCTTCCACTGCCTCCTGCTTGAATCTGAGTATTCTTTATCATCTGTGTCATAGCTGTCATCATTTGAGTGAAAGAATCCAAAGTAGCATTAATGTTACTGTCTTGAGGCTCCACTACTGATAGCAATTCCCTCCTGACCTCTCCAGTATTGCCATCAGTGGCATTAGGTTCAGGTTCCTCAGCCCTGAGATATAAATTAACAAAGCAATCTAAGCAATAAATAGCACAAGCACCTTATACCTATTCTAACCTATACGATCATCCTATTGGCTCTTTCATAAAAATCAATATCCTCAAATCCCTTTGCTCTGATACCACTCTTTGTCACGACCCGACCCGGTTAGCTCGCAAGTGCGAGGCGGGAACAGAGGTCGGACAGGATGAAGATACAAGAAACTTCACAATAAACAATTAACATATCTCCAAATAAGTACCAAACATAAAGAAAGAGCCACTAAAGAATCTTCAAATAAAAACTTTTCATTTCCTCATTTCAAAGCACCAACATAAGGATTTCACATTGAGTTTACAAAATACAAAAGGGAATTCAAAAATCATTTTTCTTACCTATCATTCCTAAACCTTCTATATAAAATTTCAAAACTCAAAAGAACCTGCCGCCCGTCGTCTCCCTACGACGGTAAGTGCGCGGTGGTTGGTCTGCCATCTATCCTTTCCTAGATCCTCCTGAAAAGTGTTCCCACAATGAGGGTGAGTCATAAACTCAATAGGTGCGAATGGAATTCAAATAAACTTAGAATCAAAGAAGAAAACTATATCATGCTTGGATATTTTAACAAAAGAAACATCAACATAAAGAAACTTTTGCTTAGAAGAAATGCATACATTTACCTCAACTTTCAAGTTCTTATTCCTTTCATAACATTTTCATTTTTTCATTAACATTTTGCCTCACATGATAGTCTCAAATGCATATAACATGAATATGAAATGTTCATAATAGCTTAATATATAAAAATAACACCCATCTCGTGAGTACCACTTGTACTGATAAGGTACATAAAATTTGGCTATTTCCTTTACCATTGGTTCATAGGAACCATTCTTTACCATGACTCATAAGAGCCTCCTTTACTATGGCACATAAGAGCCTCATTTACCATGTGATACTCCCGCGTCAACATGCACATACACTTAATACTTATATAATCATAAGAGATGCTTTATGTAAACCATTCATAAACTAATCAAGTGTATGTTTCCTTAGGGATATGCATGCTTGATATGCTTATGAGTGCTTTAGCATGTAAACAGAAAAGACATGTATAGTAAGAGTAAAGAAATGAGTATGAGATTCATTCATGAGTTGCACATTTGCATAAAGAGAACCTTTGCATTTGCTTCAAGTGTCCATGAACTTTTACAAAGAAGCAAGAGTCATAAAAAGATATCATAATAAGCATGAATGAATTTACCATTTCTATGTAATTGTAATGAAAGGAATGTTGGCTAAATTTATAAGAATTTTCATTCCACCTACCTCAATCCGTGCACCTTTTTCTTTGTCCGATCAATCTCTTTCCCTCCACACGATTTATATCTAAAAGAGACATACAAAGAAAAGCATAAGTGACTAATCCCTATACAATATCCTAAACCCTAATTCTAAAGTAATAAAAGGGTTCTTCCTAATGTCTTGTTTATGTTCCAATTCAAGCCCTACACACCAAATCATGATATCTCTCAAACATATTCTCTCTCAATTATGGTTTAGTCCAATTCCTTAGGTTTTAAGCATGCAACACCTTTCCCTAATCTCAAAACATAATTAAAATAAAATCAATTTTCGGAATTAATGAAATCAAAAATTAGAAAATATAGTTTTTCAAGCAAAACCCATGTATGTGCCTTTAAAAACCTCCCAACAACCAATAAAAACCATAGATATAAAAAATTCCTTAATTAGGGAAAAACCCTAAATTCCTAAACTCAAAATTTTCGTCATTCATTCAATATTTTTCAATTAGAAATTTTCTTAGGTTAATAGAAACCTCATTTGTGAAGACATTTCCAAAGAAACAATTTTTGAGCAAAACCCTAATTTTCAAAATTTCATATTTTTCAAGAAAACACTTCACATTAGGGTTTAAAAACTTCCCCTATCCCTTCCCTAAACTTTTCTCAAAGGAACCTTAAAGAAAACTCAAGTTTTCCTAAAACCCTAATTTCCTCCCCTTAGAGAAAACTTCAAAGAAAAGGAAGAAGACTCTTGCAAAACACATACCTTAGCCTTTCATTAGTCTCCCATACAATTTTCCCTAAGTTTGGTCGCAGGAAACCGCCGCCGGAGCCACTCATTCTCCTCTCCCGTCGCCTCTACCCGCGCGCTCCCCCCTCTCTCGTTCGGTTCGGGCCGCACGAAATGAATGGGGGGACCAAAATGCTTCGGTCCCCTATTTAGAGTGGGAGCCTCAATTCATTTACCTAATGTCCAAACTACCCTCACTTAAACTCTCCTCCATTCAAAAAGCATGAAGGGCAAAATCGTCATTTAGAACTTTCCGAAAATTTTAACTCTCAAAATACTCAAAATCCAATATGGGTCCTATACATTAAAACGATCAGAATTTTGCGTAGGATTTTCTAAAATTATTCCCGTCAAAATCCAACAACATTGAAGTTTTAACTTAAAACTCATCGCGGCGCTTTGAAAAGCGTGCGAGGTCTAAAACAGCATTTTTCGGGTTTTCACAATCTTGTAGTATGCCTCATCGGCGGTAAGTCATTTATTCTTTAAAGGATATAAATCCCACCTATCTACGTTACATGGATGACTCCACCTCTATCTTTCTCTCTTGCATGCTCAGAGTGCAGTGTTGTCTTTCTCTAGTTTCTTTTTCCTACCTTAGCTCTTCCGGATGATGATATGATGAGCCGCGCATGTTGACCAAGCTAACTTAAACCTTTCCTTCCATCTGAATAGGAAGCTCCTAGACTCCTCCCTATGTGTCAATCTCATCTGTGAGAATAATGTATAGTCCTTAATCGAGAGTCTTCTTAGGCCCCGACTTAAGATGTATAGTTCTTATGTTTGTTATCATCAAAATTCAACTTAGAGTCAGGTGGCTCACAGGATTAACAATAGTTACTCCAATTAGAACTCTGTTACTCACACCAAAAAAAATTAAGACATTGTCAAATCATTCATCAGGTGGATTGCTAGCTGCACTTGCAAAATGTTAGTCATAGTTACTCGTTAGGAGATGTATGGTATTCAAACGACTTGATTGTCAGGTTACTTTCATATTGTCTATTATGTATAATTATATCTTAAGATTGTGAAAATCAGGTGTCAGTTTAACCCAAAAAGATTTCTACCAAGATTTTGACGTCTAAATAGCTGGCCTTAATGACCAAAAAATTTAAGAGTAAAAGAATGGTAAGAATCCATGTCTGACCAGCATAGATAAAAGTAGAACATTTATAACAATAGCACTAATCAAACCAATTACGGTTGATAGATTCCACTAATATTAGAATAGCACCAAAACTTTAAAAGATGATGAAATGAAACATTTATGTTTGGCAGAGATGGTACTGAACATCTAATATAATATTAAGCTTAAGAATCTGAAAATAAATGTCCAAGTAAAGCATGTGTATGCCTAGATGTTTCTAATTTTCAGAGTGAAAAATACAAGGAACAAAATCATAGAAATTTAAATGCAAAATTCCAGGTCCTCCAACCTACCAATTCAGGTTGTTCTCTCTGAACCTTTCTCCCAATGCGTGCAGCTTCCTCAGGGCTTCTTGCAGACTTAATTTGTTCAATCAAACCCTTTGCAAGTGGATTATCAACGCCCAAAAACTTTTGGGCCTGCAAATCAGAAGCAACATGTAATAAGTTGAACTTTGCATCAGAATTTGCAGCCTCGTGATTCCCAGTAGACTTAACTAGTCAAAGCTTGATAGTTGTTAATGTACCTGATAGTAGTGTTCTACAGTAGGCCACATGCAAGGAACTCCAGTTTCATCAGACATGATTATAGAATGTGGAGAAAAATTGGAAAATGCTCCAAACGGATCCCATGTCTTATAAAAGAATATAATTTTTGACTCGTAAGGAGAGACTGTTGGATCAAGAGCAGCAGTTTCATGAATCGATGGGATTACTGGTGACAGGTCTGGAATGGGATGAAGAAAGCCACTTACAAGAATGTCCGGGCCTATCTGTAATCAACAAGTTAAAAGCTAAGAAATAATCACAACATTACATTAATGTAAAAGATAAAATAACATTGGACTGTCATTATACTGGTTGCCAAAGAACATGAGATTCCTTAATGCAGCAACCAGTTTGACAAGAGCCATTGGGGGTGTCTATCCTAGTTGTTGGAGAGCTGTTGCGGGAATTTTTGGGAATGCCTTTGAAGCATTTATTAAGAGAAAAATGGAGCAATGTAAAATTATTTTGATCTTTCATAGTACTTCTTTGTTGAGTTTTCATAATGGTAAAAAAAAGAGGTGTTCAACAATCAATCATCCTCGTGATAGGAAATATTTGAAGAATTCAAATCCTAACAAGAGAGGAGAAAAACAGCAAACAAACACGAATTTGAAAGTGAAATTTCAGCAAAACAGCACCTTGATTGAAGTAATTCAACTAGAATGAAGAAACGAAACAAGATACAATTGATCCTTAATTCAAAAGGAGGATCTTCTCTCCCAATCCCTAGATGAATCTAGGGTCCAATACTCCAAAAGAACAAGAACTCTCAAATCAGCCACCAAAACATGCATAACCCTAACCCTAAACAACTCCTAATTAATATGCATTTCCCTAATTTCAAATACCGAATTCAAATTTCCTGGTGGGGGCAAGAAATATAGGGAGCCTATACCCCTCCCTCGCCCACACGAGAGATAAGACCGAGACGACGACCCACTAAACCACGAAACAATAATGAAGACTAAGATGAGGAAGAACAAACTCTTACATTTCAAATCTAAGACCGAATTAAAAACAAAATTACAAGGACTTACAAACTCGACTCGAAATTAAAAGACAGCATAAACTTGCTTCACTTAGAGAAGAGGATACAGGTGGAGTGGCACTTGCAGAGAGACGAAAGAGTTTAGAAGCCAAGACGAAAGGTTGGAAAGAGCTCACAAGATTTCCGGAGGAAATGAGAAAGAAGACGGACAAAGCTCGCAAGCTTTTCCAATGAAACCAACAGGTTCACATTTTCAAAAATCACATATCATTCACTATTTTAAACCATTACAAGCCCCTCATATTTATAGTATGAAAAGGGAATACAAAAAGACACTAATCAATGAATTCACATAGGAATTCTAAACATCACAAACATTAAAACCCAAATGCTTTTCATGAAAAAACAGCCCAAGCCCAAGAATCGAAGCAGCAGCCGCGAGAGACAAGGAGGCCGCACGGAACCAAGGCGCCATAGCCACGGGAAACATCCCAGGCTCGGAAAACCAGCAGCCGGCCGGAAATCCAAGGGGCAAAAGCACAAAAAACATTACCCCATGGTGGAAGCCAATGAGCCACATATGGGAAAAAGCAAATCTTGGAATTCCAAAAGCCGGTTTGGAATTCCAAGAGACAACTATAATAAAAAACATCAAAAGCATAAAAAGTACATTTTATAAAAGATAAATATGAACTAAAATGTTAGCTAATAATGAGCTAACCCTTAGTTCAATAAATGAACTAAAGATCAGCTCATAAATGAGCTAAAATTTCAGCTCAAATTGATTGAGCTTGTAAACTCGAGGGAGGCCAAAATTGATTTATTTTGGACATGAGTTGACCCCCCCTTTGTCTACATCATTTCCCCTCTCCTAGCCATCCCCTACTTATTTCCCAATTGGCTAGCCTAGTAGGCCCAATAGGCTTGGGTGGCAATCCCCCAAAGGGGGTTGTTTGGTCTGCCTTTTGAAGCAGAGAACCATCCCTTGCAGGGCTGGTTTGGGTTGGCTCGGTTCAGCCTGAACTGGCCTAACAATACCACCCTTTCCCCAACCTCAAATTGGATATCCCTCCTCTCCCCATCAACCTGTTTCTTCGTAATCTGCTAAGCTCTCAATAAATGTCTCTTCAATTCTTCCAACACCATGTCCCTTTCCTCCAAATACTCCTCTACGAATGAAACAGGGGTGCTTTTATGCCCAAAATGTACCAAGTGAGGAGGATCCCTTCCATACAATACCATGAATGGGATCATATGAGAAGCAGAATGATATTAAGTGTTGCACTAATACTCCGCCCATGCCAATCACCTTGTCCATTGCTTTGGTGTCTCCAACAAAAAGCATCGTATGTATGTTTCCAAGCTTCTGTTGACCATTACTATCTGTACATTTGTCTGTGGGTAGTAAGCAGTGCTCCTCTTTAGTGTTGTCCCCTGTAGCCTGAATAACTCTCTCCAAAAATGGCTGATAACCTTATCCCGATCTAATACTATGGATTCTGGTATCCCATACAATCGAACCACCTCCCTGATAAAAGCTGATGCCACTGTCACGACAATGTAGGGATGTCGTATGTGAATGAAATGAACATAATTGCTCAATCTATCCAATACCACCAAGAAAACTGTGAAACCCTCTGATATGGGTAATCCATCTATAAAATCCATGGATACCTCCTCCTACACTCGTCTTGGTAAAGCTAAAGGCTGTAGCAATTCTCCTGGGGACATGCTCATGTACTTATTTGTCTGACAGATCTCACATATGGATATCATCTCCTCCATATCCTTGTGTATTCTCTTCCATCACAGTTATGAGGCAAGTCTCCTGTATGTCTTCTACACCCCTGAATGACCCCCAACTGCGCTCCCATAAAATTCCTAGAGTACATGCAGAATGTGGAGTGATCTCCTAGGCAGCACAAACCTTCCCTAATACAATAGCCTCTCCCCATCTAGAGAATACCTTAGATGGCTATTCTCTTCCTTCAACAAATTCACCCTAATCCTCCCCAACTCCTCATCCAATGCACTCTCCTCCTTGATGGCCTCCTAGTCAAGCATTAATGAAACTGATAATGTTATCACCTGTAACTCCCCCGTACATCTGGACAGTGCATCTACTTGTTCTCCATACCTGGCCCATACTGTATTTCAAAATCAAATCCCAGCAGCTTAAACAATCATCTTTGATGCTCCTCAGTCACCATCCTCTGTTCTAGCAAGTACTTCAGACTCCGTTGATCTATCCTGACGATGAAGTTCCTGCCTCTCAAGTAGGGTCACCACTTCTGATGGCTAACATAATGGTCATCAACTCTCTCTCATATATTGATTTCAATCTTGCCCTAGCTGTCAATATCTGGCTGAAATAAGCAATGGGTCATCGATCCTGCATGAGTACTGCTCCCAATCCATATCCTAAGGCATCTGTCTCCACTATGAAAACTTGAGTGAAATCAGGTAGTGCCAAAAGCAGTACAGTGGTCATGGTCTTCTTCAAGCTCTCAAAATCAGATGCGGGCACCACTCCCCATAAGAACCCATCCTTCTTCAATTATTCAGTAAGTGATCATACTATGGTGTTGTACCCCTTCACAAACTTCCTGCTATATCCTATTAATTCAAGGAATCCTTTCAACTCTTTCAAATTTTTGGGCACTGGACACCTTAACATAACCTCAATTTTAGCTTGATCTGCTGCCATCCCTTCTTTAGAGACAATGTGCCCCAAGTAACACTAGCCTGGGTAAAGCAACATTTCTTCAGATTTGCCTTCAGTTGATGCTTCTATAGCTACTGTAGTACCCTCCTCAAGTGCTCCCAGTGATCCTTTTTTGTCCTGTTATAGAAAAGGATGTCGTCAAAGAACACCAACACAAACCACCTGAGGTAAGGCCTGAAGACCTTGTTCATTAGGGACTGAAAAGTGGTTGGGGCATTAGTGAGGCCAAATGGCATCACTAGGAACTCATAATGCCTTTCATGAGTTCTGAAGGTAGTCTTTGACAACATATGATTATAAAAAGTCATTCATGATATTTATAATAAGTATTTTTTACAACAGCGTATAATCAAAAGTTTACATAGATTTAACATAGAATTTACCGCTTCAATGGAGACATCAATCAAATCAAGTGCTTGGGACATTTGAATCATCCCTAGTTCACCAACAGGAGATGGAGCACCTCTGCCACCAATAATTTTGGGAGCAATAAATGCATAAACCTACATCAAGCATGAATAGAATGTAACATTACTAGAAGCATGCAAAAATAAAATAATAAGATCAGCTATTTTGCATATAAACAACAAAAATATACACATCTACAAAAGAAAAATCAGCCTCGATTGAGAGAGAGGAAGAGAATGAACTCCATGTAGACAACTTGAGTTTTAGAAGCACTCAATTGGCCTCATAAATAATCAGATTTCATTCATCATCAATCGCTAATAATTCATTTACACAACATGAGTTTCTACTTATAAAAATAGAGCTATAAGGATAAGACCAAATATTTTATAGTAAATCTAGTCACCCAATTCTAAAAAACACTCAAATCAAAATTCCCACGCTCATCCATTAAGCTAAGTACGCCAATGAGTTGTTTAAGATGTTTGGCAAGAAGAGGTTCAAGTATTTTTATAACATTACAATCTCCTATACTAAGGTCGACTTAGATAAATCATGAAAACTAGTAGAGAATGAGTTATAAAGGAGAATGATAGGTTCACTTTTATACCTTATTCCAAGCTGTCTTGATATTATATTTGATGTAAGCACTTATGCTCATTCCATGGATAATCCAAAGAAATCTCATTTAACTATAATAAAGGGTATTGCTCTTTATTTGATAGGAACCCCTACATTAGGCTTGCTGTATTGTGGAAATTTATTGTCTTGTGACCTAGTTGTATATTCCAAGGAAACTATATGGGTTACAAAGTCAATCCGGAATGCACAAAAGGCACATGTTAGTTTTTGAATCATTCATTACTCATGTCTTGATCCAGTAGAAAGCAGAACTATGTAGATTTATCCATTGTATAAGCGAACTATATCCTTGCATATAATTGCATTGCACATGTGCTATGATTAAAAGTAATAATTAGCGTTTTATGAAATTAATCAAGAAAAGTTTTGATAGTGTAATAACAATCATGTTTTCAATTTAACAAGAAATCATGTTCAACATTCATGGACAAAATAGATCGAGATTAGACATTATGACAATCGACATCATGTTGCCGACAATTATGTTGAAATCAAATTTGTTGGCGCAAAATTTTAGAATGCAGATATTTCTACTAAACCTCTGGCTAAAGATAGATTTTATGTTTCCAAAAGGGAAGAGAATGAAAAGTTCGAAGTTCGAAATTTATTTACTAGTTCATAATGTACATACTAAGGTAAAGCTACCCACAATTTGTTATCTTCATTATTGTTTAATAAAAGGGGAGCCATCATTAAAAAGAGAAAGATTATTAACCCCATGAGCCCATGATGAAACATGTTATTTTGAGGATAACAAACATATATATGGAGATACTTATATTTTGAATCAAGTGATTACATGATTGATAAAATGCATGACTTATGATGTTTAAACTAATCAAAATTTGAGATATAATCTAGTTACCACAAATAAAAGAAGACATGGAAGGATTTGAGTTTAAGCAAAATTAAAGCCATGTTATTAAGTCTTTTTTTCTGAAAACTATCGGCCTTTTTCCCAGAAGGAATTCGCCCGACCACGACAAAGAATAGGTACCCCCACCACAGACAGAGTTCGTGAGCCATGTAATAGGCGACCATTTCGTGCGGTTCAGGGGGCGCTTGACTTAGCCGCCTTAACCCGATAGCATCTTGACCCCACCCAATTTTTGGGCCAATTCCCCCTTCGATTTTCTTTTTAAGCATGTAATTGCTAACATATTTAACTTCTTGGCCCTAAATTGTTTGCCCAAATTAAAATTAAATATTTTTTATAATAATTATTAAATATTATATTAAATTTAGTTATCACTCCATTTGAACCTACATGTTAATATATAGGATAATAAAATAAATTAGAAAGTTATTTATTATTTAAATCCATATTATAAAATTGATTTGGTTAATGAGACATCGAAAATCAGTTAGCAGATCTCCATTTAGTGACAAGTCATGCCAAATTTGTTTAAAGACTATCATTAAGTCATTAGATAACTAGTCGTGCTCTAGGAATTGAACTGGAGAAGAAAATATGAAAGCACTGAAAATTATAAAAAAAAAAAAAAAAAACTGTACATATCATTTAATGTCACAAAAAATTTTCAGGAAAAAAAGAAGAAAGGACATTCTAGTTTCATTTTAATTGACCAAGTACATAGGTATGAAATTTAAGGATGAATATCCTAGCTCATATTAGTTAGCAATGCCTCTTATTATTGGCTTTCAAGATCATGAACATTAGCTTTGAAATTAATTTAATATATCATAAAATAACATGTATCAAATTATTTTTCTCCTTTTGCTAACTAAAACTGCTTATGATACTAATTATTTTCATTTCGTTATGATATTTAATCCTATCTATTTGCTGTTTTCATCATTTAAATTAAGCACAAAGTTCAAATAGCATTTTATTTCAGGATGTTATATGATGTTTTAATAAGATACATCCTTGAAGAAATATTTGTACTATTTAATGAAAATTTTGTTGCAATATACAAAGACTAGCCATTGTTCTTTGCAATGTTAAATTCACTTAGTAAATACTTTTTTTGCCCAAGAACAAAACCGATGAGGAAAAAGAATGGCCTGTAGCCTCAAAATAGTTGGTCCTAATAAAAATGTATGCATTTTACGTGGACCTTGTAGTTTTATAAACATTATAAAATCAAGCGTGGGACTAAAAACACTAGCCTTGCCAAAAACAGCTTTTGCTGAAAAATGCATAAAAAAAATTGCATGCAAGAAAGAGATCTGTATAATGATATGCATTCGTCAAGTTGGATTGTCCTTAGCTTGGAAGAGAGTCTTGCACAACAAGGGACCGATGCAATTAAAAGAACAGCAACAAAACTAAGGATTTTCACTGGAAAGCCCCTTTGAACCTCAAGCCAGAGATTATGAAAGAACACCTAGTTCCTTGAACCAATGACGAGATCCATAAACAAGTTAATTGCCTGGTCTTGGGAATGGAAGCAATGGCCTTCTGGATTGATGAGAGCACTCATAAAAATCTGAGAAAACTCTAGTGGCCCAAGGTAGAAGGAATGTTTCAGCTCTCAAAGAATGAAACAGAATGAATGAAATCGACTGACTTTAGGCTCTATCCTTAAACTTGGATATGAATGAATATGAATAACCAAAATATTTTTTATGTTTTTTTGGAACACAGGTAAGAACCGGATGGAGCGGTTCAATCGAAGCAATCTTTTCTCCAGCAGGCACAGGCATACCAAAAGTGGTATTATAGACCATATAAGATATAAATCGTATTGAAAGAACCATTAGGTTAATTATTAAGTCTAAGAAAGTTGACCTGATGTAAAATTATGAATTTTAATGAGATATTTTACTTTATTTTAGTACTCAGACTGATCTGAAGAGGATATGGAAAGGGTTGTGCCTAGTGTTACTGTTAATATTGATGCACTGGCCCAAATGATGACAACAATGACTTAATTGATTTAGGATTCAATATCTCAACCATCAAGAAGCAGCAATAGCAGTAGCATGTCAATAGATAAATATTTAAAATTATTTTAGGTTATGAGACCATCATTATTTAAAGGAGTAGAATGACCAATTGAGGCAGAAAATTGATTATTAAGAATTGAGAAGGTATTAGAAGTTATGTTATGTAGAGATGAAACAAATGTTTCATTAGCAATATTTGCACTTGATGGTGAGGCTAAAAGGTGGTGGAGGGGACAACACCAAGATAAATTTGGAGGGATAAGTTTGAAATCATTTGATGGTGAGGCTAAAAGCAGGTGGTGGAGGGGACAACACCAAAATACAATATGAAGCTAAATTCAAAATATTATCAACATAATACTAAGAATTATCTACTCTTGGACAAAGACCATAAGAAGAATCAGGGATAAATGTTGAATCATATCAAATAAATATGAGGATACTAGAATCAGCTGCATTAACTCTAGGGCCAAATTAAAGTTGACCTAACACGCAGCCTAAAGTGTATCTCTTATCTCATCAGGATGCTAAGGATTCGCTTAAAGTAATTACACATATGTTTTCATTTAATATAGGGATTTTTTTTTTTAATTTACTTGCTATGAGTAACTAAATAAGTACCAAAATTGTTAAGCAATAATATATATTATTATGTTAATTATAATAAATTTTTTATAGATATGATAACAAATCAAGATAGGTCTATATAAATTATCTTTAATACGCGAGCCTCGGATTCCTTCATTTCAAAAGAATTTGTAAAACCAATTGGATTGAATATTTTTAAAAAACCCACAATATAAGGTTTTGATGCTAAATGGGTTCAAAATGAATGTTAACAATTATTGTTAAAGTGATTTCAAAATAAATGAGAGGAAATTTGAAGCAACTTTGAATGTGTTACCATTACATGAATTTGATGTGATCTTAATAATGGATTGAATCTCAAATCATTTTGTTATTATAGGCCGCAATAAGAAGATTGATAAATTTAAATTTCTGAGTGAAAAGAATATAAATTTTATGAAGATAGATGACTTACTTTAATGGTAATCTTATATAAAAGCTTGCAAATTATTATCCAAGGGATATCAAGATTTTTTTTACTCATGTAAGGGATACAATTAAAGAAGTGAAGGAGTTGAAAAAAACATACATGTAGTGAAAGAATATCAAGAAGTACTTTTAGATGACTTATCAGAGGGTTACCACCAGAAAGATAAATAGATTTTACTATCGATAGCAAAAGGGACCTTACAAAATGACAGTAAAAGAATTGCTAGAATTAAAAAGTCAATTGGAGGAATTATTAGATAAAGGATTTATCAAGCCAAATTCATCATCCTATGAAGCTCCAATATTATTTGTAAAGAAAAAGGATGAGAGTTTCAAAATGCGTATTGATTACGAAAAATCGAATAAGCACACGATTAAAAATAAGTACCAGTTGCTTGACTTATTTGATCAGCTTGAAAGAGCTACAGTTTTCTAAAAAATTGATTTGCATTATGGATATCATCAGTTGCGCATTAAAGAAGAAGGTATTACTCAGAATAAGATATGACCATTATGAATTTATAGTGATATCATTTGGGGAGACAAATGCTCCAGCAGTATTTATGAATTTAATGAACATAATTTTCAAACCCTTTCTAGAAATTTTTGTGATCGTATTTATAAATAATATTTTAATTTATTGAAAAGATGACGACAGACATTTCAATTATTTGCAGGCAGTGTTGCAAACACTAAAGAAGAATAAGTTATATGCAAAATTCTCCTAATATAAATTATGGTTGAAGCTTGGGCATGGGATTACCGATGAAAGTGTTTCAGTGAATTAGAATAAAATCAAAGCTATTACAGAATGGCCAAGGCTGGCCACAGTTTCAGACGTGAGGAGTTTTTTGGATTTGTTGGTTATTACAGGAGATTTGTAGAAGAATTTTCTCAGATTGTAATGTCATTATCAAAATTAACATAAAAAATAATAAAATTTGAATAGGACAATCAGTGTGAAGAAGCCTTCCAAAAATTGAAGAATTGTTTAATGATTGTTCCAATATTAATAATTTCATCAAGAATAGAAGGATGCCAAATTTTATGTGATGCTTTATTGAGAAGATTAGAATGTGCATTAATACAACATGATAGAGTGGTGACATATACTTCAGACAGTTAAAAGTTCATGAAAGAAATTATCTCACCCATGATTTGGAATTAGTAGTTGTGATTTTTGCACTTAAAATATAGAGATATTATTTATATAGAGTTAGATGTGAGGTCTTTACATATCATTCAAGTCTCAAATATATATTTAATCAGAAAGAGCATAATCTAATATAGAAATGGTGGTTGGAGCTTATCAAAGATTATAACAAGGATATACAGAGTCATCCTTAAAGGGCAAATGTGGTTGCAAAAACAATGAGTAGAAAGAATTCTGAAAGTACAAATTAGTTACTTGCCCAGCAGGAGCAGATATGAAAAGATTAAAAATTTCAATAGTAAATCCTAAAGATGCAAAATTTATGTAATTAAATCAGCTGGTGATTCAGTTAACACTAAAAAATAGGATATATAATTCTTTATCCGAAGATATTAATTTCTAATAAATTATGAAGAAAATTTAGGCAGGGCCAATAGGAAATTTTGCATTGAATGATGAAAAAATGTTGAAATCTAAAGGTAAAATTTATGTCCCAAATATTCATAAATTAAGAGAAGAAATATTGCAGGAAGCATATCTCTCTGATTATACAATTCATTCAAGCAGTCATTATTTAAAATTGTGCAATATGAGGTCCGCCTCAATGTAATTCTAGTGAAAAATGCCTCGAGGCTTACGCCTCAAATTTTTTTATGAGGCTTTAGCCTCATCTTGCCTGAGACATGCCTTGAGGTACGACTTGCCTCACTGCCATGAGGCGTACGCCTCACTTTTCTTTATGTATTTTTTATTTAAAACATACCTAAATCCTTTACAAAAGCCTCAAAAAAATTATGGATTCTTGTACCCCCAAGCCGCAACAACTTTCTCACCCTCTAGCCCTCCGCCTTCACCGTAGCCACCACCGTTATAGCCGCCACAGGATATCACTTGAAAGCCTCACGACACCACCATCTCCTCTAAAAATTTTGGAGTATTACTCTTATCTTTATATTGATGACAAACATTTATGAATAAATGAAGAAGATGACTGAAATAAATGAAGAAGAAGCACATTGAGAGGTATCCACCCTACAGGATGAGGCAGGGGAGAGAACAAATTGTTATGATAATGACTCAAATAAAAATTTACTTAGTAATGATAATACAAATGATTTATGAGTTTTTGCCAATTATTTCAACTTTATTTAGTAATTAAATATAGATGAGCAAGGAATTAAGGAAAAAAAACTTTAGAGTTGAACTTGATATTATATTGATAATTTTATGCAATTTATATATTTTATGTTGTTTTGCTCTTATAATATTTGGATTTTCAATTCTATTTCACATAATTTATCACTTACCACTTTACATCATAAGCATTATTTTGTTTCATATATATGTAAATTTGTTACTTTATAGTTTAACAGAAATTAATGTCATCCTGTAACATATTATTTGGGTATTATATAAAAATTTACTTTTAATTTTTATTTTTACTTTACGCAATGTTTAGATTTTGAGGCGAACGCTTCAAAATACATTAAGGCTTACGCCTTGCCTCACAAACGAAAAAATGCCTCAATACCCAATTGCGCAATGTCAAACCTTATAGGCTGTAATAAAATGTATCAAAAACTTAGGGGAATATTTAGTGGACATGATTAAAAAGAAATGTTACACAATTTGTTGCAAAATGAATTTCGTGTCAAATGATTAAAGCTGAGCATCAAAAGTCATGTGGTTAATTGCAACTTTTAACATAAGTAGAAATGTGATGAAATTGCAATAGATTTTGTACTTAGATTACCCAAATCAAGGAAGATTTGTGAAGCTATTTTGGTTATTGTGGTTCGATTAACAAAATCCGCTCATTTCTTACTAATCAAACAGACTGATTCGATAAAAAATTAGCAAAGATATATGTTGATGAAATTGTGAGATTGCATGGAGTTCCAAAATTAGTCTTTGATAGAGATGTCAGATTTACCTCTAGATTATGAAAAAATATTCATAAAGCCTTGGGTGCTAGATTGACTTTTAGCACTATATTTCACCTTCAGACAAATGGGCAATCAGAAAGGATAATTCAGACTTTGGAGGATTTACTTCAATTATGTGTACTATATTTTGATAGGAATTGAGAATGTCATCTACCTTTAATAGAATTTGTTTATAATGATAGTTTCCAATCCAATATTGGAATGACTCATATGAAGTTATTTATGAAAGAAAATGTAGAACGCCTTGATGCTGGGTAGCGAGAGTGGGAAGAAAAGTGATTGGTACTGAATTGATAGATGCTACAAATAAAATAAGATTGATCCGATATAGATTGAAAGCCGTTCAGGATAAACAACAAAAATATTATGATGCAAAGCACGAGCCAGTTGAATTTGAAGTTGGTGATTTATTTTTATTAAAGTCGGACCAATGAAAAGTGTGCAGAGTTTTTAAAAGACGGGAAAGTTGAGCCCACGATTTGTTGGACCTTTTAAAATCATTGAAAGTATTGAAAATATAATTTATAAATTGGATCTGTCAATATATATATATATATATATATATATATATATATATATATATATATATATATATATATATATATATATATGCAAGGAATTCGCAATATTTTTCATATATCTACACTTTGAAAATATATATCAGATAAGTCAAAAAGGATTCTGCCAAAATCAATTAAATTACAGCTTGATATGAGATATGTAGAAGAGCCTGAAAAAGTAATGGAATATGATGTGAAGCGATTAAAGAATTGAGAAATACCATTTGTCGTGATTTTATGAAAATATTGATTAGAAGATGTCACATGAGAGAAAGAGTAAAAAATGAGAGATTAATATACACATTTATTCAATTAAGGTATGTTTATTTAATTTTAGTTTAAGTTTCAAGGTAGAAATTTTTTATAAGGATGATTGTAAGAACCAGCTAGACCAGTTCAATCGAGCCAATCCTTTCTTTAGCAGGCATAGGCGCGGGCGAACGCAAGCACACAAGTGGGCGAAGTCGAACGTGCAAATGAGTGGATGAACTGCGTGAGCGAGTGAACTAGTGAGATCATGTGCGAAAAACTATGACTCTTTATGTGAGATAACTCTAATTCGCACACTTTAGTGGAACCACACGAATGAAAGAGGTTGTGATCGAGAGAAGACTGCGATAGAGAGAAGGATGAAGAGAAAGAAGAGCAAGTAATTTAAGTTTATTATTTTCTATTCAAAATTTAGATAAAAAACTTTGTATAAATCTCATTCCTCTAATTGAAACAATGGTATATAATCGCCAATAGAAAGAATCCAACTAGTGAAAGTTTCATTTCGAAGAGAAAGAAGAATATTTAATTGTTGAATTGCGATAAAGAAGCATAACCAAACATAGATTCATGAGAAAATTTAGGTAAGATTTTAAAATGTAAATAATGAATTAAATGGAATAATTGAAAGTAATTATGAAATTTCAGCATAAATTTATTTTATTGTGTATATGACCGTCGGTGTTACATTAAAGAGACAATTTAAAAACTGTGGATGTTTGAAAAAGATTTCAGCAAGAAAGCAACGAAATAGGCGATTATATTTATTATATAGCAAATACAGTCTTTTCTTTTTCATTTCAATTTTAAATATAATATCATGCATATTTATTTATTAAAATTTGAATGTTTATTATGCTTCAAAATGATGAAAATTTAGAATTAAAATTACAATTATATATATATATATATATATATATATATATATATATATATATATATATATATATATATATATATATATATATATATATATATATATATATATATATATATATGTGTGTGTGTGTGTGTGTGTGTGTGTGTGTGTGTGTGTTTGATAAATCAATTAAAATACATTCAAAGAAAAATGAAGTGAATAAAATATATCATAACATATAAATGAAAGTATTAAAAGAAGAAAAATGTGCATGCATGCAAATACAAGAGTTCACATCCTTATGGTACTGGCTGGGGATGCAACATACCCGTGCATCTTAAATGGAAATGGTGGAAATAGTTGTACCTTCATTTGTAAAAGATTTTGACGGTACTCCTATAATAAATGAAAAGGTAAAAAGAATATATAAAATGAAAAAAGGAATAAAGTTAATTGAAAGGGAACATAAATAGGAATCTATATTTATATTAAATATTTATGTATATTTTAAAGATAATAAGAACGACAAAGGAACATGACTGATTATATATATTTAAACTATAATTATCCACTAAGATTATTATGAAAACTTAAAATATTAAATTAAAATGTCAGGTAAATCTCCTATGAATTAAATGGCTAAAAGAGAAGAGTTTATTTACAAAAAAAGATGATCAAATAGTAGCAGGTGAATTGGTTTATTATACATTCAAATAGAAGATTTTGTTTTACTGTCACTTCAGTTAATGTTGGATATTAGTTTGTTATGAGTTTTATGTTATTGAAAAACTATATTAAATGTCAGACCGTCTGTTACCATCTGGTTAATTCGAACCTCCGGACCGGATCGTGATAGCATAGTTGTCATTGAAATCCATAAAAAGAGTTAAATGATGAACCTACACTAGATTCCTCAATCACAAGACCAAAAAAAGGTTAATAGAAGAAGATGCAGGTGAATAGGGGCTTGCACAAACATGTGAGAGTGAGAAGGGGACAATCAAGTGAAAGCCAATCAGGCCAGGTTGAACCTAGTTCAACTACTTGGATGTAACTTAGAGTCCATTCTACTCATTAAGATTTGTGACGTTCTATATGGGATTAATTTATGAAACCAGAAATCAGAATTGCAGCAAGCAAAATAACAACCTAAGCAAAATAATGACAAACATGTAAATTGCAACAATAGCTTTCAATGGTGTAATAAGATTGACATAACAAGAAGTTGAAGATGAACTATCAAGGTAAAGTATAGTGCATGGAAGCAGCAAATAATACAATAACCCAGATTATAATACAACATAACTTTATAAAACAATAAAGAAACTGTTTTGGGACAACTCAAATTGGATCCATGCTACCAAACAAAAATATAATGTAAAACTTTTAAAAGCGATGAGTGCAATGCAATACTCAAGGGTACAATTTTGCTTTACTTTTTTGCAAAGCACAAAGCAAAGCAAAATTGTAAAAACTAGAACATTTATGACTTGCATACCATATATGCATGCATAATATAATAAAATAGCTATTTATTTAGCCAAATTTAAACACATTAGATAATATTTTTTTAGTAAATATAATTCAAAAAATTCAAAACTAGTCCCCAGCTATTCATGTATGATCAATTTAGTCAAAGAGTATGATGTCACCCCAATTTAGACCCAGATCTATACAAACAAGATCCAAAATAATCTATCATGTTAAAATTGTGACACAAAACTAATCATAATTTAGTCTCTTTACTTTACAAAATTGATCTCAATTTAGTTCCAAATGGATCATTTTGGATCAATTTTATATAGTCAAGAGACTAAACTTGGACAACATTATACTTGGGGTCTAAAATGGCCATATACAAATAGTTGGGGGACTATTTTGAAATTTAACTATACATTCAATAACAATAATTTTCAGTCATACGAAAAAAGAAAAAGATAAAATAATGAAATGATGAAAAGATATTTAAATATTAAGAGTGCTTGTGAGATTGACCAACCGGAGATTGAGAGGCATAGAGATAATGTGAAGCGAGAAAAACGGAAAATGAGGCATCAAGAAATATTCTATGGAAAAAAATTGTGAGCAATAATCTACTAGTGCCAGTGGCAATAATTAATGAAAACCGTATAAGAAAACTAACGGGTGAAAGAGTGTGAAGAGATAAATCATCAAAACATAACTAACTCCAACGGGTAAGAAAAAAAAAACCAACTCAATAATTACAAGAAATAATGAGAAGTGAACATTTGTGCTTAGTTGTTGCGGTAAATATTAAACAAAACCATGAAATCAAAACTAGGATTTTATTTTTAGTCAAAGCCAAGAGCTCAATGCTTTGAGATGATATAGTGAAGCATCCCGATACACGCACTTTGTTGTAAGCTTGCATTTCACATTTAAGCAATGCACATAGCTAGTGCGCCACTTTGATTTGCTCCTAAAACACACTTTGAAGAAGGCTTTTAATAAAAGAATGACAAAAAATCTCATTGCCACATTTTGCTGATTGACGTATTCTTCATAGCACTTCAATCAAAACCTCACCTCATAACAGAAGCACTATGATACAAATTAAGATTGATTTCATAACATTTATGAGAGCAATTTCATAACTTCAACACTATCAAGTCAACCTATAGGTTTATAAAATTGATAAAACCACATCAAAAATTGCAGGATAGCCTAATTAAAATTGAAATAAGCTGCATGCTAACTTTGAGCCATCAAAGATAATTACCAAATGACTTCAAACTCTTTTAATAATCATCGGGGATCATTCATAAACTCTGGTGATGATTTCAAATTTATTGGTATTGATTTGATGCAAAAATCAAAATTATCCTAAATATCTTAATTAAATAAATTCATTAATTGGCTGATCTTGTAAAAATCATAAATAAATAAATATCTTAAAAATGCAAACTAAATTGTATTCAACTCTAAATAAAATGTAGAATTTATCAAAAATAATAAACTTCTAAAATTATTTAAAAAAAAAAAGTCAAACTTTAGTCAAACTCACCATTAAAGGTTCATAAAAATTAAATAATTTTTTAAATAAATCAAATCAAAATCAAATAAATAAATAATAACAAAAAAAAAAAGTTAGAGATTGTTAAATAAAAATAAATTGATATAAATAATAAATCCATATTAATTTAAATTAATTAAATAAATTAAAATAAATAAATTGCTCTATCTCTTAAGAGAGGAACAAATACATTTAAATTATGAGCCTTAGGACTTTCAGATTAGTTATTTCAAACCTCACTTTGGAATCATTAATTACCATGATTTTTTAAAACTTAAAATAAAAATAATTTGAACCATTAAAACATGTAAAAATAAAATAAATATATTAAATTATTAAAACTTAAATTTAAATTAAATCCTTTGGACCTCAAAATAAATAAATGTAAATCATAGACAATATTAATTAAAAATAAATCTAAGGCATATTAAAGCTACACAATTTAATACACACTTTAGGTGATTTGTTAGGACAACTAATTCTAGCTTAAGCTAGGCCAGTGTTTGTGTATTTTGTTGTGATTGGATACCTTTGTTTGGAGGGTGTCTATTGCTTTATCCTCAGCCAATCCAATTCAATAATTTTTTGAAGTCACCGTAGGTGTTGAAACCACAAATTATTTATGCTTCTTATCCACAAATGAAACTGCATGATGTTCGAGCATAAAGATGGGTTAAATAGAATTTTGTATCTATGGAAGCTCGATTAGACTATACCTTGTGAATTACACCAGAGCTTATTGCTGGTGCAGCAAGTTCCCCACCACATTCCCAAAGTATTGACAAGCAACCACGACTATAACAATATTCCATAACATCTCTAGGGTTTAGCATGTCAAATTCCACCACTTCAACTCCTTTTTTAGCGAGCTTCTCCTGAATGTCTTTTCGAGCTCCTCTTTGTGTAGCAATAATTGTATATGCATCGTGAGTATTCCATAGGTTCGCCTCTTCAGGAAGATTCAAACTCTTTGACATTACTATGCGAGCAGGTACATGGCCCCCACCATGCCTGGCAGTCAGTCTTGGATCTGTCACGAGGTAACTAGAATCAAGTTCATAATAACAAATAAAATTCTAAATTTAAAAGTCAGAACAAAAAGAAATCAGCAAATTCACGCACCATCCTGTCGAACAGTATTTCCTCCTACAACAATAGCATCACTTCGGCCCCTTAGTTCAAAAACTCGGCCTCTAGAAAGCCTGCTGCTTACCCAAGAGGCATCTCCACTTCTTGCTGCAATTTTTCCTGGTAATCTCAAAATGAAAGCCACTGTCGATCAACTAGTCTTTCCCATTCATCACCCACACAAAGCAGCAGATAAGTTCGCAAAACATGACAAATGGAATCCAGAGACAATATTCTATATAAAGAGAATCAACGACAATGAATTTTACCATCCAATGTCATTGCATATTTGAGTACGGAGAAGGGAACATTAAATGCAGCTCTGTAAAGTAGTGGAGCATTTACTAATATGCAGGACTTCAAAGCCTTCTGAAAACATGAACCTCAACATCATGAGAAGATGACAAAAGTTTTTTTTTTTTTTTTTGAGAAGATGACGAAAGTTAACATTGCATGAGAAGATGCCATTGGGTTCATTCTAAAAAAAAAAAATAGAAAGTTATGAGTATCATTCAAGAAACATGTTTCTATATGTACCGTGCTGAAAAGTTACACGTGAAAGTTATCTCATAATGAATATCACGTTAATGAGCTTGCACCAAAAATATGGTACTTCATTTGAAGAATAACAAACCTAATATCTCTTAATAGACATTGTAGATCATAGAAAGCTCTAGGGCGTTTAAGCAGGGATAAGACATACAGATAAAGAGATGCATGCAGTGGTTATTACGTATTAGAGAAAGAATTCTACTTGACGTGCAACATAATCTAACTCGAAGATTCAATCACCTCCATTTTCTTGCTAGGCAGCTCCTCCCCAACAACATCAACTCGGATTCCTTCATTTCTGAATGAATTGATTGCCTTGCCTCGAAGATGTCCTAGAGGATGTCTAATTCCCACAACAACTCTTGAAATTCCAGCCTAGAGGCAATCATCAGCACATTAGAAACCCTTAAATAATAAGAAAGCAACAAAACGTATATCTAACAAGACAAATAAAATAATAAAAGATTGTTATTTACTATAAAGTGGATTTAGAGTCTACATTTGACTCCTGGATAAATATCAAGAACACATGTTCACATTTCCAATTAAAATATAGCACAA
Organism: Dendrobium huoshanense; assembly: GCA_016618105.1. Taxonomy (NCBI): domain Eukaryota; kingdom Viridiplantae; phylum Streptophyta; class Magnoliopsida; order Asparagales; family Orchidaceae; genus Dendrobium; species Dendrobium huoshanense. The sequence goes on along the minus strand of CM028351.1, from coordinate 34,810,553 downwards.
AGGGCTAGGTGGAAACTGTTAGACGGGTCCACGCGGGACCGGCCTAGAGGCGAACGAGGCGGAAGCCTCCGCCTCTTGCTTTAGTCGCACACACCGCCGAAGCAAACAAAGCATTTTAGGAAGTATTTTTTAGGGATTTGGGAGGAAATTTTGAATGTAGCGACTGTTTAGGGATTTCCTTTTGATTTGTATCTAGGTTGCATTGCTACGGATACGCCGACACGGATACGACAGGATACGAATACGAGACACGACAATTCTTAAAAATATAGGATACAGGTACGGCGCGGACACAACATTATAATTTATAAATCATACATAAAAATTAAGAAAACAATCAAAGCATAATATTTTTAAATTAAAAAAAAAAAAGGAAAGTAGCATCATTGTAGCCTTGTAGCTTATAATATCAAAATAAAAGTAAGCATTAAATGTCTAGTACAACAATAAAAGCATAAACATAAATTGTCTAGCACATGAAGTTTCAACTATTCAATAGAAGGAATGATATGATTAGCTTCTTTAGTGGTTTGTCTTTGAACTTCTATATCATCTTCAATAAATATCATAGCTTATAATTTAGGCTAATCAAGTGAAAGATTAGCAATTTCTAATATTCTCATATCATCAAAAGACTCAAATCCATCTCAGAAATGAGAGAACCTCGCTCGCAGCCGCAAAAGTAAATACGACGGGTCTTTTTTCAGATTTTTTTGTTTTTCAATGGACACGCATATCGGATATGCGTGTCCTTTTGAAATTGAATAGTATTTTAATTGGATACGGCAAAGCCTTATCTGACACGTATCAGTGCCGTATCGAAGGGGTATCCGTGTATCTGTGTATCGGATACAACACGTCTTCATAAATAGGTGTATCAGTGCAACATAGATTTGTATGCATTAAATACTTTGTTTTCCTAGGGTTAGGGCAACTTGAATTTGGCTGATTTTGGGATCTCTTAGGTTTAGATTTTGGGCTCTAGATTTGTCTAGAGATTGGGAGAGATCGATTCTCCTCTCGAATAGATGATCACTTGTATCTTATTGTTTTCTTCCGTTAGTTGATTTCTTGCAAAAAAATCTACTGCTTTCCTTGAATTTCATTGGAGTGGAAGAGTTCATCGTTGTTTTTCCGAAGATAGATAGGAAATACTTAAAATCTACAAATGTTTCGTATCAAATTGGAATCAGAGCAAGTTTTAGGACCGTTGGAGGCTGATTTTGACAAATTTCAGCGGTTGATTTTTGGGCCGGGGAAGGAGAATATTGTTGTTTTTGTGATCCAAATCCATATTTTTTGAATTTATAAAGATCCGGATAGAAATGGCGGCCAAGAAAGTGGATGCGCTAGAAGAAAGATTGGAAGGAGAGATGAACCAAATCAAAACCACGGTGGAGGATAGAATTTCTTCCATGGAATGGCAAGTTGCGGACTTACGGGCGATGATGAAGATGTTAAAATTGCACAAGCAATCGTCGGCTTCCGTGGCGAGAGGGCCAAAAGGACAGAATACAAATTCTAAAATCCATAAGGATGAAGAGGAGGTAGAGATTGTAGAGGGAGAAATGAGAAGACCCCATTTGGAGCCTTTCCAGAGGAATGATAGAGGAGATAGGTTTGGGGAAAGGCATGGGTATGGAGGGCAGGAGCAATGGGCGCTGATTGGGAACGTAGGGAAGGAATTTATGGCCGCCGAGGGGTTGATTTTGAAGGGAGGAGAGGGGAATTTGAAGGAGGTTATGAGTATAATAAGGCAAGGGAAGACCAGGAGACGTGGGGAGGGACAAACACTTAGGAGAAGGGAAGTTATGGAGGAATAAGGGGAAACGAGGAAGATCAGAAGGTGAGGAAGCTGAAGATGCCCATATTCGAAGGGGAGGATGCATATTTTATAAGGTGGAGAGGCACTTCGTCTTTAATGGGTTAACAGAGGAGGAGAAGCTGACAACAACAGACTTATATTTGGAGGGGAAGCTGTCATGGTATCAATGGAGACCCATCTGGAGTTGGGGAGAATTCAAGGACTACATAGTAAAACATTTCCAAACCGACCAGTGAGGAGATTTTTATAAGCAGTTTTTTGCTCTGGTGCAGGAGGGATCAGTAGCAATGAGGTGCCCCAAATGGCAACCTTATAAGTACCAATGATTGTAGATTGTGAAGCATTGAGGAGGGAGAGCGAGCAGAAAGAGGGTTGAGGAAGACCATAAAAGAGTTGCTAAAGGACACCGACAGACGCCTTGGTCATGCTTTGAGAGGGGAAAAACTATTCTATTAAGGGAGGTTTATGTTACCACGGACCTCAAGTAACATTCCGAAGCTACTACAAAAGTTTCATAATAGTGTAATAAGGGGACATTCAGAAGTATAGAAGACATACAACTGACTATCAGCTGAGTTATTTTGGGCAGGTATGCATCAAGATGTAGAAGATATGATAGCCATGTGTGGTGTATGTCAGTAGCATAATTACCTGACTATGGCACCAGAGGTTACTGCAACTATTAGCTTTACTTGAGAAGGTCTAAAAGGAAAGTGACGATGGACTTCATTGAGGGTTTGCCACATTTAAAGGGATATGTAGTGATACTTGTGGTGGTAGATCGACTAAGCAAGCATGCCCATTCCATTCCACTGAGACATCCCTACATCGCTATCTCAGTCGCCCTAGTCTTTATTCGAGAGGTAGTGCACCTACATGGCATTCCAGAATCTATAGTATCAAATAGAGACGGCTGTTTCTTAGCCATTTTTGGAAGGAGTTATTCAAGATGCAATGAATGGTCTTAAAAAGGAGTACGGTATATCACCCAAAAACGGATGGTCAAATGGAAGTGGTTAATAGGAGCGTGGAGACATACTTGCGTTGTTTTGTATCTGACACACCAAAATTATGGGTCAAATGGTTAGCATAGGCGGAGTATTGATGTACTACATCTTTCCACACAGCTGCACGGACTGCCTCTTTCAGGATTTTGTATAGGAGGGATTTATCCCATTTGATATACTACGAGCATGGAGAAAAAGGATTCATGTAGCCGACCCCACATAGTGCGATAAAGGCCTGATGTTGTTGTTGTTGTTGTTGATATACTACGGGCAGAGCACTACACCATTGCCCAGTATAGATTAGTATTTAGAGGAGAGGACATGATACTAGCATAACTCAAAGAGCATCTGCTGAGAGCTCAATAACTTATGAAAAAGAAGATAGATGAACACATATGGGAAGTGCAATTTGAGTCCGGGGATAGAGTTTATTTCAAACTAAGACCATACCGGCAGAAGACACTAGCCAAGAAGGAGAATGAGAAACTATCCTTATGAGGTGATAAAGCGCAATGGGGTAGTAGCTTATCGTCTAAGGTTACCAACGTCATCATCTATACACACTATATTCCATATATCACAACTAAGGCGTGCTATCGGAAATCACACACCCTCTTCCTCACTATCAACGACATTAACTGAGGACATGGATGGGATTATGAAAACCCATGGAGGTTGTGGGATTACGAAAGAGACAACAAGAGAAAAGGAGATCCTAGTTCAATAGAAGGATCTACTTGATTATGAAGCTACATGGGAATCATATAAGGTAATCAGGAATCAATTTTCATCCTCCGCCTTGAGGACAAGGTGTGTTTTTAAGGGGAAGTATTGATGTGGAAGGAGCCGCAAGAGAGGGGGACGGACCCAATCAACCAAGCCTGTAGAGGCTGGTCCAGCTAAAATGGAACCAGGAGGAATTAGAGGGGACTTCGGCCCTCTTGTGGGGCCCATAAAAGTTGAGATTCATTTTGTTTGGTTGAGGAATAATGAGATAATTATTTAGTGAAAGATTATCAATTTGAATTGTTTAAAAAAACTTATTTAAGGAGGTTTCCTAAATCATGTTTAATTGTTTATGAAGGTTTCCTAAACCATCTTTAATTATTTAGGAATGTTTTATTTGTGCTATTATGGTTGGGGTTATTTAAGAGGGGGAGTTGGGATGAAGGTGGTTAGGAAGACAATATTGTTGAGTTTATTTTCCTAGTGTTTGTTGTGAGTTCCTAGCAGGATCTAGGGTTTGTGTGAGAGTTGATCTACCACTAAAATAGTAGATCAATTGTATTTTGCTTTATTCTTTAAAGGAGAATAAAAAAAAATTATTATCTGTGTTCCTAGGCTTTTCTTCTCTTTTGTTTATTGTGTTTACTCCAAGGAGCATCAAATAATGCTCTGAAACCACTTAAAGGTGCAAATGGCATACCAAGAGGGGGGCAAATTGGTTCTTTTTTAAAAAATCTTTAACTTAAAATCCCAAAGTTGATATGCGGAAGCATTTAAGAGAATAAATAATTCAAAATAAAAACCAAAATCAAATAAGATATTTTTTTACATTAGAAAATAATTTCTTTTTTTTTTTCTTTTTTTAATTTCAAAGTAAAATTTTAACCAGAAATCTATCACCCAAAATTATTTCAAATAAACCAGAGAGCGGAAAATAAATTGCAAGAAAAAAAAATGCAAAAAGGTAAGAATACGCAAACAAGATTTATAGTGGTTCGATCGAATCGACCAACGTCCACTCCCCAATGATCCTCCTCTTTGGGTATTTGCACCAAGTGACGCTCCTCTATCCCTCAAAACATATAGGAGTTTATAAAGTAGGCTCTTAAATGTCCTAATTTTTAAACTTTAGCTTTTGATTCTATAATATGATACACATATCGTACAATATGATTAGTTCAATTTTGTCAAAGATCATCCTGTAGATTCCGAGAAGCCCTTGTGCAAGTGGCGTAAAAAGAAATATTTTGGGCAGTGTCTTATTAATTATAAGAAGAATTTTCAGGTGTGGAGAAGTAGGACATTGCAAGATAGACTCTTCATTGAGGGAAAAAAATAACAAACCACAAGGTATCATGGAAACGATCAGCAAACAAAATTTTTAGAGGGAAAAGTCAAGAATTAATTCCATGGGAAGCCATCAGTATAGGTGAAAGGATAGAATTCAGAAAATAAGAGCAACTAGTGAAAACAATAATTTTTGACATTACACTTGAAGCCAAAAATTAGAATAAGTGGTTACATATATGCTTTTGATCTCCGATCAATTTGATAAAATTTTATTTGATTATGGAGATTTACATTCATTTATTTATAAATAGTTTGCCACTAATTTATTAGTTAAAATTGTGTTCTTTTACATAAACAGTGTTATGATGTCACGTGGAGAAATATACATGCAAATGAATAATACACTATAGATATTGATATTTAAGGTAGAAAACTAATGCATAAATGGTTGTGATATCAATGGTGAATTTTGGTGTGATTTTGGAAATAGATTGGTTAGATGTTTTTCTACATTGAATATTAGAAGATGAGAGTTAAGTTTCATTTCCTGATGAGGTAATATTTTACTTTTCTATGATAAAAAATATTGTATCTTCTGTACTTTGTACAAGAAAGAAAGGAAAAAGGGGTGAGAAATGGTGAGAAAATTACCTGAATAAAGATGTTCAATAATTAAAGAATATTCTAATTGAGGCAGAATTTTTTAATGTATTTCTAGAGAAAATTACCTGAATTGTCACCTAAAAGATAAGTTGAATTTATGATTGAACTGCAACTAGGAGCATCAGCTATATTCAGGTATCCTTAAGAACTGAAATATCAGGTGTAGGAATTGATCAAAGAGATTTCATCGAACCAATTAACATACCCTATAGTGCACCTATGTTTTTTGTTAAGAAGAAAGATGAATTTATGAATAAATATCTATTACTAAGAATTGATGATTTGTTTGATTAGTTAGAAAGTGCCAGGATAATTTTTGGAATTAATTTGAGATTATAATATCATCAAATCAAAGTTAAAAAAAAAAAAAAAAAAAAAAAAGTAGATATAACTAAATATGCTTTTGAAATTAGGCATGGCCATTATAAGGTTATAGTAATGTTCTTTGGTTTAACAAATGCCCTTTCTTTTTTTTTTTTTTTTTTTTTTTTTTTTTTTGATAAATTAGATTTTCAAGCTTTATATATATTAATTTGTGGATATATTCATCGATGATTTTTTGATATATTCTAAGACTGATAAAGATCATGTATAATTGTTGAAAATAGTATTGAATATGTTGAGAAAGAAATAGTTGCATGAAAAATTTTTAATGTGTGAATTCTTATTAAGAGGTATTACATAAATTTTTGTGCATATAATAAGTGGTGAAGAAATCTTAGTGGATCATCAAAAGATAATAATATTAGAATTTCATAAACAAAAGAATGTTATAAAGCTTTGTAATTTTTTGAGTTTTGCTGGATTCTACAAGAAATTTGTGAAGTGGTTTTCACAAATGGCTTTTCCATTGTCAAAACTAAAGAGAATGGATGTTAAAATTGGAAGGATAGAAGAATGTGAGAATATTTTTAATAATTAAAAAACTATTTGATAACTGTCATAGCATTAGCTATCATATCAGGAACAGAAAGATTTCATAGTTACAGTCATAGATTATTAAGAGTATTAGAATGTATTATCGTCAAAATAGAAAAGTAATTACTTATGCATGAAGACAATTAAAAACACAGCCGAAATTACCCAACACAATCTAAAATTGGCAGTTGTAGTGTTTGTTTTGAAAATTTCCACACTATTTATATGGAGTACAATAAAAAATATTTATTAGTCATCAAAATTTGAAACACATTGTACATAGAAAGAGTTAAATTTGAGATAACAAAAATAGTTTGAACTGATTGAAGACAATGATCTAGATATAAAGTATTATCCTTAAAAAATTATTATTGTTAATGCTTTGAGTCAAAAAATAACAATTTTACAAGCTGGATAATCACCCAAGAATATGTTATTTAAAGAAATGGAAGCTTTCCAGTTAGAAGTCAAAAGGTTGGATAACACAAAACTTTTGCATCACATACTGAAGAAACCAAACTTAGTGGATAGAATTAAAGAGGCTCAGAAAGCTTGAAATGAGCATCATAAATTAGTTAAGCAAGTTCCTTCAAAAAAATAAAGAAAACTGTAGTTGATGAAAAGGGCGTTGTTAAGAATAAGCTAAATAAATGAGTTCCCGTTAATTATGACTTGATGAAAATTTGACAGAAAATCATCACTCAGGATAAACCATTCATTCAGGGAGTACTTGGTGGCCTAATATGAAAAAGGATGTTGCTAAGTATGTATTTAATTATGAGACTTGTCAAATTGTAGAGGGTAAACATCGAAGACAACAACAACAACATCAAGCTTTTATCCCACTACATGTGGTCGGCTACATTAATCTTTTTTCTCCGTTGTGCCCTGTTAAGAGTCAAATTCTCATGACATGAATCCTTTATTACATGATCAAAGTTGAAAGAAATTGCAAAAAATTTTATAATGAGATTTCCTATATCCATATTGGTTAATGATTGGATTTGGGTGATAATTAACAAATTCACTAACTTCAATCACTTTTTGTCTATCAAACAGATAGATTTAATTAAGAAACAGGTAAGATTATGTAAAAGAGATTGTCAGATTACAAAACATTCAAAAAGATTATTAAATAAGGCAAAAATGAAAGATTCACTTTTGGATCATGAAAAAATATTCATGAAAATTCTGGCACAACGTTACATCTTAATACTGCATTTTATATACAAAATGATGTCCAATCAAAGAGGACTATTTAAGTGCTGAAAAATTTGTTGAGATTATATGTTTTAAATTTTATAGCTAGTTGGGAAAATCATTATTCAATATTATAGTTTATTTATAATAATAGTTATCAATATAAAATACAAATGACACTTTATGAAGCATTATGCAACACGAAGTGCAAAACTTTATTAAGTTGCTTTGAAGTTGAAGATAGATAGTTGATGGGTCCATAATTAGTTGATAAAAAATAGACAGAAAATCAAATAAATTGGAGGTAAACTAAAAGTTGCTCATGACCATAAAGTACTATGACCAAAAATGTAGAATGCTAGAGTATGAAGTTTGCAATTTTTATATTTTTGAAAGTTAAACCCATGAAAGTTATCAATAGATTTGGCTAAGGAGGCAAATTAAATCTCAGATACATAAGACTATTTCAAATTTTTAAAGGACTCATAAATTACTGCAGACTAGCATTGCCCACATACAAGTCTAGTATTCACAATATTTCTCATGTGATAATGTTAAGAAAATGAATTACAAATGTAAATTAGAGAATACCAAAAATCAAACAGTAGGAAGATCAAACTTATATTAAGGAATCTAAAATAATATTAGAATTTTATGGATGATAAATAAATAAGTACCTTATGTGAACTTAATTAAAATGGAGGCAAAGCTTAAAAAAAGAGACAATTTGGGGAAAAAACATGAAATGAGACATATTTTTATATCAATTTGAATGATTGTTAAGAAAAAGAATTATCATAATGAAATTCTTACAAAAACAATAATAACAACAACAACATCAAGCCCATATCCCACTATTTGGGGTCGGCTCTACATGAATCTTTTTTCTACATTATGTCATGTTAAGAGTTAAATTCTCATTAAATCTAATAAAGAAATGTCATTTCTAATATTTTCTAACCAATTCTTTTAGGTCTACCTCTACCTTTCTTAACATAAGTCAAATCTAATACATCTACTTTCCTAACCGAGTCATCAGAAGGCCGCCGTTTTATGTGACCAAACCATCTAAGGCGATTCTCTCTAATCTTATCTTCCACTAGAGCTACTCCAATCTTTTCAAGTATATGCTCATTTCGTATCCTGTCTCTAAGAGTAAAGCCACTCATCCACATGAGCATCCTCATCTCTGCAACACTTAACTTAATATTATCCTTTTCTTTTAATGACCAACATTCTACACCAAAAAGCATTGCAGGCTATGATGCACCGACACTTCATTTTAAGCAGGTATGTCGTGGCAGACACGTGTCGGACACGAACACGCATCCAACACGATGAGGACATGTGTCGGACACGTCATTAGTGTGTCCCATTTAAAAAAAAATTAAACCGGACAACAGACACGCGTGTCCGGCTATTATATAATAAAATAAATAAATAACTCTAATCCCGCTATTTCATATTAGCAAGTTCAGGCCCAAGTCTTCATCTTCGCCTTAATCTCATATTCCTATTCGTATTTGTGGTCTTCCCGAGCGATTGAGGCGAGCAGCGGTCGGCTGGAAATATTTCCTGTGAGCAGCATTCGGCTGGAGATCGCACCCTTAGTTTTCCCTTCCGGCTGTAAGCAACAAGCCATCCACTTTAATTTCTGCGCACAGCCAAAGGAAGCTAATGCCAAACCGTTGAAAATTTTTCAAATCTGTAAGTTGATTTCACCATTTTTTCTCCATTCGTCATTTCTCTTCATATATAAATGATTCCGTAGATGTGTGACCAGAAGAGCTTTTTTTTTTAAGTATTTTATTTGTTTTGGATTAAAATTACTCTTACAATAAAAATTTGTTTATTTAATGCACTTTCACTGCGCTTTTGTTGCACTTTCCCTGCGCTTTTGTTGCGTATTCACTGCACTTTTGCTGCGATTTCACTGTGCTTTAACTCTTACAATAAAAATTTGTTCCGGGGGCACTGCCCCCAGAAACCCTTGCAAGGGCACTGCCCCTTGACCCCGCGGTCGAACCTTGCCAAGGGGAAGCACCCCCTTGGACCCCCGGTATAGCTGCAAATTTTTAATTATTTTTTAGTCTGATAGTCATAACGCATGATGCAATAGTTCTTTAATTATTTTTTAACTTTGTTTGGTAATTGTTTTATAATATTTGTTTGGAAAATTTTAATTGTTTTACAATATGCCACCCAATTTATTAAGCCTTTATTTCTTCTACTTCACCAGTGAATTTAATAGCAAAATGAGCTCTAATTCTGGTGGGAGTTGTTCAAAAGAGCCACCTGTAGAAACTAATAAGCCATTATGGATTCATGTTACAAAGTTAGGAACTTTTGAAAGAGAAGGGAATGTGTCATTCAAATGCAATTATTGTGATGGCTCCTAAAAAGGATCTTATTCTAGGGTGAAAGCACATCTACTTAAGATTTCTGACCATGGAATTAAAATGTGTCCTAAGATTACTACGTCACAGTTGATTGAATTGAACAGACAAGTTGATGAAGCTGGATCTAGATCAAAAGGGCACTTCCTAAAGAGATACCTTTGTCATCTACCCATGGTTCATCCCACACTTCTTCCTCATCTGTTAGAGTTGATCATTCATTATCATATAGAAGTGAAGGATATGATTCAAAGAAAAAAAAAAGGAGTTGCCAATAGTGCTTTAGAGAAGGCTTTTAACATGCAGCAACGAGAAGAATTGGATGGTGAAATTGCAAGAATGTTTTTTCAGCTGGACTTCCTTTCAACCTTGCAGTAAATCCTTATTACAAAAATGCATTCACTTTTGAATGTAATAATAACCTTGCAGGTTATGTTACATCTGACTACAATGCATTAAGATCAAAATTATTGGAAAAGGAAAAAGCACATATTGAAATATTGCTTGAACCAACAAAATGTGTGTGGAAAGAAAAAGGCGTCACTTGATGTGTGATGGTTGGACTAATCCTCAAAAAAGACCACTCATTAATTTCATGGCCGTTATAGAGAATTGTCCAATGTTTATTAAAGCTGTGAATTGTGAAGGTGAATACAAGAATAAATATTTCATTGTCAATTTGATTAAAGAGGTGATAGTCATTATTGGGCCTTCAAATGTTGTGCAGCTTATAACAGATAATGAATCGGTGTTTAAAGCTGTATAATCGTTAGTGGAGCAAATTTATCCTCATATATTCTGGACTCTACATGTTATACACAGTTTAAATCTTACTCAAAAAAATATTTGTGCAGTAAAGAATACAAAGACAAATGTGTTCATTTATATTGAATGTCATTGGATAACAGTGATTGCAGATGATGCTGTTTTGATCAGAAATTTCTTTATGAACCACTCAATAAGACTTTTAATGTTTAATGATTTCTCACATTTAAGAATGTTAGCTATTGTTGAAACTCATTTTGCCTCTGTAATAATCATGTTGAGAAAATTCAAACAAATAAAAAATGTTCTTCAATCTATAGTGATTTGTGAGAAGTGGTCTTGTTATCGAGAAGATGATGTTGAGAAGGCACGGTACGTGAAAGAAAAGGTTTTAGATGATTTGTGGTGGAATGATGTAGATTACATTTTGGCTCTCACTAATCCGATTTATGACATGTTGAGAGAGGCTGACATAGATAAATCATGCATATATTTTATTTATGAGATGTGAGACTCTATGTTAATAAAAGTAAAAGAAATTATATACATACATGAAAGAAAGTCACAAAATGAAAACTCAAGTTTATGACGCATTATCTATACCATTCTTTAGGATATGTTGACTAAAAGCAACACACATGTGCATTGTTTGGCTCATTTATTAAATCCAATGTACATTTGTATTCATCTTTTAAATTAATTTTAAATTTTTTTGTAAATGAATAAATAATTTTATATGTTTTGTATTATTTGAAGGTATTCAAGTAAAGAATGGCTTCAAGAAGACCCTCAACATGTCTCAACCCAAAAAGATTTAGAAGTGTCAAATATGAGAAAGATATGCTTGAAACGATATTTTTCAAATGAGGAGAGGAGAAAAAAGATTAATATAGAACTTGCAAAGTTCTTTGGATATTTAGAGGATTTTGGTGATCAAGAATTTTTGGTTGACAGATGGAAGATGTATCGAAAAATGTGATGGTTGATTCATGGAGCTTCAATACCGCTTCTTCAAACAATAACAATAAAACTTCTTGGTCAAGCATCATCCTCTTCTTGTTGTGAGAGAAATTGGAGCACATACTCATTTATTCAATCGATTAAGATGAATAAAATAACTCCACAATGAGCTGAAAATTTAGTTTATGTGCATACAAATCTTCGTCTTCTATCAAGGAAGACACCACTTTATATGACAGGTGATAATAAGATGTGGGATATTGCTGGAGATGGGTTCGAGTGCCTTGATGATATGGGATTATTAGAGGTTGCAAATCTTTCTCTAGATGAACCAGAGTTGGAAGCAATGATATTTAATGATGATGATATTGAAGACCAAAGACCAACCTTTGAATCTAATTCTATCATTCCATCTATTGAGTAGTTGAACCTTCATGTTGTACTAAATGATTTTTTTATTTATATTTTTGTGGTTGTACTAGACATTTTGTACTAAATATTTTTATGTTATTAACTAAACAATTTATCATGACATTGATTTATTATTACTTTCCATTTATAATATGATGTCACCTTAATTTTTATATATTATATTAAAAAAATTATAATGTCGTGTCCATGCCGTACCCGTGTCCTATTTTTTAAAAAAATGTCGTGTATGTGTCGTGTTGTGTCCGTGTCGGTGCTTCATAGATTGCAGGTCTAACCACCATCTTATAGAATTTTCCCTTAAGCATGAGCGGCACTTCCCAATCACACAAGCCCGATGTATTCCTCAACTTAACCATCCAACCTGAATTCAACTAGTAATATCCCCATCTATTTCACCAACACTCTGAACAATAGACTCAAGATATCGAAGACATGCACTCTTATTAATGACTTGATCACCCAAAGTCACAATCCCCCCACTAGATCTATTACTACTAAAATTACAATTCATGTAGCCTTTAGACTTAGCATAACGAAATTATTCTACGGAGAAAATTGTAATACCTCAAAGTTTCATAAACAATTATATAGAAAATTTCTCTTGGAATTTATAACTAATTTTTCGCATATTTCGAAAACAACCAAAAATATTTGTATAAAGTTTACATTTCATTTCAACAAATTTGATACAACAACATCATCAAGCCTTTATCCCACTATGTGGGGTCGGCTACATGAATCATTTTTTCTCCATTGTGTTCTGTTAGGGGTCATATTCTCATTTAAATCTAATAAAAATATCATTTCAAATATCTTCTAACCAAGCCTTTTTAAATCTACATCTACCTCTCTGTAACCTTACCGATTCCTGAATAACCAAAAATATGAGAACATAGTTTCCTTCGAGAGTCATTTGCAAACCACTTCAAAACTTTTAGCAACTACAAATCAAGGTCTTTGATCCAATTTTTAGCAAACAAGACCTTCCAAAAACAATCAAAGGTTTTTCAAAGTTTGTTTCAGGTTTGTCAGATTTTCAAATGTTCATTTCAGGTTTTTGTGAAACATGTTTTACTCATCCTCAAACACTTCAAATTTGATTTCATCACTATCAATGAATTAAAAGTGAAGTATATTGTTAGATTTTTTTGAAACCTGAAATTAGTTGTGAGACTTCCATAGTTTATTTAAAAGTTTTTCTTTATATAATTTTCGAGTTTTTTAAGCATTGAATTTGGTTTCCTCATCAAAACATTGAAACAAAACTTAACTACAAGTTTTTACAGCATAGCACGTAAGGCATTCTACTAAAGCTGAAGTTGTTTTCAGATTTTCATCCTAACTCTTTTTGGTTTATTGATTGTGTACATTTCATTTCAAATCAATATCTCCAACCATTTAAAAATCCCCATTTTTTATTTTTTATTACTTCTAAAAGAAAAATGAATGTTGAATAACTAAAATATAAAATCAAAATTATATTTTATGTGTGAGCTCTGCTTAGTTAATGCCAAACTAATTGCATGCCCTAAGGTTTTAAATGTTGTATGTGGATGCCATATAGCAAATTTGCATAGGTATTATCATTTGTTATATCTTGTATTTTTATTTATTTGTTAAGTTATTATGATGACTTAGTCTATTTCAAATTGTATTAAAAGTTGGGTTATACTTGCCCATATGGCAGGTCAATTTAAGAGACTTTGAAATGGAGTTATATGCGCCAAGTATAGGAGAGTGTGAGAGTGCGAGGGTGTAAGGATTCTCCGCGGTTGGAAAGGGAGTTCGAAAGTCAAATTTCGAATAGTGGTAATCCTAACTATAGGAGGTGGCTAGGTGCCGATGTATATCCAAGGAGTAGGCCGAATTACATGAATATAACTATCTCTCATCAATTTCTCTTATATCATTTATATTGATGCAATTCAATTTCCCTGTAACTTACATTTCCTACCAGTCTCTTAATTTCTCCACTTGCATTAATTGCATAAAATATTTTGAAAAGAATCAATTCACCCTTGCCTCTCTTGGTTTGTCATTCAAATGTCACAGTAAACTATTTTTTGAGAGAAAGAACAAAGCCGCTTCCTAAAAATTATAAAGTTAGACCATCTCTCGTCAATCCAAATTCTTTTTTTTTTTTTTTTGAAGAAAGCAGAAAACTGCAATTTATTAAAGATAGACTAAAGCATACAATCAACCGATTCCTCCTTTAACAATTCTAGAAAATAAGGAGGAATCTTATTCAAGGTAATATCTTCCCAATCAAAAGAAGAAAGAATAGCATAGTTAGCACAAAGATCGGCCAACTTATTACTATCACGTTTAACCCAATTACAAATGACATGATTAAAATTGTTAATAAAAGAAAGACCTTCCGTATCTTCCATACAAGATTTGATCTTCTTATGAATGAACTTGATGATGTTGAAATTATCCCCTTCTATTATAATACCATTATACTCAAGCATCCATTCTTTGAATACCTCATTAATAGTTTTTATAGCCAATAATTCCACATGAGCTGTGTCCCAGTGTATACAAGATCTCCCATATGCAAGCAGTAATCTCCCTTTGTGATCCCGGCATATGCCTCCAACTCCTCCTTTGTAAGAGGAAAGCAAGGAAGCATCTAAGTTAAACTTGATCCATTTGGGTGGAGGAGGATGCCAAGATTTATCCAACAAACCTTGTTGATTGACACCCAACCGGCCCGAAATCTGATGATTGCAAATGACCGTAGAAGAAGCAATACCAATTGCTTCAGTAGCAGTAAACATAGAGCTTTTACCAGATTTACCAAATACCATGTCACATCTGTTTTTCCAAACGATATAAATGGTACTACAAAATAAATTGATGATGAAGGAGCTTTGTTTTTCTAACCAGCTACACCTCTCAGCAAAGGAGTGACAATTGCTGATTTGAAAGCCCCAATTGTTTAAGTGGCAGATAACTTCCTTGAGCTTGATACAGCTGTTAGAGATGTGATGTAAATCTTCATCTTCGTTGCATCCAAAAGGACAAAGACTAACGGCTTGTAATCTTCTATAAGAAAGAAATTTGAAAGTGGGAATAGAGTTATTAAACAATCTCCACCAGAAATTCTCAACTCTAGCAGTGAGTTTAGAATTCCTTATCCAATTCCAATAAACTTGATACATTTCACATTCTGTCATTGCCAAGGAAGCCAATGCAGAAATGGATTTGCCAGAATTGTTATTAATCAATTCAATCCGATCCATATCCAGGTTAGCATAGATTTTGATGTTACGAATAAGATTTATAAGTTCAACACCACATCTGCTTTCCAATTCTAGATTATTCCAATTACCTTCAAAGATTAGCTTACTGACTTTATCCTCTTCCTCAAGATTATCTTCAGGAATAATGAAAGTAGGCCACTTATTAATCTGTTTATCCAAAATCCAAATATCATCATAGATCCTGATAGAATCTCCTGTAGAAATGTTCCACCTGACAATTGGTTTAAGAGCTTCCCACCCGTTTAAAAGCAGTTTCCAAGCAGGTGAAATAAGTTTTCTACCACCTTTGCAATTCCAGAAATCATCATATTTTGGATACAAGATACTATGCAACAAAGAATCTTTATTATGAATATAATTCCAAGCTAATTTTGCTCTGAGAGGGTTGATCTTACTTGAACATGAAGGTAAACCTCTTCCACCCAAATTGATCGGTTGGCACAAAGTTTTCCAATCAACATAGTGAAGACCAAAAGCTCCATCATTCTTGTGCCATATAAAATTCCTACAAAGCTTCTCAATATCATTTAAAACACTTTTAGGAATTAATGAGATGGTAGAATGAAAAGTTGGGTAAGAGAGCAATATAGATTTAACCAAAGTTATTCTCCCTGTCAAAGAGATATATTTACTACCCCAAGTGTTAAGCATCTTCAACACTTTGTCAATGATGAATTGAAAGTCCGGCTTCCCCAATCTTCGCAAAGCAATTTTACTCCCAAGGTAGTTAAATTCTTTCACTACTTTAAATCCCATGATATGGGATAAAGCTCTCTTTTTCTTCCTCTTCACATATTTCCCAAATAAGATAACCGACTTGTCTCTATTAATCAACTGACCCGTCCAAGCACAGAAACTATTTAGAGTAGATTTGATTAACTTAATTTTTTCCTTATTGGCTTCAGAAAAAATTAAGACATCATCTGCGTATAGTAGATGAGAAATCTTATAACCATTGGGGCTAATTTGAATTCCAATATCATCAATCTTCTTGAGGCCATTAGATAGAAGCTGTGAACAAAGAATGTAAAGGAAAGGTGACAAGGGGCATCCTTGTCTGAAGCCACTTTTGGCCTCAATATGAGTAGTGTGATTCCCATTAATAAGTAATGTGAAAGAAGGATCACTAACACATTCCAAAATCAGATCATAAAAGCAAGTAGGAAAACCACAGTTATTTAAGACTTTTCTCAAAGTATGCCAATCCATGGAATCATAAGCTTGTTCCATGTCAATTTTAAGAGAAACTAAACCTTTGTAAGATTTGGAGTACCTGAATTTGTGAAAAATTTCTTGCGCCAAGAGAGCATGATCATATAAAGATCTTCCATAAATGAAAGCCGATTGTTCTTTAGAAATGAGTTTTGGAATGATGGAAGACATTCTGTTAACCAGTACTTTAGCAGCAATTTTATATACTGTGTTGCACAGACTTATAGGTCTGTAATTTGAAGGAGAAGAGGGATTGCAAACTTTCGGGATTAATATAATAAGAGTCTCCTTCCACGATTTGTTCATAACAGCTGTATGGAAAAAATGCTGCATAGCATTCCAGAAATCCGTCTGTATAATTTCCCAATAACATTTGATGAATGAGTAGGTAATCCCATCATTTCCTGGAGCAGTGAACCCGCCAGTTTGCTCAATTGCCAGTTCTACTTCAGACAGAGAGAACTCCCTACTCAGCCAATTGGAGTCATCTTCTGATATAGAATTCCACATTTCAGGCCAACCATCAAAACAAATGTCTCTTTGACGCCATTTTTGTCTGAAGAAATCTAGTAAAATCTCTTCTATTTTCCCTTGCTCTTCCTCCAGAACACCCTGTTTATTTTGGATACTCATAATCAAGTTCTGATTCCTTCTTGCGTTGGCATAAGATTGGAAGAATTTAGTATTATAATCACCCTCATTATTCCATTTAACTTTCGCCCTTTGACGCCACCATGTACTCAGACGGGCCAAAGTTGAATTTAGCTCATTAATTTTGCATTTGAGAACCCAAATTTCCTCTGTAGATAAATTACCAACTTCAGCTTCTTTACTTTGTATCTCCAGAATTTCCATCTTGAGTATATCTTTCAGCTGAGATAAACTTTTATGCTTTTCCCTACTCCAAAAAAACAAAGATTTGAGAGTCTTTTTCAGTTTACTGTTAAGAATTTGAGGTGGATTCCCTTGAATTCTCGAGTTCCAGATTTTTTTAACCACTGTGAAAGAACCTGGATAGGAAGCCCAAATGTCTTCAAACTTTATGCTTCTCTTAGCAACGGGAAAATTTTGAAAAAGCTTCACCATAATCGGACAGTGGTCAGAGGCCACTCTAGGTAGATGCTTAACTATCAATTGATGAGATAAGTTTAAACCCGCAGGGTTAACAAAGCATCTATCCAACCTTTCCAAGATTCGTTCACCACCTTTTTTGTTGTTACACCAAGTGAATCTTGGACCAACAAAGCCAATTTCATGAAGGTCATTGCAAATGAGAAATTGTTTCATCTCTTTAGACCCCAAAGAGAAATGAAATCTTCTTCCACCCCTTTTATCTTCCTTAGTGAGTAAACAATTAAAGTCGCCGCCCAAAATTAAAGGTATATCGAATTTGGAGTATTTACTCAAGCTTTCCCACAAACTCCTTTTTTTACAATTATCAGTGCTTCCATAAATGGTTGCCACTCTCCATTTCCCTTTGTTAGGGACTTCCAAGTCACCAATAATAATTTGAGAAGAAAATTCCACCAATTTAAAAGAAGCAATGTTCTTCTTCCAAAGAACAATAATACCTCCTGAGAGACCAATTGAAGGGACATGAAGAAAATCCCACCCATTTCCAATTAAGGACACCACATCATTATTATCAAAGTGTTCCACTTTTGTTTCAAGCAATCCAACAAAGAGAGCATCATAATCCTTCACCACCTCCTTTAGATATAGAGAAGCCATCCTCTTCCTGGCTCCTCTACAATTCCAAAAAATAAGGGAATCCATTAATGGTTAAGATGGGAAGGATCCCCCACTTTGACCTTTAAATCTCCTTCTATTTTTCTGGCACGAGAAGCCAATTTGATAGGTCCTAGACTTTTCAATTGTTTAGTACCTTTAGTTTTCTTATTAACAACAGAGTAACAACTTCCCAACTGATTTTCCGATAGAAGTTTTGCAGAAATAGACTCAGCATTAAAATCTAGGACTTCACCTTGAGAACCTTTATCTTTACTAAGATTTATTTCTTCCTCCACAACTGAATTAAGAATATCAAATCTGTTGTTACTATTAGGAGAATTGGCAGAGATCTTACCCATAGCTTTCATGGATTCTGAAAGAGATTTGCTGGAAAGAATAACATCATCAGCTGATGTAATAGCTTCATTAGAATCAATCTCCATTTTCTTGTCCAGGTTTTCCATTTTATGAACTATTTGAACACCTTGGTCCATACTCTTAGCTTTTAACATATCAGAAACTGCTATCATTTCTTCAGAGAAATCCTCCCTTGGGAGGTGATTATCAACATCATTAGATATAGGAATAGAATCAGTTCTTAGGAATGATACAGTCTCCTTGCTATCATTATTGCTCTGAACAATCTTACTGAAAGATTTCTGATTAAAATTTATAAATGGTTTTTTCCCATACTTTACATGTATCCAGGGTCCATAATTGTCTCCTAATTTTGATGTAGCTTTAGGATCAACAATTTTGGGTTGGACTTTATCAGCGACAGCCATATTGACAGAATTTAAATTTCCATTTGAGCATTTTGATTCCAGGTGACCAATCTTTCCACATTTGAAGCAAAAAGTTGGTAATCTTTCATATTCAATGTTTTGATAGAATTTGCCTAAGCTTCCCTCCACCCACACACCTAGAGGAAGTTTTTCATCCAGTTTGACCCGAACGCAAACTCTCGCAAATTCTCTCCTCCCCCATTGGAACATATTTCCATCAATCAAATATGGTTTCCCTACCATCGATGCTATTCTGCATACATTAATCTCATCCCAGCATTGTAACGGGAGATTGGGGAATCGGATCCACATTGGAGCAGTGATACCTTTGAGAGAATCAGGTGAAAAAGCTGGAGACCATTTGTCCATACCTACAATGTTACCCTTCACATACCAAGGGCCTGAAGATAGAACTGATTCTAAGGCGACTGGTTCTTCAAAGGCACAGAGAATCCAACCCCTTCCTAACATAGTTAGATGAAATTTACCGAAAATTTCCCACTGCTTCCTCAGTTCTGTGCTAATGATGTGAAATGGGATGTTATCTCCGAAAATTTTCAGAACCAGGGATTTCTGTAATCTGCTGGTATTATCCAATTCTTTGCCAGTATGAAGCTTAACTGTAGATCCATCTTCTAAAAAATCATTACCAAGATCAAGATTTGAGACGTTGATGTTGGATTTCTTATTCCATGCGTTATTCACAAAATAATTTGAACCCATCTTAATAGGTTCCAACAACTTTTCTTGAGCCGAGCAATTCCCTAGATCACCGGTTTCACAAGTTCTAGCCTTATGCAAATCCGATTCAATTTGGACATTCAAAAATTCCCCTGTATTTTCATTTTCCTCCAAGATGGAAGACTTTAAAACATAACCATCAGAAACAATACCTTTGCCTTTGCCGATGTATTCAGGTAGTTTGGAAGGGATTTGATTAATCCCTTCCTTAATTACTAAGGGGCGATTGAATCTGGTTTTGAATTCAAGATCAGGGTTATCAAAACCTGGGGAAGAGAAATCCGCATCCAAATGAGAAAACTTCTTAAACTTCAGTGGTTGCACTTGACGGACGGTGAGGGATTCACCGGCTAAAGGACGCCGGTGATCCTCCGGCTTCATTAGGCCGGAGCAGAAGAAGAGCGGGAGCAAGATTCAAAAATCAAAGAGCGGGAGCAACAAGGTTTACTCTCTCAAGACTTGCAAGCTTTTTGATCGCCAAAGAAAATAAGTAAAGCTTTCTCAATCCAAATTCATTCAAACAAGGAAAATTGGTATCTTTTTCAAAGGAAAACTAAGTCATAAGAATTATGAAATTCAAATGCTTCTCTTCATTTAAAATTCCCCAAAATAATAATAATCTACCTCTTTTTTGAAGGAAGACTAGAGCTTCACCAAAGAAATTACGAACCATAGACATCGCCATAGTTATGCCTCTTGCAGGATAGTTTTTTGCCACTTTTCAAAGGAAAATAGAAGCACGGAGATGAAAATTATGATATCTACGAGACCCGAGGAGAATTTAGAGTATCGGGAGAGGAGAGAAAGTTCCACAATCTTTGGGAATATTTTGAAATATTAAGTTGTTTGGAAATTTCCGAAGCACTTCTATCCAAAAAAGTAAAAAAAGAGGAAATTTTGTATTTAAATTCTAAGAAAATCAAAATGTGAAAATTGCACGAAAGTAGCCTATCCTCTTATTGTACACTAAAATATGACGAATCACCTCTTTCAAATGGAAAACTAAAGCCTTCGAAGGAAAATAGTGACCGCCCTCTGTTCATAATCATCCAAACACGGGCAGTCTACCTCTTTAATGGAGGAAGAACATAGGCTTGTCTTAAGAATTATGAACCTCAAATTCTTCTCAATTCAAATTTGTCCAGATGTGATGAGTAGTCTAATTATTTGAAGAAAGGCCGGAGCCACGTCTGAGGAATTATGAACCTCAGCTTCCTCTTGTTTCAAATTCATCAAAATGAGGACAGGCTAACTCTTTTTTAGAGGAAAATCCTCACACTTAGGCGTACGCCTTATCTAATACATTAGAAAAAAATTAAATACAGATCAAATTCAAGTTTCATGGTGCATGAAAATCATAGACTACTCGACCAGATATACAGCTTCAGCACATGTCTCTCAAATTAATAAAAGAAAAATCACGTCAAAACTACTCCAGCAAACTAACACAAGTAATCGGCGAACAACAAGAAATGATTGCGAACCTGGACAAGGGAGGAGACTGGGGTTTGATCTCCGTGGCAATCACCAGGCTCCATGTTGATGTACGCGGTGGCGCCGCGCCCTAGCTCGTTTGCTGCCTCGACAGCCTGGAGCTCGGCACATTTGGTTCCCTGTGCGTAGAGAAAGCCCTCTCCGACAACCTCGCCGTTGCGAGCAATGACACAGCCGAAGTTAGGGTGGGGAGCAGTGTGCCCCGCCGACCAGTCCGCAACCTCTGCTGCCCGAAGGAGGAGGGCATTATCATGCGCCGCGCCGCCAGTGCTGCAGATTCGGCTGACGCGGTGGAAAGTTGTGTCAGCACGAGAAGGGGAGGAGGTGGGTAGAGCGAGGAATGACGGCAGAAGCGCCATTGCACTTGCTAGATCCTCTTAAGTCTCGCTCGCGGAAAAAAGTGGTCGCGCGAGGGATAAAGAAGGATTTAATTCATATTTATCCATCTAAACATAAAATTTATCGTTAACTTGTACCAAAATTTATGTAATAAAACGAAAATATCACTCTAATTGATAAAATTTGTATCTAGTTATCTGACACCTAAATCTATACAATAAAACAAATTATTACTTTATTATATGCCTTGCTCTCTTTGCATCAATTCTTAATGGGTTGTTTGGTTGGCTAAAAAAGAAATATAGTATAAAAAAAACTAGAGTTATTTGGATTAGTGTAAAGTAAATTCATGTGAAAGATTTTTTTGTTTGGATTGAAGAAAAATGAATGGAGGACAAGAGAGCGAAGGGATTGTGCTTCCGATGTACTGAAAAGTATGCATATGACCATTAGTGTAAGAACTGCACACTCCAAATCCTTATGGTTTGTGATGAGGAGGAAACTGATAGCAATGAGTTGAAAGAGATTGCATAAGCGAGAGGAGAGCACCTCCACCCTGATATGGCGGAAGTGTCCCTTAACTTGATGGTGGAATTTACTTCAAATCACATCATGAAAGTGAGTGATAAATCAAGGAGTGGCAAGTGGTGGTCCTGGTGGATTGCAAGACTACTTATAACTTCATCTCAAATCGGGTTGTGGACAAGTTGAGATTGAAGTTGATGGATACAAGGAGCTTTGGAGTCATGATGGGGACAAGGAAAGTGGAGAGAAGTAGGAGGATATATATTACGTTAGTTCGAACACTCCAGGGCGTACATATAGTGAAAGATTTTCTTCCCTTGGATTTTTGGAGCACTAATGTGATCATAGGGATTAAGTGGTTATAGATGATCAGGGAGATGAAGGTGGACTGTAAATATTTAACTATGGAGATCCATATGGAGGAGAAGAGGGTGGTGTTGTAAGGAGATGCCTGCCTATGTAGAACCATGGTTTTTACTCAAAACCACAGTCAAGGCAATATAAGGAGCAAGGCTGGGCTACTTGATGGAGATGTAGAGCCAGGAGGAAGTCTGGGATTCAGAGCTAGTCGAGGTCTTCGAGTGTGTATGTCAGCTCCTACAATAGTTTCTTATGGTTTTTTAGCAACCTAGAGGAGTATCGTCACCTAGGGAGCACTAGCACTCCAATACTTTGAAAGACAGAGCTTCCCCTATCAATATATGATTGTACTGATACTCGTAAATTCAAAAGGATGAGATAAAGAGGTTCATCAAAAAGATGCTTGAGGTAGGAATTATTAAGGTAAGTGTCAGCCCCTTTTCAAACCCATTTTTATTTGTGAGAAAGAAGGATAATAGTTAGAGTTTTTGCATGGATTATAGGACCTAAACAAGGAAACTATTTTGGACAAGTTTTCTATCCCCATGATTGATGAGCTATTAGATGAACTATTTTGGTCGGTCATCTTCTTAAAGATTAACCTGAAGTTAGTTTACCACAAGATCAGAATGAAGTCAAGGGAAATGCACAAGATAACCTTTAGAACTCATGATGGTTACTATGCTTTTTTGGTGATGCCTTTTGACCAACACTCTAGTCATTTTTCAACCCCTCATAAACTGAGTTTTTCAATCCTACCTTAGGAAATTCATCTTAGTATTTTTTGATGACATCATTATCTACAGTCTTGTGGAGGTAGAGCATGTGGGTTACTTGAGGTCTATGTTGGAGACTTTGAGGGAGCACCACTATATGCCAATATGAAGAAATGTTTGTTTGTATAGTCATAGGTCGAGTACCCAGGATATATATTGAGTACAATAGGGGTAGCAGCAGATCATTCCAAGATTGAGGTTATGTAGGATTAGCCTTTACCGAAGAACCTGAAGGAGTCAAGAGGGTTTTTAGATCTCCCGGGTACTACCAGAAGTTTGTACGAGGGTATGGCATGATAGGATGGTCAATTATGAAGAAGTTTAATAAGGACAATTTTTATTGGGGGGAAGAAGCAACAATATAGACATTCGTGAAATTGAAGAAAACCAAAACAAACATGCCAATATTAACACTTATTGACTTTAGTAGTAGACCATTTTTGGTGGAGACAAATGCATTAGGATATGAACGAGGGGTAGTACTCATACAGAATTATCAACCCATGCCTATTTTAGCCATGTGCTCAAGACCATAGCGAGGCTCAAGTCTATATACAAGGGAGAGTTGATGAAAATTATCTTGGCCATCTAAAAGTGGAGAACCCTATTTGTTATGGTAACACTTTATCATCAAGACATACTAAAGGAACATGAAGTTTCAATTGGAGCTGAGGATGGTGATTGAGAAGCATCATATGTGGTTATTTAAGTTACTTGAATATGATTTTGAGATCCAGTATCACCCTGGATTGGAGAACAAGTTTGGGGATGCACTATCAAGAAAGACAGATGAAGCCACATGAGAGCCATATGAGATGATCAGGAGACAGATCTTATCCTTCCCCCTTAAGGATAAGATGTGTCTTTGGGGGAGTATTGATATGCCCTTGTGGGGCCCAGGGGATTAATTATTCATTATATATAAGGAGGAGAAATAAAGAAAAACTAATTAGGAAATATTTATATAGGGAAAGATTGTTGATTTGATTAGGATTGAATTAAGAAAGGTTTATTTAGAGAAAGATGAATGATTTAATTGGGAGGGAATTAGGACATGTTTATTTAGAGAAATATAACTGATTTGAATTCAGATTTGGGAGGAAAGTAGGAATGCTTATCTTAAGGTTAATTGGGTGGTTTTATTTTTATTATGAATTGTGTTTGTTGTAGCTTTTCTTTGGATTTTTTCCTAGCGATGCCTAGTATGGGAGAGTTGATCCATTTCTTGAATAGTAGAGCAATTGTATATTTCATTATTTGTTGAAAAGATAATAAAAAATCAGCCCTACTATTTGGTTCATATATATTTTTCTTATCTACTTACTATTTTTACTTTCAAGATGCATCAAGTTGAAAACAAAAATAAAGAAAACTAGTCAAGTCACAGCTTAATACAATGTAGCTCTCGCAAGGAATAAATTATGTAGCTCTCGTAAACCCCACACAAAATAAAGATTACTAAACACTAAAAAAATGTTTTTTGCTCATTGATTTTTATGCATATGAGAGCGATTTGTTATATGAAAATATTTATCTATGATTTTGCAAAGTTAAAACTCAAGACAATGCAAGTTTTGAAAGACTAGCTATATTAAGCAAAGATGTGATATGAATGCTTATGAAAAGGTACTATTCTATAAAATACGTTTTGTTGGATTTTAATATGATAAAATTGTAATGAAGATAAAAACTAATAACTTTAAAAGTTCTCCAAAAGTTCCACTCAGATTAACTCAAAAGATATGGCAAGATTAGTTGAAAAACACATACAAATCAAAGGCAACTAGTCTCACTTAAAATTATAAACAAAGTGAGTTAATTTATAATTTTAAAAATCTGGAAAAATATGATAATGATCACTACAAATGTCATATATAACAATATTCAAGTATTTCCAAAGGTGATTCAATCAAAAGTTATTGACAATGCTTTTTAATAAGTCCAACATGCCTCAAGGATGAGTCACAAACAAGTTTATGTTGTAAAGATATCTATAATGAAAATATTTTATTTTTTCTACTTATGGAAACAAAGATGAATGATAGTTATAGTAATTAAAATGATGAAATAATTATTTTCAATCATACAAGTTAAAGCACCAAAAATTTCACAATGCAAATCAAAACAAGGCAACAAATATGGTGTAGATTAGGTAAACTAATTTTCATCAAATCAACCACCAATAGAGAATATTTTTTTTTATAAAATTTTAAAAATATGATTTAAAACACTAATATTATGAGAATGCTACATCAAAAAAATCACACAAAAGTATTTGAAGGGAAGGTACCAAAGTGATGAAAACTAGTTGCAAAAACTAGCACTTGAAAAATCAAAACTAGTTAACAACACTTGTGATTATGTTAATTATTTTTGGATTTTTGTATGTGTTGGTGGAATTTTGAAAATATGTTTTGAAAATATTGGTTTTCTTTGGGAGTTAAAGTTAAATTCTAATTCTAAAATTGAATCATCCTGTTAGAAAGAATATATCACCTCGAAAGATGAAAATAAAATTTCAGAACGGCGTTCAGATTTAGAATTATGAAATTCATCTTGAATATTGTGAGCGGATGCTAAAGAGAAATTCATATGACCCCGAAGGGTCAAAATGAGGTTCAATTGAATATCCATTTACAATATTCAAGAAGTGTGATCGTTAGGTTCACATCCAAAGCCTTATCAAAGAAAGATATATCTCTCCGAAGGGAGAAAATATCGTTCGATGATAATTCTTTAAATATGATAATAATGATCACTAGTATTTTAAGTTCTCCCAAAGAAATCCAATTGAATTTTGAAAAATCAATTTTTAAAATCAGGTGTGTGTGGTTCTAAATCTCCTACGAGCGCAAGCCCTCGTAGTTAATTACATTGTAGGGAGATAAAATCCCCTACAAAAACTCTCGATTAAAATAGTGGCAAAATTTTATTAGAATTTCTAGGAGTGATATCAAAGTATGAATAGAATTATTTGGAAAATCAAAAGGGAATGGATCAAAATTGAACAGTTATTAACGGAATTAAAGGATGAGAGGTAGGGGACACTTTGAGATTCCAGAACCATCCGGAAGTGTCCCAACTTAATCTAAGTGTTGGGCTTTATGTTTTAGGATTGAAATGAAGCTTTAATTAGAGTTAAGTATTTTATTAGAAATTTGAGACTATATTCTCGAAATTTGGGGTCTTATAATCAAAGATCTGCCCCAGATCCTAAATCTATTTTGGACACTGGACCACAGTCGTCCGATCCTAACTAATGCAGTGCAAGATCTGGACTTACCCCGGCCTGGATTGGGGAGCCAGCTAACCACCTAATCGATTTAAAATACATGAATCCGGTCTTTTATGAAAGAGTGGTAGGGACGTTATAATTAAAGTTTTGGTGAGGCGGGGCCGACATCTAGAGATTTTCCTAATTGGCCCCTTTGACTTATGTTGGGTGCTAAGATGCTAAGGACTATGAAATTAAAATTTTGACTCTTTAATTTGTATCTAATGCAATGCGTGCTGGTTAACAACCTCAAATCAAATATGCTTGAAATTTTTTAAAAACAGGCTTATAAAATAATTTTTTTTTTAGAAGACTGGACTTCCCCAGGTCCGGCACCTCGTCCTCATAGGTCAGACTATCCGGACTCTACCCGCAGGCGGGGAAGGGTCTAAAGCAAGGAAAGAGTAATGCAGAAATATGCATGCGACCCCGGGGTCGATCCCCGGCTAATTCCCTAGATTCGTTATCTTCCTATGTTATTTAGACTCACTAAAATTTTAGACTTTTAAGGTTATGAGTAGAAAACTTTCACACCCTCACGAGTCTCACGTATCCAGGCGAAAACAAAAAGCGGCATGCAATCGCCAAAAAACTAATAAAAACAAGTAATCTTAAAGGCAATCAAATCATCAAATCAAATACAAATTAATTAATAAATGTCCATAGGCAGAATTGCCTTGCTTATTACAAACCAGAATATTACAGAAAGTAAAGTGGCCGGGCACCACTGACAACAACTCGGATTCTAAGCCTAGTAATGACGCAAGTTATTTTGAGTGGGATACTCTCAATCTTTAAGTCTTCAAATCTTCAATTTCATTCTTCTTTGGACTCCTTTTCTTCAATCTTCTTGGAATCTTCGTAGTGGATTACCCAAATGGACAAGAGGGCACTTCCCTCTAAGGGGAAGGCCACTCTTTCCTCTTTGGGTAAGGAAGAGGTATGATCCAAATTTGGATTTCCAAATGGAAAAGGAGTGTTCCCCAAAGGGGTATCCTTTCCTCTTTGGAATCCAAGCTTTGGATCTATGTATCCCAACTCAAAATAAACTTTCACAACACTTGACACTTGCACAAATTATATTGATATCAAAATAAAAATCTAGACTCACCTGCAGGGTTATCCTAAGCAATTAATATATATAAAAAAAGCAGTTATTCCCAAGCAGTTGTATATGAGCAGAAAAGAAAGTAAACACACTGGCCACGCTCTTTTTATGATTTGGGGGCTTTAGCAGCTGAAGCACCTGTGCAAAGAGTTTATAATATTTATGCATTTTTTTGATTTGCCCCCTTTTTTATATTGCCCTGCATGAGTGTGGCCACCTGCAGAAAACTGTGTCAACATCCAGATCGTACCTAACCTAAGGGTAATCTAATCGCCAAACACATCAATCCATCCACAGAGTACAGAAAAAGTAAGCAGACACAGCAAAGCAATTTCATCCACAACATGCAGTGAAAACTACGAAAAATCCGGCACACAGCAGTAAAGTAAACACCGGCCTATCCTAGATCTAAAGTTGGTTGTCCTAGCACATCATCTAAAGTGTGTGAGAAAGGTCGTGTGGCTGGGATAGATCCTAAAGTGGGTGATTAGTTAAAGTTGTCTAAAAGTTTGGATTTGTTAAGGCTTAGAAGGGGATTTAAATTAAAATTTAAATATTAATGAATTAAGAATTTTAATTAAACATATTTTAAAAGTTAATTGATTGCTACCTTTGTTTCACATCGAGGCCGTGAAGTTTATTTCACCTTCCTTGGGGCTAAGCTAATAGCCTCGTAGGCCTGGGTTACCCAGTAGCAATCGGGGTTGATTAAGTTATTTAAATTGGTTAGAATTAAAAGAGTGGATTAATATTAAAATGAGTTAGTTACTGATTTTAAAAGCTTGATTAATTTAAGTTTGCCATTAATTGATTCGTGGCGTTGTGCCACCAGGCTCGAGGAACCAGCCTCCTTAGGACACTTAGCCCCGCAGCCCGGAGTAGTCTAGCCGATAAACCAAATTAATGTAATTGAAATAGAGATTTTAAAAATGTTAAATAATTAAAGATTAATCTATTTTAAGATTTAACACCCCTTAGAATTCATTCGTGGCGTTGTGCCACCAGGCTCGAGGAACCAGCCTCCTTAGGACACTTAGCCCCGCAGCCCGGAGTAGTCCAGCCAATAAACTTCATCTTTAGGGTGGTTGTTGTGTTTTAAAGGATTTGTTAAATGTTTTAAGCATTAAACCAATATTTTCTGGAGTTTTAGAGTGATTTGAGCTTTATGAATTTTGAATATTTTAATCGTTTAATTAAAGGGTCAAAAATTGAATTTTTGATTAAAGGTAATTTATGGAACGTTTGTATTTTATTAAAATACTAGACCTTACTACGATCAGTTAGAAGGTAAGTACGTTGAAATCGGAGTTTTCTACATTTTATTACAAAGGTTTGAAGTTTTGAACTAGTTTTAACTACGGTTTGACCAATTTGCTGACTTTTTAAAATATTACAAATTTCTGGATTTTAATATTTTTAATAAATACTATACATCACTATGAGTTGAATGCAAGTGAGTTTGGGTAATTTGGATTTTTCTAGAATTAGTTATGGATTATCGAAGTTTGGGCATTTTAATGAATTTTGGGAATTTCTTAATTAGAGGGCCTCTTCTGTGATTTTGCTTCAAACAAATTCCCAATCTCTTGAAAACACCTCCAAAGGTCAGAAATAACCTAAGGAGGGATCCCCAAGTGTTTGGGAGATTTTGGGATTTTTTAATCATTATTAATTAATTATCTTAATTAAATATTGATTTTCACTTAAAATTAAATTAGGGTTTAAATTGCTGTCAAATCAAGGGGCTTTCAATTATCATGGATTAAGGACCAGATTCTGGTCAGTTTGAGGGTTTATATGTGATTTTTGGATTTAAATTAGATTTATTACATTTTTTAGAAGTTTTAAAGGCTTAATTAAGGGTTTAAGACTTAGAAAATTAATTAGTGGTCTTAATGATTTCAAAAATCAGTAAAATAAATTGTCTAAGGCTAAGAATGCCACTAAGTTTAAATGGTTCAAATTCCAAGTCAAATGGATATCAATTCTAAGCACAATATATTTTCTAAGTTTTCTACTCAAATTTCCTAATTATTGTCCTTAATTGTGTCACTAGTTTTGCATAGGTTCAAATCAAAGTTCCTCTAACCCTTTGAGTAAACATGGCATGCATACACAAATAGCAAGCAAACAAGTCCTTAGATCTAGGAGAACCTAGGCTAGGTGGTGTGTGCACCTTAAGCATGCAATTAACTAATTAACATAATTAAGACAAAATTAGTGAATAATCAAGGAATGATTATCCACTAATCATCCCCTTTATTTCTATTCAAATATGTTCAATCTACATTTAAGATTTCAAGTAACCTCTTAAACATTTAAAGATTTAAATATATATAGCCTCAAAATATATTTTAAAATATATAAATATAAATGGGTATATATATATATATAAATATATATTATAAAATAATTAAAAATATTATTAAAATACATTTTGATGAGTTGAAAGGCCCACTGATCTCCAGAGAAGTTTGATAATAAAAAAAGATTTTTTTAATATTTTCAAAATATTTAATATTTAATTAAATATAAAAAAAGATTAATATGCTCCAATAATTCTAAATACTATCAAAATTCAGTCAAATAATATTAAAAATTTTTCTGGAGATCAACCATGCACTCAAAAACATGCATGCCAAGTTTCAGATAAAAATAATTTATACATAATTAATTAAAAATAAAATACACATTTCTGTATTTCTCAAATTACCATTAAAATAATAGATAAAAAGGTTTGATTTTATTTTTAAAATAAACTAGACAGAAAACTGAAGAGAATGATATATTATACTCATTTTTTGGTTTTGTATTTAATTTACTATGATTTTCTAAAGTTTCTATAATTAAAACAAATTAAAAACATATTTTCCTTAATTAAACGGCGGCGGTCGGACACGCGGCACGCTCGGATTGGCGGGATCGAAACCGCGTGACAGCGGGGACACGCGTCGGCCGCGGGCCGCTTCACGCGGTTTCCACTTAACCACGTCAGCGGCTCATGGCAGCCGTTAGATTAACCGCGGGTTCGATCTAACGGCTGAGATCAGATCCCGCGGTTTGATCTCACCAGGAGAAGATCAAACGGCGGAGATTTGATTCCGCTGTTCCGAATGGACGGCCCTGATCTCGCCGGTCGATCGATCGAACACTAAACCGAATACACGGTCGAACCAAAGCGCGGAACGGCAAGATCTAGACCGTTGATCGCGTGATCAACGGTCTAGAAAACGTACATCTGCAGCGAACTGCGAATGATGCCCTAGGATCCATTTTTTGGTTCGTTCTTTCGATCGGGTGGACCAAATCACTTGAAATTTTAAACACAGAGAGTAGGCATGAACAGAAATAATGGGGAAGGATTTGTTTCAGCCAAAACCCTAAGAACATAAAGCTATTTAGATCTAACTATTGTGAACTAGATCTAGGGTTTTAAGGAGTTATACCGTTAGATCTTCGAAATTTCTGGATGGATGAGCTTGTAGACTGTCCAAGTGAAGATCCCCAGCACGAACCCGAGCTCGAACACGTCTGGATCGACTGCTATAGGCTTGGGACGGTCTAGGTGGTGGGCTCGCCGGAGAACTCGCCGCCGGTGACGTGCAACCACTTGGATTTTGTAGTGGGGAGGTAGAGGAGGCTCTGGAGATCCAAAACGAATTGAGAACTCGCTCTGGGAGGCTAGGGTTAGTGAGAGAAGATGCTTTGATCCAATGGGCTCAAAAGCCACCTTTTTCCCTATTCAAACGGCCTGGGCTGGATTGGATGGCTAGGATCGCCTCCTGGACTCTCCAGATGATGCCACCTATCCCTGGGAAAGCTGGAAGGCTGCGGAAAGGGCTGGACAAGCCTTGCTTCTATTGGGTGGACTTGGGATGAGTGAGAGGAGACATTGCCACTTATGGCTAAACAGGGGGTGGAGCTCGGTTAGGGGGCCTATTAGAGGGCTTTAGGTCACTAATAGGTCGGCCTTGGGGAGTTAAATCAGGGAAAAAGGTTTAAAAGGCTGATTAGGACCTTTTAAAAGGGTCTAAACCCTTGGTTTGACTAAATTGACCAGTCAACTGGTCAATGGGGCTGATGTGGCATCCAAGCAGGTCATGGAGTCTTTCCAAGTGGCTGGATGGGTGTGGCTTGAGCTAGGTTCAATGGGTTGAAAGGTTTGACCATACAAATGGTCCCTTAAGCCTTGAGTTGACTGGTTGACCAGTCAACCCCATCAAGGGTCATGAAATTTTCACCTAGGTAATTCAAATGGGTTGATTAGGTGGATTGGAGGGTGGTTCCAAGAGCCATGCATGTCAATTGAATCAAGAAGGCTTAATGGGCCTTTAATGGGCTTTTAGGCCAAAACTGGTTGACTTGGTCAACCAGTTGAGTTCAGGGGCTAGAAATGGATTCAACAAATTCAGAATGTCATCCTGAGTCTACTGGATGTGGTCCCAGGGTTTGGAGGGGTCAATTTGGTCAAAATCACTATTTGAACCCTTAAGGGCTTGTTTGGTCAACCTAGGTTGACTTGGTCAACCAGGTTGACCCAGGGTCTAGGTTTGGGCTCAACAGGTTTGAAATGATATTTTAAGTTCAAAGGAAGTGGTTGGATGGCCTAAAGAGGTCATTTGGGTCAAAACACATGTTTGGACCCTTAAAGGGCCTCTTGGGTCAAACCAGTTGACTTGGTCAACCAGGTTGACTCAAGGGTTGGAAATGGGTTCAAAAGATTTGAAATGACATTTGAAATTTGTCAAAGGTGATTGCATCTCATTTGGAGCTCATTTGGTTTGAAATCCCTAATTGAGCCCCATGGGGGTATTTTGGTCAATTTTGACCTATTGGTCAACTATGGTCAAAAATGGGTCTGAAAAATGCAGTTTACTGCTCAATGGGTTAAAATCAAGGGTCTGGAAGTGATTGGAGGCTTGGATAAGGGTTCCAAGGTCAAGATCTCAAAGGGGTTAGGCTCAGTGGCATAGGCTATAAATATTTGAAGGTTTTACAGCCTTTGAATTTTAATTCAGATTCTGGGGTTAGAGACCTCAGAATGAGCTCAAAGTTGGAGGGTATCCTCTAGAGACATGTCTAATCACTTTGCAAGTGATAGACCCTGAATCAGAGATCATTTGACTGGGTTTCGAAATGTTTGAAAAATCTCTGAAAAGGGTGTTTAGGATAGGGCCTCTAGAGTTTGGATTTGAGTTTGAATTCTGGGTTTGGATTTGATTTGAAGTTTGAATTAATTTGGACTTGAATTGGATAGAGTTTGAGATTCAAATTGATCACAGGTAGGAATCAAATTGAAATTGGAGTGGATTAAATATAGGAATTGATTTAAAATTGAGGTTGATCAAGGGTGGAGTTTGACTTGAAGTTGGAGTGATCCTATGGTATAGAAGAATTCTAAGATCTAGGATTTAAGGGAATCCTAGGCTCTAGAATAGGCTCTAAGGTCTTGGATCTAGAAGGATCCTAAGGTCTAGAGTGGATCCTAGGGTCTAGGATTAAATCTGGATTCTGGATGGGTCTTAGTGACCTCATACAAAAATGAGGTCAACAGTATGATACAAGTATATGAGATGAGAGATCACACAAAAAGCATATAAATATATTGTTTTTTAAGGATTTGATCCAATGATTATCAAAGTTTATGCAAGAGTACCAAATACCTTTAATCAAGTGGATTACAATAATTTCAAATGCCTTTCTCCATGTAATCTCCAAGAAGAGTGATTTAATCACCAAAGAATTCTTTTTATATAACAACAAAGAAAATGCATTTACATAATTATTATCCAAGTATCTATATGTAACTAGGTCATCAATATCACCTCTCGATATCATAATGTTACCAAAAGAATAAATAATGCCAGTCCTGCAAACAAAAAAAAATACATAATGAATGCAAAGGAAAATGCATCTAAAGTGCAGTGAAAGTGCCATGAAGCACATTGAAGTGAAGTGAAGCATAGTGAAAGTATAGTGAAAGCATAGTGAAGTTCCATGAAGCACAATGAAAGCAACGTGAAAGTGCAATGAAAGCACAAAGAAAACACATCTAAAGAATCAACAAAAGCATAGTAACATTAACTAAAAGATTCCTAATAATCTGTATAATTTTTAAAGTAACAATCAATAAACAATTATTATTGCTTACTTAGAAAATCCATGCCAGCATATTTCATTATGTTATTTGTAAGAGAAGCAACAATTTTAAATGAATCAATAGAAATTATTTCATCTGGGGGAGATGCGGGAATTGGGAGGGCTTTCTATATAGTTTGGGGCTCTGTGCTCTTCTTCTCATCTCCTTGGGGGGGGGGGGGGGGGGGGGGGGGGGGTTTGCTTGTTATATAGTTGGAGGGTGGCTTTTTTTATATTGGAGGGGACTTGTTGTGCAATCGGGGGGGGGGGGGGGGGGGGGGAGTTATGTATAGATGGGTGTGCTGTAGATGCAGTTGTGGGGGCTTTATATACAAATGGGAGGGATGGAGGGGCATTTGGGAGAGCTTTCTATACAGATGGGAAGGCTTTATATTCAGATGGGGGGCTTCAGGGGAAGATGGAGAGGCTTAATGTTCTATTTGTGGGGCAGCTGGGGGTTTTTTATAGCTAGGGAGGCTTTAAGTTCAGCTTTGGAGGTAGCTAGGGGGAGGGGGGCTTTATGTATAGAAGGGTGGGCTTGAGGGACAATTGTGGGAGATTTCTATATAGATATGGGGCTTTATGTATAGATGAGAGGGCTGAATGTTAAGAGAGTTGCTATTTGCATGTTTTACATTTTTTTAACTTATATAGTTTTGATGATTCCAAATATTATTATTTTAATTATCATTTTCTCCTAACATTTTTTGGAAGAATTATTTATGATTTTGTGTGGACTAATATTTCAAGATTATCGTACTTCAGACTATTGAAGACTTCAAATCAAATTCAGCATATCATACTTTGCATTTTGAAGTCTGTATTTTTTATCTTATTGAGTCTGAGAGAGAATAATTGTAATTGAGCAAACTAGCATACACGCACTGAGGGAGATCTTTAAAAAGTTAAATTTTTCCTCTGATCGTACGAGACGAACATAGTTTGTAAGGGACTATCAGATCAGTTATACCCCTCGGAGAGCAATGGAACAAACAAGAAAAAGTGAGAAATTTTTCTAAGTCCAAATTGTATGGATAAAATATACTGATCATCCCAGGACGATCTTCTCTGAATTCTGAGTTTGAACTATTCGTATAGATGAAATAGACTAATCGTCCCTGGACGATCTCCTCTAGATTCTCACTTTGAACTATTCGTATGGACGAAATACACCAATCATCCTAGGATGATCTTCTCGGGTGACAACGTTTTGAATTGTTTGTACAGACGAACATAAGCATTCGTCCTAGGATGAATTGCTCTGTTGTTTCGACGTATGAAACGTGTGCAGTTATTTTTTTGGGTGGCTATAAAATAACTATTCATACCGGATGAACATAGTTCGTACGGGACGATGATTGTGTATGAAGTCACCTTGTCCCATGCATATAAGGAATCGTACGCAACAATTTTGCACTATTCGTACAGGACGATCTTACGATGGTACGGGATGAGCCTATTCATATTGACTTGAAAATCAGCAATTTTATGACGGCTTTTCATGTCTTTCATATGAAAGGTCCTTTGTAAACTGTCACTTGATCTTTTTGCCTACTGATCTTTGTGTCAACTGAAGGGAGAGTCAAGGAGAGTGTGTGAGAGAGTGTTTGAAGGAGGATTCTTACTACTTGAGTGTGAAGGATTCACTTGGTACTCAAAGGTAAAAATCTCCACTTGTGATTTGTGATTACTTCACTCTTTTCTCTCGTCATTCTAGATTTCTTGTGAGAAGATCTGTCAAGGAGATCTGGTTCTCTGCCGACACTTGGAGAGTGTGAACAGCCGAAGAATTCTTTGTCTACACTAGGAGAGTGTAAAAGGACAGACGATTCTCTACCAACACTTGGAGAGTATAAAAGGATGACGGTTCTCTGCCAACACTTGGAGAGTGTAAAAGGATGACAGTTTTTTACCGCACCGGGTAGTGGTGGAAGAGAGTTTTTGTAAAGGCTTCTCCGTCTTGCTGTGGGTGTGAAAGGCGAGTCACTAGTGGTATTAGTGTAATACTCGGAGGGTGCCTCCGAGGAGTGGATGTAGGTTGTATTTGACCAAACCACTATAAATCTTGTGTCTTTTATTTTTTCTGCTGCTTTTTATTTTTATTGTTTAGATTATGGTTGAAAAACTTTTTCTATAAAATTCACTAAAGTTATTCGAGGTTTTTAATTTCAAAAAGAGGGATAAATTTTTAATTACAAATTCACCCCCCTCTTGGTTAGCCGCTGGGCCAAAAGCTTAGGTCTAACAACCTAATTCATATCGAACAAGTTTCAACAAGCAGTATCAGAGCTTTGTTTCAAAATCATAAGTTTAGACTACTTTTTTATTAACATAGATGGATACATTTGGAAATCAAAATACACCTGAGGGTTACTCTATAACTAGACCTCCATTGTTTGATAATATTCCTTTTGATTTTTGGAAAACATGCATGTCTACATTTTTACAGTCACTTGATTACTATATGTGGATCTTAGTTCAGAAAGGATATACAAAACCAACTATATTTATTGACGGAGTTTGAGTTGAAACACCTTTTGTGGACTGGATAGTAGAAGAACGTGACTTAACACAACTAAACGCCAAATGCTTGAATAGTTTCTTTTGTGCTCTTAAATCAGAAGACTACATGTGGATTTCTACTTACAAGAGTGGAAAGAACATATGGGATAGACTTTGTATAACTTATGAGGGGACTAATGAGGTTAAGTAATCTAGACTTAATATCTTATTACATGATTATGAATTGTTTCGCATGAAACCAAATGAATCCATTTCTGATATGTACATAAGATTCACACAAATAGTCACCTCTTTACATGCATTGGGTAGGGAACTAATGAATGCTGAAATGGTTAATAAGATACTTCATTATTTTCCTACTGCTTATGATGCTAAAATTACTACAATTACAGAGTCTAAATATCTAAACATTTATTCTATTAACAATCTTCTTAGATCGCTAATTGCTTACGAGCAAGGAGTTAGCCAAAGAAAGATTGATGTAGGTGAACCATAAAGGGAGAAGAATATAACACTGAAAGTGGAGGAGTCAGAGAGTGAACACTCACAACCTGAGGATGAAGATGACAACGTACTAATAACTAGACAATTCAGAAGCTTTCTGAAGAGGAAGCAAAAGAGACGCCAGCAATGGAATCGAGGTAAATTTAACAGAAATGTTAAGGTTTAAAATGATGTTATTTGTTATGAGTGTAGGAAACCTGGACATATTAAGACAGCCTGCCCAAAACTCAAATCCACTCCTAACGAGGAGAAGGTAGAGGAGAAACCAATTGTGAAGAAGGGCAAGAGGAAATTCCAAAGAGCTTTCTGAGCGAACTCATCTTCAGACTCGTCAGAGATAGAAAAGGAAGAGGAAGTCACCAATTTGTGCTTAATGGCTGATAACCTTGATCAGTCAGATCAAGAGGAGGTATGTGACTTGACTTACAATGAACTTTTTGAAGTTTCTGAACACATGCATGATGCATATAGAAAATCAAAGAAAATGAAAAATAGTCTAAGCTTAGAATTTCAGGAATTACAAAAGGAATATGAAATCCGTAGGAAAGATCATGCTTTAATTGATGACAACCACATGAAATTACTTGATGAGTTTGATGACTTGAATAAAAATTATAAAATGTTAAAAACATCCTTTGCAGAACTTCAAATTAAAATCAAGAATAATAAGGATGAATTAGAGAGCAAATTATATCGAGTTAATTATACAAATCAAAATTTAAAAGATATGAATTCATTTTATAAATTGAAAATAAATGCTCTCGAGGATAATATAATACCCCCTAAACTTGAAGATTTCACTAATCCTATTTTGTATCCTAAATTTATGCAATCCCTCAAAAGATAGATGAATATTATAAGACTTAGGAATCTATTTCCAATAGTCGAATGTAATAATTGTGGATTAATTGGACATATAGCTCACACCTGTACTTTGAAGAAGAAAACTTATTTGGTATGGAAACCTAAGATGCATAAATCTAGACATATCATACATGCATCTATTTATAAATTTCCAAAAGGAGAACCCAAACTTATTTGGGTTCCCAGGTCTAATGTGTGATAATTTTGCAGGGTTGCTCTCACACAAGACCTCATTAGAGAATATGATACCTGGACAGTGGATGCTCTAAGCATATAATTAGAGATAATGTACAATTCATATCGCTAGAAGCCAGGAGTGGAGGCAAGGTTACACTTGGAGATAACACCACAAAGAAGGTGGTTGGGTTAGGTATGATTAGAAATCTTAAGAATTTTTTCATTGAAAATGTGTTATTGGTAGAAGGCTTAAAGCATAATTTATTAAGTATAAGCCAACTATGTGATAAAGGATTTTGTGTAAATTTTTTTCCTACTAGCTGCATATTAAGCCTAAATGGAAATGATATTTTGAATGGTATTAGGGTAAACAATGTATTTATGCTAGACTTGAATTGTATTAAAACTCATACTATTTTTTGTTTGAAAACTATATCTGATGAGTCATGGCTTTGGCATAGGAGACTTTGTCACTCTAGCATGAAAAACCTTAGGAGAATACCCAAAAGAACTTAGTGAGAGGTATACCTAAACTAGACTTTACAAAGGATCACCTTTGTGATGCATGTCAATTAGGAAAACAAGTGAAATCCTCTTTTTAGTCCAATAAGGATCTTAGAACTAGTAAACCATTGGAGATTTTGCATATGGATCTTTTTGGACCAGTTGGAACTGTAAGTCTAGGAGGGAAGGTATACAGA
The DNA here is from genome assembly GCA_016618105.1 of Dendrobium huoshanense. Lineage (NCBI taxonomy): Eukaryota > Viridiplantae > Streptophyta > Magnoliopsida > Asparagales > Orchidaceae > Dendrobium > Dendrobium huoshanense. Next base: position 34,771,853 of record CM028351.1, on the reverse strand, counting down.
TTTGTGATTGTGGATGATTACTCAAGATTCACATGAGTTAGATTTCTATTTCATAAAAGTGAATCATTTGAGAAATTTAGAAACTTTTCAACTTGGATTCAAAGAAAACTAGGATGTGAAATGATGACTATTCAAAATGATCATGAAGGAGAATTTGAGAATGAAAATTTGAGGATTTTTATAAGGAGAAAGAAATTGATCACAACTTTTTGCACCTAGAACCCCTCAGCAAAATGGGGTAGTCAAAAGGAAAAATAGAACATTAATAGAAGCCATTCTAGCCATGTTGGCAGAATACTCATTTCCTAAATATTTTTGGGCTGAGACGGTTAGCACTGCATGTTATGTTCTGAATAGGGTGAATATAAGATCAAAATTAAATAAAACATCATATGAGTTGCTAAATGAAAGAACACCTAATTTGTCACATTTTCATATTTTTGGATGTAAGGTGTTTATTCATAACAATGAAAAATCTGTCTTAGGAAAATTTGATCCAAAATTAGATGAAAGATTTTTTATAGGATACTTAAGTGTTAAAAAATCTTATAAAGTATTTAATAAAAGAACTTTGGTAATTTAGGAGATCATACATGTTGTATTTGATGAATCAGAAATTTTGGAAGAGCCAATTGTTGTAGAAGATGAGATTGAGATTAACTCCCAAAAGATTGATAGAATAAATTTGAAAGAAAATTTGGAGATAGAAAATCCTTTGCCTAGATATTTGAGATTTTCTAAAAACCACCCAAAAAAATTGATTATAGGTGAACCTAGTGATGGTGTAAGGGCTAGGCGTGGACCAAATAAAGAAGTCAATCATTCAGCCTTCATTTCAACAATATAACCCACAATATTGATCAAGCACTTTCAGGTGAATTTTGGATTTTGGCTATGCAAGAAGAGTTAAATCAATTTGTAAGAAATAAAATTTAGGAATTAACTGCAAGGCCAAAGGATCAAAGTGTAATTGGAACTAAGTGGGTATTCAAAAATAAAATGAATGACTCAGGAGTAGTCATTAGAAATAAGGCTAGATTATTTGCTAAGGGGTATAATCAGATTGAAGGGATTGATTTTGATGAGATTTTTGCCCCTGTAGCTAGACTTGAAGCAATTAGGGTTTTGTTAGCCTTTGCATGTTTTAGAGGATTTAAACTATACCAAATGGATATAAAAAATACCTTTTTAAATGGGGGTAATTCAAGAGGATATTTTTGTAGAACAACCTCCAGGTTTTGAAAATCCGAAATACCCAAATTATGTTTTCAAATTGAAAAAGATATTATATGGATTGAAATAGGCACCTAGGGCTTGGTATGAGAGATTGAGCACCTTCCTACTTGAAAAATCATTTGAAAAAGGAAGTGTGGATACAACTCTCTTTTTAAAGAAAGTAGGAGAGGATATACGCATTGTACAAATTTATGTTGATGACATAATCTTTGGATCTTCAAATAAAAATCTTTGTGATGATTTTTTTAAAACAATGAGTACTAAATTTGAGATGAGGTTAATGGTAGTTCTAAGTTACTTTTTAGGCTTTAGCATTAAGCAAATTGAGGAGGGAACATTTTTTAGTCAGTCTAAATATGTGAAGGACATCCTAAAAAAGTATGAAATGGACAATGCTAAACCTGTTAGTACACCTATGAGTTCATCAGTTCAATTAGATAAGGACCCTAAGGGAAAATCTATTAATCAAAAGAAATTTAGAGGGATAATTGGATCTTTGCTTTACTTGACAGCTAGCCGGTCCGATATCATGTTTAGTGTTTGTTTGTGTGCTAAATTTCAATCAGATCCAAAAGAATCATATTTGACAGCAGTAAAAAGGATTTTAAGATATCTGTTAGGAACTCAAAACTTAAGAATTTGGTATCCTAGTTTAGCTCTTCATTTGAAATAATTGGTTATTCAGATTTTGACTTTGCAGGTTATAGGGTTGATAGAAAGAGCACATCTGGAACATGTCAGTTTATTGGAAATTCTTTAGTCTCTTGGTCCAGTAGAAAATAAAATTTAGTGGCCCTATCTACTGCTGAAGCTGAATACATTGCATTAGGAAGTTGTATGTCACAAGTACTTTGGTTTATACAATAGTTGATTGATTTAGGATTAACTATAGGCATTATTCAAATTTATTGTGATAACACTAGTGCTATTTGCATTTCTAAAAATTCTATTCAACTTCAAGAACCAAACATATAGACATCAGGCATCATTTCATAAGGGATCATGTATCCAAAGGAGAAATTGAACTCATTCATGTTTCTACAGAAAATTAACTTGCAGATATTTTTACAAAACCTTTAGCCTTTGATACTTTCAGTGCATTAAGAATAAGGCTTAGTGTGATCGATTTTAATGCTTAATTAAAATGTTTCAGCAACATTGATGTGTGTTTTTCTAGTTAGTATTTTTGTGTGTATTTGTGATTTTTGTGATTTTATGTATTTTTCTATCTTGGTTTTATTGTGTTTGTGTTTTAGTTTTTGAAAAATTCTAACATCTAGATTTTTGAGTGCATGTTTTGAAAAATTGAATGAAAATTGTCTAGGATGAAATTATTTTTGTACGGGATGAATTGTGTAGTGTGTTAGGATTTGAACGGTTTGCATACAATTTTTTAGTTTTAATTTTTTTTACTTCGTCTGTACGATCGTCACAATCGTCTGGAAAAAATTTTCAAATGTTTGTATGATTGATTGAAAGTTAAATGGATAAGGTAGTTTTTATTATGCATGATCGTACGTACGAACCTTTGGTTCGTACAAACGAATGCTTGGCGATTCGATGTGGGGGACGGTTTCAACTGCCATTAAAATAATCTTTTTTATCTGATCATTCAGGACGAACACCTATTCGTCTGTACGATCGTTTGGTCAAAAGTCCGTACGAAAGGGCGCATCGTTACTTGTGTGATTACGAAAAGCCATTTCATTTTTGGACTCATTCATTCGTCCATACGAAATTTGTTCGTACGGGACGAACTGAAATTCGTACGGGACAAAATTAATTTTGTCTGTACTAACAGTCGTATTTCATTAAATTGGTAGGCTTTGAACTCAACTATCATCACTTCAAACATCCCTTTCAAACCCCTATTTCCCTAGAACATCTCTTTGACAAGCTCTAGCAAAAGGCAAAAGGTTCTAGCCAAGGGTCCACCCAAAAACTTTAGTGATAACTTTCTGTCCAAGGCCAATGAAGAGTCATTTCCTAGATTTACCTCTGCTAAGATCACCCCTTCTAGAGTTCTTCTACAAGAACAACTAAACTTTAAGGTAATGAATCTGTTTGCTTCCCCTCAATTTAGTTTCATCATCACTCTTATTCACTTCTATAATAAAGAGACCTTTCACTATTTTCTAGCAAACATGTCCTTCAATTCTGATCATTCTATCATAAGGTCATATGTTTTTAAGAAGAAAGTAGAGATTACTAAGGCAGACTTAGAAATTTTTCTGAACTTAAGGACTGAAGGGATTAGAGCCCATACCTTGACCACTACTTCTGATTTTAACTGGTCTGCAATAAATGATGTTCTTAGAGGGTATGGTGGGATATCTCATATACCCAAAGTGTCATCTCTTAATCAAAAAGCTCGTATCATCCAGCATGTTCTTTGTACATCCATCATTCCTAAAGCTGGTGATCAAGTAAACATTACTCCTTTACTTTCTACCATGACCTATTTGATTACGACTGACCAACCTATAGATGAAGCCCAATTAATCATTGACTATCTTTTTGGACTTTCTGAAATTTGTCATGTCGCCCATAAAAGAAAGAAGAGTATTGCCTTAGGACATCTTGTTTGCCTTTATTTTGGAAAATAAGTATGATTTGGTTCATCCAGATCAAGATTTTAAAGAACCTCTCTACTACAATGACGAATCTTTTAGAGCAATCTTCAATAAAGATAAACCACGTAAACCACATGTTATTAGTGACTCATAGGAGGAACCTGAACCTGCATCTACTAGTGATCCAAATTATCAAGATTTGGTTCAGATATTTGATCATTTAGAGTCTCATTTTGATCAAAGATTTGATCAAATTGAAACTCACTTATAGCAGCGGATGTTCAGTACAACTAAGACATGGGATATATGCGAGAACAGATAAATGATATAAGTTCCAATATGTTTATGATAAGCAGTTATTTTAATTTCTTCACTACTGCATCTCCTCCTCCTCCTCCAGATCAGGATCCCTCAGTGTGATTTGTGTACTTGCTTATTGTCTTCTTTAGTGATGTGATTGTAATGTGATAGATTGTGATGTATTTTGTTTCAGTTATGTGTTAGTTTCATTTTATGTGTTAGCATTTTAAAGTTTTATGTTGTATTGATATCAATTCTCTAATTGTAAGTTTTTTTATGATGATATCAATATAAGTTAATTTTTTTTTGTTTTTGAAATGTGTGTTAACTTATATGAAAATCCATAAAATTTTTGATCTTACAAGTTCTATACTTTGAACTACAAATCAAAATTGAATTCATTAGAAAATCTAATTTTTCTAAATTTAAGTTGTAGTTATAACTTGATCAAATTACGAATCTCAATCTCATGTCTCTTGTTAGACTAATTTAAATTTTCATATTATTATTGGAATTGTGATGTATTCTTATTTTGTATTTCTATTCTCAATGTAGTATTATTGTGCTTAGAGAAATTTGAGATTTTAGATTATTGATTTTGGAAAGATTGAAAATACTCTTGAAAATGTACAAATGTACAAAAATCAAAAGAATGTGCAAAAGCTCGCAATGTGAAAAAAGGCACAAAATTAGTCCACCTGTAAAAATATGCACAAAAGGTGCCACAAATATTAAAAAGACGCGCAAAGCGTCACAAGTGGTATTTCGTTCAAAATTCTTTCCTAAATCTTTCAATCTTTTAATTCAAATTAATCTTATGTATGATTTTATTTGCTATTGAAATGAGAAGTATAAAAATTTAATATTCATCTTTTGTGCAATGATATTCTTTATCTCAATGTCTAAATTGATTCATGTTTTTGATAATTCCTTTTTGGTATTGATGTTATATCTATTCTTAAATTCTATAAATCATGTTTATTTGCTTAATGATTTGATTCTATTTACAAATTTTATTTCAATCACTTTTAAGGATCAATCATAAAAGGATTATCATATCACTACTTACATTTCTGTTCTTTTTCTTCTTCATTTTTTGCTGTTGTCAAAAAGGGGGAGAAATATTGTTTGTTCTATCATAACGTTTGTTTTTGTTTTATTTTTTTTCTTATCTTTGTTTGTTCGTTGTTTTTGTTTGTTCTATCATAATGTTTGTTTTTGTTTTATTTTTTTCATATCTTTGTTTGATCGTGGTTTTTGTAATTATATGTTTGTTTTGTTTTTGTCTGATTGTTGTTATGTTTTTGTCTGATTGATTCAAATGACCTTTATTCTCACATACTTATCAATTCAGGAGGAGTTTAGGAGATGCTTTAAAAATTGAAAATTATACAAATAATAATTATTTTGTCATCATAAAAGAGGGGGAGATTGTTAAGAGAGTTTCTATTTGCATGTTTTACATTCTTGCAACTTATATAATTTTGATGATTCCAAATATTATTGTTTTAATTATCATTTTCTCCTAACATTTTTTGGAAAAATTATTTTTGCTTTTTTGTGGACTAACATTTCAGGATAATCGTACTTCAGACTACTGAAGACTTCAAATTAAATTCAGCATATCATACTTTTTATTTTGAAGTATGTATTTTTTATCTTATTGAATCTGAGAGAGAGTAATTGTAATTGAGCAAACTAGCATAGACACACTCAGGGAGATCTTTAAAAAGTTAAATTTTTCATTTGATCGTACAGGATGAACATAGTTCGTATGGGACGATCAGATCAGTTATACCCCTCGGAGAACAATGGAACGAACAAGAAAAAGTGAGAAATTTTTCTAAGTCCAGATCATACGAACGAATTAGACTGATCATCCCAGGACGATCTCCTCTGGATTCTGAGTTTGAACTATTTGTACGGACGAAATGGACTAATCAACCCTAGACGATCTCCTTTGGATTCTCACTTTGAACTATTCGTACGGACGAAATACACCAATCGTCCCAGGACGATCTTCTTGGGTGACAATGTTTTGAACTGTTCGTATGGACGAACATAAGCATTTGTCCCAGGATGAATTGCTCTGTTGTTTTGACGTATGAAACATCTGTAGTTAATTTTCTTGGTTTTTATAAAATAACTGTTCATACCGGACAAACTTAGTTCGTACGGGACGATGATCGTGTACGAAGTCACCTCATCCTAATGCATATAAGGAATCATACGCAACAATTTTGCACTGTTCGTGCGGGACGATCTTACGATCATACGGGCCGAGCCTGTTCGTATTAACATGAAAATCAACAGTTTTTTAATGGTTTTTCATATCTTTCATAAAAAAGGTCCTTTGTAAACTATCACTTGATCTTTTTGCCTACTGATCTTCTTGTCAACTGAAGGGAGAGTCAAGGAGAGAGTGTGAGAGAGTGTTTGAAGGAGGATTTTTACTATTGGAGTGTGAAGGATCCACTTGTGATTTGTGATTACTTCACTCTTTTCTCTCATCCTTCTATAATTCTTGTGAGAAGATCTATCAAAGAGATCCGGTTCTCTGCCGACACTTGGAGAGTGTGAACAGTCGAAGGGTTCTCTGCCTACACTTGGAGAGTGTGAATAGCATAAGGGTTCTCTGCCTACACCGGGAGAGTGTGAAAGGATAAATGGTTCTCTACCAACACTTGGGGAGTGTAAAAGGATGACGATTCTCTGCCAACACTTGGAGAGTGTAAAAAGAAGACGGTTCTCTGCCGCACCGCGTAGTGGTGGAAGAGAGTTTTTGTAAAGACTTCTCCACCTTGCTGTGGGTGAAAAAGGAGAGTCACTTGTGGTATTAGTGCAATACTCTAAGGGTGCCTCCGGGGAGTGGATGTAGGTCGTGTTTGACCAAACCACTATAAATCTTGTGTCTTTTATTTTTTCTGCTGCTTTTTATTTTTACTGTTTAGATTGTGGTTGAAATTTTTTTCTATAAAATTCACTAAAGTTATTCTCAGTTTTTAATTTTAAAAAGAGGGGTAAATTTTTAATTACCAATTCAGCCCCCCTCTTGGTTAGCCGCTGGGATAAAAGCTTAGGTCTAACAACCTAATTCATATCGAACAAGTTTCAACACTGAAGGGGTAGTTGTGGGGACTTTTTGTATAGATGAGGGGGCTTTATATACAAATGGGTAAGATGAGGATGAGGATGCAGGAGTTTTCTATGGTTGAAATTTACAATTAGTTATATGGTGGATGAATTTGTATTCAAGAGAATTGGCCTTTGCTTCAAGTCGATCAAGCCTGGTGCCAAACTTCTCTTCAATTCTATTGTAAACATTTTTGAGTGCACCAAGCAATTTCTCTTGAACATTAGCATTAACCTGGCCTATTGATAGAGGGGGGTCTTGATGGGTAGAATAGGGGCGGCCTTACAGGGTAGAATAAGGGCATGGGTGGGAAATTCTTTTGGTGTTGGTGAGGGGATTTAGTGAGGGGATTTATTGAGAAGATTGAGTGTGATTTTGTATTTGAATGTTTTTATTGGTAGTTATGTCAAAATTGAAATTTTCTACTTCCTCATGAGTAATACCCTGGAGTATATCAAAAATATGCATATAAATTATACTAATGTTAGCAAATATCCAATCTTAAAGGAATTAATTGAAATGAGCTTCAAGACAAATCTTCATACATACCTGCCTTTCCTTTAAGGTAACAAATAAATTGTTATCCTTCTCTACATAATAAAAAATATTTGTATTGCCCCATCTAAGAAAACATAATCATAAATCAGGGTACTTGGAGCCATTTAATGAGAAGTGCTCCTAGAACCATATATGCATAGGACCATGTAATGTAATATTATCTAATGAATTATAAAATAAATTAATAATTAGAATTAGACTAAAATGATCTTAACACTCATAAATAGGAGAGGTATAAAACCATTTATGTATCAAAGTGGCTTCTCGATAGCAAACTTGGGGGCAATTTTAATGAACTAATGGATCAATAATTCCCTAATACTCCTGGCCCAATTAATAGATGAGAATTCTCCTATATAACTTGCTATAAATAGGTCCCTTCTTGAGATTTTTAGGTTATTGAAGAGAAAAAATAAATTAGAAACCAAAAATATTATAAAATTTCATTCGTTGGGGCAGTTGATCTATTTATTTCCATCATTTCACTTTTAATATTAATTGATAAGACTCGTGTAACACTACAAAAAAATCCACCGATAAACATGAAATTTCATTAGTAAAATTCAATTTTCGGTGCATTTCTAGTGAAAAGTTATCTAATGGTAATTCGAACATCAGAAATTTCATTATGTTAGAAAAACTTATGCCAGAAATATTTCTGGTGGACTTACCGACAAAACCTTTGTAACTAAGATGTCATTTTCTAGGAAGGAATTCTTGCATTTTGTCTGCCAGAATTTTCGACGAAAACTTTTCCCCAAAAATAATGGTGGATAATCTATTGGATTGTTTCTCCTGGCAGTTACCAACTGTAACATCCAGTGGATTATCATCTAGAAATGTCTGCAAAACATTTTCATAAAAAATATGATATCATTTCATCGTGTGTTTATTTCTAAAGGATAATCCATGGAAATCAATAACAACAATAAAAAATTGCCTTCTCTATTTGAAAAATGATTTCTACATCATAACCTGTATAGAAATATTCCCAAACTATATTCATTCAAATTTAACCATCTATATAAACATAACGGTGCTACCACCTGCGGGTTTGCTACTTCGATTGAATATAGATAAATTTGAGGATTTACATGAATCTGCATGACCCACATTTTGATGTGTATTACTCCTACTTGATTGTTACACTGTGTCAAAGTAATATGAATAAAATTGGATTGTCTCGTACATTAAATATGCTTCACAAATTGAATCTTCATTTTGTCTTAGGTGCACTTGATTTTTTATGTTTAGAATATGGAAATGGAAACTTTCCATCAAAGATGAAGCTAGACAGTTGTTTTGTTGTCTCATTGAAAACATTCACCCCATTAATGAACTCATCTATTAACGTCTTTTGTCCTTGAACCAATTGGTCATACATCCAACTTCTTTGATTTTTAATATCCATAATATAGCCTAACGGTGTGAAAACGTAGTTTGAAAAGTCAATTTAAGTAACTTCAGGGGGGTACCTGTGTGAAAATGCAATTTTTTTGGAGATATTTATGGCGAATTAACCAATTTTCTTGGCGTATGAAAATATAGTTTATGTGACAAAACCATCTATGACAACTCTATCAGTCTCTCTAATCTTATCTTTCATAGGAGCTTCTCCAACATTTCCAAGTGTATGCTCATTTCATATCTTGTCTTTAAAAGTAAAATCAATCATGAGTACTCTAATTTATGTAAATAATTAACTTAATATTATGTTTCTCTTTTAATGACCTACATTTTATACCACAAAGCACTGTATGTCTCACTACATCTTATAGAATTTTCTCCTAAGTATGAGGGAAATTATTTTATCACACATTGCAAGTCTCACCACATTGCTTCTCTTTTTTAGGATTTTCACCAATGCATTCCTCTACTTTAACCATCCAATTTAAATTCTACTAATAGTAGACGCATCAACTCCCTCTCTAGACTCATCAATAAGAAGAATATAAAATACAAAATGCATACACCATGCATACACCATGGTACTTAAAATTCTTGATAAAGAGCAAATTAACACCCATTTCTAGTGAGAGAAGCTCCCATTTCTAGTGAGAGAAAAGTTTGACTATTTTTGAATTCCTGTTTTCCCGCAAGTCATTTTCTCCTCCGATGACGGTGGAGGGCCGTCGGCCTCCTTCCTTCGGCATCAGAGATGGCCGTATTCCTTCGTCACCTTATGTTAGAATTCTTCCATGATCTACTCAAGGCTCGTCTCCCCCAGTTTTTGGCAATGCTGATACGGTGTTTGATCAAGAGACTAATGTAAGGTTTAAAGCTGGTAAACCTCTGGTGATAAATGAGGGCGGATTCCATCCTCCAAAAAAATAACTGGACTGCATTGGTAAAGGCAAGAAGATACTGATGGAAATATCTGATTTTCAAAATATAGCAAACTTGCAAAGGGGTGATAAGGCAGAGTTCGCACCATTTGGTAGTGCGATTAATGATGCTGGATTGAAAAACAGTAAGGGATCTTCATCTATTACTTCTGAGAATGAAGGTTTGAAGGATAACACGTCTGTTGATGTTGGATTTCAAAATCCTACTTTCAAGTTAAATGCAACTACTATTCAAAAAGTCCAACAGGACAAGGAAGATTTGGAGAAAGTTTGTGTATGTGCCACTGCATAATTGGCCAATTCTATTGCTGTTGAAGATACGAAAGAAGTTATCCTCCCTCAATTTAAGCAAACTGTTTGTTAATGCTTGGAACATGAAGGAAAAATTTAAGCCCATTGATTTTGATTATGACCATAATTTTTTTGAAAAATGGAGTGGTAAAACTTCACTTCCAAAGTGAGGTGGAAAATACAAATATGCTTCAAAAATCTTTGGTGGTTAAGGTGTTCGGAGATAGTGTTCCTTTAATATCATTGGATCATAGTTAAGAAGACAATGGAATCAATATGGTAGATTCCATATGACTTTGCTTGGAGGTAGATGGGCCTTATGTTCTTTTGAAGATTCTAATGCGTTGGAATTAGTTCTAAATAGTGGTTTGTGGTATGTGAATGGAAGTATTATTGGACTAGACAAATGGTCTCCTGATTTTCATCCCTCATCCTTGAAAGGATTGAGGACTCCTGTGTGGATTAGGCTTCCTAATCTTCCTCTACAAAGTTAGGATAAAATCAATGTATGTACGATTGCCTCGAGAATTGGAACTCCAATTTTGATTGATGATAACATGTTCCAGTGGGGTAAATGTGAATTTGCCAGAATCTATGTTAGAATCAAACTAGAAGAAAAATTGCCATTTGGACTTTGGGTGGAGGGAGTCTCTGGCAAGTTTTATTAGAAAATCAGTTATGAAAAAATTCCAAACATATGCTTTAAATGTGGTAAGATCAGGCATTTGGAGAAATACTGTTCTGAGGTGTATTTTGATTCTAACTCCAATCCTAATACATCTATTGCAAGCTCTATGGAAGGAAAGGCAGCTGTAGCTTATTAAAATCCAAAGGTTGATTCAACTAACCAAGAAAATACCAAAACCAATAATGATAATTATGGACCATGGATTCATGTGGATTATTGGAAGAAAGATTTAAAAGTAACAAATTCCAGAAGAAATGGGTTCAGTAAGTGGTAAATGATAGAAAAATAAACAATGAAGGGGCCGAAAGTCAAGGTGAGAAGGAAAGAGACACTTTGGGGAAGAGCAATCCATGCATTTTTGAATCTCGGGCTGAAGAGCTATAAGAGGAGGTAAATCCTATACCTTATGGTAATATAGAAGTTATTTCAACAAATGCTTCAGAAGTTATTAGAGAAGACATGGTTAATGTTTCTGCTAGTATTCCAAAAAAATTCAATCAATTTGAATTATTAGATAACATAGTGGAAGAAGGGGAGATTGTTTGTCAAGATAATGAAGCTATTGTTTCTCCAAAAAAATACTTCAACACTTAATCAGGATAGCAGAGAGAATGCAAAAATAGTAGATACTGAGAGCGTTGATACTCGATTTAATCATTCTAGTGATGGATCTAGCAAGGTAAAGAAAAAAGGGGTTAAGCAACTTAAGAACTTGGGTCCCATTAAATTGGTTCCAAGGAACAGGAGATTTGATGGAGAAGTGAAGGAAAGGTCAGGGAGCCTCTTCCCCTCAAACCATTAATGTCTTCAATTGGATTTTGGAATTGTAGAGGAGCAAAAAAAAGTAAAGCTTCTCTATATGTAAGGGAGTTCATTAGGGATCATGGGGTGTTTTCTCTTAGGTTGGTTGAAACAAAGTTGAATGTGGTTGATAAGAAGATGGTTAATATATTGATTGGTGAAGAATAAAACTGTTTTCTTGTTCCCTCTGAAAGCTTATCGGGAGGAATTTTAGTATTATGGAAACACAATATGGCTTCATTCAATGTATTGTATGCTTCTTCCCAAATGGTTGTAGGTGATTTAATAGTTGTAAACAAAGGTTCATGTTGAGTTGCTTCGGTTTATGGGAGCAAGGATGTTTATAGAAGAAGTTCCTTATGGGAAAGGTTGGAGCATCATATGTCAAAAGACATACCTATGATTATAGGAGGGGACTTCAATTGCTTATTGTCTAAGGAGGAGAAAAAAGGTGAAAGGAATTTTGTTTTTTCACTTAGACTGAAGGAAATGAAATCTTTCATTTCCTGTAATGATTTACATGAAGTAGCTAGTGTCGGTCCCAAGTATACATGGTGCAACAACAAGAAAGGTCCTAAATGAATCCTTGAGAAGTTAGATAGATGTCTCATTAACTCAGCGGCTTTTAATTCTTCTCATCGGTTGTTGGTGAGGCATTTGGCGAGAATTGCTTCTAACCACAGTCCCATTTTATTAAACCTGTTGGAGTTTAATCCTCCCAACAAGAAGATGATCAGATTTTAAGAAGTTTGGACATCCATTCAAGCATCTATGGCAGTGGTTAGGGAATCATGGAAAAAAAATCTCATGGTGATCCATCTCAAGCTCTTAATCATAAAATGAAGAGGACCTTAAAGGATTTGTTTTATTGGAGCAAGGCTAAGTTCAAGGCTTTAAATAACGATAAAGAGGTGCTGAAGGATGATATTCTAAAATTGCAAGAAAAGGAGGCTGTGTTCGGTTATCTATCAAATGAAGATCAATGGATCCTGAAATCAAAGATTGATGAGTTGAATTCTTCATTGGCTCGGATCAGCACTTGGTGGAAACAACGAGCGAAGGTTAAATGGCTTGTTGAGGGAGATTCTAATTCATGATTCTTCCAAGCATATGTGAGTGCTAGGAGGAATTCAAACTATATCCACAAAATTAAAGATGAACATGGTTTCATGGTTGAATAACAAAAGGAAGTTGAGGAAGTATTAATTCGTTACTTCAAAAACAAATGGAAAGATATAAGATATTCTTTAGAGGGGTGGCCATTACCAGTGAAAGCTTTGAATGAGGAGGACAAAAAGATGCTGAGCAGGAAGTTTTCTTTTGAAGAGTTAAAGAAGGTTATCAAGGATCTCGGTGGGAACATAGCTCCAGGATAAGATGGTACGTCTTATACTTTTTTTAAATGTTATTGGCACATCATCAATTATGACTTATGGAATGCTATGGAACATTTTTTCATGAATGGGAGGATGAATGATAGTTGGAAAGATACTATTATTGTATTGATTCGAAAAGTAAAAAATCCATTGGCTCCATCTAATTTCAAACCCATAAGCTTATGCAAATCGGTGTACAAGATAGTGGCTAAGATGCTTTTAAATAGAATGTTGCTTGTGATCCATAAGATAATTATAGAAGAACAAGTCGCTTTTTTGAGTGGAAGATCACTCTTTGATCATGTTTTGGTAGCTCAAGAGATTTTCCACAAGTTTAGGTATTCTAAATCCTCTAAGGGTTTAGTTTCCTTCAAGATCAATATGGAGCAAGCATACGATTCTATGGGATGGCCTACATTGGTTAAAATAATGGAATATTTCAGTTTTCCTATCAACTTTGACAATCTAATTATTGAATGTGTTCTTAGTCAAAGATTTTCATTGTTAATAAATGGGATCTTATCTAATTGGATCGAAGCTAAGTGCGGATTTCGCCAAGGCTGCCCGTTATCTCCATTCTTGTTTATTATGTGTGCCCAACTCCTCTCAAATGCTTTCTTACATAAAGGTAATCATCTTTGGATTGGTATTTCTCCTAAAGGTCCTAAAGTATCTTATTTACTTTATGCCGATGATATCATCATATTCTCTGAAGCAAGGATTAAGTCATTTAAGGAAGTCAAAAGCATTCTTATGGAGTTCTGTGGATGGACGGGACAGAAGGTGAACTTACTTAAATCTGGCATTCTTTTTGGGAAAGCTGTGAGAAGAAGGAGGAAAAAATCTGTAGAATCATGGATTTCAGGGAAGTCAGAGAATTTTCTTATCTAGGGATCAAAGTGACTTTAAGGAGGATGCTAAGAGCTGATTATCAATTTATTTTAGACAAAGCTATGAGCATGATAGGTGTCTGGGGAGGCAAGTTAATATCTATGGATGGTAGAGTAACTTTGGTTAAGTCAGTTTTACTTTCATTCCCTACCTTTCACTCTACTCTTTCCTTGGTCCCAAAGCATGTCTTTAATGAAGTTGATAAGTTGTGTAGGAGCTTCATATGGAACAAGAGTGATGGAAGTGCAGGTCTTCATTATGTAAACTGGGAATTCATGTGTATGATGAAAATATTAGGTGGTCTTGGAATCAATTATTGTTCAAAGAAAGCTGGGCCTTTAAGGGACAAATTAGCTTGGAGGTATTAGCAAGAAAAAGACTCTCTTATGCATAGGATTCTATTTCCTAAGTATGGACCTATTCCATGTGGACATTCAGCTACAAAGGGAGGCTCGGTCACTTGGAAAATACTTTGTATTGGAGGGGAGTTTCTCAGGCCAGTTGTCAGGTGGACTATGGGTGACAGAAGATCTATTCAAGCTTATAAAGACATTTGGTTATTGGATAAAAGTATTGAAAAATGGCCTACTTTTATCAATCCAATGAGAGGTTGCATTCAAATAGTTGACAAGTTTCTTCACAATGGGTTGGAATGTTAGAGAACTTCAAAATCACTTTGGCATGGAGCTTGTAAAAATGATTACTTCAATACAAATTTGGTTAAATGGAGAAGAAGATAAGCTAGAACTCCTACACAAATTTTATAGAAAAATGATAGCAGCTCTAGCATCCGAAGCAATGGTATATGAAAACACAAATTACGTTGTTTGGAGATGGGTTGGAAAGGCAAAATTAAGTCCTAGAGTTGAATTCTTCTGGTTGAGGTTGCTTAACAGAGCTATTCCAACCATTTTTTGTGTTACAGAAGGCTACAAGGGTATGATAAATGTCCTAAAGGCTGTGAAGGGGTGGAAAACATTGATCATATAGTCATGGTTGCAGCAAATTGATTGAGGTGGTGGAGATCTTAAATAGATGGGGTTTCAGGTTTCCCAAATTTTTCTCTCTTGATGATTGTCGTAATTGGCTGGATAATCAAAGCCAATGCGTGGTGAGTCTATTTTGTAACACAATTTACTTATCTTGGAAAGAAAGGAATTTATTCGTTCATGAAGGATAGAATTCCAGCCCTTTAATGATTGCATCAAATGCTGTAAGTATTTCTGTAGTGTTCAAGACTTCCAGTTGTATAATTTCAGGTATCAAGGATGTTAATCAACTGTTAAGGTTGTTGAATACTTGGCATCCTCCTCCACCTGATTGGATTAAAGTTAACATAGATGCAGCTCTTTTTAAATCTTACAAAGCTGGGATTGGGGGAGTTTTTAGAGACTTCCAAGGGAGATTCTTAATGGCCTTTGATAATGCTTATATACATTGGGATTCGGCTGCTTTGGAGCTTCAGGCTATTCTTTCGATCAAGCAAGTGGTGAAGGAGTGGATGTTCGATTACAAAGGCTTGATCATTGAAGGAGATAACAATAATGTAATTAATTACATCAAGGAGATGGTGGATAAAGGTGGAGATGACCTGAGAAATCTTTCTTTTATTAAAGATTTTCATTTTATTGTCTTTAGTTGTGTTGATAGGGAGAATAACAAGTTAGCGGATCTTTGTGCTAACTATGCATGTATTAGTTCTTTCTATTGGGACGAAGTAGATATGAATAAGATCCCTCATTCCTTCATCAATTTGTTGAGGAAGGAGTCGGGCGCTATTAGGATGTAAAGTTCTTTTTTAGTTTCTCAAAAAAAAAAAAAAAAAAAAAAAAAAAAAAAAAAAAAAAAAAAAAAAAAAAAAAAAAAAAAAAAAACATGGTACAATCTCTTGCAAATGTTTATCGAGAACATCCATGATAAAAGGTAAAACTTACGATAGATTTTTGGTAAATGAGTTGGCAAACATTGGAGACTGAGGAGGAAAACCTCAGCAAAGTCAACGACAAACATCAGGGGACAGACCAGTCTCAATGGTGGTGGCATTCAACTGAGGTGACTGATGCGACTGGGACGAACATAAATGAGTAGGAAAGAAAATGAGAAGGAAGACAACATCGTGAGGTAAATAGGGCTTTCTCCATCAAAATTTCCAACAGAGTTTCCTCCTAAAGAATAACCAGTGAAACATCTACTGGAATGTGTTCATCTGGTTTAAGTAGGCCAATGCAATATCCCTCGGATATTCTTCTGGTAATTTCTGGCAGATAAAATGTCAAATAAAACAACGAATGTATGAGACAGGCTAAGAAGGGGGGGTGAATTGACAATTTTTGTAATAAAGAAACAATCCTAAATAGGATTTTTTTTTTGTTAAAATTTTTTGACCTAGTATGCCACAAGAAAATCACCTAACACCACGAAATGGGTTCACTAACCTATGTGCGTGGTGATGCATCTTCTTAAAGTTGTGTGATACATATATATATATATACTTTTTAATTTCAAGCCTAAAATAAGGCGAACACAACTGAATAAAGAATTGTTCACACTTGGCTTTCTTAAATAAAAAACGATTTGAACCCAAGATTTAGTAAGATTAGTGTGTTTTTTTCAAAACAAAAATCTTTTTAATAACCCGAATTACAAATTCTCTATTTTGGATACCATTTCATCATTTTATCTGAGTCAAAAACTAAATTTATTAATTGAAAATTTATTTTAAAATTAATAATTTCAATTTTGTACACTTATGCATGAAAAAAAATCATCACATTTGACGCTTTTTGAAGGTGTATGTAAAGTTTAAAAAGAAAAGTTGATTTCTAACTTAACCCAATTATCATCATCATCATTGTAACCTTATTAACACTTATTTGAGGTTGGATTTATAAATTTTTATTTTCTATTCCTTCATAAGGATGTTGTCTAAGATGTCAGTCTTATTTTCACAAATTAATTTGAAAAACTTCGAACAAAGTTTTCAACTATTCCTTTTCTCTTATCCTTCGACATTAATTTTATCTACTTATCTAATAATGCATTATACATACTTTTTATATCTAATGGTGCATTATACATAATTTTTTGTACCTTGTCTTCAATAATGTTACTAAAAATTCTAATTTAATATAAGCATTGCTCAGTCAATCATTTTTAATTATACCCCATTTTAATGCCATATATTTGTCACAGTCAACTTAGATATTGAGTTTTTATTGCCCAAAATTGAAATCTATAAAACATCATAATCTTAAACGCAATTGTATATAACTTTTATTTAATGCACTATGTTAAAATCGTGATATGATAGCCATATACAAAACTTCTCAATTTTAAACACATAATCTTAACTCTAAAAGTTTTATATTCATATATATCCATATTATTTTATATAATTGATAAAAAAAATAAAAACAAACCCTAAAGTCATAACACGTAGGAATTTCTTTATCACCTAATTAACCTGATTGATAATTTTTAATATTTCACACCGACTAAAATAATATACTATAGTGCTAAAAATTTCACATTGATATAAAGAAAGTTTTACATCGTGTCTTTACATGAAGATTCAAGACACACACAAATAAAAGTTAAGAATGTAGGAGACACTAATATTTTTATGTGAAAAATCTAGTCAGTGAAGAAAATCATGGGGCTTGGCCTAGTTGAAATAATCCATAATTTACTTGGAATAAAAAAAATCTGTTATTCTCCACAACAAGAGAAGATGGAATTACAAAGTTGGAAGCACTTACTTGATCTCTTTTAGTTTTAATAAATATTGTGGGAGTAGTTGAGAGTTCATAATATTCATAAGATAGTATTCGAATAATGATCATTAGGCGATAGTGGTGGGGCAAAGGTTATTGGATAAGAATAGTGGATAATAACAATTGAATGATGGTAAATGAACTTTGATGGCTGAAGAGTTGTGACCAGATAGTGACGGTAGTCCAATAATGGATGAACAAGTGATGACTTCATTAGGAAGATAGTTAAAT
Source organism: Dendrobium huoshanense (assembly GCA_016618105.1). NCBI lineage: Eukaryota > Viridiplantae > Streptophyta > Magnoliopsida > Asparagales > Orchidaceae > Dendrobium > Dendrobium huoshanense. The sequence goes on along the minus strand of CM028351.1, from coordinate 34,753,657 downwards.
AACAATGATGGATGATGATGACCATTGGCGTTAAATATTTGGTAAAGCTCACGAGTTTTTCTTAGATCTCAAAACTCTCTTCAATCTAATTTTTGCCTACATCATGTGGAGAATAAGTATCTACTTATAGTATTTTGACATTTTCAAAAACTCAATCTATAACTCCCCAAAATATGAAAAGTAATTTACAATGAAAATATGAATTTCTATTTGAGCTAGATAGCATCAGTGTTATGCTTTAGAGGGCTATGATGCCAAGCATAAGAGCATAATGGTGCCAGAAATCGATCTCATAACTTTTGAGTTTCTATTATACCGTAATTCTGAATTCAATATGCGGCATTGCTGTGCTAGGGTAGGGTACTAATCACAATTTTATAAATTTTTTACTATAAATTTCTTGCCACCTCTAGCCTATTTCAGCCATGGTTTTCTCAGTATGGAAAGGGAGAAAAAAGAGGGAGATGAGAGAGAAAAGAGGCAGAAAGCCAATTTTTTATCATTTTTTTGAACTGCTTTAGTTAGGAAAAGTCTTATTATTGTTATAAGTAACATTAATTTCACTTTAATTTTCAATGATTTTGTGTTTCATAATTTTAATTTTTTCTAAATCGATAAAAAATTTTTTTCTCGAGATTTATTGCACTTCTATAGTATAAATTTTTATATATGATAGATACAAACTTTGTAGATATTTTGAATTTAATATTATTAAATCTGACCAGTTAAAATTAAAGTTATGTTTTTTGAACTTATTGTTTATATTTAGTTTTTCAAAATTTGTAGATTTCAACAAGTTATATTGCTTTTCATGCAAGAAAGTGAGATTGATACATCTGATATGAAATAAATATATTACATGCATTTAATACGAAAGGTAAGCTGTTAACACTATGAGTAATTCAGGTTGGCTATTAAAACATAATACCTTACGCAGGGAGGGCTGACGGACTTTCCTTTACAGATGAATTGTAGTGTTATCTTGATTATAGCCTATAATTGATCATCGAATTACACTGATGGGTAGAAATTGATGACTTTTAAATGATTATTAAAAGCCACCTATAATGACAAAATGATAAATATATTGTAATGACAATGATAATGAAGAATAGAGATGAAAGAATTAAAATACCATATTAAAGCTAGATGTCTTGCCTTGTTGAAACCTATATTGAATCATATACTAATGTAATTTTTACATTGATAACATTCCTAGCATTGACAGATTGATAGAGAAATATGTGTGCATTATAAGAATGATTTTATAAGAATAAATAATTGATAAGATAAATAAAACATGTAACAGTAATGATATTGATACCTGCATATTCACGCAACAATATAGATTTATTAATTTTTGATGTTATTATTTTCTCGCACATGTCTTTGATTTTTGAATTTTAACATGATGTTTTTCTTACTTCTTGTTATTAATTATATTGAATCATAATAGGGATAAATAATCATTGATGATATTGAATGCTACTGTTTCTATTGATATAAGTAAACATTATGTGGTTTTAGTTATTTCAAGTCAGGGAAGTGGTTAGGACCATATGGAGTGAGATTGATTGAGATCCTTTGGTTCTTCTTTAAATTTCATTATGTATTTTTTTTTATTTTTTTGTAGTTAGTAGCTATTGATATATAAGTGATTTTTAGTGATCTCCTCACTATTATAAATGTGATGTTGATGAATAAATATAGTGAAATATTCTTTGATGTATGATATTTAATTACTTTTGTTCAATATTGAGTTATATGGATTATTTGGGATTATTGATAGAAGCTCTGGTATGGAATTCTATTTTTTTTTTTAAATTTAGATCTTGGAGCATAACACATCCATATTTTCATAACGCTTCACCAGATAACCCATATTAAATCCTTTGATCAAAGGCCACTTATTTAGTATTTAAGTATCTCAATAACCTCATAATTCAATGATATTTTAATCATTGGATTTGTATCATGAAAATGCTTAATATGACTATAAGCATGTAAGATTCCAAGATCATTTAGTCCTTCAAATAATATATTGATGATTTTAAATATTCTTCAAGTGCTTGGTCTTGGTTCATTTGAACTTGGATCAAATCAGTGTTAGTGTCATTGAGTTTGTCCTCTTATGACACTTTGGTTGAGAATTTATTAAAAATACATAATGATAGATTTTGAATTTAATTTTGAAAGTTTTTAGTATAAACTAAAGTATCAATATTTGTGTTGATCAAGCTAATTTTCATATGATGTATTTTTGCTCCCTATTTTTAGACATCATAACGTACATTGTGTTGATGAAGCTGGTTTTCATAACCTAAAAAAATTCCACGTCTTTCAAAAAAATTATGGTGAAAAAATTATATTTTAAAAAAGATCATAAGGTGCAGCCACTTCTTGGATGTCAATGTGAATCTCCACTTTAGACTAAGACTGAAAAAAAAATAATAATAATTTCAGCCTTTGACAAAGTTGACATGTTGATTTGTAGTGCAAATTTTAATAAATAAAAACTTATTTGAACTTGTAAAATTTACTCAAAACTTCTATTGTAGAGGTTTCATTGAGCTTTAAAAATGCTAAAATTACATATGAAACATTAAAAAATGAGCTCAAAAACACCCAAAAAGTCATACAACATTTTTTTGGCTAATTAACTAGTTGGTCGACCATCGAGAACTAACACATGGGTGCCAGGCATGTTAATGAACATAGGTGCAATATTTTTTACTGTTATTTTTTATCATAGAAATTAATTTTATTTCTTTTTATATCTTTTAATAAATATTTTTAGCATAAATGAAGTCAATAAAGCTTTAAAAAATACCAAAAAAGTTCTTAAAAAAATTAAATTTTTAAAAAACCAAATTGTGACCCTTTTTCTTCTTCTTAAGTATAAATTGTTGGATGCCTACGACACCTCAAGAGTGGGGTGAATTGGGATTCTTAAAATTTTTATTAAAAGAGGGCAATTAAAATAATTTTAAAGCTATTTTAAAAAGAATAAAAATTGCACAATTTTATGACAATGATAAAAAAAATATAGGCAAGAACTAAAAATAAGAGGCACAATATTTTTACATGGTTCAGACTGGATTCCAATCTGACCTATGTCCATGCTAGCCAACTTTCGGGTTAGAATATAATAATTGTAGATTTGTCTTGCAAACCTCACTTCTTTATGTGGTTCTTTACAACCTAAGTACTCTCCTACACGGGCAAGTATAATCCAATCTAATTACAATTTAAATTTCACTAAGCCAAATGGCTTAGATCAAGAAAATGAAAAATACAAATTGATGTAAAAAATATAAGCTCAATTATCTTGCAAAAAATGTCTAAAATATTTTAGATGATCTTACAAACTAATTTTAATCACATCACTACTTAGAAATGGAATATTAGATTTGCTCACTTTAAGATAGATTTTTATTTTGATAAAAATATGAATAATATTTTAAATTAAATATTTGTCTTGCTAATTTAATCTTTAACTCTTCAAATAAAAAAATGAATTAGATTTTAAATGTAAATCTATTCAATGTAAAAGAAATAAAAATACTCTCTTTGCTAATTTTATGGAGTTAAAAGATGTAACATAGAAAACATAATATTACATTCTCAACAAGCATTTCACCATCAAGTTTTTTCAGTCCTTTGTTAGTAGTAGGATGAATTCAAATTGGATTTTTAATGTTAGAGATGATAATGGGGTGATGGTAGAGGATCAACATCAAATTGTTGATATTTTTTTTTTCGATTTTCAGTAATAAATAGAGGAGTAGGGATTATATCCTTGAAGGATGGCCTCCCCTGTTATGTTTGCTTGATGATATTGACAGACATTTTTTGAATGAAGAGATTTCTTTGGAAGAAGTGGAAGGTGTTCTAAAGCAAGTTGTCAGTTTCATAGCTCCTGTTAATGATGGTATCTCTTACTCTTTTATTAAAATGTATTGGAGTATCATTAAAAGGGATTTTTTGAATGTTATTACTCAGTTTTCTGTTATGGGAAAATGAATGAGGAGTGGAAGGATACTTTAATTGTTCTTATCCCAAAGGTGAGTAATCCTTTGGTCCCTTCTAACTATAGGCCTATTAGTCATTGTAAAACTATGTATAAGTTGGTGGCAAAGGTTCTTTTGAATAGGTTGAAATTAATTATCCCAAAACTCTTTTTTGAAGAGAAAGCATCTTTTTTGTATGATCGTTCTTTATCGGATCATGTGTTGATAGCTCAAGAAGTATTTCATAAATTCAAAATTTCCAAATATTCTAAAGGTTTGGTCTCTTTAAAAATTGATATGGAGCAAGCTTATAATTCTATGAATTGGGCACAGTTAGGAATGTTTTGGAATATTTTAGGTTTCCTCCTCATTTCTCTAGATTTGTTATGGAATGTGTTGAAGAGGTGAGGTTTTCTTTAATGATTAATGATAGTTTGTCTAACTGGATCAAAGCAAAGAGTGGATTTCAGCAAGGTTGTCCCTTATCACCTTCCTATTCATTTTATGTTCACAACTATTATCCAATGCTATTATTCAGAAAGATGATTCAATTGGTGTTCACATTCAATCAAATGGTCAAAGGATCTCACATTTGCTTTATGCATATGATATTATTATTTTTTCAAAAGCCAATAAGAAGATTGTGAAAGTGATTAAGAGTATTTTAAGGGATTTCTGTGATTGGTTTGGATAAAAGATTAATTTAAATCAATCATGTATTCTTTTTTGGAAAACATGTTAAGAGAAGGAAAAGAAAGATAATAAGCCAAAATATGGGGTTAAAACAAGTTAATGAGTTCAATTACCTTGGTATCAAAGTTGCATTGAGGAGGCTATTGAAATCTGATTTTTAGTTTATTATGGATAAATCCTTGAGTAAGATGAACGTTTGGGGAAACAAAAGCTTATCCCTTGCTAGGAAATTTACTCTTATTAAATATGTTATACTTTCTTTACCAATTTTTCATTGTACGCATTCTCTTGTGCCTAAAGGAGTTTTGGATGAAATTGACAAGATGTGTAGGAGATTTTTATGGAATAATCAAGATGGTTGATTTGTGATTCATTATGTAAATTGGAAGGTTTTGTGCAAACCTGTTATGTAGGGAGGACAAGGCCTTCATTTGTGTTCAGGTATTGTTGGTCCTTTAAGATCAAAGTTAGCTTGGAAATTTATTCAAGATAAGGATTCATTGCTGCATAAAGTTCTTATATCCAAATATGGATCTCAGATATTTGATTATGATGTAAAAAAAGGAGGTTCGACTTCTTGAAAGATCATCTCTATTGGTTTCAAGTTTCTTAATCCTATTGTAAGGTGGAAGGTTGCTATTGGAGAGTCCATTAATGTGTGTAAAGATGTTTGGATATTGGATAAATGTATCAATAAATGGTTGCCATTTGTAGTAAATCAAACAGGTGATGTTCTTACAGTCGATAAGTTATTGTAGAGGGATGTTGGAATTCTGTGGAGCTACAAAAATTTTTACTCAAATAACAATTTATACAGATCAGAGGGAAGACCAACTAGAGCTCTTTCAACAAAAGTTTGGGAAATCGATCACTGCTCCATTTTTTGGAGCATTAGTGCAGGAGAAATCAGAATATGTTTACTGAAGTTGGATTAAGAATGCAAAATTAAACCCAAGAGTGGAAGTTTTCTGGTGGAGAATGTTCCACAAGGCTATTCCAACATTTCAGTTTTTAAATCATAGGGGGCTGCAAGATATTACTTCATGTCCTAGAGGAAGCAATGTGGTAGAATATCAAGTTCATGTGGCTATTAAATGTTTGAAGCTGATTGAGGTGTTTAAATACTTGAATAAATGGGGTTTTTATATTCCTTTTTTTGATTAATTTAAAGAATATTATTTGTGGTTGCATTCTGCTATTTATAAGAATGGGTTTCTAGTTAATTTGTATTATTCATGTGTATCTTTCATGGAAGGAGTGGAATAAAGTTATTCATGATAGTAATATACAGAATTCAATGATGATTGTTGTCAATGCACTAAGTTATGCTTCAGTTTCTTTTTTGGATAGGAAACTAAGTTTGGGTCACTAGGGTGTTAATCAGCATTATAAGCTGTTTAATTATTTGCACCCTTCTCCTCCTGATTTGATCAAAGTTAATATTGATGCTTCCTTATTTTCTTCTTACAAATTTGGATTTGGTAGTGTATTTAGGGATTGTAAAGGGAGATTTTTGCTAGATTTTGGACAAACTTATGTTCATTGGGATATTGCTCGATTAAAGCTCTTTGCTATTCAAGCTTTGAAAATTGTTATTTAAGATTGGATGTTTAATTGTAAAGGGATCATTATTGAAGGTGATAATTGCAATGTTATCAAATTCCTTCAAGATGCTTTGAGGAAAACTAAGGTTTTAAAGGATGGACAATGGATGGAAGATCTCTCATTTCTTAAGGATTTTAAAATGTTATTTTTAGTTGTACAAATAGAAGTTGTAATAAACTAGCAGATTTTTGTGCTAGGTTGGCTTTTTCAAGTAGTTTTCTTTGGAATGACATTTATTCTAATAGTATTCCTCCTCATTTTCTTAGGTTGTTAATGGGGGAATGTGATTTTCTTTTTCCTTAGATTGTAATAATTTTTTTCTCTTAATTCAAGTGCATTTAAAAAAAAAAAAAGCATTTCACCAAATAATAAAAATTTTCAAGAAAAATATATGATAAAAAACTAAAATAACAACAAGTAAAAATTTAGAAAAAGTAAGCAAACTCAAGAAATCCAAGAGACATTACATAATTTGGTGTATTGAAGCTTTCCAACTAAGAATTTGATCTCGCAAATGAAAGGAGCTCTTGGAATGAAGATCAAAGTTTATGCTCTCAAGATTTAGCATATAAGAAAGAAAAGAAGAATGGAAGAACTGCTGGAGTAAGTAAAGTCAAATTTGAATAAAATTATTAATCTGATATTACTTTATCAATTAATAATATCATATTTGATCAATAATTCATTTATATTAAATAGATATTAAGTTTGAAACGATTATAAAATGGCTAGTCACATGGGAAAGTCAAAAAGTCATCTTTTTTTGAAAAGATGCACTAAGCAATATTATTAATCAAGAATGTAAAAAACAAAGTCCTAAACAGAGTAAAGACTATCACATTCCTCCTTCAACACTTTGTAGAAGATAGGAGGAACGTTATTAGTAACCAAATTATCCCAAATAAAATCACAAAACCCAGCAAGGTTAGCACAACAATCGGCTAACTTATTACAACTTCTATTCACATATTGAATATTAACTTGATTAAAATTTTTGAGAAAGAAAAAATCAAGAATTTTGGGATTGTTACCTACGGTTGAACCTTCATTTAAGATCTTCTGGATATGATTCATAACATTGTAGTTATCTCCTTCAATATTGATTCCTTTATCATCATACATCCATTCTTGAACTACCTTCTTTAAAGCCAAAAAAGCTTCCATCTCTAATGTCGAGATATCCCAATGAGTATGTTTGAAACCAAAGGAAAACAAAAATCTACCTTTGCTATCACTAATTACGCCTCCAATGCCATCTTTATAATCTTTGCCAAGAGAAACATCCACATTGAGTTTGATCCATTCGGTTGGAGGGGGTTTCCAAGTGATTGGAAACAACATTTGCTAATTAGAAACCCAGTTTACCGAAATAAGATCTTGGCTGAATGAGAATGAAGCGAAGCTGATGGCATTGGCTGCAATAACATGTAGAATGTCTTCTTTATTCCCATGCACAAGCTTATTCCTACTTTCCCATGAAAAGAAAATAGTAGAACACTACAAATTACTCATGAATGGGTTGGATTTAGAAAAATCTGAAAGCTGTTTAAAACAATTATACATATCTTATACAATAGGGATTCTATATCCCCATTTATTAATGATCTTGATGACTTCTTTAATAAAAAAATAGAGTACTGTTAAGTGCTCAGCATCTTCCACAGCACTACATCCTCTTGGACAACCATTATGATTGATAATTCTTCTATACATTAAGAATTCATTTGAAGGAATTGCTTTGCGGATTAATCTCCACTAGAAAATTCCCACTATTTGCCTTAATTTCAAATTTTTTAACCATCTCCAATTATCATCTTCCTCTTCATGTATGCTGCTTTGATCTGATATCAAAGCTGCTAGTGACTTCCCGGAATTCTTGTACAAGACTTCCATTTCGTCACCTTGAGTTCCAGCATTGATTGGGACAGAAGTAATTAGTTCAACCATCTCCTTACTAAAGGCTTGTTTTAGTTTTTGAATGTTTGAGCTACCTTCATGAATGAAGAACTTCAAACTACATTGAACTTCATGTAAATTAGTAACAAATGTTGGCCATTTTTCAATACACTTAGCAAGGATCCAAATATCCTTAGTAGTGTCAATGCTCTCACCATCAGTTACCTTCCATCTAATAATTCCTGGAGAAGTTTACCTCCATTAATAATAATTTTCCAAGTAGGAGAAATCCCAAACATTGTTTCAGAATATCTGAATTTGTTTCCATATTTAGCAATTAGGATTCTATTCAACAAAGAAACTAGATTAGATAACAAATTCCAAGCGAATTTTGATCTCCAAGAACCAAATTTGTCTGCTGCTGACATGACTCCTTGCCCTCCCAACTTAATCTGTTTACATAAAATTTTCTACTCCATATAATGAATGCCACTGCTCCTATATTGCTTGGTCCAGAGAAAATTTATACACAGCTTATCTAGTTCTCTCAACACCCCCGATGGCATAAGGGAGTGGGTAGAAATAAAAATAGGAATAGTTAGGAGTGAGGTTTTAATTAATTGGATTTTGCCAGCTAAAGTGAGGGAAAGATTTCTCCAGACATTAAGCTTATCAAAAGCTTTCTCCAGTACATCTTGGAAGTCTGAAGCTTTATGTCTTCTCATTACCATTTTGACACCGAGATAATTCATCTCACTAACTATTTTAAAACCCAGGATTTTAGATAGCACCTTGGACTTGTTTCTATGAACCGCCTTTCCAAATAACATAGAGGATTTCTATTCGTTTACTCTTTTCCCTGTCCAGCTGCTATACGCCTTCAAGATCTTCTTAATTTTCTTAGCATTTCTTTGGTTAGCTTCCAAAAACACAATAATATCATCAGCATATTGAAGATGGGAAGCTTTCTCAGCATTTGGTGCAACCTTAACTCCTATCTTAGCACCATTTTTATTGAAAGCTTCGGTGAGCAATTGAGAACACATGATAAACAAATAGGGGGATAAAGGACATCCCTGCCTAAAACTGCATTCAACCCGAATCTAATTAGTATTAATACCATTAATAATAATGAATATTTGGTATCCACCACACACTGGAGAAGGAGGTTCAAGAAAGGCCATGGAAAACCATATTGTTCCAACACCTTCTTCAAGGTTTTCCACCCCATACTATCGTATGCTTGCTCCATGTCCACTTTAATGGCCATCATACCTTTCTTTGCTTTAGAATGTCTAAATTTATGGAAGATTTCTTGTGTGAGAAAGATGTTCTCAGAAATGGATCTCCCCTTGATGAAGGCAACTTGATTTCTGAAATGATTTTGGGAATACAGCTAACATTTTGATTCAATAACATTCTTGCCATTATCTTGTATATGGAGTTACATAGACTTATAGGTCTATAATGTGAAGGTGTCATTGGATTTTTAAGTTTGAGAATAAGAACGACTACAGTTTCTCTCCATTCCTCACACATTAATCTAGAATTAAAAAATTGGCAAATAGCCTTCCATACATCATTCTTAATAATGGGCCAATAGAATTTAAAGAATGAATAATATATACCATCTACTCCTGGTTAAATATTACTTTCTAATTGAGAGATAACAGTCTCCAACTCCTGCTCAAAAAAATCTGCTTTGAGCCGATACCTGTCTCCTTCACCTAGAATTATATTAAGCTTTTGCCAACCGGTAAGAGAGGATTTCTTGAATTTCCACTTCTCTTGGAAATAATTAAAAAAATTTCTTCAATTCTGCTTTGTTCCTTAGTCAATCTACCTTCAGGATTTTTAATCTGCTTAACATAATTTATGTTATGTCTAGCAGAAACAACAAAGTGGAAGTATTATGAGTTGGAGTCACACTCTTTATACCATTTCACTTTAGCTCCGTCTCCACCAAGAGCATAGCCTTCCCAATGTAGAATTCAACTCCTTCACCTTAAATCTTAACAGAGAAATTTTCTCTGTTGAAACTCGTTCAATATGAATTAGGATTTATACCTAAGTGATTGTCGTAAGGCTAACCAAGAGGGGGGGGGGGGGGTGAATTGGTAATTTAAAAAATTATACTTCTACTCTTGAATTTTTAGAAAACCTTTTTAATTATTAATGCAAGTTAAATTTAAAGTTTAAAAATAAACTTTCAAATCAGAGTAAACAACTTACAATTAAATTAAATGCGGAAGAAAAATAAGAAAGAACACACCAGATTTATAGTGGTTTTGTCAAACCTTGACATACGTCCACTCCCCGGAGGTACCCTCCGAGTATTGCACTAATACCACAAAGTGAATCTCCTTTTGCCCCCAACACAAGATGGAGAAACCTGTACAAAATCACTTTCACCTTCTCCGGTGCGGCAGAGTAGCCGGGTTCTTTGACACCAAAGAGATCTTCTTCTAGCCAAAACTTCCCTCAAGACGACCCTTGAATCTGATGGTACTGAGGTGCAAGTTTATCGGAGCAATCATGTGAATATCCCCTCCACACTCCCTTGAAATCCCCTTCAAGGATCTTCTCCCTCTCAAATTCCACACTTTCCTCTCTCCCTTTCAAGTTCTCTCTTCTAGTTTTTTCCAAAAGAACGAAGACACAATGACATTCAAAGATACACTTTGTCATCCTTTTATACTCTCCAAGTGTCGGCAGGGAACCGGACCGATGTTGTTGAACTTCACTTGAGAGCTTTCAGAGGAGATGGGCAGAAACAAAGAGATCTTCTTCTTCAAGTAACCTTGTGAATCCCTCACAAACCCCTCACTTGATCTTTCACTCTTCACACTTACAATCTCTCCCAAACACTCACACTCAATGATCCCTCTCAAGAGAAAACAACTCCAAAGGCACTTGTAATAGTTTATAGGACTCCTTATATTGAAAGGACATGAAAAACCGTCAAAAAAACTACTAATTTCAAGTTTTTCTGCCCAGTGGATTGTCCCGTACGAACCTGAGTTAGTACGGATGTACTGTGTAAAAAACTATCCCGTACGAACCATTTGTGCATCAGTTCGAACCAATTTCGTCCTGGGACAAAATAGGTTCGTCCTGAGATGAAAAATTTCATCCGGTATGAACAGTTATATCAAATGTCAGTTCTGAAAACTACAGAACGTTGCCAGAAACTGCCATGGTCAGTTCCCATCGTCCTGGGACAAACTGGACTTCATCTGGACGAAATTTTTACAGAGAGCAACTCGTCCTAGGACGACAATGTTTCATCTTGGACGATCAGGACTTAGAAAAAATTTTTCAGTTCAGTTCCTGTCCATTCCATTGCTCTTACAAGGAGATAACTGATCTAATCGTCCCGTACGAATAATGTTCGTCCCGTACGATCAGCACAAAACTTTTTCAAGATCTCTTTTAGTGTGTGTGAATTTATTCACTCAATTACAATCTCTCCCTCTCAAATTTAATTCAAATAAAAAGTATAAGCTTCAAAATTACAAAGTATTTCATGCTGAATTTGATTTGAAGTCTTTGTAGTCTGGAGTTAGATTTTCCTGAAATATTAGTACACACAAGAGCAAAAACAAATCTTCCAAAAAATGTTAGGAGATAACAACACATAAAATAATAATATTTGGAATCATCAAAACTATACAAGTTGTAAGAATGTAAAACATGCAAATACCAACTTTCCTAACAATCTTCCCCTTTTTGATGATGACAAAACCATTATTGTTTGGATAATTTCAAATTCTAAGAATCTCCTAAACTCCCCCTGAATTGATGAATTCATGAAAATAAGGAGGCTTTTGAATCGTTAAAATTTTTTGTTTTTCAAAAATTTTATACAACACAAAATAAAATAAAATAAACACACAAAAATAAACAAAAACACTAGACACAACACAACAAATAATTTCTCCCCCTTTTTGACAACATCAAAAGTGAAGAAGAAAAAGACTAAAAATGTAAGCAGACATATGAGAATCATTTGAAAATTTAACCTTTAAAGTGATTGACATAATGTATGCAAATAAAATTAAAACATTAGGCAAATCATAAAATTCATAGAATTTAAGAAGAGATATAACATAGAAACTAAAAAGAATTTATCAAAACATGAGTCTATTTAGACATTTAAGATACATAAAATCATTGTAAAAATGATGATATAAAAATTTTATATTTCAAATTTCAATATGGAATATAAATGTACATAAGATCAATTTGAATTAAGAGATTAAAAGAGTTTGAAAAGAAATAACTACAACATGTGGCACTTTGAGCATCTTTTTCAAATTTATGTCACATTTTTGTGCAACTTTTCATTTGGGCTTATTTTGTGTCTCTTTTTCACATTGCGAACCTTTGCACATTTTTTTTTAATTTTTGTACACTTGTACATTTTTCAAGAGTAATCGAATTATTTCCAAAATCAATAATTTCAAATTTCAAATTTTTCTAAGTGCATAAATATTATTTGATAAGTGAAATACAAAATAAGAAAAACATCATAATTGCAATAATAATATAAAAAATTAATGTAGTCTAAATAATAGACATGAAATTGACAATCTTAATAATATCAAGTTATAAACACAACTTAAATTTAGAAAAATTAGATTTTCTAATGAATTCAATTTTATAAGTATATCACTTGTAAGATCAAAAATTTTAGGGATTTTCATATAGGTTAACAAACATTTCAAACACAGAACAAAATCACTTAAATATTAAAAAAATCTAAAGCAATACAAGTACAGAACACAAGTACATAAACTATAAAAATCTTCATATCACATTCCAAATGTCTCACAAAAGATTCATTCTTAACATTTTATTCGTATAGTCATTTATATGTGTACAGAAGAAGTAATACAAATCATCCAGGACAATCAGGAGATCGTACATTACGATATGTATTGGAAAAATTAAATAATAAGCAATCAGTCAAAACCAATTATCAATTTGCTACATAATTTGTACAGTAACAAAATATTTTCGTTAAGTATGAATAGAATACTTAGAAAAATTTGCACGATCGATCTAAAACATGGAATCAAATGTGAAAACATTTCAAAATCATACAAAAACACTAAAAAATAAAGATAGAAAAACACATAAAACAAACAAAAATAAAAATACAACAAATAAAAAACATGCACACAAAAACACATAAACAAAGGGTTTAAACATCATTTTGCTCCTGGTATGATGATTCATAAATTAGATCTGTCCAGGAGATTTTTTGCTTTTCATTATTTTTCCTTTCTACAATCTGCTTAGCTTTACCTTTTTCTTTACCAGGAAGAGTTCTCAAATTAGGGCACTGACTTTTCAGATGTCCATATTTCCTACATCCAAAGCAAATTATATTTGAAGAAATATGAACATTCTTACCATTTTTACCTTTATTCCACTTTTGTTGATGCTTATGCTTGTGCTTTAGTGGACTTTTCAATTTGCTTGTTAAGTCATTGCTTTCCTCACCAACTAAGCCACTTTTCTCCATGTCTTCCGCTTTTAGCATTATTATTTCACCTGCATCCAAAAGTCTTTGACTCAAACATTGCTTGTAGGCAACGAGTGAGCCAATTAAATTATCAATAGAATATTCATTCAAATTTTTTGGTTTGCAAATAACAACAACTTTGGCATCAAACTTGTCAAGTAAACAACGTAGAATTTTATTAACTATTTCAAAGTTTGAAAATTCTTTACCTAAAGCATGTAATGATGTTACAATTTGAATAAACCTGGTATACATGTCTAAGATCGTCTCATAAGGTTTCATGCTAAAGAGTTCATAGTCATGCATCAAAAAATTCAACTTAGATTGCTTGACTTCACTAGTACCATCATATGTAATGCATAAACTGTCCCAAATTTTCTTGCCGGTAATACATGTAGATATTCTCATATAATCTTCCGAATTTAAAGCACAGAACAAATAATTCATATATTTAGCATTTAATTCAGCATAAATTTGTTCTACTCTACTCCATTCAGAAAAAGGGGTCTCAGTTTTGATTCCATCTATAATACGTGACGGTACAGAATAACCACTTTGAATCATATACCACATTCAATAATCTATTGATTTCAAGAAAGTAGACATTCAAATTTTTCAAAAATCAAAAGATATATTTTCAAATAAAGGTGGTCTAACAATCGAATATCCATCTAATGTTTTATGGTTTCTAAAATTAGCCAAACTCATTTTTCAAAAAGTAGTGTAAACTTATAATTTTGAAACAAAGCTCCGATACCACTTGTTGAAACTCGTTCAATATGAATTAGGATGTTAAGCCTAAGTGATTGTCCCAATGCTAACCAAGAGGGGGGGGGGGTGAATTAGTAATTTAAAAAATTATACTTCTACTCTTGGATTATTAAAAAACCTATTTAATTATTATTGTAAGTTAAATTTAAAGTTTAAAATAAACTTTTCAATCAGAGTAAACAACTTATAATTAAATTAAATACGGAAGAAAAATAAGAAAGAACACACCAGATTTATAGTGGTTCGGTCAAACCTTGACCTACGTCCACTCCCCGGAGGCACCCTCCGAGTATTGCACTAATACCACAAAGTGACTCTACTTTTACCTTCAACACAAGGCGGAGAAGCCTGTATAAAATCACTTTCACCTTCCCCGGTGCGGCGGAGAAGCCGGGCTCTTTGACACCAAAGAGATCTTCTTCTAGCCAAAATTTCCCTCAAGATGACCCTTAAATCCAATGGTACTGAGGTGCAAGTTTGCTGGAGCAACCGTGTGAATATCCTTTCCACAATCCTTTGAAATCCCCTTCAAGGATCTTCTCCCTCTCAAACTCCACCCTTTCCTCTCTCCCTTTTAAGTTTTCTCTTCTAGTTTTCTTCAAAAGAACGAAGACACAATGACTGTCAAAGATACACTTTGTCATCCTTTTATACTCTCCAAGTTTCGGCAGAGAACTGGACCGATGTTGTTGAACTTCACTTGAGAGCCTTCAGAGGAGATGGGCAAAAACAAAGAGATCTTCTTCCTCAAGTAACCTTGTGACTCCCTCACAAACCCCTCACTTGATCTCTCACTCTTCACACTTACAATCTCTCACAAACTCTCACACTCAATGATCCCTCTCAAGAGAAAACAACTCCAAAGGCACTTGTAATAGTTTCTAGGACTCCTTATATAGAAAGAACATGAAAAATCGTCAAGAAAACTACTAATTTCAAGTTTTTCTGTGCAGTCGATCGTCACGTACGAACCTGAGTTAGTACGGACAAATTGTGTAAAAAACTGTCCCGTCTGAACCATTTGTGCATCAGTACGAACCAATTTCATCCTGGGACAAAAAATTTTGTCCGATACGAACAGTTATATCAAAGGTCGGTTCCAAAAACTGTAGAACGTTGCCAGAAACTGCCATAGTCGGTTCCCATCGTCCTGGGACGAACTGGACTTCATCTGGACGAATATTTTTACAGAGAGCAACTTGTCCTAGGATGAAAATGTTTCGTCCTGGATGATCAGAACTTAGAAAAAATTTTTCAGTTCAGTTCCTATCCATTCCATTGCTCTTACAAGAAGATAATTGATCTGATCGTCCCGTATGAATAATGTTCATCCCGTACGATCAGCACAAAACTTTTTCAAGATCTCCTTTAGTGTGTGTGAATTTATTCACTCAATTACAATCACTCCCTCTCAAATTTAATTTAAATAAAAAGTACAAGCTTCAAAATTACAAAGTATTTCATGCTGAATTTGATTTGAAGTCTTTGTAGTCTGGAGTTCAATTTTCTTGAAATATTAGTACACACAAGAGCAAAAATAAATCTTCCAAAAAATGTTAGGAGATAACAACACATAAAATAATAATATTTGGAATCATCAAAACTATACAAGTTGCAAGAATGTAAAACATGCAAATACCAACTTTCCTAACATTCTCATCCGTGAGTCCACCAGTACTGGCCTCCTCCTCTTATAAAGCAATGATCTCAACCTTCAAATTTTCTTTCAAAATATTGAGATAAGTGTGCTTGGCTCTACTCCAATGATATAATGCTTTAAGAACTCTCCTGAATTTAAGATTTAGTTTTTTAACGTCATCCCCACTAGCAGGTTTCATCCAAGATTTGGCAACAATTCCTCTAGATGTTAGAAATGAAGTCCAAACTTCTTCAAACTGCAATCTCTTGGATCTTTTGAACCCCGTATTGAATAAATTGATGGATATTGGGAAATGATCTGATGCGATTCTTCCAAGATGTTGAATTGCTGTAGGTTGTATAATCCTCAAAGCTACAGAATTCAATAAACAACGATCTAGCCTTTTAAGAATGCGAGCTCCTCCTTTCTTATTGTTACACCAAGTGAACTTTGGACCAATTATCCCAATGTCATGAAAGTTACACCTCTTCATAAACATTTGCATATCGTGAGGCCCTTGAGAGTAAACAAATTTCTTACCACCTCTCTTCTCCTCTTGAGAAAGAATGCAATTGAAGTCTCCTCCTATAATGAACGAAATATTGGAATTAGAAAAGGCTTGTAGATCCTCCCAAAGTTGCCTTCTCTTGTAGATGTCTTTGCTGCCATAAATAGAGGCAATAGGCCACTCACCTTTATTTTGTATTTTAAACAAACCAATTATAACTTGAGGAGAAGCATGAATAATAGAAAAAGATGGACATCCAACAAATTAGAATTCCTCCAGACAGGCCTTCAGATGGGACATTGAAGAAATCCCAATTACTACCAATTAACTTGTTAACTTCTTTTATGTCAAAAGACTGCACTTTTGTTTCAACTAGGCCAACATAAAATATATCAAGATCTTTAACAAGCTCCCTTAAGTATCGAGAGGCTTCAATCTTTCTACCCCTCTACAATTCCAAAATGAGAGAGACATCATTTGGATTTAAAAATGGGATTACTCCCATTTTTAAACTTCTTAGTACCTTCTCCTTTCCTTTTTTGAAATAAAATGTTTTCTTTACCCAAAGAGTTAAGCTCTTTAAGGAGCTTACCTTTGTTTTTAACAGAGTCTGCCAACCTCTCTGTTTCTATTTCAGCAATGATAGGTCTGATACAATGGATTTTGCTTTCTTCTAGTTCTTCGTCTTTATCAACAAAATTGTTAATTCCATCCTTATTAGAATTGTGGCTATTAAGAACCTTGAACATATTTTTATCTTCAATTAAAATTTGAACTGCTGGATTGAAACAAGGAGTCTCATTAGCTATAGAAACATCTCTGTTTTCTTTTGAAGCTTCCACTACAGCAGCATCCTTCTTGACAATAGCTTCTAATGTAACCTCCTTGTTAGCATCAAGACCTGAACCTTCAATCTCCTCAACTGAAACTTCCTCAGCTACTATTTAAACATGAATGTATTCAATAGTTCTTCCTGTATTATCTTCAATTTCCCTGCTAACATTCTCTTCAACAGATTGATCTATAGAAGGAATGGAGGAAGACTTCTGCACAAACACTGCTTTAGTTTTTCTGAAGTTGTTGGTTTTCTGATTGACATTACCCATTACAGGTAATGGCTTCTTCCTTCTCCTCATATTCTGAACAAGAATCCAAGGCCCATAGATTCTGTCTGATTTTACTTCCTGTTGAGATTGAGGGAAATTGGATTGCATTCCCTTTTTCAAAGTATTCACAGGATCCTTATGATTTGCCATCGATTCATCATTACATTTTTCAACTAGATGACCCACTTTTCCATATTTGAAACAAAAAGTGGAAACTTTTTCATATTCCACCTTCTGAAAGAAATGACCACAAGATTTTTCTACCCAAACACCAATTGAAAATTGCTGATCTAGAGCCATACAAACACAAACTCTATCATACTCCCGCTTGCTCCATTGAAACATGTTGCCATCGATCCAAAGAGGAACTCCAACTTTGGAAGCTATTCTCTCCACATTTTCTTCACCCCAACAGATTAAAGGTAGATGAGGAAATCTAACCCAAATTGGGGATGTTAATCCTTTCAATGATGAAGGGGAAAAAAGTGGAGACCATCTATCAATTCTCACAATATGTCCATTGACATACTAAGGTCCACCTTCTAAAACTTTGTCCACTGATTCCTTGTCAAAAAAGGAACATAGAATCTAGCCAAGTCCAAGAGAAGTAATATGAAACTTCCCAAACTGACTCCATTGACGACAAATTTCTCTAGCAATCACATTTACTGGTGCATTTTCTCCAAATACCTTCACTACTAATGATAATTGCAGTTTTTCAGCATTCATTTTCAAACTGGATTCATTGAGTTTGACTGTTTTATCATCTTTTTATTGAAATGATTCGTCTCCATTTAAGGTGACTTTGATGTTGGGTTTCCTGATCCAAGAGTTGATTAGATTAATATATGAGGTTTCTTTCATTACACCTTCCTCAGCATTGCATCGAACATCTGACATGTTTGTGTTCTCCATCAATTTTTGTGAGAAGGATACTCTATTCTTAATAAACTAAGATTTACCAACAGGATTACTAAATTTGTTCACAAAAAGCTTCAAGCCCAATGAAGACGAGGCTTATTTATCAATTAAATTCTTGTTATATCCTATAGATGGCTTAAAATCCTCGACAGGAGTTTGAGTCACAATCCCTTTGCCTTTTCCAAGAACAACCGGGGATTTCTTCAGAGCTTCAGGTGAAGGTTCATTAATCTTTAAGATTTAGGATTTGTAATTTCTAAGTGAACCTTCATGAAGAACTAAGTTCAAAAAAGAGTCGCCGGGAGGAATCCAACGATCAGCAGCAAACGCCGCTGCTTCTTCCATCATCGGTGGTCAAACCACAAAAAAAAAAGCGGATTGATAAGATTTGAAATTAAATGAACTTTCTCTCTCTTAAGTCAAAAAGTCTTCACATACATCTAAAATAAGGAAAAAATGGCTACTCAATAAATTATATTAAAATTTGATGATATTTAGATATTTATTATAAATTCAAATGAGATTCAAATGGGTCATATAACCTATCAATTTGTATCTACAGAATCCAAAAAATTTAAGGAAATACAAGTTAAACCACGTTACCATAAAAATAATATGATATTTAAATAAAATAAAATTATACACAATTTTTAATATTAAGGATATAATGAATATTCATATAATAATATGATGTAATTTAGATAAAATTAATCATGCATCAATAAAGTCATGTGAAGCAAGTTAATTTAAAATGAATACATATTAAAAGTTTTACCACGTAAGCTTATTACCTTTAATTTTCCTAATTATATATTTTTTTATATTTGATAACATTTGTGTAATAAATGAAGCTTATAAAATTTATTTAATAAAAGAATCTTATAGATTTCAATATCAAGATTAATATATAAACTATTTTAATAGATATTTAGATTGTGAGTAAATCAAACAATGCAAGTAAATATTAATAGACAACTAACATACTCCTACGATAATATAAGATCCTTAAAGCTACCCATCTTATAGCAATTATATTATTACATTATATGGGAATAGTTTTAAGCTTAATTTCAAAATCTTCTAATTGTTTCTTTAGCAATAAAACTTGAGTAACACAATTACCTGCAAATATGTACTCTACTTCAGCAGTGGATAATGAAACAGAATTTGTTTTCTAGAAGACCAAGAAATAAATGACGGTCCTAAAAATTTATAGGTTCAAAATATACTTTTTCTATCAATCTTACTAAAAGTTCGTTAGGGATGTTAAGCCCTATGAACTTAGTCCCAAGCTTACCAAGAGGGCCGGGGAGGGGGCGGGGGGGGGGGGGGGGGGGTGAATTGGTATTTAAAAAATTTCTTTTCACAAATAATAAAAACACATAAACCAAAATCACGCTTCGAGAAAAACAATGCAAAAATAAAAGCGCGGAAGCAAGAAAACAAGAACATAGAGATTTATAGAGGTTCGGTCAACTTGACCTACGTGCACTCCTTGGAGGCACCCTCCAAGTATTGCACTACAAAACATGACTCTCCTTTAGCCCCCACGGCTAGGCGGAGAAGCTTTCACAAGAACCTCCTTTTTGCCACCCCGGCAAGGCAGAGAACCTATCTCCTTTTGCTTCCTCCTGAAGCTGGCAGAGAACCAACAACCAGATGCTTACTCCTTACCTCTACCGACCCTTCCACGGACGAGAAAATCTAGACAAAGAAGAAGCAGAGCAATCCTTGAAGCAACCCTTGTGAATCCCCTCTCAAGCTCCCCCTCACAAGATCCTCTCTCTCTCCCTCTCTCTCTTTCTCTCCTCAAGGCCTTCTCAGGTCAAGGAAGCAGCCAAAGGTTGTTCAAAACGTTGAACAAGAGCTCTTAAATAGAAGAGCTTCAAAGGAGCTCATTAATTGCAAGTTGCCGACATTATCGTCAAGGCCGATAAGGACATCGGCCTGGCTGATCAGTACAAAACTCAGAATATCGGCCAGAGCATCGCCCTGAATGCAAAACTGGACGATTGAAAATTGGCTTGATCGTCCAAGCCGATCTCACGATCGTCCTGGCCGATCAGTTCAAATCAGAGGAAAATCATTTTGAGCATCGCCCTGTTTACAAGCTGGCCGATCCCGATCGTCCAGGAGTAACTAAGGATTTTGAATATATCGTCCAGGCCAATCCTGTAATCGTCCAGGACAATGTGATCGTATCAATCATCCTTAATTACTCCCTTGATTTCCTGATCAATTAAGGCATAATTTGTGAATATCGTCCAGGCTGATCCATTATCGTCCGGGCTGATTATTTAAAAATACAGTATACCTTAATTGTCTATGGAGAAAACTTCTTTCTATTTTGAGATTATCGTCCTGGCCGATACACGTATCGTCCAGGCTGATATGTTAATGTCGGCTGCCTTAATTAAGAATCCATATTTAGACTTTTTTTTAAGCCTGATCGTCCAGGACGATGTAAATATCATCCTGGCCGATATGAGTAAAAATAGAAATTCTATGTCTCTCAAGTGTGTGTGTGTGTAGGGTTACTTAGCATCAGTCTCTTTGATAATTACAAATAGACTCAAGAAGAGAAAAATAAAGTACAGACTGACTCAACCCTAGTCCTACGCAATCTTGAACTGGCTTTGTCTGTTCGTCTGATCTTCGATTCCTGAAAAGTTAGAAGCAACATGCAGTCCAAGAGAATCAATAGTGTTTGTCAATCATCAAAACATAAGTCATGAAAATAGATTTGCAACAATCTCCCCCTTTTTGATGATGGCAAAACACTACGAAGACAATTAATAGAAAAAAAATTTCAGGATCGACAAGTGTAAGAACATCATAAACTTCTCCCCCTTTTGACATATCAAAAAGGAGGAGGAAACACAAAAGAACAATAGCAAATCAATATATATATATATATATATATATATATATATATATATATATATATATATATATATATATATATATATATATATATATATATATATATATATATATATATATATATATATATATATATATATATATATATATATATATATATATATATATATATATATATATATATATTTAAACCAAGGCATGAAAATGATGTAGTATTCCATGTGATTAATTTAAAAACTTGTGGGTTAATGAGTTAACAATCTCAACCATCCATAGAATAGTAGAATATCCGGTCATGGTTACCCTTAGCTAAGATATTTTCTTAGGGTAGAATCATCTTTTGAAATCAATGACCTAACTCAAAGAATTAATTGAATATAAGAAAAAGAATCCATCTATTACTTGGTTTAAGACAAAACTATCTTTATAAAATAATGAACCAAAATAAATTTGTCATGATCGCAAATCAAGTCTTTGAGAACCAAAACTTCTAAGTTCTAAAAGATTTAAAAAGAGAGAATAACTTGCTTTTGAGTGGGCTCATTTTATACCTCTTGTCAATTTGAGTGGCGCTTTGCCCTTCTTTTTATAGATTTTTCAATTTTGGCGTCTTTGTGCTTCTTTTGTTGGTATCATTGGCCAAATTTTTTTTATTTTTGCAAGCTACATTCTCTTTTATGATCTTTAAAAAAAAAAACTTAGCTGTGAATATATCTTCTCAGATATTAGAGAATAGGAGCTCTCTCTCTAACATAAGGAAGATTTATCACAAACAAAATTAATAATCAAAGACAAGAGTAACGAGGGATCTTGATGTGATAAAGAAACTATAAACATTATAAATACAAGATAGTTTTGCTTAAGCAAGCTTAAGAAAAGATCTTAATTTCATAAACAATCTTTAATTTGAGATAGACTTTTGATTAGAAAAGAAAACTATGCCACTAAAATAGGTTAGGGAAAGAGACACAATCACAAAATATTTTTACCATCTAGGAGATTAAGAGATGAAAACCACATTGACTACAAATTTTAAAAAAAAACATGGAATATGTTATCATTTCAGCGATGATTTTGAAAACTAAGTAAGAGAAAGAAAAAAAGCAAAAGAAGGTAAAACACACAAAAAACTAAAAAATAAAAAGTAAAAACAAAAGAAAGTAACTAAAAGATCAAGTTTCATACAGTTATGTCAATCACACCCAATCTGGTCCATAATGTTGAGTCCAGTAATTAGGTTGTTAAGCCTAAGTAAATGTCCCACGGCTACCAAGAGTGGGGTGAATTGGTAGTTTTAAAAATTTTAAACCCTCTTAATGATAAAGTTGAACCGAAATAAAATTTTCTTTTAAAGTTTGTAGAAAAATGTTTTTCAACCACAGAGTTGTTAAAACTGAAATTTAAAGTGCGGAAACGTAAAAACAATAAAGAAAATGACACCAGATTTATAGTGGTTCGGTCTATAACCAGACCTACATCCACTCCTCAGAGGCACCCTCTGAGTATTGCACTAATACCACAAAGTGACTCTCCTTTAGCACCCACAGCAAGGCGGAGAAGCCTTTACAACACACTCTTTTCACCACTACCCGGTGCGGCAGAGAACCGTCATCCTTTTACACAATCCATAGTGCTGGCAGAGAACCGTCGTCCTTTTACACTCTCCTAGTGTGGGCAGAGAACCCTACGGCTGTTCACACTCTCCAAGTGTAGGCAGAGAACCTTTCCGCTGTTCACACTCTCCAAGTGTAGGCAGAGAACCCTTCGGCTGTTTACACTCTCCAAGTGTCAGCAGAGAACCGGATCTCCTTGACTGATCTTCTCACAAGAATCTAGAAGGAAGAAAGAAAAGAGTGAAGAAATCCAATTTCATAAGTAGAGACTCTTACCTTTGTAATCCAAGTGAAGCCTTCTCGCTCTAGTGGTAGGAATCCTCCTTTGAATGCTCTCTTCCACTCTCTCCTTGGCTATTCTCTCAAGAGGCACGAAGATCAAATGATAAAAAGATTGGGTGGCAGTCTAATTTGGACTATTTATATAAAAGATAAGAAAAACCGCCCAAAAACTGCAAGTTTTCAATTCTGTACGCAGTGGATCGTCCTGTACGATCCTGGATCGTCCTGG
Source organism: Dendrobium huoshanense (assembly GCA_016618105.1). Lineage (NCBI taxonomy): Eukaryota > Viridiplantae > Streptophyta > Magnoliopsida > Asparagales > Orchidaceae > Dendrobium > Dendrobium huoshanense. The sequence goes on along the minus strand of CM028351.1, from coordinate 34,729,971 downwards.
ACGATTTTACTTAAACGATCTAAAACGACCCAATTTGTATATGTGTACGAAATGACTTCGTACAGATGATCGTCCTGTACGAACTAGGTTCGTCCAGTACGAACGGTTATTACAAGGTCAGTTCTAGAAACTGCTGAAAACTGTTCTAAGTCGGTTAATCGTTTGGACGAAAATAAGTTCGTCTGGACAAAAATTTTCCAGAGACCCGATCGTCCTGGACGATTATTTATTTTGTCTGGACGAAAATATTTTAGCGGACCAATCGCCACGGACGATAATTTATTTTCGTATGAACGAAAATTTTCCAGAGACTTGATCGTCCGGTACGATATTTAATTTCGTCTGGATGAAAATTTTCCAGAGAACTGGTCGCCTCGTACGATAATAAAATTCGTCTGGACGAAAATTTTACAGAGAACCCATCGTCCGGGACGATAATAAATTTCGTCCTAGACGAATAGGACTTCGAAAAAATTTTTTTTTTGAGCAAGTTCCTATTCGTTCCATGTGCTCTATAGGAGATAACTAACGGATCGTCCAGTACGATAAATATCATCCCGTACGATCAGTATAAAATTTTATGATCTCCTTATGTGTGTGTGTAAGTTTTTTTATTCACTCAATTACAATCACTCCCTTTCAAAATTAAATCAAAGAAAATACAAACTTCAAATAAACAAAATATCTCATGTTGAATTTGATTTGAAGTTATCGTAGTCTGGAGTCTGATTTTCCTGAAATGTTAGTACACACAAGAGCAAATGCAAATCTTCTAAAATTATTAGGAGATAACTATACATTTGAACAATAATGTTTGGAATCATCAAAACTATATAAGTTGCACAAATATAAATCATTCAAATAGCAACTATTCTAACAATCTCCCCCTTTTTGATGATGGCAAAACAATTATTGTTTGTATGGTTTCAAGTTAAACAAATCTCCTATCTCCTAAACTTCCCCTGAATTGATGAGTACATTAAAATAAGGAGGCATAAAAAACAATATTTTTGTTTTTCAAAAATTTTAACACAAACAACTACAAAGTCAAAAACTTGCAAACAGAATAATCAAAACAGAAAATACAATAATTTCTCCCCCTTTTTGACAGCAACAAAAAGTGAAGAAATAATAGAAAAGAAATGTAAGTAATTATATGAAATTCATTTTTAAAATTTAATCAAAATTGTGATTGACATAGGGTATGCAATTTTAAACTAAAGATATTAGGTCAATCATAGAAATTCATAAAATTAAAGAAGTGATATAACATTGTAAGTAAGAAGAATTTATCAAAGATATAATTCAATTTAGACATTTGACTATAGAAAATCATTACAAGAGAGATGTATAAAAATTCTATATTTCAAAGTTCAATAGAATATAAATGAACATAAGATCAATTTGAATTAAGAGATTGAACGAATTTGGAAAGAAGAGAATTACCTCTTTTGGCGCTTTGCGCATCTTTTTCAAAATTTTGGGGCACATTTTTGTGCATTTTTTCTTGGTTGGGCTTATTTTGTGCCTCTTTTTCACTTTGCAAATCTTTGCGAATTCCTTTTGATTTTTGTACATTTGTACAATGTTCAAGAGTAATTGAGACCAATTCTTTCTAAAATCTATAATCTAAAATTTCAAATATTTCTAGGTGCATAAATATCACTTGAGCATAGAAATATAAAATAAGAAAACATCTAAATTGCAATAGTAATATTAACTTTTATGTAGTCTAAATGAATAGACATGAATTTAAAAGTTCTAATTACAACAAGTTATAAACAACTTATAAATTCAGAAAGTCTAGATTTTCTAATATAGATAATCTCAAATTACAATCGAGTTTAAGCACTATGTAGATTAATTAATACTAATGAAATTCATAAACATTAACCACATTTCAAAACAAAATTAATAAAAAAATAACAACTTTCATTGATATTAAAGAAACGGATTACATAATAAAAAAAATAACAAGAAGAAAATACATTGAACTTAAAAAGAAAAACCAACATAAACACAAACACTTAACAATTAAACAGACACGATAAAAACATAAAAAACAAATACAACAGACACACATAAAAACATTTCTACTGTTCTGGAGGAGGAGGAGGAATGCCGCCAAAAAGGTTGAAGTAGGAGGCCATCAACATTACATTGGTATTAATTTCATGAACTTCATTTCTAATATTACCAATGTCTTTTTGCTGCTGCGTAAGTTGAGCATCAAATTGATCAAACCTTTGATCAATGTGAGTCTCTAATCTATCAAATCTCTCAATCAGATTCTGGTAATCTGATTGAGGAGCAGAAGCTTGCACTCCTTCTTCTTCTTCCTCTTCTAAAGCACTAGCATGTGCTTTTTCTTTTTCCTCCTTGAAGAGCAATCTGAATGATGCATCATTATAGTAAACTGGCTCTTCGTATTCTTCATCAGGATGCACTATGTTGTATTTCTTTTCCAAAATATAAGTGATTAAGTGTCCTAATGAAATGTTCTTCTTTCTCTTCTGATATGCATGTCCTATTTCTGAAAGCCCATAGATATGATCTATGATAAGTTGGGCTTCGTCAATAGGATGACATTCCATAATCAAAAATATTAGAGCAGAAAGGAGAGGGGTAATATTAATCCTATCACCAGCTTTAGGAATGATTGAAGATCGAAGGATATGCTGGATGATTCGGGCATCTTGGGTCATACCGGAGACTCTAGCGACATGATAGTTAAGACCATTTTCTCTAATTACCCTATTGATTTGAAACCATTTGAAGGAGCTTTCTGACATTAGGGTGTGGGCTCTATATCCCTCAGTTCTTAAGTTTAAAAATGCACCAAGGTCGTGCTTGGTGATCTCAACTTTTTGCTTAAAAACATAAGAACTAATGGTGGAGTGGTCAGAATTGAAACTCATGTTCGCTAGAAAGTAGTGGTAGGTTTGTTTGTTGTAGAAGTGGACGAGAGAAAGAATGAAATGAAATTGGGTTGAGGCAAAGAGATGCATTACCCGAAATTTCAACTCAGTTTGAATAAGAATGCGAGAGGGAGTGATTTTTGCGGATGCAAAACGAGGAAAAGATTCCTCATTCGCCTTAGAAAGAAAGTTAATGACCGATCGTACAGACAAAAAATTTTCGTACAGACGATCAAAAAGTAAATCGTTTTAATGACTCTTGAAAACTGTCCCCTACAATGAACCGACACATGTTCGTCTGGACGAACGAAAACTTCGTACAGATGAAGTTCATATTAAAAACTGCCTTATCCACTCAACCGCTGCATTCAATCGTCCCGACGTTTGAGAGAAAAAAAAAATTCGTCCTGGACGATCATAAGATCGTACAGACGATCTAATTAAAAACTGCTCTCAAAACGGTTAAAATTCGCGCAAACTGTTCCTTCACACATCGTCCCATACGAAACCATTTTCGTCCTGGACGATTTCCTCCAAAAAAAATTTTTAATTTTGATTTTTTAAATTAAGAAAATCAAACAAAATATTCAAAAACACATAAAACATAAAACAAAACCATAAATCCAAAAACAATTCATTCAAAACACACAAAATTTCACAAAATCAAAAAACAAAACAAAACAAATATCAATGTTGCAAAGACATTTTGTTTAAGACATCAAATCAATAACACCAAGCCTTATTCTTAAAGTACTGAAGGTATCAAAGGCTAAAGGCTTTGTAAAAATGTCTGCAAGTTGATTTTCAGTTGAAACATGTATGAGTTCAATTTCTCCTTTGGATACATGATCCCTTATGAAATGATGCCTTATATCAATGTGTTTGGTTCTAGAATATTGAATAGGATTTTTGGAAATGCAAATAGCACTAGTATTGTCACAATAAATTGGAATAGTGCCTATAGTTAATCCTAAATCAATCAACTGTTGTTTTAACCAAAGTACTTGTGCCACACAACTTCCTAATGCAATGTATTCTGGTTCTGCAGTAGATAGTGCCACTGAATTTTGTTTTCTACTAGACTATGAAACTAATGAATTTCCAATGAATTGACATGTTCCAGAAGTGCTTTTCCTATCCACTCTACAGCCTGCAAAGTCAGAATCTGAATAAACAATAATTTCAAATGAAGAGCTAAACTTAGGATACCAAATTCCTAAGTTTTGAGTTCCTAGTAGATATCTTAAAATCCTTTTCACTGCTGTCAAATGTGATTCTTTTGGATCTGATTGAAATCTAGCACATAAGCAAACACTGAACATAATATCTGGTCGGCTTGCAGTCAAGTAAAGTAAAGATCCAATTATCCCTCTAAATTTCTTTTGATCAACAGATTTTCCCTTAAGGTCCTTATCCAACTGAACTGAAGAACTCATTGGTGTACTAACAGGTTTAGCATTGTCCATTTCATATTTTTTTGAGGATGTCCTTAATATATTTAGTTTGACTAAGAAAAGTACCTTCCTCAAGTTGCTTAATGTTAAATCCTAGAAAGTAATTTAAATCTCCCATTAGACTCATTTCAAATTCACTACTCATTATTTTAGAAAAATCATCACAAAGATGTTTATTTGAAGATCCAAAGATGATGTCATCCACATAAATTTGAACAATAAGTATATCCTTTCCAATTTTCCTTAAAAAGAGAGTTGTATCCACACTTCCTTTTTCAAAAGATCTTTCAAGTAGGAAGGTGCTCAACCTCTCATACCAAGCCCTAGGTGCCTGTTTCAATCCATATAATGCCTTTTTTAATTTGAAAACATGATTTGGAAATTTAGAATTTTCAAAACCTGGAGGTTGTTCTACAAAAACATCTTCCTCAATTACCCCATTTAAAAAGGCACTTTTGACATCCATTTGAAATAATTTAAAACCTTTAAAACAGGCAAAGGCTAGTAAAATCCTAATTGCTTCAAGTCTAGCTACAGGGGCAAAAGTTTCCTCAAAATCAATTCCTTCAATTTGATTATACCCCTTAGCTACTAATCTAGCCTTATTTCTAATGACTACTCCTGAGTCATTCATTTTATTTTTGAACACCCACTTGGTTCCAACAACACTTTGATCTTTTGGCCTTGTAGTTAGTTCCCAAACTTTATTTCTTACAAATTGATTTAACTCTTCTTGCATGGCCAATATCCAAAATTCATCTGAAAGTGCTTGATCAATGTTAGTGGGTTCAATAGTTGAAATAAAAGCTGAATGATTGACTTCCTTGTTTAATCCACGCCTAGTTCTAACACCCTCACTTGGTTCACCTATAATCAATTCCTTTGGGTGGTTTTTAGAAAATCTCAAATCTCTAGGCAAAGGGTCTTCTCTTTCTAAATTTTCTTCCAAATTTAATCTATCAATCTTTTAAGAGTTTTCTTCAATTTCTTCTTCAACAACATTTGGCTCTTCCATGTTTCCATTTTCATCAAAAACAACATGTGTGGTTTCTTCAATGACTAAAGTTCTTTTGTTGAATACTCTATAAGATTTTCCAACACTTGAATATCCAACAAAAATTCCTTCATCTGATTTTGGATCAAATTTTCCTAAGGCAGATTTTCCATTATTATGTATGAACACCTTGCAACCAAATACATGCAAATGAGACAAATTTGGTGTTCTACCTTTTAGCAACTCATAGGGTATTTTATTCAAATTTGATCTCACATTCACCCTATTCAGAACATAGCATGCAGTGCTAACCGCCTCAGCCCAAAAATATCTGGGAAGCGAGTATTCTGCTAACATTGCTCGGGCGGCTTCTATTAATGTTCTGTTCTTTCTTTTAACTACTCCATTTTGTTGAGGAGTTCTAGGTGCAGAACAATTGTGATCAATCCCCTTTTCTTTACAGAAATCTTCAAATCTTTCATTTTCAAATTCTCCTCCATGATCACTTTGTATAGAAATTATTTCACATCCTAGTTTTCTTTGTATCCAAGTTAAAAAATTTCTGAATTCCTCAAATGATTCACTCTTATGAAAAAGAAATTTAACCCAGGTGAATCTTGAAAAATCATCTACTATAACAAATCCATATACCTTTCCTCCTAGACTAACAGTGCTTACAGGTCCAAAAAGATCCATGTGAAGAATTTCTAAAGGTTTACTGGTCCTAAGATCTTTATTGGACTTAAAAGAGGACTTCACTTGTTTTCCTAATTGACATGCATCACATAGATGGTCCTTGGTAAAGTCTAGTTTAGGTATTCCTCTCACCAAATTCTTTTGGGTAATTCTTCTAAGATTTTTCATACTAGAATGACAAAGTCTCCTATGCCAAAGCCATGATTCATCAGAAACAGTTTTCAAACAAAAGGCAGTAGGAGATTGAATATAATTTAAATCTAGCATGTAGACATTGTTTACCCTTTTTCCATTTAAAACAATTTTCCCATTTAGGCTAATTATGCAGCTAGTAGGTAAAAATTTTACATTATAGCCCTTATCACATAGCTGACTTATGCTAAGCAAATTATGTTTTAAGCCTTCAACTAATAAAACATTGTCTATGAAAAAGTTTTTCAAATTTTCAATCATACCTGATCCAACCACTTTCTTTGTGGTATTATCTCCAAGTGTAACCTTGCCTCCACTCCTGGCTTCCAGCCTTATGAATTGAGCAGTATCTCCAGTCATGTGCTTTGAACATCCGCTGTCCAGGTACCATATACTCTCACGAGGTCTTGTGTGAGAGTATTCCTGCAAAATTCTCAAATGTTAGACCTGGGAACCCAAACTAGTTTGGGTTCACCTTTATAAAATTTATAATCATATGCATGTATGATTTTTCTAGGTTTATGCATCTTAGTTCTCCACACCAAATTAGGTTTCATCTTTAAAGTGCAGTTTTGAGATATATGTCCCAAAAATCCACAATTGTTACATTTAACATTAGGAAAAATATTCCTATGTTTTCTTTCATATGATTGTCTTCTAAGGGATTTCATGAATTTAGGATAATATTTAGGATTTGTAAAATCTTCAAGTTTAGGGGGGTTCCTATTATCCTCGAGAGCTCTTATAGTGAGTTTGTAAAATGAATTCATATCCTCCAAGATTCGATTGGTATAATTAATTCTATATGTCTTGCTCTCAGATTCATCCTTAAAATTCTTAAATTCTTTTTCAAGTTCAGCATAGGATGATTTTAAATTCTCAAAATTTTTATTCAAGTCATCATATTCATCAAGTAGTTTCATGTGGTTGCTATCAATTAAAGCATGATCTTTCCTAAGGATTTCGTGTTCCTTATTAAGCTCTTCCAATTCTAAAACTAAACTAGCATGTATCTTTTTCATTTTCCTATATGCATCATGCATGTGTTCAGAAACTTCAAACAATTCATTATAGGTTAAATCACATACCTCTTCTTGATCTGATTGTTCAGCATTATCTGCCATCAAGCAAAGTTTGGTGACTTCTTCTTCTTTTTCAGTCTCAGATGAGTCTGAAGCTGAGTCCGCCCAAAAAGCCTTTTGAAACTTCTTCTTGCCCTTCTTTACCATTGGTTTCTCCTCTACCTTTTCCTTGCTAGGAGTGGCTTTGAGTTTTGGATAATTAGTCTTTATATGACCTGGTTTCCTGCATTCATAACAAATCACTTCATTAGAAACCTTGCCATTTTTGTTATACTTACCTCTATTCCATTGCTGGCGTCTCTTCTGTTTCCTCTTTAAAAAGCTTCTGAATTGTCTAGTCATCAGTGCAATATCGTCTTCATCCTCAGGTTGTGAGTGTTCACTTTCTGACTCTTCCACATTTAGTGCAATATTTTTGTCCTTTCTTGGTTCACCTGCATCAATCTTTCTTTGACTTACTCCTTGCTCGTAAGCAATGAGTGAACCAAGAAGATTGTCAATGGAATAATTGTTCAGATCTTTAGACTCTGTAATTGCAGTAATTTTAGCATCGTATGCAGTAGGTAAACAACGAAGAATCTTATTAACCATTTCAGCATTAGTTAATTCCCTACCAAGTGCATGCAAAGAGGGGACAATTTGAGTGAATCTTGTGTACATGTCAGATATAGATTCATTAGGTTTCATGCGAAATAATTCGTAGTCATGTAACAAGATATTGAGTCTTGATTGCTTAACCTCATTTTTCCCTTCATAAGTAATACAAAGTCTATCCCATATATCTTTTCCGCTTTTACAAGTGGAAACTCGCATGTAGTCTTCAGATTTTAAAGCACAAAAGAAACTATTTAAACATTTTGCATTTAATTGTGCTAAGTCACGTTCTTCAATAGTCCAATCTGCATAGGATGTTTCTACCCTAATTCCATCAACTAATCTAGTTGGTTTTGAGGAACCTTCCTGGACTAGCATCCACATGCGATAATCAAGTGACTGTAAGAAAGTAGACATGCATGTTTTCCAAAAATTAAAAGGAATATTGTTAAACAGTGGAGGTCTAGTGATAGAGTAACCCTCAGGTGTGTTTTGGTTTCCAAATGTAGCCATCTACGTTAATCAAAAAGTAGTTCAAACTTATGATTTTGAAACTATGCTCTGATACCACTTGTTGAGTCCAGTAATTAGGTTGTTAAGCCTAAGTAAATGTCCCACGGCTACCAAGAGGGGGGTGAATTGGTAGTTTTAAAAATTTTAAACCCTCTTAATGATAAAGTTGAACCGAAATAAAATTTTCTTTTAAAGTTTGTAGAAAAATGTTTTTCAACCACAGAGTTGTTAAAACTGAAATTTAAAGTGCAGAAACGTAAAAACAATAAAGTAAATGACACCAGATTTATAGTGGTTCGGTCTATAACCAGAGCTACATCCACTCCTCAGAGGCACCCTCTGAGTATTGCACTAATACCATAAAGTGACTCTCCTTTAGCACCCACAGTAAGGCGGAGAAGCCTTTACAACACACTCTTTTCACTACTACCCGGTGCGGCAGAGAACCGTCATCCTTTTACACAATCCACAGTGCTGGTAGAGAACTGTCGTCCTTTTACACTCTCCTAGTGTGGGCAGAGAACCCTACGGCTGTTCACACTCTCTAAGTGTAGGCAGAGAACCTTTCCGCTGTTCACACTCTCCAAGTGTAGGTAGAGAACCCTTCGGCTGTTTACACTCTCCAAGTGTCGGCAGAGAACCGGATCTCCTTGACTGATCTTCTCACAAGAATCTAGAAGGAAGAAGGAAAAGAGTGAAGAAATCCAATTTCACAAGTAGAGACTCTTACCTTTATAATCCAAGTGAAGCCTTCTCGCTCCAGTGGTAGGAATCCTCCTTTGAATGCTCTCTTCCACTCTCTCCTTGGCTATTCTCTCAAGAGCCACGAAGATCAAATTTTTTTTTTTTGATTATGCTACGTTTCTAAAATCTTAAATACCAAAAGTAAACTCATACTATTGATAAAGTGAATTTCTTGATTAAGAAAATTTTGAATTAGATTCAACAACTTACAAAAGATTCCTATGCGATAAATAAAATATAGGGAGATAAAAAATTTTGTTTCAAAAACTAATTTAAAAGATGAAAAAGATTTTAAATCAAAAAGTAGAAAAACCTCTTTTAGGAAACAGAGATTGAAAGTCAAAAACTTGAGTTTCCTTCCTTTGATTGTTTTTAGAGAAGTCAATCACAACTTACTAAAGATTTCAAGAAAAATTAGAAAGTAAAATTTTCATTTCTAGAAAAGTGGATGTGTGTGTTGATCAGAAAAAAAAATACGAAACAAAACAAGTAAAATTAAAAATTCTAATAAACAATAAAAAAAAAATAATAAAAAAAAATAATAATGAAAAACTTAAATAAGGCTTTTATCCATTATCTCTTTCTTGGTCTGATGCTTCAGAAACCAGATCTGCCCATGAGATTTTTTGCTTTTCATTATTTCCCCAGTTTAAATTTAACTTCGCCTTACCCTTTTCTTTTGCAGGGAGAATTCTTAAATTAGGGCACTCATTTTTCATATGTCCAGGTTTCCTACATCGAAAGCAAACAATGTTAGAAGAAATATGGACATCCTTACCACTTTTACCTTTCTTCCACTTTTGCTTATGCATTGATGAGCTTTGTGATTTGCTTGACAATTCATTGCTATCGTCACCAACTAAGCTTCCAATTTCCGTATCTTCAGCTTTTAGAACGATCGTTTCACCTGCATCCAAAAGTCTTTGACCCAACCCTTGCTCGTAGGCAATGAGTGAGCCAATCAAATTATCAATAGAATAATCATTCAAATCTTTTGATTCACAAATAGCAACAACTTTAGCATCGAATTTGTCAAGTAAACAATGAAGAATTTTGTTAACTTTTTCAAAATTTGAAAATTCTTTTCCTAAGGCATGCAATGATGTAGTAATTTGAATAAACCTTGTATATATGTCTTAAATCGTTTCAAAAGGTTTCATAGAAAATATTTCAAAATCATGCATTAAAATATTCAACTTTGATTGCTTGATTTCATTAGAGCCTTCGTATATGGTGTGCAATTTATCATAAACTTCCTTACCAGTAGTGTACATGGAAATTAACAAAAAATCATCAGAATTTAAAGCACAGAAAAAAAAATTTAAAGATTTTGTATTTAATTGAGCATCCATTCGTTCATCCCTATTCCATTGATTAAAAGAAATATCAGTTTTAATTCCATTAACAATACGTGATGGTGATGAATAACCAGTTAAAATCATATGCCACATGCGAAAATCAATTGATTGCAAAAAAGTAGACATGCGAATTTTCCAAAAATCAAATATAATATTTTCAAACAATGGTGGTCTAGTGATTGAATATCCTTCCGCCAAAATATGATTAGAAATATTAGCCATGGATCGAAATTCAAAAGTTTTTAAAAACTTATTTTATGAAAACCGCTCTGATACCACTTGAAAGTGCTCAGATGGCACTTGAAAATTTGTTAGGGATGTTAAGCCCTATAGAACTGGCCCAAAGCTAATTTAAAAGAGAGAGGTGAATTGGAAAACTTTAAAACCAAAGATAAAACTAAAACCAATATCACCACATAGAAAACCAACGATGCGGAAATTAAAGTGTGGAAGTAATAAAGAAAGAACACATCGAATTTATAGTGATTCGGTCAAACCTTGACCTACGTCCACTCCTTGGAGGCACCCTCCAAGTATTGCACTAACACAAGTGTCTCTCCTTTAGCCTCTACAGCTAGGCAGAGAAGCCCTTACAAAATCACTTCCACCTCTCCCGGTGCGGCGAAGTTGCCGGGTTCTTTGACACCAAGGAGACTTCTTCTTTGGTGAACTTACCTCGAGACAAGCCTTGAATCCGATGGTACTAAGGTGCGAGTTCGCCGGAGCAACCGTGTGGAACCCCCTCCACACTCCCTTGAGTCCCCCCTCACAGGATCTTCTCCCTCTCTCAAACTCCACCCTTTCCTCTCTCCCTTTCAAGCTCTCTCTTCAAGTTCACCCCACAAGAATGAAGCTACAATAGCTGCCAAAGACGCTTACAAAGTGCCTTGCCATAGCTTAAAAAGAAGCTCTCAAAACGAGCTCATTAATGCAAGTTGCCGCCGTTATCGTCCAGGACGATAGCCAAATCGTCCTGGCCGATTAGTTCAAATATGAGGAAAATCGTCCTGAATATCGCCCTGAAATGAAGCTGGAAGATGTCTAATCGTCCCGGACTATCTTGCGATCGGCCCGGACGAAATCCCCATTAATTGCTTTCCAAAACTGCCTGAGAAATTTTGGAAAAATTGCTCTGGATCATCCGGGACGATATTTTATAGTCCAGGACGTTCCACCGGGACGATGTCCAAAAATAAGATTTTTCTAAGTAGATATGGCGGCAGATTCTTGCTGAATTGAGCCGATCATCCTGGCCGATACAAAATCGTCCAGGACGATGTGTTTTGCAAAAAGACGGCTGCTTTAATGAGGATGCCCTAACTAGGATTTCTACTTTTGTCAGATCATCCAGGACGATATAAATATCGTCCCGGATGATGTTACCAAAAATAGAAATCTTTTAGGGCACAACAGAAAATCTTCCAAGTTACAAATCATCAGATACCACACCAAATACAGCAGACTCAAGAAAGGAAAAAGATTACAAACTGACACAGACCTAGTCTACCCAATCTTGAGCTGGTTCCAGATTGCAGTCTGATCGTGTGGACCTAAAACATTAGCACATAAGGCAATCGTAGAGAAATAAGGAATGTTTGTTATCATCAAAATCATAGATCCATAACATCGACCTATTTACAAGCTGGCCGATCCCGATCGTTCAGGAGTAACTAAGGATTTTGAATATATCGACCTGGCCGATCCTGCGATCGTCCAGGACGATGTGATCATATCAATCATCCTTAATTACTCCATTGATTTCCTGATCAATTAAGGCATAATTTGTGAATATCGTCCAGGCCGATCCATTATCATCTTGGCTGATTATTTATAAATATAGTATACCTTAATTGTCTATGGAGGCAACTTCTTTCTATTTTGAGCTTATCGTCCTGGCCGATACATGTATCATTCAGGCCGATATGTTAATGTCGGCTGCCTTAATTAAGAATTCATATTTAGACTTTCTATTTTAAGCCTGATCGTCCATGACAATGTAAATATCGTCCTGGCCGATATGAGTAAAAACAAAAATTCTATGTCTCTCAATGTGTGTGTGTGTGTAGGGTTACTTAGCATCAGTCTCTTTGAAAATTACAAATAGACTCAAGAAGAGAAAAACAAAGTACAGACTGACTCAACCCTAGACCTACGCAATCTTGAACTGACTTCGTCTGTTCGTCTGATCTTCGATTCCTGAAAAGTTAGAAGCAACATGCAGTCCAAGAGAATCAATAATGTTTGTCAATCATCAAAATATAAGTCATGAGAATAGATTTGCAACACTTACAACCAGCATAGTCTGCATCAAAATATGCAACTAAATTATATGATAATAAAGTTTTGGGATACCATAAGACTAACTTAGGAGTTCCAACTAAATAACAAAATATTTGCTTAATTGCTGTTAAGTGTGAATCCTTAGGATTAGCTTAAAATCTACCACATAAAAATATAAAAAACAAAATATTAGGCTCACTAATAGTAAGATACAAAAATGAACCTATCATACTCTTATAAAGCTTTTGAACTTTTGGTTTTCCTTATTCATCTAAATCAAGTCTAGTTGATGGGCTTATAGGAGTTTTACTTGATTTAAATCTCTTCATATCAAACTTTTCTAATAATTTATTTATGTACTTTGTTTTACATATGAATGTGCCAGACCCTAGTTGTTTTACTTGAATTCATAAAAAAAGGTGAGATCTCCCATCATACTCATTTCAAACTTCTTTAATATTAATGAGGAAAAGTCATGGCGCAAACTTTCATTTATACTTCCAAATAATATATCATCAATAAAAATATGTATAATAATTAAATCATCTCCAATATTTTTGATAAAACGATTTGTATCTACCTTATCTTTTCTAAAATTATGTTCAATTAAAAAGTTACTTAACCTATCATACTAAGCATGTGGAGCCTATTTTAAACCATATAATGCTTTCTTTAATTTATATACATGATGTTTTCAAAACCTGGTGGTTACTCTACAAATACATATTGATCAATATACGCATTCAAAAATGTACTTTTGATATCTATTTGAAAATGTTTAATGTCCTTAAAACAAGCAAAGGTAAGGAGTAATCTAATGGCTTCTAGTCTTGCTAGGGGTGTAAAAGATTCTTCAAAGTTTATTACTTCTATTTGTGTGTACCCTTGTGGAACTAATCTACCTGTATTTTTACTAATATTTACTGAGTCATCTAGTTTATTTTTATAAATCCATTTATTTCAAACTATATTTGATGAGGAGGTCTTATGACTAACCCCCAAACATCATTTCTTTTAAGTTGGTTGAGTTCCTCTTTCATAGCAATTATCCAAAAATTATCTTGTAAAGCTTCATCTATATTTTTAGGTTCAATTTCTATAGAATTGCAGAATGTTTTACGTCATCCCTAAGATTTCTCCTAGTCTTAATACCTTTAGAAGAATCTTCAATTATTAATTCATTTGGGTGATTTCTATTATATCTCCATTCTTTAGGCAACGAATTATCCTCCTTTTCTTCCAATTTTTTTTTTTTTTTTTATATTTTCAATATCATTATCATTTAAATCACTTCTTATTAAATCTATAGGGTTTTCATAAAAATTATATGAACAAATTCTTCAACAATTAATTTCTATTATTAAAAACTCTAAAAGAGTTTAAAAAAATTGAATATCCTAAAAATATATCATCATTAGACATTCTATCAATTTTACCTAAAGGATCCTTATCATTATTTAAAATAAAATACTTACATCCAAAAACATGTAAATGACTAAACTTAGGTTTCTTTCCAAAAAAATATATCATAAGGGGTTTTTTAAGAATAGGTCTTAAGTACTATATTTGTAACATAACATGCAGTGTTTGTTACTTCTGCCCAAAAATACTTTGGAAGTTTATATTCATCTAACATTGATCTTGCTTATTCTACTAAAGTATGATTCTTTCTTTTAACTATACCATTTTTTTGAGGAGTCCTAGGAGCTAAAAAATTATACCTAATTCCATTTTAATCACAATAATTTTCAAAATATTTATTTTAAAATTCTCCTCCATGATCTATTTGAATTATACCAATCAAATAACCTTGTTCTCTTTGAATATACTTAGCAAATTTTCTAAAATCATCAAATTCATTATTTTAATTAGCTAAGAATAATACCAAAGTGTATCTTGAATAATCATCTACAATAACAAATCCATAAGTTTCACCTCCTAAACTATTTGTGTTAATTGGCCCAATAAGTTTATGTTTAATAATTCAAAAGGTCTACTCATAGAAACTATATTCATATATAGAGTTATGAATGAATCCATGATTTGTAATCCATGTAGAAGAACTATGATTTTTATCATGAAAAGGGGTTGACTATCTTCATATAGACAAATGGGAAATGAAATGAAAGAATTTTCATTAGATATTTATTATCAAATTTTGATGATGGTTGATACAACCAAATATTCTTAACATGAAGATATGAAGATGATAATTAACAAATTCCCCCAAAAATGATTGAAAATGATTTTGTTTGTTATTTCCTTGAATTTTGAAAGAGTTCTTATAATTTACATCCCAATGTAATATGGATACATTGTAGGCACCCAGAGTTTACTCCTTAATGTTTTTTTTATTGGCTTTAGGAGGCCTCCAAAATGTATTGGGAATTATATGTAAGCCTAGGGAATAGTTGAAATGGAGTGTTATTCAAGTTTCATCCGATAAGAAGGTGATCTGCATGGGTATTAAAACTCTAATAGAATTTTAAAAAGTGGGATTTAGGTTTTTGGGCTTGAATTGGTGGGCATTCCAATATTTGAAAATACTTAAAGATGAAAAATGCATGTATTAAGCGCAATTATAGAAATTTTCATTGAATTTCCATGAATTTTGATAGGTCAAATGTGGGTCTAGAATCCAACTAAGTTAAACTCATCTAATGTTTAACTGATAGCTTTATGAATGATTTTAGATGGAATTTTGTGGGGAGAATACTAGGAAATAAATATGGGATGTTGAAGAAATTATTATAAACTTGTTTTGTAGTAAAATAAGTTTATTTATGACAATAGGCTTACTACTCATAAAATAACAAAGTTTAAAAAAAGTTCTAAACCTTTCAACTAATGGTAGACCACGACTCCTCTTTTGTGATGGAACTCCAATTCTTTTCAATAAAAACATTTTCCCTTACATGAAAAAAGAAAGGGGGGAGGGGGTAAGTTTAGCCCAAGATGGTTTGTTTGTTTGGCTTCAAGAGGCCTCCAAAATGCATTGGGGATTATATGTAAGCCTTGGGATTAGTTGAAATGGAGTATTATGTTGAAACTCAAGAATTAAATTGAGATTGTTATTTTTGATGATAGAAAAATATTATTGTCATGATAATTTTATTATTTTTTCTAGCATATATTGGATATTTTTGTTTACTAACATTTCAAGGAAATCATATAATACTCTAGATAGCTGAAGACTTCAAGTTAGGGTAGATTAGAATTTCATGTAATAAAGTCTTTATATCTCTATTTTTATTTCTTGAGTATGAGCAAGTGTGATTGTAATTGGGTAATCGTGCACACACACACACACAGGGAGAGAGTGGTAATTATTTTTTAAGTATGATTGTATTGTATGATATCTATTTGTATTGTATGATTTGACATAGTTTTCCTTATGACTATAGTTAATCAAATAATGTCTTTAATTTTTTAATTTTTCATACAGTATGATGTCATGTCATATAGATGATTGATAGAGTATGAAATTAGCTTTATACCCAATCATATTAAATGAACACATTCATTTTTGAACTGTTTCATATAGCACGATGTAAAATCATGCATACGAGTGACAGAGTATAAAATATGGTTTGTACCAGATCTTACCAAATGAACTCATTCATTTATAACTGATCATGCAATATGATGATAGATCATATAAACGATTGGCAGAGTACAAAATTAGGTTCATACAAGATTATACTAAACTAACACATTTATTTTTGAACTTTCATACAGTATAATCTAAATTTGTATAGATGATTGATAGTTTATAAAACTAAATTCATTACAGTTCATACCAAATGAAGCCCTATTTTTTTAAATTATTCATACAATACGATATATGATTGTACAGTATGAATAAAGGTTAGTTCACTTGAAAATTTTAGTTTTTGGATGATTTTTCATGTATTTTTTTATATAAAGAGTCCTAAAAATTGTCACACTATCCTTTGATTTGAATTCCTCTTTAGAGGGACTATTAAGAGTGTGTTTGGGAGAGATTTTGTATGTGAAGAATGAGATCTTGTGAAGGGAAGTTGTGAGGGATTCACAAAGTTGACCAAAGTGAGTATCTCTTTATCTTCTTCAAGTTTCTACCCAAGAGAGAAGATCTTCAAGACTGGATAAAGGTTCTATTCCTTCACAAGGAGGGTGAAAAAGGATGTGATGGTATGCTACCATAACTTGGAAAGTGTAAAAGACTATGATTTTATATCACATCAGGTTGGTAGAAGAGAGGTTGTAAGGGCTTCTCTGCCTTTCTAAGGGGGAAAAAGGAGAATCACTTCTATTTAGTGGAATACCTGGAGGAGTCTCCAAGGAGTGGATGTAGGTCAAGTTTGACCAAACTACTATAAAATTTAATGTTCTTCTTTTGTTATTTATTTTTCTTGCATTTTAACTTTTGCATTTAAAATTTTTTGGTTGAAAAATCTTGTGATAATCATTTCTTTAAACAACTACATATTTAAAGATCATTGATTCAATTTTTTTAAAAGGTTTTTAAAATCCAAGATTTTTAAAGAACCAATTCACACCCCCTCTTGGTTAGCACTGGGATAGTTCTAAAAAGTCTAACGACTAACAAGAACTTTCAAGTGGTATCAGAGCCAATTTCAAAAGTTAAAGTTTACATTACTTTTTGAAAAATGATTATGACTAATCTTGAAAACTGGAACACTATTGAAGGATGTTTGATCACTAGACACCTTTATTTGATAATATTCCTTTTAATTTTTAAAAAACTCGTATGTCTACTTTTCTATAATCAGTTGACTTTCGCATGTGAGTTTTTACATAGGAAGGTTAGATTAGACCTAATAGAATTGTTGATGTCATTAGAATGGAAATATTATTTACTGATTGGACTTTAGAAGAAAGAGAATTAGAATAATTAAATGCCAAATGTTTAAATAGTTTTTTTATGCTTTGAAATCTGAGGATTATATACATGTTTTTACTTATAAAACTAGAAAAGAAATCTAGGATAGACTTTGTATAACTTAGGAAGGAATAAATGAGGTAAAACAAACTAGGTAGAAAATTTTGCTATATGACTATGAACTATTTCACATGAAACCAAATGAGTCAATTTCTGATATATATACAAGGTTTACTTAGATTATTTCTTCATTGCATGTGTTACGTAGAGAACTTAGAAATTCAAAAAAAAAAAAGTTATATTATCTACCTTCTGCTTATGATGCAAAGGTAACTACCATTTTTGAGTCTAAAGATTTGAATGTATATTCTATTAATAATCTGCTTGGATCACTTATTGCTTTCGAGCAATGAGTGAATCAATGATATATTGATGCAGGTGACAAATGGAAAGAAAGAAATATAGCATTGCAAGTTGATGAATCAGAGAGTGATCAATCAATGAAAAGAGGATAAAGAAGATATTACACTTATGACTAAGCAATTCAAAAGTTTTCTTAAGAGAAAGTAATGATATCGTCAGCGTTGGAACAAAGGTATATTCAATAAGACATCAAAAGTTTCTAATGAAGTCATTTGTTATGAATGCAGAAAGCCTGGACATATAAAGAGAGACTGCCATAATCTCAAAGCTAATCCTATCAAGGAAAAAAGCTGAGGAGAAAACTAATGTTAGAAAGGGCAAGAAAAGAATGCAAAGAGCTTTCTGGGCTGACTCAACTTCAGACTCTTCAGAAATAGAAGTAGAAGAGGAGGATACAAACTTATGCTTGATGACATATAAATTTGATCAATCTGATCAAGAGGAGGTATGTGACATATCCTATGATGAATTATTTAAAGTTTTTGAGAAAATTCATAATGCATATAGGAAACTTAAAAAATTGCATGCTAATCTTAGTATTGAGAATTTGAATTTAAAAAAAAAAGCATGAAAATATGACGAATGATCGTACATACATTGATAGCAATCACATGGATTTGCTAGATAAATTAGATGATTTTAATAAGAAGCATGAACTATTAAAAACTTCTTATAGTGAGCTTGAAAATGATTTTATAGTTTGAATGGGTGAATCTAATAAAAGGGAACATGATTTGAAGATTGAAAATTCAATTTTGGAAAATGCAAATTCATATCTTCAAATAAAATTGAAAGCTTTTAAGGAAATTAAGTTTGCTCCCACACTTGAATAAATTTATAATCCTAACCAAAACCATATAAATTCAAAACCTAGGAAAAGATATTATAACTCATATAGAATAATAAATCATTTTTTTGGTGCTAAATGCATTTCATGTGGAATATTAGGCCATATTTCACATACTTTCACTATTCATAATATAACATATTTAGTGTGGAGACTTAAGATGCATCAATCATAACATATCAAACATGTATCTGAATTATCATTGTTAAGAGGTGAGCCCAAAATTATTTAGGTTCCCAAGTCATATGTTTAATTATTTTATAGAAATGCTCTCATACAAATCCTCGTGAGAGCATTTGGTACCTGGATAGTGGATGTTCAAAACATATGATTGGAGATGCAAATTAATTTATATTGCTTGAGGCTAGGACTAGAGACAAAATTACACTTGGAAATAAGACTACTAGGAAAGTGGTTGGATCAGGTATGATTGATAACTTGAAGAATTTTTTATTGAAAATGTCTTATTGGTAGAAGGCTTAAAATATAATTTGTTAAGTATTAGTCAGCTTTGTGATAAAAATTTTAACATAAAATTTCTACCTACAAGTAATATTATAAGCCAAAATGGAGTTGATGTGTTGATAAAAATTTTAACATAAAATTTCTACCTACAAGATAGGGTAAATAATATTTACATGCTTGATTTAAATTATGTTAAATCTTATAATGCTTTTTGTTTAAAAACTACTACGCATGAATCTTGGTTATGACATAGAAGACTTTGTCAAGCAAGGATGAAAACTCTTAGGAAGATTATCCAGAAGGAATTGGTAAGTGGCATACCCAAATTAGACTTTACTAAGGATCACTTATGTGATGTGTGTCAATTAGGAAAACAATTAAAGTCCTCCTTTCACTCAATTAATGATCTTAGAACTAGAAAACCCTTAGAAGTCCTTCACGTGGATATTTTTGGACTTGCTAGCACTGTAAGTCTAGGAAGGAAAGTTTTTGGATATTTAATTATTGATGATTATTCTAGGTTCACTTGGATTAGATTCTTATCACATAAGAGTGAATCATTTGATGAGTTTAAAAAAATTTCCACTTGGATTTAGAGGAAGCTAGATTGTGAAATTCTTGTAATTCATAGTGACCACAAGAAGAGAATATGAAAATAAAAAAATTGAGGTTTATTGTAAAGATAAAGGGACATATCACAAGCTCCTAGGACCCCTCAACAAAATAGGGTTGTTAAAAAAAAAAACAAAACATTGATAGAAGCGGATAGAGCCCTATTGGTTGAATATGCACTTTTTAAATATTTTTTCATTAAAGTAATTAATATAGCTTGTTATGAATATGGTGAACATTAGATCTAAGTTGAATAAGAAACCCTATGAATTTGTTAAGGGTAGGACACCCAACCTCTCACTTCTACATGTCTTTGGATTTATAGTATACATTCATAATAATGTTAAAACTCTTTTAGGAAAATTTGACCCTAAATTTGATGGGGGAATTTTTTTAGGATATTCAAGTGTTAGCAAATCCTATAGAGTTTTTAACAAAAGGATATTGGTAGTAGAGAAGACCACTTATGTAGTTTTTTATTAATCTAATATTTATAGAGAGTTTAGGTTAGAAGAAGAACATGTTGAAGAAATTTCCCAAGGAATTGAAAATGCAAATCTTGAAGAAAAGGTTGGAACATAAAATGCATTGTCTAGAGAATGGAAATATTTTAAAAGTCATCCTAAAGAATTAATTTTAGGAGACCCAAATGAAGGGGTTAGAACTAGGCATGTACTTATCAAAGAAGTGAACCATTCAACATTTATTTCAATAATTGAACCCACTAATATAAATTAAGCACTTTATAATGAATTTTGGATTTTAGCTATGCAAAAAGAGTTGAATCAACTTTTTAAAAATGATGTTTGGGAGTTGGTAGAAAGACCTAAAAATTAAAGAGTTGTTGGAATTAAGTTTTAAAAATAAATGAATGATTTAGGTGTAGTGATTAGAAATAAGACAAAATTGGAGGCCAAGGGATACAATCAAATAGATTAAATTAATTTTGAGGAGACTTTTTCCCCTATAGTTAGACTAGAAGAAATAAGGGTGCTTCTAGTCTTTGCTTATTTTAAAGGATTTAAATTATTTTAAATGGATATTAAAAGTGTCTTTCTTAATGTGGTGATAAAAAAGAAATTTATGTTGGGGAACCTCCAGGTTTTAAAAATTCAGAATTTCTTAATCATGTGTTTAAATTGAAGAAGGTATTATATGGACTAAAATAGGCACTTAGGATATGGTATGAAAGGTTAAGCACATTCCTTCTAGAAAGTTCTTTTATTAAAGGGAGTGTGGACACCACTCTCTTCTTGAAAAGAGTAGGAGACGATATTCTCAATCTATGTTGATGATATCTTATTTGGATCCACTAATAAAAATCTTTGTGGACTTTTTAAAAATAATGAGTAATAAATTTGAAATGAGTTTGATGGGAGACTCGAGTTACTTTCTTGGTTTTAGCATAAAGAAGAAAGTGGATGACACATTTCTTAGTCAATCAAAATATATTAAGGAAACCCTTAAGATGTATAAAATGGATAAAGCTAAATTAATAAGTACACAATTGAGTTCCTCAATTCAATTAGATAATGACTATAAAGGAAATTCTACTGATCAAAAGAAATTTAAGGGAATAATTAGATCATTACATTATTTAACTGCTAGTAGACCTGATATTATGTTTAGTATTTATCTTTATATTATATTTCAAGCTGATCCAAAAGAATCCAATTTGACCACTATTAAAAGAATTCTGAGATATCTTTTGGGAACTCATAACATAGGGATTTAGTATCTTAGGAATAACACATCTTTTGAAATCATCAAATATTTTGATTCAGATTTTGTAGAATGTAGGATTGATAAAAAATGTACTTTTGAAATATGTCAATTCATAGGAAACTCTTTAGTTTCATGGTCTAGTAGAAAACATAATTCAATAGCTCTTTCTACTACTAAAGAAGAATATATAGCCTTCAAAAGTTGTGTGGCATATGTTCTATAGTTAAAATAATAACTTATGGATTTAGGTTATTCAATTGGTACTATTCTAATTTTCTATGATAATATAAGTTCCATTTGTATTTCAAAGAATCCAATCCAACACTTCATGATTGAGCATATAGACATAAGGTATCACTTCATTAGGGACCAGATCACTAAAGGCAAAATTGAGCTATTTCTTGTGGCTACTGAAAATTAACTTGCAGATATTTTTAAAAAACCGCTACTTTTTAAAACTTTCAGTACCTTAAGAACCAGATTGGGTGTTATTGATATATATTTTTAAAAATTACAATTCTACAAATTATATATGTGGTATATTTCTTTTGTGTTTATGATTGTGTTTTGTTCACTATTTTTTATTTTATTTTGTTTGTACTTCTCTATTTTGTATTTGATTTTTCCTTTTTTATTATTTTTATTTTGTGTTTCATAGATCTTGTTTGGTTTTTTAGAAATGTATCTTGATCATCATGTGCAAATCTAAAATTTCTTTTTCATTCATACTGTACAAACCACCTTTCATATTGTATTAGTTCTCTATATTTTACATGATTTCTTTTCTAAGTTCTACAAATGAAAAAAAAATTTATGGTAATCTTATAGTACGAACACCTCATCATCTGTATTATCCTTTAACTATTTATATGTACGAACATGGTAGGAATTTTGAGAATGGTCACTATTCAAACATCGTCCTAGATGAACACATGTTCATCTGTACTATCGATTTATCAATTTGTATGCAGTCAAATCCAATCGGCAGGTATAATTATTATTGACCAACCATATCAGACAAATACTTATTTGTCTGTACGATAAGGGTTGGTCAATGGTCGTATGAAATGACTCACCAGGAAGGCAACTTTATGAAAAGTTGTTTTACTATAATAACTATTCTTGATAGTTTATGTTTGTCTGTAGGAGCCCAAAATCGTGCTGTACGATCTTCAAAATCGTACGTACGAACCCAATTTTATACTATACAAAATCTTTTGATTTATATAACTTGAAAGCCTTCCTTTAAATTTCTTCACAATCTATTCCACATTCATTCATTTTTAATCCTTGTGTTCAATCCTTCTCAAATGGCAAGCATAAACAAGTGAGTTCGTCAGGCTAAAGGTAGTTCATCTCATATTGAATGAGATGATAATTTTCTTTCAGGAGAAAATGAACAAGCTTATGATCAGTTCTTTCAAGCAAAGATTTCTCCTCATCTTCTTATTCAAGAAGACATAAATTTTTTAATCATGCCCCTATTTGACCCCACACAATTTTCCTTCATTCTCACTTTGGTTTATGCATTTCACTCTAACACCTTTTATTATTTTCTAGCAAATTTGAGCATGAGAGAGAATCATACTATAATGTCCTCTTATGTCTTCCACCAAAGAGTAGTAAGCACTAAGGAAGATTTTGGGCACATTTTTGCATCTTAGAACTAAAGGAGTAAGGGCACATTCAATGATTTCGAGAAGTTATTTTGATTAGTTTGAAGTGAATCAAACTCTTAGGGGTATACCTTCAATCCAACACTTTCCCCTTGTTTATTCTTTGAATCAAAATGCCATAATCATTCAGCATGTCTTAAGAACCTTCATTATTTCTAAAGCTGGTGATCAAATCAATATAACTCCTTTGCTTTCTACTGTTATAGACTTTATAATGTTAAACACTCTGGTTGATTTCGTCCAATTGATTCTAGACTACTTTAATAATCTTATTAAAATTAGACTACCTACCATTAAAAGAAAGAAGAATGTGGCTTTAGGACACTTGATTGCATACATTCTTGAGAAGAAATACAATCTTATTCATCTCGATCCCTAAAAAAGTCTACTTATCTTATTTACTGATACATCATTTTGCATTTTTTTCCACCAGTATCAAGGGGACGAGGGAGATTAAATTGGTGAAGAAGATGCATCTACTCCTTCTCCTGGACCTGAGCATCAATTCTATCAAGAAATTATATAGAAATTTGATCATCTTGTGTCTCATTTTGATCAATGATTTAATCATATTGAGACTCCCTTGGACAATTAAGATTTTAGATACAATGAGGATATGGCTGGGCAAGAGGACAGGTTGATTTAATTAATACTCAAGTGGCTACTATCAATAGCTACTTTACCCAGTTCAATCCTCCACAGCCTCCTCCAGATCAAGATCCCTTGGGCTATTAGTATGGTTCTTGTATTGGTATTTAGATGTTTTTAGTTTGATTGTAGTCTTTATGATGGTCAAATTAGATGTTTTTGTTTTGAATTTATTGTATTTTCTTTATGTTTTAGTCTGATTTTATATTACTTTATTAAAAAATATTTTTTTATTTAAAAGGGAGAGTTTGGTTATTATTGATTTTTCTTCTTTCTTTTCCTCTCTTAAATTGTCTATAAGTTATTATTGACTAATATAGAATGTTGGTCTAAAAGGATGAAAATTTTAAATTTTTGTATTACAACATTAATTCCTTAGAAATTTTTTTCTCTCTCAAACTTTAAATCAAATTATAATCATATTTAGATGAGGAGATCATCTTCATGTTCCAATAGACATTTTTCTTATAGTTAAAGTTGTTACAAAAATTGTAACTTGTTTTTCTTTTATTTTCTTATTCAATGTATTGATTTTATTGTTATCTATTAGATTTTATTTTGTGATTTAATCTTCCTTATACGAGAAAATTTTCTTTTATTTGGAAGATAATCACACAAGCTGAGATTTGTTGATTTAGGTTGTGGAAGGAACAAAATGTTAAAAGACGCACAAAGTGTGCCAAATTTGAAAAGTGGCATAAAATGAATCCAACCAGAAAAGATGCTTAAAGCATGCCAAATTTAAAAAGAGGCACAAAATTATCCCCATAAAAAAATGCGTAATGTTCGCAATTCTGGTTTATAAAGAGGCATAAAATGAGGCCACCCTACATTTGATTCTTTCCTCTATATCCATGATTCTTAGAAAAATCCATACATTAACAAATAATTTCAACAATTGAATTTGAAACTATTTGATTTTCATGTAATTATTTTTTATGATAATTATTCTATTTGATATTTCTGCTTTCTAAAAGGAATGTTAAATCTGATAACTTATTCTTATCTTATTTATTCTTTGATTTAAAAATGAGTTTAAAAAGTATTTTTATAGTAAGAATTTAATGTTGTTCTTGCAAATTTTAAAATTATTTTCCTTATTGACTTTTAGATTCATCCATAACATCTTACTTTTTTAAGGGATTTCTATATTTTATGATTTGTTCTCTCCTCTTTTTGCTGATGTCAAAACAGGGAGGTAGTTTGTTGTTTGTGGTTGTTTAAAATGTAAGATGTTTGTGGTTATTTGAAATGTAGTCTTCTTGGTTTCTTTGTGTATGTTTTTGTACTTGTGTTTGGGTCCTGTGTTTATGTTTTCGTATTTGTATTCTCATGTTTGTGTTTTTGTGTTTATGCATTTTCTTGTTTATGTTTTTGTGTTCGTGTTTTTGGTGGGTATATGTTTTTTGTGTGTTTGTCTTGTGTCTTTCTAGTGAGTGAGTTTTGTCTTGTGTTTATTTTATAAAAAAAAAAAAAACAAGAAAAAAGCAGAAGATGAAATTCTTCTCCCCGTGATTTTTTTTTATTCTTTGAGGGAAAGCTTAGGAGAGAAGAACTTTTATCTGTAAATCAAACAATAATTATTTTTTCCATCATAAAAAAGGGGGAGATTATTTCAACTCATGAATCAAGATTGAGATTGTAAATTTTTATGATAACAAAATATTTTTGTTCTGATGATTTTATTATTTCTACTAGCATATATTGGATATTTTTGTTTGTTTTTATGTGTACTAACATTTTAGAAAAATCATATTATACTCCGGATTGCTGAATAATTCAAGATAAGGTATAATAGAATTTCATGTAATAGAGTTTATATATCTCCCTTTTTATTTTTTGAGTCTGAGCAAGTGTGATTGTAATTGGATAACTTTGCACACACATACAGGGGGAGAGTGGTAAATTTATTTTAAGTATGATTATAATGTATGATATCTATTCATAATGTATGATATATATTCGTACTGTACGATCTAACATAGTTTTCCTCCATAATGTAGTTAATTAAATCATGGATTTAATTTTTAATTGTTTTTATAGTAAGATGTCATGTCATACAATTGATTAACATAATACAAAATAAGGTTCATATTCGATCATACCGAATGAACACTTTCTTTTTTTTAACTATTTTTTTATATGATGTAAAGTCATACAAATGACTAATAGAGTACGAATAAGGTTTGTACCAGATCGTACCAAACAAACTCATTCATTTTTGAAATGATCATACAATATGATGTCAGGTCATACATATGACTAACAGAGTATGAAATTAGGGTTTGTATAATATTATACGAAATGCACATATTCATTTTTGAACTATTTGTACTGTACGATCTGAATTCATACCGGCGACTGATAGTGTATGAAACTAAGTTCATCCTAGTCTGTACCAAAAGAAGCCCTATTTTTTTGAATTATTTATACCATACAATATCTGATCATACATTATGAATATAAGTTAGTTCATTTGAAAATTTCAAATTTTGTACAGTTTTTCATCTATTTTATATAAAAAGAGTCCTAAAAATTGTCACACTATACTTTATTTTGAATTTCTATTGAAATGGACCATTGAGAGTGTGTTTGGAAGAGATTTTGTGAGTGAAGAGTGAGATATTATGAAGGAAAGTTGTGAGGGATTCATAAGGTTGCCCAAAGTGAGGATCTCTTTGTCTTCTTCAAGTTTCTACGCAAATTTTTTGGAGGCTCTTGAGAGAAGATCTTCAATATTGGATCAAAGTTATCTGCCTTCACAAGGAGGGTGAAAAAGGACGTGATAGTATGTTTCCATCACTTGAAAAGTGTAAAAGGCGATGGTTCTTTGCCGCACTGGATTGATGAAAGAGAGTTTGTAAGGGCTTCTCTGCCTTGCTGTGAGGGAAAAAGGAGAGTCACTTTTGTTTAGTGCAATACTTGGAGAAGGAGTCTCCAGGGAGTGGATGTATGTCAAGTTTGACCGAACCGCTATAAAATTTGGTCTTCTTCTTTTTCTATTTATTTTTCCCATATTTTAATTTTTGCATTTAAACTTTTGTGGTTGAACAATCCTATGATAATCATTTCTTTAAACAACTACATATTTCAGGATTATTTATTCAATTTTCTAAAAAGGTTTTCAAAATCCAATAATTTTTTAAATAACCAATTCAGCCCCCCCCCCCCCCCCCCCCCTCTCGTTCTAAAAGTCGAATGACCAACACAAACTTTCATATTATTTATTTTTATTATGATAAGAAGGTGATATGCATGGGTATTACAATTCTAAGACAATTCTAACAAGTGGGATTTAGGCTTTTGGGGCTTGAATTAGTGGGCATTCCCATAATTGAAAACACTTAGAGATGAAAACTGCATGTATTAAGAATAATTATAGAAATTTTCATTGATTTCCTATGAAGTATGATGGTTCAAATGGAGGGCTAGAATCCAACAAAGTTATACACATCCACTGTTTGACCAACAACTTTGTGAAAGACTTTGGATGGAATTTTTTGGGGGGAATGCTTGGAAATAAATACGGTATGTTGAGGAAATTATTGTAAACTAGTTTTATAGTAAATAAATTTGTTTAAGATAGTAGGTTTGCTACTCATAAAATAGCAAAGTTAAAAAAAAAAAAAAAAAACACTAAACCTTTCAACTAAGGGGTTACCACCATGCCTCCTCTCTTGAGATGCAACTCTAATTCTTTTCAACACAATAAAAAACTTCACCCTTGCCAAACAAAAAAGGGGGTGGGGTGGGGTGGGGGGGGGGGGGGGGGGGGGGGGGGGGGGGGGGGTAGTTAACAGGGTGCAAAGGAGTGGGAGCACACATTGGCCAAGGGATACAACTCCTCCTTTTAGAGAAGTAACCAATCCATCATTGGCCCCAAATTAGTTATTTGAATAATGAAATTTAAAATTATCTTTTTTATAATTAAATTTTATAACATTCCGCAAAATTTTTGAAATTTAAATTTTTTAAAAATCAAAATTTCAAATTTAGACATTTACATTGTCAAATATAACTATAATTACAAATTAATAATTAAAAAGCACTTGATGTGTTTCTCAAGTTGATCATCTTTAGCTTGTTTCTAATTTTGAAGTTAGAGAACTTCATCGTGTTGAGATAATGTATTTTTTGTTATCTAGCCTCCTCTAAAAGTTGATTTAATAGTGAAGCTCTTTCATCCTATGCATACGATCCTCCAAAGTTAGGTATGAGTGACATTCACCTACTATATTGTGGTATTTTTTTTTACAAATTTATCTTTAGCCATTGAAAAATATTTATATATTTCCCTATAAATGAAGTTAAATGGTGAGGCATGCTTGTAAATTAGTGGTATATAGAGAGTTTCACATCATAACATTGAAAAAAGATCTAGCATAAACACAAATGAAAGATAAGAATATAGGAGACACGTGTTTTTACATGAAAAATCCAAAAAACAAAATAAATAAAGGAATTTTGCCTAGTGGAAATGATTTGCTACATACATTAAGTTACAAAAATCAGCCTTTTTTGTAGGTAGAAAAAAATGAGATTACAAAGTTGGAGTCATTTGCTTGATCTCCTTAAGTTATACTTTAGATTGTGGAAGAAATAATGAAAGGATAATTACATTAGTCAAATGATTTAAGTCAGGTAATAGTAATCGAATGACATCAATTAGATGGTGGTGGTTGGGAAAACATAATCAAATGA
This sequence comes from Dendrobium huoshanense, assembly GCA_016618105.1. Taxonomy (NCBI): domain Eukaryota; kingdom Viridiplantae; phylum Streptophyta; class Magnoliopsida; order Asparagales; family Orchidaceae; genus Dendrobium; species Dendrobium huoshanense. Next base: position 34,701,164 of record CM028351.1, on the reverse strand, counting down.
TGGTGTTAAATGATGGTAAATGAACTATTACAGCCAAACACAGAGGTCAAACAAAAATAGTTGGATGATAATAATTAGAATATGTTAGTCAAATGATTGGATTTAGGAGAATGCTCTAATGATGATGGTTAAATAATAATAATGCTAATGGTGATTATTGTCAGCATGATATATCAAGTAGACCTCTAGATTTCTTCAAATCTCCTAGCTCTCACTAATCTTAAGTTTAGTTCCCTTTCATATGGGGATGGTGATTTATTTATATTAATTTTGAAGTGACATTTTAATAATTTCAACCAAAATTTTATAACACTTTTCTAAGTCCCATACATAATCCTTTATTTATAAACAATTTATTTAATATTTAATTGTCATAATGAACCCAAAATTCAATGATCTAGGACAAATTGGATTATGTCTACAGGGTATGAAGGAGTGGAAGAACCTCTTGGCCAAGGGATACAACTCCTCCATTTGGAGAAGTAATCAATCCATCATTGGCTCTGAATTAATTATTTGAATAATGAAATTTAAAATTATCTTTTTATGATTAAAATTTTATAACATTCAAGCAAATTTTTGAAATTTGAATTTTTAATAAATCAAATTTCCAAAATTTGAAATTTACATTGTCAAATATAACTACAATCACAAATTAATAATTAAAAGGCATTTTATATGTCACTCAAGTTGATTAGCATTAGCTTGTAGCTAATTTTGTTGTTAGAGAACTTCATCGTGTTATGATAATGTATTTTTTATTATCTAGCCTCCTCTAAAAGTTGATTTAATAATGAAGCTCTTTCATCCTATGCATACGATCTTCTCAAGTTTGGTATGAGCAGCATTCACTTACTAGATTGGGATTTTTTTTTTTCGATTGAACTTTAGCCATTAAAAAATATTTATATATTTCCCTATAAATGAAGTTAATTTGTGAGGCATGCCAGAAAATTACTGGTATATAGAGACTTTTACATAATAACTTTGCCTAAAGATCTAGTATAAACATAAATGAAAGATAAGAATGAAGGGGACACGGGTTTTTACATAAAATATTCTAAAAAGGAAACAAAATAAAAGGAATTTGTTCTAAAGGAAATAATTTTCTTTATAAATTAAGATACAAAAATCAGCCATTTTTCTAGGTGGAGAAGAAGACATTACAAAGTTGGAAACATTTCCTTGATCTCCTTAAGTTATAATTTAGATTGTGGAAGAAATAATGAAAGGATGATTACATTAGTCAATTGATTTTAGTCAGCTAATAGTGATCAAACTACGTCAATTAGATGATGATGGTTGGGTAATAACAATAAAATTATGATATTGGATGATGGTAAATGGACTATGACTGCCAAATATAGCAGTCAGACAATAATAGTCAGATGATAATAATTAGATTATGTTAATCAAATGATGACAGTTAGGAGAATGCTCTAATGATGATGGCCAAATGATGATAATGCTGGTAGTGATTACTAGCATTATATGCAAGTAGAGCTCCAGATTTCTTGAAATCTCCTAGCTCTTTCTAATCTCAAGTTTACGTCCCTTTCATGTGGGGAATGGCGATTTATTTATAGTACTTTTGAAGCGACATTTTAAAAATTTCAACCAAAATTTCATAACACTTAGGTAAGTCCCATACATAATCCTTTATTTATAAACAATTTATTTAACATTTTAAGTGTTATGTTGACCCCAAAATTCAATGATTTGGGACTCATTGGATTATGTTTTTAGGGTGCGAAGGAGTGAAAGCACCCCTTGGCCAAGGGATGCAATTCCTCCTTTTTGACAAGTAACCAATTCATCATTGGCTCCAAATTAATTATTTGAATAATGAAATTTAAAATTATCATTTTTATGATTAAATTTGATAACAATCCACCAAACTTTTAAAAATTTAAATTTTACATTTACAAAAAATCAAATTTCTAAAATGTGAAAATTACATTGTCAAATATAACTACAATCATAAATTAATAATTAAGAGCCATTGCATGTGTGGCTCAAGTTTATCAGCTTTAGCTTGTTGTTAATTTTGTTGTTAGAGAACTTCATCATGCTATGATAGTGTATTTTTGGTTATCTATCCTCCTATAAAAGTTGATTTAATAATGAAGCTCTTTCATCATATGCATACGATCCTCCAAAGTTAGGTATGAGTGGAATTCACCTACTAGATTGTATTTTTTTTTTACAGATTGATCTTTAGCCGTTGAAAAATATTTATATATTTCCCCATAAATGAAGTCAAACTATGAGGCATGCTTAAAAAATAGTGGTATATAGAGAGTTTCACATCATAACTTTGCACAAAGATCTGGCATAAACACAAATGAAAGATAATAATGTAGGAGACACAAGTTTATGCATGAAAAATCTAAAAAGGAAAAAAAAAAGAAAAGGAAATTGTCCTATCGAAATTAATTTTCTATATAAATAAAGATACAAAAATTAGCCTTTCTTGTGGTGGAGAAGATGACATTACAAAGATGGAATCATTTGTTTGATCTCCTTAAGTTATAATTTAGATTGTGGATGAAATAATGAAAGTATGATTACATTAGTCAGTTGATTTTAGTTAGGTAAAAATGATCAAATGATGTCAATTAGATGATTGTGGTTGGGAAATGATAATCAAGTGATGGTGTTGGATGATGTTAAATGGACTTTGACAGTCAAACACAGTGGTCAGACAATAATAGTTGGCTGATAATAATTAGATTATGTTAGCCAAAAGATGATAGTTAGGAGAATGCTTTAATGATGATGGTGAAATAATGATAATGCTAGTGGTGATTGTCAGCATCATATGTAAAGTAGAGCTCTAGATTTCTTCAATATCCTAGCTCTCTCTAATCTCAAGTTTAGGTCCGTTTCATGTGGGGAATGGGGATTTATTTATAGTATTTTTTAAGTGGAAATTTAATAATTTCAACCAAAGTTTCATAACACTTTACTAAGTCCCATACATGATCCTTTAATTATAAAAAATTTATTTAACATTTAAGTGTTATAATGACCCCAAAATTCAATGATCTAGGACTAAATGGATTATGTTTATAGGGTGCAAAGGACTTGAAGCTGCCCTTAGCCAAGGGATGCAACTCCTACTTTTGGAGAAGTAGTTAATCCATCATTTGCTCCGAATCAATTATTTGAATATTGAAATTTAAAATTTAAAATTTAAAATTATCATTTTTATGATTAAATTTGATAACATTTCACCAAAATTTTGAAATTTGAAATTAAAAAAAAAAAATAATTTACAAATTTAAAATTTTACATTGTCAAATATGACTACAACCACAAACTAATAATTAAAAGGCATTGCATGTGTGGCTCAAGTTTATCAGCTTTAGCTTGTTGCTAATTTTTTAGTTAGAGAACTTCATCGTGTTGTGATAATGTATTTTTTGTTATCAAGCCTCCTCTAAAAGTTGATTTAATAATGAAGCTCTTTCATCCTATGCATACAATCCTCCAACGTTAGGTATGAGTGGCATTTGCCTACTAGATTCAGATTTTTTTTTTGCAGATTGATCTTGAGCCATTGAAAAATATTTTTATATTTTCCTAAAAATGAAGTCAATCTGTGAGGCATGTTAGAAAATTAGTGGTATATAGGGAGTTTCTCATCATAACTTTGCACAAAGGTCTAGCATAAACACAAATGAAAAATAATAATGTAGGAGACACGAGTTTATACATGAAAAATCTAAGAAGGAAAAAAAAAAGGAAAAGGAATTTGGCCTAGTTAAAATGATTTTCTATATAAGTTAAGATACAAATAATCATCCTTTTTGTGGTGGAGAAGATGACATTACAAAGTTGGAATCATTTGTTTGATATCCTTAAGTTGTAATTTAGATTTTGGAAGAAATAATGAAAGGATGATTACGTTAGTCAAATGATTTTAGTCTGGTAATAGTGATCGAATGATGTCAATTAGATGATGGTGGTTTGGCAATAATAATCAAATGATGGTGTTGGACGATGGTAAATGGACTATGATAGTGTTTGATTTAAAATGTAGTTTTGAAAAATATTAATTTTCTTTGGGAAAAGATTAAATTTTGGAATTTTAGTTTTAAAATTGAACTCTTTATTATGAACAATATATTGTCTTGTTAGGTAATAATATTGTTTCCTAATAGGTTCAAATTATAAAACTTTGAATTCATCCTGATTATCATAGTCAAACATAGGAGTGAATCACATATGACCTCAGAGGGTCAAATTGAAATTTAACTAAGTGTTTGACTACATTAATCTGGATAAAAGATCATTAATTTAATAATCAATGTTACGATGGTAATTGATATATCTCTTCGATGAAAGAATTTATTAATCACTATTGATCGTTAGAAAATGGAGATAATGATGGTTGAATTTTCTTAAAGATAATTAATTAAAGTTTTAAAAACTTGATTTTGAAAATCTGGTATGGGTTTCTAAATCTCCTATGAGCACAAGCATTGTAGTTAATTACATCATAGGAAACCAAAGTTTCCTACGAATACTCTCGATTAAATAACAGTATAAATTTTATTTAAGAATTTAAAGCTGGATGTCAAAGGAGGTAAGGGTTGGAATATTCAATCGGGATTGGTTCAAAGTTGAACACTTATTTCTGGAGTCAAAGGAAGAAGGGTAGGAGGTGTTTTGAGATTCTAAAACAATTTAAAAACACCCCAGGCTATCCTAAGTGTTGGGCTTGAATTTGATTTAAATATATTTTAAGTTTGAGTGATCAATTTTATTAGAAGTTTGGGATTCAATTCCCGGAGGTTGAGGGCTTATCGCCTAAGCTTGCCGCAGAATCTAAGTCTAAAGTGGGTTCTAAAAATCAATGACCTGAATCTAGCTAGTGCAATGCAAATTTGGACTTACCCTGACTTGGATTGTGGAGCCAGCTAAACCACCTAGGCGCTTTAAAATCATGAAACTGGTCTTTTAATGTTGAGTGGTAGGGATGTTATTTAAGATAAGTTTTTAAGAATAGGCCTGACGTCTAGAGTAGTCCTTATTTTGGCCCATTGACTTATGTTGGGTGTATGATGCTTAAGCTAAAAATGTAATTAAAGTTTTAGAAGTTTTAAAATTAGGCTTAAAAAAGTTTTTATCTTAAAGGTGCATAGAGTCCACTTGGACAGATCTGCACCCTCATAGGCTAGGTGGTCTATCAAAACCCATAGGTGGGGAGGTGCCTAGCAAAGGAAAGAAAAATGTAACGAATATGCATGCAAAACTCCCAGCAGTCTTGGGCTTACTTCTTAAATTTGTTAGAGTTGCTATGTGAGCTTTAAATTTTTAATTTGATTTAAGTAGAAAAATTTTAATAAGTCCTTAAGAGCTTACAATCGGATTCCAGGCTAAATCAAATACTGCATGCAAGAAAAAAGACTAGAAAAATAGGTAGTTCTATTGTGCAATAAATTAAATAAATCAACTAAATTAATTACTTAAATTGAATGTCCATGTGGCAAGTGCCACTTAATATTATAAACTAGGGTTTGCAGAAAAGTAAAGTGGTCGGGCACCACTAACAACAACCCAGATTCTACTCCTAAGACTCAAGTGACTTTGAGATTTGGGATTCTTCTTGTTATCCACTTCTTTGTCTTCTTACGAACATCTTGATTCGTCGATTTCAGATATCCAAATGAAAAGAAACTTCCCCTTGAACGTGGTGTTATCTTTCCTCTTTGGATATTTGAATAATATCCTAACTTGATCTTTAAAATGGGAGAAGACTCTCCCCTTTAGGGATGTCTTCTCCTCTTTGCAGTTTAAGTTGGATATAAATATCCCATCTCAAATCACTTTAAATCAAAGTTCATAACCCTTTAACATAACATGTATATATCACACATAAGCACAATCAATTCCTAAATCTAGGAGAGCCTTAGACTAAGTACGAGTGTGTGCACCCTAAGCATGCATGGATTAACATAAAACATATAATTAAAGATAACATTAGCAAATATTCAATAATCATCCCCATTAATTCTATTCAAACGTGTTTAATCTAGGTTTAAAATCTCAAAGGATCTCTTAAAGGTTCAAATATATATATATATATATATATATATATATATATATATATATATATATATAATATATATATGATTATATATATACCTATATATGTAAATATAAGTTTTAAAATAAAATAATTAAAAATTTTATTTAAAATAAATTTTAAGGTGTTGAGAGATCCAGTAATTTTCAAAGTCATTTGAAAATTAAATTTTTAATTTTTAAAATAATTAATATAATATTTAATTAAATATTAATTAGATATTTTAAAATAAATTAAGTTTTAAATTTTTAAAATAGTTTTAAATTAAAATTCTTAATTTTCAAAAATATTTGATATATTATTTATAATTTTCTTAATTAATTTGAATTTAATTTTTTAAAGTTCAAGATTAATTAAAGCATTTTAAATTGATTTAAATTAATTAACTTTAAAATAAGCATTAAATAATGTTAAATTAAGCTTTAATTATTCTCTAGAATTTTAAATTATTTAAAATAATTTTATTTAAAATTTTAAAATATTTTTTATTTTAATTTTAATTGAATATTAGTTAAATGGTTAAAATAACTAATTAATTGAAAACTATTTGGAATATAAAAATTTCTTAAATTAAATTTAATTCAAAATTAAATACTAAATTTGATTCTCTAATTTTAATAAAATAATATTAAATTTTTTATATTTGAAAATATTTAAATTAGATTAAATATTTAATTAATTATTCAATGGTTAATTAATTAAAACTAATAAATTTTCACTAAATTAATTTAATTTCAAATTAAGTTATTTCAAAATTTATATACAATATTTTAAATAGAAGATTTTTAAATTCTGGAATTTCCAATGTATAATACATATTTTGTTATTTTTAAAATAAAATTTTCAGTTTTTTGTTTTAATTTAAATTTATTTAAAATAAATTTTTAGTCATTTTAAATAAATCTGGCGGTGGGATACCACACGGTGGAGCCAGATTCGACGCTTCAAACCGTGGTGGTGGCTGGTGGACTATGTGGTGCATTTTGGTTGGAGGGACCATAATGTGTGGCAATCATTTTCATTTAATGCGCGGTAGTGGCTTGGGGTCCATGTGCTATTCACTTATCCATGTAAGCGGCCTCTTCCCACCATTAAATCATCCACAATTCAAGATCAAGGGCTTAGATCAGATCTCACAGTCTGATCTCATGGAGAGAGATTAGACGGTAGGATTTGATCTCGCAGCTTTGGTTCATGTGCCCAGATGCTGCCGAATGAAGATCTCACCATAGGATTGGATCTACGGTTCAAAAATTCCACAGAATGGCAAAATCTGGACTGTTGATTACACGATCAACGGTCCAAAAAATGTACATCCGTAGGAGACTACAAACGATGTCGTATAACTCAATTTCAACCTCGTTCATTTGATACACTCAATGATTTAAAGTGAAATTTTAAAAAAATAGATTAACATAATGAACATAAAATTAGGGGTATTAATTTTATAGACTAAGATTTATTGAACAAAATGCTATTTAGCCTAAGTGACCTAAGCTAGGTTTAAGATTTTACCATAGTTTAATGGACGATTTAAACCGTATAAAGGCATGTTGCATTTGTAGGCTGTCCACGCTCCATTTTGTAGAAGAAACCTTAGCTTGAAAGTTCCTAGATCAGTGACAAATCGGCTTAGATGGAGTTTGGCTTAAACTTGCCAGAATCTGGACGCCGGTGAGCTTTGACCGGTCGGATTGAGATGGAAATATGTGGATGGCTTGAATGGAGAGATAATCCTAGGGTTAGAATGAGAGCTCCCTTGATGGTTTTACCCTATTCTACATACTCAAGAGCAAAGGGACAGCTAGGATGGCTTGGCTAGGCTCTAGGATGTTTCCATCTATCCAGAGGGTAGGTGGGACTAGGAGAATCAAATGAAAAGGGGGTACATCCCATGTGTAAAGGGATTTGGTCCCCACTTGGACATGTGGATTGATAAGAGTTGTTTGATCTAGATCTAAGGGCTTAAAATAGCTCTAGGAATGTTCTAGAGGGAGTCTTAACAGCTGGGATGATTTGGATTAAGGGGTATTATCTTTAAGGGGTCATTTGACAAAGTTTGACCACCCTAAAGCATAGGTTTGACTAGTCCCTATGCCATGTGGCTGTTGAGGTGGCATGGGTGAAATATATTGAATGCTGGTTGAGTGATTTAGGTTCAAAAGGGTTGATGGGATTAGGCTTGACCAAGTTTGACCCACCTAAGGCCTTGGTTTGAGAGTTTGACCAGTCAACTTGGAAAGTTGACTAGTGATGTGGCATATGGGAAAGCATTTAAGTGCTGGTTGGATGAATTAGGAAGAGTTTGAAGGTTGAGGTTTGAAGTTTAAAGACACAAGTGCATGTAAAGGAGTTTTGACAAGGTTGACTTGGTCCCACTCATCATGCTTTGACTCACACTGGACCAAGGCATATTCAAAACATTAAGTGGAATCAATTCAAACATTTTCAATTCAATGTGTTTTCAAATTTAAATGGAGAAACATGTGGAGTACATGATTTGATCATAGGTGTCAATGTTTTACCAAGTCAAGCACAAGCAATTTGACTCCAAATAAGTTTGGGTGAGTTTGAATAATGTATTAGAATGACTTAAGAGCTTTGAAGGGGTTCGATAGATTATATGGGTTGGAATAACCCATTAAAAGCCTTAAGGGAGTTTTGAGTCAACCTAGGTTGACTGGGTCAACTAGGTTGACACAAAGGCTGGAATTGGGCTCGACCAATTTATTTTGATATTTTGAGTATGTTGGAAATGGTTCCAAAGTCTAGAAAGGTTAATATGGTCAAAATGCATGTTTTGACCCTTAAGGTCCTCTTTGGTCAACCTAAGTTGGCTTGGTCAACCAGGTTGAACCAGGGTTTAGGTTTGGGTCCAACAGGTTGGCTTTGATATTTCAAATTTATTTGAAGCATTTCCAAGCAATTTAGTGGTCATTTGGTTTGAAATTGATTTTTGAACCCCTTAGGAGTATTTTTTGTCAAAAGGGTCAAACTAGTCAACTAGGCTTGACTAGGGTCAGGGCTTGAGTCCATTGCACTCCTAATGATGGTTAGAATGCATTGGAAGATGTTCTGGGGTTTGATTTGAAAAGGCCAAGTTGAAGTTTGAAGAAAACTTCAAAATTGCCCTTAAGGGGCATTTTGGTCATTTTGACCCCTGAGGTTACCTAAGGGTCACAATGGGTCCACCAAAATGATTTTTAATGCTCAATGGATCAAGATTAAGGGTTTGGAAGTGTTCAAAGGCTTTGGAGAAAGCTCTAAAGTCAATTTCCACTAGGGGAATGGTCTAGTGGCATAGGCTATAAATATTTGATGATTTTACAACCTTTAGATTTCAATTCAATTTCTGAGGTTAGAGACCTCAGAATAGGCTCAAATTTAGATGGTTACTTCTAGAGATATGTCTTATCACTGTGTAAGTGATAGACTCTAAATCAGAGGTCATTTAATTAGAATTTGAAGTGTTAGAAAATTCAATAGAAAAGGCTTTCAGGACTTGGACCTTTAGCCTTAAATTTGAGTATGGATTGATCTAAGATCTTAATAGATCCTAAGGTCTGGATTAATCTAGGGTCTTGGATAGATCCTAGGGTATGGATTGGTCCTAGTGACCTCATACAAGAATGAGGTCAATAGATAGCAAAACACACTGGTCAAACAATAATAATCAGATAATAATAATTATATAATATTTGTCAAAAGAAGATAGTTAGAAGAAGGCTCTAATGATGACGTTCAAATAATAATAATGCTAGTGGTAATTATCAACATCATATGTCAAGTAGAGCTCCAAATTTCTTCAAATCTCATGGATCTCTCTAATTTTAAGTTTTGGCCCTTTCATGTGAGGAATGGGGACTTATTTATAGTATTTTTGAAGTGACATTTTAATAATTTCAACCAAAGTTTTAAAACACATTACTAAGTCCCACACATAATCCTTCAATTACGAACAATTTTTTTAACATTTAAGTGTCATAATGACCCCAAAATTCAATGATTTGGGACTCATTGGATTAAGTTTACAGGGTGCATAAGAGTGGAAGCACCCCTTGGCAAAGCGATGCAACTCCTCCTTTTGGAGAAGTAACCAATCTATCATTGGCTCTGAATTAATTATTTGAATAATGAAATTTAAAATTATCATTTTTATGATTAAATTTTTATAACATTCCACCAAATTTTTTAAATTTTAAATTTTAAATTTTCAAAAAATCAAATTTCCAAATTTCAAAATTTAAATTGTAAAATATAACTTCAATCAAAAATTAATAATTAATAGGCATTTCATATGTGGCTCAAGTTGATCAGTTTAGCTTGTTCATAATTTTGTAGTTAGAGAACTTCATCATGTTGTGATAATGTATTTTTTGTTATCTAGCCTCCTCTAAAAGATTATTTAATAATGAAGCTCTGTCATCCTATGAGTAGAATCCTCCCAAGTTTGGTATAATTGGCATTCAGGTACTTGATTGGCAATTTTTTTTTTTTTTTGCCAATTGATCTTTAGCCATTGAAAAATATTTATATATTCCCTATAAATGAAGTCAATTGGTGAGGCATGCTAGAAAATTAGTGGTATACATAGAGTTTCACATCATAACTTTGAACAAAGATATAGCATAAACAAAAATGAAAGGTAAGAATGAAGAAAATACTAATTTTTACATGAAAAATCTAAAAGAAAAAAAAAAAGAGAGAAATCGAATTTGGCCTAAAGTAAATACTTTTATATAAAAATTAAGATTAAAAAATTAGCAATTTTTGTAGGAGGAGAAGAAGACAATACAAAGTTGGAAACATTTGCTTGATCTCCTTAAGTTATAATTTAGATTGTGGAAGAAATAATGAAAGGTTGATTACTTTAGTCAAATGATTTTAGTCAGGTAATAGTGATCGAATGACATGAATTAGATGATGGTGGTTGGGCAACAACATTCAAATCATGGTATTGGATGATGGAAAATGGACTATGATAGCCAAACACTATGATTAGACAACAATAGTAAGATGATAATAATTAGATTATATTAGTCAAATGATGACATTTACGTGAATGCACTAGTGATGATGGTCAAATGAGGATAATGTTCGTGGTGATTGTCAGCATGATATGTCAAGTAGAGCTCAAGATTTCTTCAAATCTCCTAGCTCTCTCTAATCTCAAGTTTAGGTCCCTTTCATGTGGGAAATGGGGATTTATTTATAGTATTTTTGAAGTGACATTTTAATAATTTCAACCAAAGTTTCATAACACATTACTAAGTCCCATACATAATCCTTCAATTACGAACAATTGTTTTAACATTTAAAAGTCGTAATGACCCCAAAATTCAATAATCTGGGACTCATTAGATTATGTTTACAGGGTGCGAAGGAGTGGAAGTACCCCTTGGCCAAGGGATGCAAATCCTCCTTTTTGAGAAGTAACCAATCCATTGTTGGCTACGAATTAATTATTTGAATAATGAAATTTAAAATTATAATTTTTATGATTAAATTTGAAAACATTCCACCAAGTTTTTGAAATTTTAAATTTTACTTTTTCAAAAAATCAAATTTCTAAATTTTGAAATTTACATTGTCAAATATAACTGCAATCACAAATTAATAATTAAGGGGCACTGCATGTGTGGCTCAAGTTGATCATCTTTAGCTTGTTGCTAATTTTGTAGTTTGAAAACTTCATCGTGTTGTGATAATGTATTTTTTGTTATGTAACCTCCTCTAAAAGTTGATTTAATAATGAAGCTCTTTCATCCTATGTATGCGATCCTCCAAAGTTAGGTATGAGTGGCATTAACTACAAGATTGGGATAGTTTTTTTTATAGATTGATCTTTATCCATTGAAAAATATTTAAATATTTCCCTATAAATTAAGTCAAAGTGTGAGTTATGCTAGAAAATTAATGATATACAGAGAGTTTCACATCATAACTTTGCACAAAGATTTAGCATAAACACAAATGAAATATAAGAAAGTAGAAGACGAGTTTTTACATAAAAAATCCAAAAAGGAAGAAAAATTAAAGGAATTTGGCCTAGTAGAAATAATTTGCTACATACATTAATGTTGATTCTAAATAGGTTGTTAAACCTAAGCTATTGTCCTAAGGCTAACCGAGAGGGGGGGGGGGGGGGGGGGGTGGATTGGTAATTTTTAAAAAATACTCTTGAATTTTAAATAAAAAACTTTATAAACTTTTTCAGCAATTTTAATTTTAATTTAAAAATAAGCTTTTAGAACACAATAATTAAATTACAGAAAATAAATGTGAAAATTTGAAAGACAAAAAGATTTATAGTGGTTCGGTCAAACATAACCTACATCTACTCCCTAAAGACTCTCTCTTCAAGTATTGCACTATTACCAAAGTGTCTTTCATTTTGCCCCCACAACAAGGTAGAGAAGCCTTTACAAATCCTCTCTTCCACCAATCCCCAGTGCAGTAGAGAACCATCATCCTTTCACGCTCTCTAACTGTCGGTAGAGAATTGTCGTATGTTCACATTATCCAAGTGTCGGCAGAGAACCGTCATCTGTTCACACTCTCCAAGTGTTGGCAAAGAACAGTCATCTGTTCACACTCTCCAAGTGTCGGCGAAGAATCTGATCTTCTTCAAAGATCTTCTCGAGAGCAACTAGAATGAAGAAAGAAAGAGTGATCACTAAAAACACAAAGAGATCCTTACATTTGAGTAATCTTGTGAACCCTTCACACTCCACTTGCAAGAAATCTCTCTCAAGCACTCTCTCACTCTATCTCTTTCACTGGCCCTTGAAAAAGCACAAAGAAAAACTCTATTCATGTTAGTTTTAAAGGACCATTTATATGAAAGACATGAAAAACTATCCAGTAAATTAAAATTTTTAATTTTGAGCATTTACTATTGTACATATGAATAGTTCACAAACTGTTGCGTACGAACCTTTTATAAATCTGTATGAAATGACTTTGTACATGATAATCGTCTTATACAAATCCAGTTTGTACTATATGAACGGTTAGAAAAATTTTCTACATGCAATTCATTTGTCTGCTCAAAGGGGAAAATAACTGAACATATCGTCCCGTACGAAATGAGTTCATACAGTACAATTAGTTAAAAAAAATACAATTTTAAATACTAACCTCATGTGTGTGTGCAAAGTTACTCAATTACAATCACACTCTCTCAGACTCAATAAAATGAAAAAAAAACTGACTTCATTTACAATAAACCCTAATCTAATATGATTTGAAGTCTTCAATAATTTAGAGTATAATTTTCCTAAAATATTAGTATACACAAACAATAAAATAACACTTCTAAAACATGTTAGAAGAAATTGTAATCAAAATAATAATATTTGGGAATTATAAAAAATATACATGTTGCAAGAATATCAACAATCCAAAACCTAAGTTACAACTATCTCAACAATCTCCTCATTTTTATGATGGCAAAATAATTATTGTTTGAGTTGATATGTATATCCTAAATTTCTCCTTAGCTCCCCCTAAAATAATAAAACATGTGAATATAGGGAATTCTATGAAGAGCTAAAAATTTTAATTATTATGATTTTATATATATTTTTTAAATCACAACAAACAATAGCAAAACAAACACAAACATAAAGGATACAAACACCCCACACAAAAATACAATACACAAAACAAAAACAATAACAAGGATACAAACACCCGACATGAAAAACATAATACATAAAAACCAAAACAATAATACTCCCCCTTTTTGACAACAACAAAAAGGATACAAGAACGTTGAAATGAAATATGTCAAATGAGAAACCATAATAATTGATCTTTAAAGAGATTGAAATATAATTGCAATAACAAAGTTAATTATATAATATGAAAAAGAAAGATTCAAAAAGTTTAAATTAAGGAACAACTTTGATAAGAAAAATTTACCAAGGTCATGAAATATTCTAGACAATTAGAAAATAAAAATTATTGGAAAAGTGACAAAATGAAGATTAGTTAATTTCAATTTTCAAAATAAAATATAATTGAAAATTATATTGATTTGAAATAAAGATTAAAAGATAGAGAAAAGAAAATATTCAATTGGTGACATTGCACATCTTTTCAAATATTTGTGGCACACTTTGTGCATCTTTTTTATTTGGGCTAATTTATGTATCTTTTTTATTTTGTGAATCATTGCACATTCTTTAAATTTTTGTACACATTATACATTTTTTTTATACATAATTTTTTTAATTAATATTTCCAAAATAAAAAAATCTAAAATCAAATTACTAGAATTACAAAGATAATTATATTGAAATGAAAAATAAAAAATAATAAAACATCAAAATTGCAATAATAATATTCAAAATATTTTTGCCTAAAAAGATCATGAGATTGATATCCTTAACTTGATTGAGTTATAAGTTAACTTAAATTCTTGAAAAATTAGATTTCATAACAAAATTAATTTTTTAATGCAAGTTAATTTATTACAATTTTAAATCAATTAAAAACATGATTATCATATAGACAAACTCAAATTTCAAACAAAGAACAAAAATAACAAATTAAAATAAGACACAATTTTTTTATTGATATCAAATAAATATTGGATATATTAAGGCTAGTGATATCAACCATCATAATATTAAAACAGCACAACATCAACATAAAACTAAATAAAGACAAGTACAACATAAAGATATAAACACTAAAATCATCACATTTTGAAAGAACTGGCAACGACAACTACAAAGAAATACAACTAAAACTCTAAAGGTTCTTAGTCTAGAGGAGGCTGGTTGAAGACTGAGAAATAGCTTTTCATCATAGCTATATTCGTGTTCACCGAGTCAAACTGACCTCAGATCAACTCCATATCTTGTTGGTATTGTGCATCCTATTGGTTTGAATCTGATTTTGATCAAAATGTTGATCAAAGTGACTCTCCATCCGATCAAAATGCTGGACCATCTCCTAAAAATCAGGTCCCTGAGCAGGTGCAGGCATTCCCCCTTCTCCCTCAGAATCTTTACTAGAATTCTCATTTCTTCCAAAAAGTGATCGAAAAGAGGCATCAGTGATGTATTTTGGCATTTCAGTGAGAATCTCAGGATGAACAATGTTTAACTTCTTTTTTAAGATATAGGTCACTAAGTGTCCTACATCAATATTTTTCTTCCTCCTATGAGAACGAAACCCAATCTCAGAAAGGTTATGAATGTAATCTAGAATAAGTATGGCTTCATCAATTGGTTGTCCAATCAAGATTAAATAGGTTATAATGGATAGAAGAGAAGTCATGTTTATGCGATCACCAACTTTAGGAATTATTGAGGTTCTTAAAACATGCTGGATGATCCCAGCTTTTTGATTTAAAGTATAGACTCTAACCAAGTGACCAACTTGAGTAACCCCTCTAAGAGTTTTGTTTATTTCAAACCAATCATAGTCAGATTTAGAGGCCATATTACGTGCTCTAGTCCCATGATTCCTTAGACACAGAAAAGTTCCTAGATCTTTTTTAGTAATTTCTACCCATTTCTTTTGGACATATTATTTTATTCTACTCTCTTCCTCACTAAAACTCATATTTACAAAGAAGTAGTGAAAGGTCTCTTTATGATAAGCATGGATCAAAGTAAAAATGAAGGCGAATTGGGTTGAGGAAAAGAGAGGCACTACTTGAAAGTGGATATTGTTTTGAATCAGTAGTCTAGAGGGAGTGATTTTAGAAGCTATAAACTTGAAGAAGGAATCCTCATTACTTATAAACAGAAAGTTGTCGTCCCCACTCCTAGAAGATGAATCTTTAGAAACTCTACCATGCTTGCTAGAACTTGTCATTCCTAGATTGAGAAGGATTCAAGGATGATGTTTGAATGAATGAAAATGAATTATATAGCCCTCCTATTTAAAGAAAAATGACCATTTGTACTGTATAAAAATTGATTAATACGTACGATCTTGGGATCATACGAGACAAAAAAAGTTTGGTATGATGAACGATAACATCCAAAATGAAATGACTTTTCATAATCGCATAATTTATGAAGCATCTTTTTGTACAGGCTTTTTGACCATTCGATTGTATAGAAGAACATGTGTTTGTTCGTGATGATCAATTATTTAAGATCATTTTAGTGATAGTTAGGTTCATCCCCCATAGAGAATGACACGTGGTTCGTATGTACGAAATAAAATTTTGTAAGTACGATTAGTTATAATAATTGATTATATCCGGATAACCGTCTACGTGCATAAATATGAAATATACAGATCGTACGGGATGATGATGACATCGTACAGTACATATTATATATATATACATATATATATATATATATATATATATATATATATATATATATATATATATATATATATATATATATATATATATATATATATATATATACATACATACGTGCATAAATATGAAATATACAGATCGTACGGGATGATGATGACATCGTACAGTACATATTATATATATATATATACATACATATATATATATACATACATACATACATATATATATATATACATACATACATACATATATATATATATATATATATATATATATATATATATATATATATATATATATATATATATATATATATATATATATATATATATATATATACATACATACATATATATATATATATATATATATATATATATATATATATATATATATATATATATATATATATATATATATATATATATATATATATATATATATATATATATATATATATATATATATATATATATATATATGAGAAAATCCAAAAAATTTCACAATCACCTCTAAAACAACAAACAGGCTACATAATTCGTACAGTACAAAAATAATTTTGTATAGTATGAATGCATTTTTAGAAAAATTTATCTAAGCTTTAAGATCAATCACACCTAGTCTTGTCCTTAATGTACTAAAAGTATCAAAGGCTAGTGGTTTTGTAAAAATGTCTAAAAGTTAATTTTTTGTTGAAACATGATTCAATTCAATTTCTCCTTTGGATATACGATCTTTTATGAAATGATGTCTTTTATCTATATGTTTGGTTCTAGAATGTTAAATAGGATTCTTTGAAATACAAATTGTACTAATGTTATCATAATAAATTAGTATAGTGTCTATTATAAATCCTAAATCAATCAACTATTATTTTAACCAAATAACTTGTGCCACACAAGTTCCTAAGATAATGTATTCAGCTTCAGTAGTAGATAGGACTACGAAATTCTATTTTATACTAGACCAAGAAACTAAAAAATTTTCTATAAAATGATAAGTTCAAGTTGTACTCTTTTGATCAACCCTACAATCTATAAAGTTTGAATCTGAATATCCAATAATTTTAAATGAAGAGTTGTACTTAGGATACCAAATCCATAAGTTTTCAGTTCCAAGGAGATCTCAAAATCTTTTTTTATTGTTGTCAAATGTGATTCTTTTGGATCTGATTGAAATTTAGCACACAAACAAATACTAAACATAATATCTGATCTGATAGCTGTCAAATAAAGCAAAGATTCAATAATTTCTCTAAATTTCTTTTGATCAATAGAATTTTCCTTTGAGTCTTTATCCAACTGAACTGAGGAACTCATAGGTATACTAACAAGTTTAGAATTATTCATTTCATACTTTTTGAGGATGTCATTAACATACTTCGACTGACTAAGAAATGTTTTCACCTCAATTTATTAAATGCTAAAAATAAAAAAAATAACTAAGATCTCCCATTAAGCTCATCTCAAATTCACTACTCATTATTTTGGAAAAATCATCACAAAAATTTTTATTAGTAGATCCAAAAATGATATCATCAACATAAATATGAACAATGAGTATATCATCTTCCAATTTCTTTAAAACGAGAGTGGTGTCCACACTTTCTTTTTCAAAACATATCTCTATTAGGAAAGTGCTTAATCTCTCATACCAAGCCCTAGGTACATGTTTTAATCTGTATAATGCCTTTTTTAATTTAAAAACATGATTAGGTAATTTTAAATTTTTAAAACCTGGAGATTGTTCAACATAAATATCCTCTTAAATCACCCCATTCAAAAAGCACTTTTAACATCCATTTGATATAATTTTAATCCTATAAAATAGGCAAATGCTAATAAAACTCTAATTGTTTCAAATCTTGCTATTTGGGAAAAAGTCTCCTCAAAATTAATCCCTTCAATTTTATTATACCCCTTAGCCACCAATCTATCCTTATTTCTAACAGTAACTCTAGAGTCCAAAAAGATCTATATGTATAATATTCAATGGTTTACTAGTTATAAGATCCTTACTAGAATGAAATGAGGACTTCACTTATTTTTCTAGTTGACATGCATCATATAGGTGATCCTTAGTAAAGTCTAGTTTTGGTATATCTCTAACCAAATCCTTTTGGGTAATTTTTCTAAGGTTTTTCATACATGCATGACAGAGTCTCCTATGTCATAACCATGATTCCTTAGAAATAGTTTTTAAACAAAAAGCATTATGAGTTTTAATACAATTCAAATCTAGCATATAAGCATTGTTTATCCTAATTTCATGCAATACATCATTTCCATTTAGGCTTAATATGAAGTTAGCGGGAAAAAAATTACACTATACCTTTTATCACATAGCTGGCTAATACTTAATAAATTAAGCTTTAAGCCTTCAACAAGTAATACATTCTCTATGAAAAAAAATTATAAATTTCTGATCATACCTGTGCCAACCACTTTCCTAGTGGTGTTATCTCCCAATGTAACATTGCCTCCATTCCTGACTTCTAGTTATATAAATTATGTAGTGTATTTTGTCATATGCTTTGAGCAACCACTGTCTAGGTACCAAATGCTCTTATGAGGCCTTGTATGAGAGCGTACCTACAAAATAATCAAATGTTAGACTTGGGAACCCAAATAAGTTTGGGTTCTCCTTTTGGCAAATTAAAACTACATCCATGTATGATATGATTTGGTTTATGCATCTTTGGTCTCCAGATTAAATAAGTTTTTTTTTTATGTAAAGTACAAGTGTGTGATATATGTCCAATCATCCCACATGTATAACATTTAACTCTAGAAAAGGGTTTTTTAATCTCCAATAATGAATATTGCTCTTCCAAGGTTTTAAAATATTTGACCTAAAAATAGGATTAGTAAAATCTTCAAGTATTGGGGAATCCTATTTTCCTTAAGAGCTTGCACTTTCAATTTAAGAAGTGTGTTTATATCTTCTAACACATTCTTGTGAAATTTTAAATAGAGCTCTCTACTCTTATATTCATCCTTAAAATCTGTTGACCTGCTATATAAAACAAAAGAGAGAAAACAAAAAAAATTAAAATAAACGTACCTACCATCCCACGCAGTCGCACGTCGTCGCCGCATTTCGCACGTCGAGGCCACGCTTCGCGTCATTTCTCCCCACGATCGCTGGCATGACTCATTCGAGTCGTTAAAAGCCCAAAAGCAGCGAGGCCTTCGGCCTCTTACGCGACTTCGCTCACTGGAACTTCTCGCTGTCCCCTCTCATTCTCTCTGACGCTCTCTCTTCTCGCCGGATCGAAGTTACGACATTCCGATCGGAAGCAGGCACGGGAGCACGCTCGCTGTGGAGTAACTTTCTCCATTTCGCGCTCTCCCACGGCTCCTTCATCGCTGTTCGACTATGCTCCACCGGCGGTGTTCCCTCCTTGTCGGATCAGAACCAGGACACTTTGATCGGAAGCGAACGGGAGCTCCGCATGCTGTAAAGATCGGAAGTTACGGCATTTTGATCAGACGCAAGAACCATGAGCTCGCTGGAAGTGAAGGTAACTTTCTACCTAACGCGCGCTTCTTCGACTCATTCGGGCTGTTCGACTTTGCCCCTTCTACGACTTTCCCTTTCTGTTGAACCGGAAGTTGCAACATTTTGATCGAGAGTGAGAACGGAGCTCGCCGACAGTGAAGGTAACTTTCTCCCTTTGCGTTCTTCTTCGGCCAAATCCCGAAATCCACCGAACTAAGGGATTTAGTAAATACGGGATTTAAGCCGTAAATCCTTAATCCGGGATTTAACCAACGCCGGGATTTAACGCACGCACCGAAACTGTTGGCTGGATTTAGCCTGAATCCGGCCAAATCCCGTAACTTCGCCGAACAGAGAGGTAGAGGGAGAGGAGTTATTTAGTTTTTAATTAAAATTAATTTTAATTATAATTATTTTAATTAATTTTGATTAATTACTGTTATTATTTTTTTAATTAATTATAATTATTATAATTAATTATATTTAGTTTTAATTAAATTATTATAATTAATTTAATTAATTATAATTAATTTTAATTAGAATTAACTTAATTAATTATAATTTATAAAATTAATTATCATTATTTAATTTTGATTAATTATAATTTATTAAAATGTAATTAATATTAATTAATTATAATTAATTATAGATTAATTATAATTAATGATATTAATTAATTTTAATAAACTTTAATTAATTATATTAATTAATTATAATTAATTATAAGTAATTAACTAAAAAATATTTCCTTAATTAATTTATAATTAATTAATATTAATTGTAATTAATTCAAAAAAAAGAGAAGAAGCATGCTTGCCCCTCTTGCCTCGATCCTCGAGTCGACACTGCCCCCACCGCCGGGTCTTCAAGGTATAAAATTTCTAACTTAAACCCCGTTCTCGACGTTTGCAGCGGACCGGAGAACCACCTATACGCGCTCTTGTAGAACGGTAGGAGGGAGCCCGGTGCGAAGCATACGACGAGGCGAGTAAGCCCTATACACGCTCTTATAGCGTGGTGGGGACGATCCTCGACCTCGACCTCGACACCGACACCGCCGACGACTACTACGCAAAGGTATGATGTTCCAAATTCCATTATCGACGTTTGCAGCAGACTGGGGAACCACCTATACGTGCTCTTATAGCACGGTAGGAGGGAGCCCGGTGCGAAGCATACGACAAGGTGGGTAAGCCCTATACACGCTCTTGTAGCGTTGTGGGGAGTCACTGCTGTTCTGGTACGGGTACTGCTGAAGGCCCCATACACGCTCTTGTAGCATGGTGGGATGAAATTTGTACAGCCGCGGTGTCTACAGACACCTACCATACACGCTCTAGTAGCGTGGTGGGAAGGCCCAGCTCCTCTATTTTCCCCCAAACGGGGGATATGCCGGGGTGCTGCCGAAATTTTCACTGAAATGTACAAAGACTTGAACAATTTGAAGACCTTCTTGGGCAACAATGTAGAAGACCTGTACTCGAACAAAAATGTATAGAACTTGAACTAAAATGAGCAGAGGACCTGTACAAGAACAGAGGACTTGTGGACCTAAATCAGAACCAAAATTCAAATGATTTCTAAAGACCAAATTCAAATGAAATAAAATCAAGCTGAAGCCCAATTCAAATCATTTGAACAAGAAGTTGAACTCAAAAGATTTCAGAGGACCCTTGACAATCAATTTGAACTAGTTCTTGGAACTTGAACTCGCACTCAGGACCCAAGTTGAACGTTGATGACTTGAACAATTTGAACTCAAGCAAATACAAGACTTGGACTGCATGGGACACTTGAACTTGTACTTTGAGCTCAAACTATATAACATTAAGTAGGGGTTATGAACTCCTACTCAAACTCAGATTGAACTCAAATTCAAATCAATTTGAACTCAAGCAAGAACTTGAGTTGGACTTCAAGAAGACCTATACATTCTCGTTTGAATCGCTCTTTGTGGCTTTTCATTTACTGAGGTGTTCTTGCTGGTTGTTCTGTGGCTTTGGGTTATATCGATTGAATGTTTAAGATCGTTGAAGGCAAAGCTTGAAGCAGTTTTCACGGTCTTCTTAAAATGCAACCAACAAAGGAGGACCGGCCTCTTAATGTGATGCTAATCAAAGATAACAACCCTATTTGCTTCATAAGATGCAACGACGATCTTCCGTTTAAAATGGGATTCAAATAAGGTTCATCAGGAGCCTGAACCATACTTCAATGCAAACAAACAACAGGGGACTCGTGACGAACAAGACCTCGATGCATGAATTCTCACAACAATCCCTACAAATGCCTGTTGATTGAGATGGAAATACTGGAGATCAGCAATCAAAGACCCGGTCATACAAACAAACCCAGCAAAACCCACCCGAGATTGGTGAAAGGGTGGATATGATGTAGAAGCAATGGGTCTTCTACGAACATCTCTAGGAGGTCGTAGCAAATACAACGGATCCCTACAAACAAACACGAGTCGCCTGTGGATAACAACAGTGGGTACATCGTAAGCATAACGAACCACTGTGGACACAAGTATGGGTATCACCTATGATAGTGGTGATCAAGATCTACAAGTACATCAGGTACAAGGGCAACTCGATATACGAAAAAGAATACCTCCTGACAGAAGAAAAGAAGTGTTTTGAATAAATCAGAACTAAACTTCTTGGTGTTCAAAAGCCTCTTCTTGATCCTATACTCAGGAAGAAAATAGCTCTAATATCTACAAATACCAGAAATGACAAGTCCTCTACACCAAAGATCCTGAAAGGAGTTCTTTCCAAACCAGCAGTCATTGACTCCAAAGTCCAGAAAGATCTCCCCCCGGTGAATGAGAAAGGGGGAGTCAACATCAAAATCCAACGCCACCAGATCTACAACACTGATACAAGCAAACAAAATGCGTCTACAACCTACAACGCTACGCCATTGGATCTGCAACATTCATACAAGCAGATAGAAGGCGTCTACAATCTACAACGCAATGCCACCGGATCCACAACACTCGTATTAGCGGATAGAAAGCGTGTATAAACTCTCAATGAAAAGTTATGTGCATCCAGATGATAGTTATTTACACAACTACAAATACTTCAAAGTACTCCTGCACTTACACTATAGTTTGTATACACATAGGTACATAATGGGGTACGTCTAAATCAATATAAAAATCACTCGCACGGGCCCCGACGAGCGTGTTATTGGTACACACGTGATGCCTAGGGATGCTGCGCAGGTTGATAAGTGAATTCAGGTTTGAACCCGATCCTTCTATACGGATCAATAGAAGTCGACAGGGTTCGAACCTTCAAATAAATACATAATTGTGGGGATCAATGTATTTATTTCAATACATTCATATTAGGCCTTCAAGGCCTACAATCAAGAAAATTCACTAAACAAAAGCATGAAGCCTACGAGAAACCCGATCCTCGAGCAACAACTTGCTCGAGTTGACAAGATCCAATCAACAAAAGGAAATGACCCCAAATACCCCGATGATGGCCGTGTTGAAAACAGATCTCAACCGGAGGGGTCCATTCCAAATAATTTCCAATGTCATTCCAAATGCCTATCAAAACCCAAAAACTCCACAAAAATCTCAAAAAATTCCAAAAATCCCAAAAATATTTAAATTTGAAACTATCCATCTCAACGCTTAAAGCAAAATCCATCCACCCTCCGCAACAGTTTGCCGAGATGGATAAATCTAAAAATTACTTCTTCTCACAAAGAGCTAATGCCTGGTCGTGAATATCACTAGGATCCATTCTCAAACAATCTCCTGCCAACAAGGATGTGGTACGTGTCCTCTAACCGGCGGTCTGCTGCCAAATGGCACCGCAGGATAAACAGTTACGACGACCCGGGGCCCTCTGAACCGAGTGGTTTTGCCGCCAAATGGCACCACGATATACCGATTATGGCCAGCGTCGTTACGTTCCTTATTGGCATCAAATCCTTGAGATATGAATCAATAGGATATTATTGATATGGCACAAAGCCCTCTGTTAGCTAAGGTGGATTCAAATTTGTCCCCTTAGACAAACATTCAACCCTGGTCTATAAGGTCCCCTTAGACGAAGCAACCCATGGCTGCCGACAAGGATCCTTCTATCAGGTTGGGTCGACTACCTCCTCTGACTAAGTAGACCAGGGACCACGATGGCCCGGGATGATGGAACCATGGGATCTTGATCGGGTCCATCATTCATTCCCCCACCATCCGCTTTAAGTGCTAGATGGTGTAATTTCTATTTTAAATATCAAACCTTTCAAATTTCCAAACTTTCAACTCAATTCTCAAATCCAAATCCAGTTCTCCAAATTCCATACCTATGCTGCTACTATATGCCAGATAACACGTATTCTATACATATCTGATTGACAACTAGCCTTAATCGAAAGTTCTCTCTCGTGATCGGGAGAGGTAATTAACTATAGGGGCTTGCGCCTATAGGAAACCAGAACTCAGTTTATAAAGTCCTCACAAAATGAGGGCGAAATCTCTGGGTAGTGTCTTATCTACAAACCCATCTGCCTTCCAAAATTTACCTCGGAACTTAGTTCGTTAAAACTCCCTCGCTGAATAAGAAATACGAGTGGAGGCCGAGGCCGAATTTTCGGAGCCCACAAAATCCTTAAATTCTTTTTCCAATTTAGTATAGGATGATTTTAAAAGATCATTTTTTTTATTCAAATTATTGAATTCATCAAGTAAGCTCATGTGATTGTTATCTATTAATACATGATCTTTGCTAATGATGTCATGCTCTTTTTGCAACTCTTTCAATTCTTGGTTCACTCTAGCATGCATTTTCTTAAGTTTTTTATATGCATCATGTATTCTTTCAGAAACTTCTAGCAATTCATCATAATTTAAGTCACATATCTCTTCTTGATCAAACTGATCAAGATTATTAGCCATTAAGTACAGGTTGGTGACTTCATCCTCCTTTTCTATTTCTAATGAATCCGATGCCAAGTCCACCAAAAAAGCTCTCTGAGATTTCTTCTTTCCCTTCTTCATATTTGCTTTCTCTTTTATCTTCTCCTTGCTAGGAGTGGCTTTTAGATTTGGGCATTCTAATTTTATATATCTATGTTTCATACACTTGTAGCAAATCACATCATTAAAAACCTTAACATTTTTATGAAACTTACCTTTATTCCACTACTGACGTCTCCTCTACTTCCTTTTAAGAAAACTCCTGAATTTCATTGTCATTAAGGCAATGTCATCTTCATCCTCAAGTAGTGACTAATCACTCTTTGAATCATTCTCTTTCAGTGCTATATTATTCTCCTTTCTCTATTCTCCTACATAAATCTTTCTTTGACTCGCTCATTACTCGTAAGCAATTAGTGATCCAAGAGGATTATTAATAAAGTAAATATTTAAATCCTTAGACTCTATAATCGTAATTATTTTAGCATTATAAGCAGTAGTCAAACAACAACAAATTTTATTGACCATTCAGCATTCGTTAGTTCCTTACCTAATGCATGTAAAGAAGTGATTATTTGAGTAAATCTTATGTATATTTCAGAAATAGATTCATTGTGTTTCATGCGAAATAATTCATAGTCATGTAACAAGATATTTAATCTAAATTTCTTTATTTTATTAGTCCCTTCATAAGTAATACAAAGTCTATCCCAAATATCATTTCCACTTTTACAAGTGGAAATCCGCATGTAATCTTCTGACTTAAGTGCACAAAAGAAACTATTTAAATATTTTGCATTTAGTTGTGCTAAGTCATATTCTTCTATAGTCCAGCCAGTAAAGGGTGTTTTAACTCTAATTCCATCAACTAATCTAGTTGTCCTATTATATCCTTCTTGAACTAAAATCCACATGTGATAATTAAGTGATTGTAGAAATGTAGATATGCGTGTTTTCCAAAAATCAAAAAGGATTGTCAAATAATAAAAATCTAGTGATCATATACCCTTCAGCTGTGTTTTAGTTTCTAAAAGTAGCCATTCTCATTTTTCAAAAAATAATCTAAACTTATAGTTTTGAAACAAAGCTTTCATACTACTTGTTGATTCTATATAAGTTGTTAAACCTAAGCTATTATCCCAATGCTAACCAAGAGGGGGGGGGGGGGGTGAATTGGTAATTTAAAAAAAATGCTTTTAGATTTTTATATAGAAAACCTTATAAACTTTTTCAATAATTTATTTTTTAATTTAAAAATAAGCTTTTCAACCATAGTAATCAAATTATAGAAAATAAATGTGAAAATTTAAAAGACATAAAGATTTATAGCGGTTCGATCACACATGACCTACATCCATTCCCTGAAGACTCCCTCTTTAGGTATTACACTATTACCAAAGTGTCTCTCCTTTTTCCCCCATAGCAAGGCGGAGAAGCCTTTACAAATCTTCTATTCCACCAATCCCCGGTGCGGTAGAGAACCGTCTTCCTTTTACACTCTCTAAGTGTCAATAGAGAACCATCATTTGTTCATACTCTCCAAGTGTCGGTAGAGAATTTTTGCCTGTTCACACTCTCCAAGTGTTGGCAGAGAACTATATCTTCATCAAAGATCTTCTCACGAGTAACTAGAAAGAAGAAAGGAAGAGTGATCACTAAAAACATAAAGAGATCCTTACATTTAAGTAATCTTGTTAACCCTTCACACTCCACTTATAAGAAATCTCTCTCAAACACTCTCTCTTTCAATTGCCCTTGAAAAATCATAAAGAACAACTCTATTCACGTTAGTTTTAATAGATATTTTATATAAAAGACACAAAAAACCATCCAGTAAACTAAAATTTTCAATTTTGAGCATTTACAATCATATGTTCATACGTACAAATAGTTTAAAAACTACTGCGTATGAACCTTTTATAAATCTGTACAAAAGGACTTCGTATACGATGATCATCCAGTATGAATTTAGTTTGTACTTTATAAATAGTTAGATTTTTTTTTTATTTTCATCAGGACGAAGAGAGACCCCACATTTTCATGCTCTAGATGGCGTACGTACGATGACGACATCATATGGTACGATCAATTCAGAAATTTTAGAGTTCATCTAGACGAAAAGGGACCCATCTAATTTATACTTTGGATGGTGTACATATGATGAAGACATCGTACGGTACAATCCATTTAGAAAATTCTCAAGTTCATCAGGACAAAAAGGGACCCATCCAATTCATACTTTAGTTCAGAAAAACATTGAATTCCTCGGGAAGAAAAAGGGACCTCATATTTTTGTACCCTTGACGGTGTACATACGAACCAAGATTCATACAGTACGATCTGCACTTAGAAAAATTTTCTACCTGCAGTTCGTTTGTCTGCTCGAAGAGGAAAATAACTAAACATATCGTCTCATACGAAATGCATTTATACAGTATGATTAGCTTAAAAAATATATAATTTTAAACAGTCCCCTAGCGTGTGTGTGCATAGTTACTTATGTACAATCACACTCTTTCAAACTCAATAAAATAAAAAAATATATACCTCATTTATAATAAATCCTAATCTGATCTGATTTGAAGTCTTCAATAATCTAGATTATGATTTTCATGAAATGTTAGTACACATAAACAACAAAACAATACTTCCAACATATGTTAAGAGAAATTGTAATCAAAATAATAATATCTGGGAATCATAAAAAACATACATGTTACAAGAATATCAAAAATAAAAAAACTACGTTACAACTATCTCAATAATTAAGATACAAAAATTAGCCTTTTTTTAGGTGGAGGAGATGAGATTTACAAACTTGGAATCAATTTATTGATCTCCTTAAGTTATAATTTATATTGTGAAAGAAATAATTAAAGGATGATTATGTTATCAAGTGTTGTTAGTCAGGTAATAGTGATTGAATAATGTGAATTAGATGACAGTGGTTGGGCAACAACAATCAAATGATGGTGGTGGATGATGGTAAATGGACTATGATTGCCAAACATAGTGATCAGACAACAATAGTCGGATGATAATAATTAAGTTATGTTAGTTGAATGATGACAGTTAGGAGAATGCTCTAATGATGATGGTCAAATAAGGATAATGTGGTGGTGATTGTCAGTATGATTTGACAAGTAGAGCTCCGTAGTTCTTCAAATCTCCTAGCTCTCTCTAATATCAAGTTTAGGTCCCTTTTATGCGGGGAATGGGGATCTATTTATAGTATTTTTTGAAGTGACATTTTAATAAATTCAACAAAATTTAATAACACTTTACTAAGTCCCATACAAAATCCTTTAATGATAAATAATTAATTTAACATTTAAGTTTCATAATGACCCCAAAATTCAATGACTAGGGACTCATAGGATTTGTTTAATTGAGGTGCTCAATTTGATTATAAACATGCAAGATTCCAAAACAAATTGGTCATTTTATTAATCTCTCAAAAATATGCTTCAAATTATTTATTTGGAGTGGAAGCACCCCTTGGCCAAGGGATACAACTCCTCCTTTTCGAGAAGAAACCAATCCATCATTGTCTCCAAATTAATATTTTGAATAATTATATTAAAATTTTTCATTTTTTAAAATAAATTTCATAAAATTCCACCAAAGTTTGGAATTTTTAATTTTCAAAATTTTATATTTCCAAAATTTGATATTTCATTGTCAAATATAATTATAATCACAAATCAAAGATTAAAAGGAATTGCATGTTTAGTTCAAGTTGATTAGCTTTAGCCTATTGCTAATTTTTCAGTCAAAGAACTTCATCGTGTTTTGAAAATTATTTTGTTGTTATATAGCCTCCTCAAAAAACTGATTTAATAATAAAGCTCTTTCATCCTATGCATAACATCCTCCAAAGTTAGGCATGAGTGGCATTTACCAACTAGATTGTGATGTTTTTATTAAAAGTTTGATCTTTAGCCATTGAAAGATATTTATATTATATTATCAATCTTTTCCTATAAATGATGTCAAACTTTGTTGCATGCTAGAAAATTAGTGGTATACAGAGAGTTTTAGATCATAACATTGCACAAAGATCTAGCACAACTACAAATGAAATATAAGAATGTAGGAGACAACAGTTTTTTAATGAAAAGTATTAAAAGGAAAATAGCTAAGGTATTTTGCCTAATGGAAATAATTTGCTATATACTTTAAGTTACAAAAATCAACCTTTTTTGTAGGTGGAGAAGATGAGATTTACAAAGTTGGAATCATTTGCTTGATCTTCTGAAGTTATAATTTAGATTGTGGAAGAAATAATGAATGGATGATCATGATATTCAAATGAAGTTAGCCAAGTAATAGTGAATGAATTACATCAATTATAAGATGGTGATTGGGCAACAACAATCGAATGTTTGAGTTGGATGATGGTAAATAGACTATGAAAGCCAAATAAAAGTGGTTAGACAATAATAGTCAAACTATATTATTAGATTAAGTTAGTCGATGATGATAGTTAGGAGAATGCTCTAAAGATAATAGTCAAATAATGATAATGATGGTGGTGATTGTTAGCATGACATGTTAAGTAGAGTTCGAGAGTTCTTCAAATCTCCTAGCTCTCTCTAATCTCATGTTTAGCTCATCTTTAGGTGGGGAATTGAGATCTATTTATAGTATTCTTGAAGTGGAATTTTAATAATTTCAATCCAAATTTCATAACACTTTACTAAGTTTCATACATATTCCTTTAAATATAAATAATTTATTTCACATTTAAGTGTCATAATAATCTCAAAATTCAATGATCTTAAACACATTGGATTTGTTTAATTGAGGTGCTCAATTTCATTATAAATCCACAAGATTCCAAGACCAATTGGTCATTTAATTAATGTCTCAAAATTCTTGAATATGCTTTAAATTCTTTATTTTGGTTATGTTGTTCTCAGATAAAATCACTTCTAATATCATTGAGTTCACCTTATTGAGACTTCAATTTCAACTATATGTTTGTTTAAATCATAGTTCAAATGGTTTTAAATTTAATTCTAACAATTTTTAATATAAAATAATTCATTTTATTTTTTGTTGGTCAAGAATATTTCATATGAGATATCAACTATGATTGAGGGTCAATATAACCTTATTGGTGAATGCAACAACTTGATTGATATCCTCTTAAGATTGTGATAAAAGGATTATTTGGGTGATAATAAAATGGGAATTTAAATTTTGGTCATATTTTGGATTTGAAACTTTTAAGCTATCAAAATATGAGTTTTTCTTGGAGAAAAAAATTAACTCCAAATCAATGATTTGAGATATTAGAAAAGTAATGGTATTGTTTTTATGAGTTTTTGGTTAATGTTTGAGAAGTTATGATAATTTTAATTTAGTTACTTATTGTACATTGTTTACTCTTTCTTTGAGATTTTGGTTTTATTATCTTAAAGTTATAGGGAGTTGAGGTCTCGAAAGGTTATGAAGGACTTGAGGGAATATTTTTACAGTTTAGAAGATGTTGGATGGATTTGGGATTGAGGAAAGCTTGCATTCAAACTATGTAGAGGAGATAAAACTTAATTCAAGAAGAGGAGTAATGGTATGATACTATTACTAAGGACTCACCAAAGTCCTTAGGAATCAGCTACCAAACTTTACCAACTTTGCACAAAGATCTAGCACAAATACAAATGAAATATAAGAATGTAGGAGACACAAGAGTTTTTTAATGAAAAATATTAAAAAGAAAATAGCTAAGGTATTTGGCCTAATGGAAATAATTTGCTATATACTTTAAGTTACAAAAATTAGCCTTTTTTGTAGGTGGAGAAGATGATATTTACAAAGTTGGAATCATTTGCTTGATCTTCTGAAGTTATAATTTAGATTATGGAAGAAATAATGAATGGATGATGATGATATTCAAATGAAGTTAGCCAAGTAATAGTGAATAAATTACATCAATTAGAAGATGGTGGTTTGGCAACAACAATCGAATGTTTGAGTTGGATGATGGTAAATAGACTATGAAAGCCAAAGAACAGTGGTTAGACAATAATAGTCAAACGATATTATTAGATAAGTTAGTCGATGATGATAGTTAGGAGAATGCTCTAAAGATAATAATCAGATAATGATAATGATGGTGGTGATTGCTAGCATGACATGTTAAGTAGAGTTCTAGAGTTCTTCAAATCTCCTAGCTCTCTCTAATCTCATGTTTAGCTCCTCTTTAGGTGGGGAATAGGGATCTATTTATAGTATTCTTGAAGTGGAATTTTAATAATTTCAATCCAAATTTCATAACACTTTACTAAGTTTCATACATAATCCTTTAAATATAAATAATTTATTTCACATTTAAGTGTCATAATAATCTCAAAATTCAATGATCTTAAACTCATTGGATTTGTTTAATTGAGGTGCTCAATTTCATTATAAGCACACAAGATTCCAAGACCAATTGGTCATTTAATTAATGTCTCAAAATTCTCGAATATGCTTTAAATTCTTTATTTTGGTTATGTTGCTCTCCGATAAAATCATTTCTAATATCATTGGGTTCACCTTATTGAGACTTCAATTTCAACTATATGTTTGTTTAAATCATAGTTCAAATGGTTTTAAATTTAATTCTAATAATTTTTAATATAAAATAATTCATTTTATTTCTTGTTGGTCAAGAAGATTTCATATGAGATATCAACTATGATTGAGGGTCAATATAACCTTATTGGTGAATGCAACAACTTGATTGATATCCTCTTAAGATTGTGATAAAAGGATTATTTGGGTGATAATAAAATGGGAATTTAAATTTTGGACATATTTTGGATTTGAAACTTTTAAGCTATCAAAATATGAGTTTTTCTTTGAGAAAAAAATTAAGGAACTCCAAATCAATGATTTCAGATATTAGAAAAGTAATGGTATTGTTTTTATGAGTTTTCGGTTAATGTTTGAGAAGTTATGATAATTTTAATTTAGTTACTTATAGTACATTGTTTACTCTTTCTTTGAGATTTTGGTTTTATTATCTTAAAGTTATAGGGAGTTGAGGTCTCGAAAGGTTATGAAGGACTTGAGGGAATATTTTTACAATTTAGAAGATGTTGGATGGATTTGGGATTGAGGAAAGCTTGCATTCAAACTATGTAGAGGAGATAAAAATTAATTCAAGAAGAGGAGTAATGGTATGATACTATTACTAAGGACTCACCAAAGTCCTTAGGAATCAGCTACCAAACTTCACCAAAGAGTAAGAGTAGTCAATAAGACTTCTCACACAAAAATTGATAGTTTAAATCTTTTTGATAAAATTATATTTAGCATTAAAATCATTATGTTTAACATAATAATGAATTCAAATATAAAGAAACTTTATTTTAATCTTTTATGAATTTTGAAAAGCAAGCAATCCTTTCAAACATTAATGAATACACAGTGCATATAAATTTTGAATGGTGATCACAAAAATATAATTTATAGCTAACTTATATTAATTCTAATTCAAGGTTTGTGTGTGTGTGTGTAACACGCCCTTTTTATTCAAAAATTATATATTATTAAAAATTCATCAAAATGTTAGGTTAGATTTTTTTAGTGGTAGTAATAACTTAGATAAATTTACATTTATAAGAATTATCAAATAACATACAATTTTTTGATTTTTTAATATATTATCAAATAAAGAAATTTAAAACTTTGGGACAATAATAATAACCTTCATTGTAGAAGAATAAATCTTATTAGCATTGTACCTAAATTTTTTCTATTTTTGAAAAATTAGATCCCCTGCAAAAAATTTAAACTTTTTACTGCAAATGACGTGTGCCTTCAAACTCCTTAGCCTTAACTTCATTGGAACCCTTGGATTTTATACCACAATTATATAGGGTTGATAAGATCTTGTTGATGAAAACAGCTTGATTGATATCCACTTAGGGTTATGATAAAAGAGTTATTTAGGTGGTGGTAAAATGAGAATTTAAATTTTGGATAAATTTGGAGCTGAAAATTTAGGTTGCCAAAAGATGAATTTTCCTTAAAGAAAAATATTTAGAAATTATGAATCAAAGTTTTAGAATGTTAGGGAATTGATAGTAGTGATTTATTGATTATGGATCAGTGATTGTGGAGTGATAATATTTTTAATTTAACTATTCATAGTAAAAAACTATTTCTCATGAGTGGACTAGCTCCAATGGTAGATAAAATTAGATAGTTATCTTATATCATATAGACATATAAAACATTGACCTTCCAATGACCCGATTATAAATTAGATGTTTTTAATTTAGTCAATAAGAAAGGTAGAGGTAGTTGCAATAAGACTTGGCTAGAAAATATTAGAAATGATATTTTTTATAAAATTGAAATGAAAATTTAACTCTTAACATAACACAATGAAAAAAAAAATCATTTATCTGATCCTATGTAATGGGATAATGGCTTGATGTTCATGTTGTTCCATTAATATCAAAATACTCCAACTCTAATAATTTGAAATGCTTTTCAATATTCATTGCAAGAATTTTTAATCAAGTAACTATAATATATTTTATAACAATGCCGCTGCCAGGTCCCAAGTCCTAGATGAGAAAAGTGGAGGGTTGTGTTAGGTAGTCGACAGTCAATGTAAAACTTGTCGAACAATAATGACATGAATCCTTTAAGAAATTGTGTTAATGCTAGGGCGTCCCCTGAAAGCGACGCGCTGTATAGCCTGAATACAGTGACAAGTGTGCAAGGGCCGCTGCACCGGCGCCCGGGTGCAGTGTTAAATAGGCAAGGGTCCCCACATCAAGGACGGATGTGGGCAAAGAAGCTAGTCCATGAAACTAAAATTAGGATATGAACTTGGAATATAGGTTCCCTTACAGGAAAATTAATGGAATTAATAGATATTATGATTCATAGGAAGTTAAATATTTTGTGCATTCAGGAAACTAAATGGGTTTGAGATAAGGCTAAGGAAATTGATAGTTTAGGATTTAAACTTTGGTATTCGGGTAGGAGTCGTACTAGAAATGGTGTAGGTGTTATTATAAATAAGAGTTTAAAGGATAATGTTATAAAAATTAATAGGATTGAAGATAGAATTATAGCTTTAAAGATTGTTGTTGATGATAAGATTGTTAATATTAGAAGTGCTTATGCTCCTCAAGTAGGTTTGGATATGAGTTCTAAATTAAATTTTTTGGAATAACTTAGAAGAATTAATACAAAATATACCTCTTGAAGAAAGAGTTTTTATTGGAGGAGATTTAAATGGACATATTGGTAGAGAGGTAGATGATTTTAAAAGCATTCATGGTGGCCATGGATTTGGAACGACGAATGAAGGTGGCAAGACCATATTGGATTTTTGTTTAGCTTATGATTTTTCAATTTCTAATACCTTATTTAAGAAAAGGAATGAACATCTCATTACTTATAAAAATGGATATAGTACAACCCAGATTGACTATTTTCTTATTAGAAAATTAAATCGTTTAGATTGCAAAGATTGTAAAGTTATTCAAAGTAAAAATTTATGTACCCAACATCGATTATTAGTTTTGGACTTTAAGATAAAGGGGCATAAAATAAAAAATAAAGTAAAATAATTTTCTAGGATAAAATGGGGGCATTTAAAGAATATTAACAAAAATATTTTTGGAAATAAGATTTTAGATCTTAAGATTTTGTCTGTCTATGAGGATGCTAATATTATATGGGAAAAAGTGGCTAGTGATATTAAGAATATTGCAAAAGATGTTCTTCGAGTATCAAAGGGAAAAGCTCCTAATAGTAAAAATAGTTGGTGGTGGAATCCTAATGTGCAAGAAAATTAAAAATAAGAAGCTTTGTTATAAAAATTGGTTTAATTTTAAAAATTGTGATAATTGAGAAATATATAAAGTGGCTCGTAAGGATGCTAAGAAAGCAATATGCGATGCAAATGCATTAGCTTTTAGTGATTTATATAATAGATTAGATACTAAAGAGGGAGAAAGATATATGTATAAGTTAGCCAAACAAAGAGATAGGAGTAGTAAGGATTTAGTTCAAGTGAAGTTTATTAAAGATGAAGATCAAAAAATACTTTTCTTAGAATATGATATTCAACAAAGATGGATGAGATATTTTGCTAAACTTTTTAATGAAGATTGTGAAAATAAGATTGACTATAGTGACCTTAGCACCCTAAATGAAAATAAAGATTTATGTTTTTATCGGCGTATTAGTAAAACTGAAGTTAGAGAGGCTTTAAAGAAAATGAAGGGTGGAAAAGCTGTTGGACCTGATGATATTCCAATAGAGGTGTGGAAATGATTAGGAGATGAAGGAATTTCATGGCTTACTAAACTTTTTAATAGTATTTTGAAGACTAAGAAGATGCTAGATGAGTGGAGAATGAGTGTGTTAATTCATATTTTTAAGAATAAAGGTGATGCACAAGATTGTGCGAATTATAGAGGTAATAAGTTAATGTGTCATACTTTAAAACTATGGGAGCGAGTTATGGAGCATAGGTTGCGACGTGATACTAATGTTTCTCAAAATCAATTTGGATTCATGCCGGGTAGGTCGACTATGGAAGCCATACATTTATTAAGAGGTTTGATGGAGAAATATAGAGAAAATAAGGAGGATCTACATATGATATTTATTGATTTAGAAAAAGCATATGATAAAGTTCCAAGAGAAGTGCTATGGAGAGTTCTTGAAAAGAAATGAGTCAATAATGCTTATATTCAAATCATTAAAGATATGTATGCAGGAGCTATTACTTGTGTTCAAACACAAGGTGGATTGACCAAGTATTTCCCTATTTCGGTTGGGTTACGTCAAGGATCAGCCTTAAGCCCATATCTTTTTGCTTTAGTCATGGATGTTCTCACTAGACATTTGCAAGAGGATGTACCTTGGTGTATGCTTTTTGCTGATGATATTCTTTTTATTGATAAGACTAGAGAGGGAGTTGAAGGTATACTTGAATTATGGAGGTCAACCTTAGAGTCTAAAGGTTTTCGCTTGAGTAGATCTAAAACGGAATATATGGAGTGTAATTTTAGTAGTAATAGACCTAGTGAGGGGATTGTGACTTTGGGCGATCAAGTCATTAATAAGAGTACACGTTTTAGATATCTTGGATCTATTGTTCAGAGTGATTGTGAAATAGATGGGGATATTATCAGCAGAATTCAAGTTGGATGGTTGAAGCGGAGGAATGTATCGGGCTTGTTATGTGATAGAAATGTACCCCTCAAACTTAAGGGAAAATTCTATAAGATGGTAGTGAGGCCTGTAATGCTTTATGGTGCCGAATGTTGGCCTTTAAAAGAGAAGCATAATACTAAGTTAAGTGTGGCAGAGATGAGGATGCTCAGGTGGATGAGTGGCTTTACCCTTAGAGATAGGATACGAAATGAGCATATACATGAAAAGGTTGGAGTAGCTCCAGTAGAAGATAAGATTAGAGAAAGTCGCCTTAGATGGTTTGGTCACATAAAACGGTGGCCTTGCGATGACCCGGTTAGGAGAGTAGTGGTA
This sequence comes from Dendrobium huoshanense, assembly GCA_016618105.1. Lineage (NCBI taxonomy): Eukaryota > Viridiplantae > Streptophyta > Magnoliopsida > Asparagales > Orchidaceae > Dendrobium > Dendrobium huoshanense. Next base: position 34,664,807 of record CM028351.1, on the reverse strand, counting down.
TTAGATTTGACTTATGTTAAGAAAGGTAGGGGTAGACCTAAAAAGACTTGGTTAGAAAATATTAGGAATGACCTTTCTTTATTAGATTTAAACGAGAATATGACTTTTAATAGGACACAATGGAGAAAAAGGATTCATGTAGCCGACCCCACGTAGTGGGATAAAGGCTTGTTGTTGTTGTTGTTGTTGTTGTTGCATTTCTCTATAGATATCTCATATGAACCTATATATTTACCTTTATTTATTTTTTAGAGCTAATCTATGATGCACAAACACGAACATGATGATATGAAAATGACACGACAGACACAAGACATCAATTATTAAAAATATAAGACAGACACACCTCAGACACGATGACATAGTTTTCATATTTTAAAAATAATGTATAAAAATGAATAAGCAAAATATTTAGAATAATTTAGAAGTAATAAATAATTTAAGTAAGATTTATAATTAAAATGATTAATATTAGGATGTTGGAAGTTGGAGATGATGTCATGTTAGGCATCAATAGGGGAGACGACAATGCTATCAAAATTTAGGTATTTCTGTGTAAATTGATCGGACATTAATATCAAGACAATGCCGAACTTCGATCTCAAGATGACATTAGTAGTTTATTTTATTATTTTATTGGAAATAGATGGGATGCCAATAAGGAACAGAAATATAATTTTGGGTTTAGAAATTGTCGACGCCAAACATGAATGTCAGCACGACATCAAACTTTGATTTTGAAATGATTTTGAAATAATTTAATTTTATACTACCAGAGAGAAATAAAACTGAAAATCTTCAAGGAATGAGGTATAGTACAAGCAATTGATTTGTGACTTTGGAGAGAATAAAAAATTTAGTTCTATTTTTTAAATATAAATTATTGTATATATATATATATATATATATATATATATATATATATATATATATATATATATATATATATATATATATAAAAACAATAATTTATATTTAAAAAATACACAATATTTTAGACACATACTTTTTTTTTTCATTTTTTTAATTAGACACATCTTCAACATGCCTGAAACATGTTTAGGGTCGAAAAGGTGTAAAACGTGTCAGATGAATGTCAAAGGCACATCAGATGTATGTAGAAAACATTTCAGACGAGTGTTACGAGTTAAACTGTCAGTGAATTATAAGAGCAAACTATAACCTTTTGAGATTTATAATATTTTCTGTTACACTAATTATTAGGCTTTTCCATTTTTTTTTTTAACTCTCAGTATTTTTATGTGCCTTACCTTTAGCTATGTCAAATTAAATTCGCTTCTAATGCATTTAATTTGATCAAGATCTTTTAACTCTTTTATCTCTCATCTTTAGTACGTTTCATTCTATTCTTACATGATATTAAATCAATTATACAAATCATCTAATTACAAATTCATCATATTTTCGCCATATTCCCACATAAAAATTAAGATATACTCAAGTCAATATAAGCTCGTAAAGTCATGCTCATAATAAATCAACATGTGCTCACAGGTACAAAATAGAATTTTTTTTTTAATATATATTTCTTACAAATTAGAACAGTTAAAAAAAAAAAAAAAAAAAAGCCAAGCAAGAAAAAAAAGGGAACCAAACAAGAGCTTCATTTAGCAAATAACAGAATCTTGAGGACAAATGTGAGAAGCATCTATCGAGTAGATGAGTTTACATCACCGTCATGGACATAATTTGGCGAGCAAGACCTGGATCTTGCTGAAGTAATTCTCTTATGTTGTTTTCCACCTCTGCAAGCTGTTTCTCCAGGTATTCTTTTGAAGTCTAAATAAAAAACCAGATCAAAATAATGTTACTCAAAGTTTAATAAAGGTGTTTTGCACTTTAATCATTGCACTAATAATCATTATCAAGGTGATTAGTGGCCGTAGATATTTTTCCATAGAACCAAAATCATGTAGCAACATCACATTGTTGACAAGCATTAAGAAACTGTATAATGATTTGAGCAAACATAAAAATTTTACAAAGAACTTCATGAGAAAAACTGGTGCACGGCATCCTGATAAAAATTTATTTACGATAGATTTTAAAATCATTGAATTTAATTTAGAATGAGTGTATCATATTACTAATCAATCAACAATTATATTCGAATCATCTAAAAGCAAATTTAAATATTTTAAAGCTAATTATAATTTAAATTTGATTAAAACATCTTCACTTAATTTTTTCTACTTCAAATTATTACTCTTATAAGATCCCTCGTCTATAGCAATACGTTTAGATTGATTAGATATTGCAACACACATTAAAGAAGAATGTCAACTAACAACAAATTAAATCGAATCAAGCGAAATCCTTTCTCTATGTTTACAACGGATAATATTTCGTTGAGGATAGGTTTTCAAATTGTTGGACTTAATTTGAAATAAATACCAATCAATCAACTCAAAAGAATTCAATAATATCAAAACACATTCGGACTAAATTTTGATCAGACCAATTTTATTCTAGCACAAATGCCTTCGGTGTGTAAACTACACAAAGTATGCATACAACTAATGATTAACTAATATTCAGAATGCACAATAAAGATGCTACAAGGACAGAAATAATTGTGGATTGATTCAATGTCTCGGTTAAGATCTCGATTTATATTGCATATCACATCAAAGTAGAATGTCGATAAAAAAATCGATTTTTTTTATTGCCTTTTATGCATGAACCACTTAAATAAATGAATGATTAAAAGTTTTACAAAATGAAACCGTTTACTCCATAAGACAGAATTTCAAGTGATTCTCATTTATGATAAACGGTGAATGACTGAACTGTAATCTTAAAATGGTTAAAATATTATAGAGAGATGCCTTTATAATATTGCACCTCAACACTAGTTATTAGCAGAAATCAATTTTCTTTTTAATGATCATATCAAGATGCTAAGTCCATCAATTTATCATGTATCATTGCAGTGCCTGTACTAAAATTTTTCATGGTGGTAAATGCAATTTAAAACAATAACAACAACAACATTAAACCTTTGTCCCACTACGTGGGGTCGGCTACATGAACCTTTTTTCTTTATTGTCCTGTTAAAAGTCAAATTCTCGTTTAAATCTAATAAAAAAAATCATTTTTAATATTTTCTAACCAAGTCTTTTTATGTTTACCTCAACCTTTCTTAACATAAGCCAAATATAATATATCTACTCTCCTAATTGGGTCATTAGAAGCAGCCATTTTATGTGACAAAAACATTTAAGATGACTCTCTCTAATCTTATTCTCCACTGGAGCTACTCCAACATTTTCACATGTATGATCGTTCTATATCCTGTCTCTAAGAGTGAACATCCTCATCTCCACAACACTTAACTTGGTATTATGCTTCTCTTTTAATGGCCAACATTCAACACCATAAAGCATTGCAGGTCTCACCACCATCTTATAAAATTTTTCGTTAAGTTTGATGGGGACTTTTCTATCACACAACAAGTCCGATGCATTCCTCAACTTCAACCATCCAACTAAATGCAATTTAACAAAGATAAATATATAAATACCTGCAAAGATGTTATAGCAGCTTCACTATCTTCAAGCCTCTGCTTTTGCTCCACCATCATGACCGATTTTGGCTCCAGAACAAACCTGGCCATCATCAAAAGAAATACTTAAATATAGATGCATTTACCTACCTAAGGTCACCAGCAAATGAAATGAGATTTCTTGTTAAGGTAATTTCTCGTTGATGTCTCACAGTTTTCCTGCAAGAGTAACAAAAGTTCAATTAGGAAACAATGTTAATTTGCACAATGGATACCACTAAAAAAACATGAATATTAGTATGCAATATTTATTTTTGTAGTTTACAAAAACAAGAAAACAAGACACAGGGAAACAATGATGTTGCTAATAAATTTACTAACTTGCCAAAACCTGAAACAACTCAATAATATTTAGCATTCCTGGTTCATTATGCTGATGCAGCTCCAAGTGCAATTTAGACCTCTCTACTAAGCTGATCGTATAATTCTGTGTCAATGCTGATATCCTACGGATGTTGATCATCATTTGGGGTAACATAAACCTTGGTGTTCAGCATACTTATTCAAGAGAATCGAGACACCTTGAATGAATGAAAGTACTTGGAATTTTTAACACAATGGTGTACTGCTGATCTTGATGTGATGCATGGATGGAGTTACACAAGAGTTAAAAAGAGAATTAAATTCTAGCTCAACCAATTATATAATCATGTATCAAAGTTAATTCGATTACAAGGAATTCGTGGTGTTCAACTTGCTAGGCAAAGAAATTTCAACAAGATAGCCAAACTATTTAAACAAACGCAAAGGAAAACATAAAGCTAAGGCTAGTAAATAAAAATTCCACAATTAATACGGAGTTGTTCACACCTTGAAACCTTTTTCTATCTTTCCTACGAAGACTAGGTTGAGCGGCGGAAGATCGTCCAAACTAGCATTGAGGTTGCCACGAGGAGGGAGGAGCCAAGGAACGTCGCCGTGGAGAAGGATCTCGGAGGGGGGGGGGGGGGGGGGCACGGTAGATCGACCTTTGATGATCCACGTGTAGACGGAGAAGTGGTTGTCGATGGAATCCACTAGCGTTGGTAGGATCCGGTCAAAGTATTCTTCGACGGTGTCGTCGAAGTCAAAACCGACGTCGAAGAACTGTGATCTGAGGATGTTAACCCTTCCGTTGTTTTCGTACTCAAACCCGAAATTCCACTCGGGTTCTTCCATGCATTTTGTAAGGGAGAACGGTGGTCGCCGCAAGAGGGATCTCCAAAGGGAGGGAGATAGGGGGCGGCGGCTTGGAGAGGGGAGAGGATTTGAGCCGTGGGTTTAAAGGAGGTGTGGGATTTCGGTTGGGAGGGAGAGAGGAGAAGAATCAGTTTTCAATTTCAAAATGTTGAATTCTGAAATTAAGATCTTGGAAAAACTGAAGTTAAATCAATGAGAGGGGTATTGAAGAGTATTTATGTGGTGATGAGGTAGTGGAGAACGGCCACTCAGGAGAAGTGGAGCCAAGGGGCGAGTGGAGCAAGGGGTCGGGTGGGGAAGAGGGGAAGAGTGGACGGCTGAATTAGGTGGAGGCTTGAGAGACCAACGTTCAATCTCAATTTGAATTTCCCTTAGGTGGAGTGGGAGGGGAATTCATTGAGGATTTACATTAATCCCATGAGGGGCAGCGATTTCAGGAGAAAATAAGGAAGTAATTAGAATAGTAATTAATAGCATATAAGAGAAATTTAGCCCAGTGAATGGCCGGCCACCTAGAGAAGGGAAAAAAAAGAAGTTTAAACTCATAAGCTAGTGGGCCCATAGGTTTAAATGACAGATTTGTATTAAAATCTGTAATCAATTCAGATTTCAACAAAGGAAAGTTTCTTTTAACGGGTGGAGATAATAGGCAATGCTTTGAAATTTCAAATTAGCTTTAAAATGCAATAAAGATAATTGCCTAGATTTAAGGATCTATTTTAGGAAAGCAATCAAAGTTTCTTGGGAGTTTTGAATTTCAAATTCCAATTCTCAAGAGGGGGCCGGCGGGTGGAGGAGTTGGGACAGGGAATTGGGGGAGGAGGCTGGCGGCTTGGAAGGGAGTTTGGGGTGGTGGCCGGCGGCTTGGGTGGCCCAAAGTGGCCGGCGGCAAGAGAATTTTTAGCTCAGCGTGCTCCGTTGGGTTCATCCGGTAGTGAGGGAGGTTAGGCAGGGATGCTCCAGGAACCAAGTCAATGACATGTTGGATGTCTCTAAGGGGTGGAAGTTGGTCAGGTAGCTCCTCGGGGAAGACATCAGCAAATTTCTCTAGAAGGGGCTTTACTTCTTCGGGGATTTTCCCTTCATGATCATCATCCACTTCCCTAGCTACCAGGGCGTACATGGGTGATCCGTGGTGAAGTTCAATATCCACTTCTTTCGCAGTTAAGAAGTGTAAGCCTTTATTAGGCTTAGGGGAAATAACTTTAGCTTCACTCTTATCGGGTCGGGGCTGTGAGGGAATCAACTTAATCTTCTTACCGTTGTGCTCGAACACGCAGGTGTTCGTCCTCCCATAAATGTGGACATCGTTGTCAAACAGCCAGTGACGACCAAGAATAATTTGGCCCACATCCATTGTCAACACATCACACCAAATCTTATCCTGATATCCATTAACCTCGAGCGGGATAAGGCTCCTATCTTTGATTTCCATGGAGGTTGAGTTAATCCAGGCAACCTTATACGGATTTGGGTGAGGTGTGGCCTTAATGTTGAGCTTAGAAATCATTGCTAAAGAGACAGCGTTGATGCAACTTCCGCTATCGACAATAACCTTACAGTTCTTATCCCCAATCCTAGTAAAGGTATGGAAGATGGATGTTCTTCTCCAATAATCACTCGGTTTAGGTTGGGACAGTGCACATCTAACGACTTGCAGGGTGACAGGTTCATCCTCCGTAAAAGAATCTTCCTCTTCATCCACATGAACTAAGTCAGTCTCGGATTCGCCCTCGTCGTCATCAACCTCTTCTATTATGGTGACCTTATAAGGACTGAAACATTGCGAGGCAATGTGCCCATACCCATGACACCTATAACATTTGGTTTCAGAATTGGGTTTTGGGGTGTCACGTTCAGGTGTTTTACCCTTAAGGTCTGGACGATGAGGGGCTGAACTAGCAGCGGGTCGGCTACCGGTCGAGTTTGTGGGTCGGCTTTGAGGTTGGCTGGTGGAAGAACGATGTGGGTTAGGTCGGGAGTCAAACTGCCTAGCGTGGGAATTGGTTTTGGACTCCTCTAAGTCAAGTACAAGGCTGCAGGAGGCCTCTAGCGTGTCTATTCCTCTAGCAAACAGTTCGGTGCGAAGATCTTCCCGAAGGCCAGCTCTAAACATAGGCAGGATCTGTGTTGGGGTAGCGGATTCCTCGCCGTTGCAACGAATCAGGAAATCGTCGAAGGCGGAGATGTAATCTTTGACTGACTTGCTCCCCTGGGTTAGCCGATTCCACTTATCTAAAAGCTTAGGGTAGTAGGAAGGTGGTAAGTATTTTCTCCTAAGTTCCTGTTTCATAGTCCTCCAATCGTTTATCGGATGTTCTCCTCGAGATTCACGCATGTTTTCCAAGTTGGTCCAGTAAAGGTTGGCTCGACCAGTGAGTTTCATTTCAGCGAATCTGACTTTCTTCGCTTCAGAGATGTTGTACCATTTAAAGTAGCTATCCATCGATTTGAGCCAATCCAGGAAAACTTGAGGGTCAAGGGTCCCGTCGTATGTTGGGGCATCAATCCTAATGTTTTTCAGTAATTGAACGTCGTTGTCTCTCCAAGGGTTGTCGTTCCCGATGGGCTCTCGGTGGGGTCTTGGGTTATGTTGGTAGTGGTCTTGAAGATGTCCGGGATCTCGAGGTTGGTCATAATCGGGTCTGTTGCCCTCGCCATAAGGTGATTGAGGTCTCGACGGTGTGTAGAGGGCAGGGTTTCTCATATGCTCGATATTATCTAGTCGGTCACTAGTATGGCGTCTAAAGTCAGCTAAATCAGTTTGGGTGTTGCGGATCTGTTGTGTAACCGATCCCAGTTGTCCAACTATGAGGTCTAACGTCGCTTGCAAGTGTTCGGGGTCCATTGGTTCGGGTTGGGGCTGGTTAGGGAAGGTTTAGGGGCGGTGGACAGCACCTATACTCGCAATTAGTTGGCTCCTAAAGCTCCTAAATACTGCTGGAAGACTTGGGACAGCAACCTAACACAAGGTGGCACGTGTCTAGCAAGTTTAAGGTTGGAAGCTAAGTGTGGACAGCAACTGGGACAGCTTGCCGGTCAATTAGAAGTCACTAACGAGTGCAGATTTTGATTGGACAGCAATAGCACACAACTAGGATTTAAGTTAGAAACTCCCAACGACCTATAGACACTGCAGGAATTAAAAGGCAGCAGCCAAAACAAGTGTTTAAACTCCCTAAACAGTGATTAACAGCCACAGGAATGTGAAGACAGCAGGGATAAATCAAGCCGTAGTTATTCTAAACACTTAGGAATCTACCAATCAAAAGGCCAACACTAAGATGCTAGCTAATATGACCTAATTCAACTAGATGCTTGCAGTAAATACAAAAACAGTAACAAAAACAGTGAAATAAATTTTATCTAAGCAATGATATGCATGAAAGTTTTGAACTACCGCAAGGAATTAGACCCTAGGATGCTTTCTACGCATGTCAAGCCTGGTAACCATGCTCTGATACCAAAATGATGTGATGCATGGATGGAGTTACACAAGAGTTAAAAGAGAATTAATTTCTAGCTCAACCAATTATATAATCATGCATCAAAGTTAATTCGATTACAAGGAATTCGTGGTGTTCAACTTGCTAGGCAAAGAAATTTCAACAAGATAGCCAAACTATTTAAACAAACGCAAAGGAAAACATAAAGCTAAGGCTAGTAAATAAAAATCCCACAATTAATACGGAGTTGTTCACACCTTGAGACCTTTTTCTCTCTTTCCTACGAAGACTAGGTTAAGCGGAGGAAGATCGTCCAAACTAGCATTGAGGTTGCCACAAGGGAGGAGCCAAGGAACGTCGCCGTGGAGAAGGATCTCGGAGGTGGGGGGGAGAAGTGGTCGTCGATGGAATCCACTAGCGTTGGTAGGATCCGGTCCAAGTATTCTTCGACGGTGTCATCGAAGTCAAAACCGACGTCGAAGAACTGTGATCTGAGGATGTTAACCCTTCCGTTGTTGTTGTACTCAAACCCGAAATTCCACTCGGGTTCTTCCATGCATTTTGTAAGGGAGAACGGTGGTCGCCGTAAGAGGGATCTCCAAAGGGAGGGAGATAGGGGGCGGCGGCTTGGAGAGGAGAGAGGATTTGAGCCGTGGGTTTAAAGGAGGTGTGGGATTTCGGTTGGGAGGGAGAGAGGAGAAGAATCAGTTTTCAATTTCAAAATGTTGAATTCTGAAATTAAGATCTAGGAAAAACTGAAGTTAAATCAGTGAGAGGGGTATTGAAGAGTATTTATGTGGTGATGAAGTAGTGGAGAACGGCCACTCAGGAGAAGTGGAGCCAAGGGGCGGGTGGAGCAAGGGGTCGGGTGGGGAAGTGGGGAAGAGTGGACGGCTGAATTAGGTGGAGCCTTGAGAGACCAACGTTCAATCTCAATTTGAATTTCCCTTAGGTGGAGTGGGAGGGGAATTAATTGAGGATTTACATTAATCCCATGAGGGGCAGCGATTTCAGGAGAAAATAAGGAAGTAATTAGAATAGTAATTAATAGCATATAAGAGAAATTTAGCCCAGTGAATGGCCGGCCACTTAGAGAAGGAAAAAAAAAAAAGTTTAAACTCATAAGCTAGTGGGGCCCATAGGTTTAAATGACAGATTTGTATTAAAATCTGTAATCAATTCAGATTTCAACAAAGGAAAGTTTCCTTTCACGGGTGGAGATAATAGGCAATGCTTTGAAATTTCAAATTAGCTTTAAAATGCAATAAAGATAATTGCCTAGATTTAAGGATCTATTTTAGGAAAGCAATTAAAGTTCCTTGGGAGTTTTGAATTTCAAATTCCAATTCTCAAGAGGGGGCCGGCGGGTGGAGTGGGGACAGGGAATTGGGGGAGGAGGACGGCGGCTTGGAAGGGAGTTTGGGGTGGTGGCCGGCGGCTTGGGTGGCCCAAAGTGGCCGGCGGCAAGAGAATTTAGGGGATGGGGAGATGTGAAAATCTGAGGATTGACGTTGCTTGGATTCCACTCACCTTGTTTATCTTCAACACTCGATCTCCCTACAATAATCTTTGGACTAACTCTAGAACTCACAAAGAGATCTAGTTTTCCCGTCGAACTCACTAAGAGATCTAAGAGAAGTGCACTCACAAAGAGAACAAAGGGAAATATCTTTCATTCATCAATCTCCCATACAAGATACAAGGGGCCATATAAATAGCCTCCAAATAAAAGTAAATGCAAAAGTCTAAAATGCCCCTTGGGGCTACAAGAGCAACTAATACCCTCAGGGGTAAAATGGGAAAACTAAGAAAATAAATGCATAACATATAAACTGCTAGTACAAATAAAATCAATAGTAGAGGCTCTCCATCATGGCCGTCGATCTCCGTGGTCGTCTCTGATAGACACGCCGAAATCTCCTATCGATGACCTCATCAGATCTACTGGCAGAATTTAATGGCAATGGAATATAGCCTTGAAAACCAAACTCTAATGCAAGTTGATTTTCGGGATGAAGTTTTAATGTTACCAACTACTTTTGAGAAATACTCCCAAGGCAGGCAACTAATAGCATCATAAACTGCAGTGACTTTAGCATCAAAACTATCAGACAAACAACGTAAAACTTTATTGACTTCCTCAAAATTACATAGTTCCCTTCCCCGGGCATGCCACTATTTTGGTACACCAAATGTACATGTCAGATATAATTTCACTAGGTTTCATGCAGAAAAATTTATATTCATGCAACAATAAATTTAAATGGGATTGTTTCACTTCGTTTTGACCTTCATATGTGATACAAAGTCTATCCCAAATTGTCTTACCAGTTGTACAAGTAGAACTCTCATATAATCTTCTGATTTAAGTGCACAGAAAAAATAGTTCAAGCATTTGGCATTAAGTTGTGCATAGTCTCTATCCTCAATGCTCCGTTCAGTAAATGGAATTTTAGTTTTAACACCGTTAACTATTCGTGACGAAATAAAATTACCAACTTCTATCATATGCTACATGCAATAGCCATTTGATTACAAGAAAATAGACATACAAATTTTTCAGAAATCAAACGGAAAGTTATCAAATGATGGTGGACATAACCACTTAAACTACAACAACACACCAAGAGGTGGTGAATTGATATTTTAAAAATTCTTTTCAAAATTTTCTTTGAAAAACTTAAATCAAATTCACCACAGAAAAATTTAAAAGTAGATTTTGTAAAAGGAAGTGAATAAAAAAAATCAAATACTGTTATTTTTGTAGAAAAATAAATTTAAAAAAATTTAAAGATATTAATTTTTCTTTTCTAATAACAATCAAATCTAAAACAATCTCAAAGTTCTCAACATAAATTTGCAAGAAAGTAGAAGACAAAAAGTAAAGTGCATTAAGAAAAATAAGAACGACCACACAAGAAATTTATAGTGGTTTGATACTACTTGACCTACGTCTACTCCCAGGAATCCTCTCTAAATATTACATTAAACATTTAGTGTCTCTCCTTTTGCGTCAGAGTAGTCGAATCCCATTCACCAAAGGTGTGGTGGAGTTGCCGGTGGCCATTTGATTCCAAGAGGTTCTTCCCGGAGTTTCCCTCAAGCAAAGCTTTGACTCATGGAGGAAGAAGATGGATGTTGGCTGGAGCAACCGTGTAAACTCTTGCACTCACACTCCCTTGATCCCACAAGGTTATTCTCCTTCACACAACTTCACTCCTCTCTCCCCCTTGCTCAAAAACTCTCTTCAAACTCTCTCTCATAGAAGACTCAAGTCCCTGGACTGCCAAAGACCCTTCAAAACGGGTTAAGATTTGTTTAAATAGTGGGCTCCAAAAATTTTAATTTTTCAACTCAGCCGACTCTGTTCATACAATAATATCTGAACAATTCTTCCTTTAATATTGTATGATGATTGTTTCTTTGTACGATGAGTTCAAAAGTTTCAACTGATTATCCAGTATGATCTTAAAGTCGTACAATACGATTAGGTCAATCAAAAAATGGTTCATCCTGGACAAACCCTAGGCAATTAATTATGTCTTGGTTGTTGTTTAGTTCATACAGTATAAAGGTCAATTGTACGGTACAATTACTAAGTACAATTAATTTTTGATTGATTGCTTAATTTTAGGAATTAAATTAGGCAATATTTTTAAATATGGTATTGCATGATTGGTACTGTACTGTAAGAATACATGAAATTTTAAATTTTAAATTTGTTTAATTATGAATGACAGTGACAATTTCTAATTATGAATTGATTGTCATGTACGATTAAAATCGTACAATACAATTAGCTTATCATAATTTCAATTTGTATTTTCTTAATTTAAATATTTTAATTAATTTATGAAAGAACAGATCATACAGTACGATATAGATCATCCAATAAGATCTTCAAAAAAAAATAATATATTATGTTTCACTCCCCCCGTGTGTTTGTGCACGGTTGCTAAGCTAGCATACACATTTTACAGTATATTGACTTAAAAATATAAAAATACAGACTCTTGTAGAAATCAATCATATGGGTAATCAATCATATGCTACCCAATTTTGAGCCCAGATCCTTTGGCGATGCTTAGTGTATGTAATACTCTAAATGTTAATACACAGAAAATATATGCAAAAATAAAAGTATGAGAAACTAGATAAAGTCCAATAATGTTTGTTACCATAAAAAACATAAGCTCGAGCTCCCGAATTACAACATAAGCATTATTAACATCTTCCATTTATAGAACTCTCCATAGCACTTCCCTTAGAACTTTAAAATATGCTTTCTCTAAATCAATAAATATCATATGTAGATCCTCATTATTCTCAATATACTTCTCCATCAAACCTCTCAATAAATATATAGCTTCCATAATAGATCTACCCAGCATGAATTCAAATTAATTTTGAGAAATATTAGTATCACACCATAACATATGCTCTATAACTCTCTCCCATAGTTTTAAAGTATGAAATATTAACTTAATTTCTCTATAATTTGTAGAATCGTTTGCATCACATTTCTTCTTAAACATAAGAATTAATATATTAATTCTCTACTAGTTTGGCATTTTTTTAGTCTTCAAAATAGTATTAAAAAAATTTAATAAGCCAAGAAATTCCTTCATATCCTAAGCATCTCCACACTGCTATTGGAATATCATCAAGTCCAATAGCTTTTCACACTTCTTTTTCTTTAAAATCTCTCTAACTTTGGTTTTATAATACACCGATAAAAACAAAAAAATTTATTTTCATTTAGGGTGCTAAGGTTTCTAAAGTTAACCATATTCTCACAATCTTTTTTGAAAAGTTTAGCAAAATATCTCATCCATCTTTGTTGAATATCATCTTCTTATAAAAACACTTATTGATTTTCATCCTTAATGCACTTCATTTGAACTAAATTCTTACTACTCTTATCTTTGTTTGGCTAACTTATACATATATTTTGCCTTCTTTAGCATCTAATCTATTATATAAATCATTAAAACTAAAATTTTTGCATCGTATATTGTTTTCTTAGACTTCTTACAAGCATAGTTATATCTTTCCCAATTATCAAAATTTATACATCTAAATCATTTTATATAACAAAACTTCTTATTTTTTATCTATTCTTACACATTAATTCTAGCACCAACTATTTTTACTATTATGACTTTTTCCCAAGTACAAACAAAATTTTCAGATTTAGAATCTTCTTTATATATATATATATATATATATTTATTAATATTTTTAAATGTCCTCATCTAATCCAAAAAATATATTTTTTACTTTATTTTTTTATATTTTGCCCCTTCATATTAAAGTCCAAAATTAATAAGCGATGAAATATAAAATTTATGGGATGTTATTTCGAAAATGATTTCAAATTTTAACCTTTTTATAATTAACTGCTACGATAGTACATGAACGACTAACAAACGATGAAAAGAAAAATCTTCCCCAAAAGAGTCGCTAAAAATCTATTGTCTTTTGAACTTTGTCAACTCTGTTTGGTTACAAGAAAAATATCAAGTTCAAGTAATAAACTTTATAAATCACCATACGAATGTTGAACTCTGGAGTTTACATTTTTTTTATGAATTTACTTCATAAAAGGTCTATAAGGCCTCCTGTAAATGTAAAATCAAATATTTCATGAATCTCATAGTCACACATTCATTTACAAGAATAAAAATTATTGTGCACTATTTGAAACTTATGTTTTTTTTTCAATGAATAAACTTCAAATTTATTCCTCATTTTTAATCCACAGCATTCTTAGAGAACAAGTTCAAACTTTTAATGTACTTATCAGTGCATATGTGTATTAATTTGAATTTGAAAAGGAGGTTTATGAATTTCGAAATGATTGCCTGCCTCTTCGATCAATTACACGCCTTTTATAGCATGAGAAATTTGAGTTTAGTTTATTTTAGTTTGCACAGCATCCTCAGACATAGGAATTAGGAATTCAATACATTAGCCAAAGCACATACGACTATACGAGTAAATTTATTTTAATAGTCAAATGTATCGTGGGGACTTCTTTATACATTTGGGTGGAATATTTTTATATTTCATGGTGCACTTATACAATGCATTTGCATGATCTTTTATGCGATTACACAGTGTACTTGCATGTTCATCAGTACATTCACATGTTTCTTTGTATGTTTGCATAGTTCATTTGCACATTTTCAATATATTTCGGTTAAGCGTTGACAATTGTTCTTTAGATGATTTGATGGCACTTTTCAAATGTTTATGCAAACCATGAAACACAAATATGCACTTTTATTCGAAAAAACTTTTATTCACAAGGTCCATTGTTTGTTTATGAGATACTTATGAACACTCTTTTTTAGTAATTAATGTGCATTTGAATTAGAGCATCATACACCTGTAATGTGCAATATATTTGACCATCTTATTTTGCTTGGGAACCATTCATGTGAAAGTGAGTGTGTGAGATGTCTAGGAGTCTAATATGGCTGCATTCCACTTGCATACATGTGTTGTGAATCCCACGACATAAAAGGCAAATTAGAAGGCAAATTAGAATTTTAACACATTTACCACACTATTCTCTGTAATCCACATTTTCTTTGGATTAGACTCTCGTATATTTTCGTAGTTGGAATTTAATTAGGTAGGCCGCATAAAGAATCATTCTTCCAACAATAAATAAAGGAGCCTCTTAGTTCATTTTCATCCCAAATCTAATGAATCAAGTGTGTTCTTAAATTTCGTAAGTGCTCAAGAGAATTAGACGGTTCTATTTTTTTCCCATAAGCGAGTCCTCCAAGTTCATGCAAGTCTTCTATATATACATGTAAATACAACATTGCCCTTTTTTCTGCAATTCTAATATCACTTTAATTCAAAAATTTGTGTTCAAATTTTTTTGTGTTTTATCTGATTCAAGTCCCGTATTTGTGAATTTAGGTCGTACCCCAACATCTTCCTTACATGAGGGGCGTTATCAAGAATGCTAGGTTGGCCCACCAAGCCAACAAAGGTGTATATGGTCAAATATGTAAGATACCACAATGGAGGTCTTCTATCCAAGCATGCTAAGAAAGTAATGTATAGTTCTTCGTGTATCTAATTGAAGATTCTCAATGTTTCTTTATCGCTTCAAGAAAAAAGGAATATAGATACTTGAATTTTCCCATCATACTAAGAAAAATGAGTTAAGACTTAACTGTCACTTCACAAATATTAGCTATGAGGTCCCCCTACCATGTTAAAAAAAACTACACATAGGTTCTGCTTTCATATCGAATGCCTCGGCATTCAAATTTTGAGACTTTTGTGAGTTTATGAAATTATATTTTTGCACACAAAAGGGAGTGATGGAGAACTCAGTTGGGGACAAGGTTTAAAATTGCACAATTGGGTATTGAGGTGTTTTTTGTTCGTGAGGCGAGGCGTAAGCCTCAAAATCAAAAAAATGTGTTAAGTAAAAAAAATGTTAAATGTGGTTTTTCATATAATACCCAAATAATATGTTAAAGGATGGCATATTACCTTTCTATTGAATTATGAAGTAACAAATTGACATACATATGAAATAAAAAATTGCACAAAACGTAAAGCGGCAAGTGATAAATTGCATAAAATAGAATTTAAATTCAGATATTAAAAGAAAAAAAAAATATTAAATATATAAATGACAAAAGTATCATATAATATCAAGTTCAACTCCAAATTTCTTCTTTCTCAATCCCCAACTCATCCCCATTTAATTCCTAAGGAAAACTGAAATAGTTGACTAAAACTTAGATTTCATCTCCACTGTCATCACTAAGATGAGTTTTATTTGAATTGTCATCATAACAACAAATTGGTCTATCCTCTCTCTCATCATATGGAGTCTAATGTCTCCCAATTTGATTCTTCTTCTTTGTTTATTTCAGTAATCTTCCTCTTTTATAAATGTTTTTCATTAATATAAAGATGAGATTAATACTCAAAAAATTTTAGAGGAAGTGGTGGTAGTGTGCGAATTTCAAGTTATCCCTAGGCCAGGCAGCTACAAAGATGTTGTCTATAGAGAAAATGGAGGGTTGGAGTTCAAGGCAGTCGAGAGAATGTTGTTGCAGCTTGGGGTGCATTAAAGAGTGATTTATTTGGGGTTTTAGTTTAGGATTTAGGTAATTTTTCATAAAAATATATATAAATATGGTGAAGCATAAGCCTCACATCAACGAGGCATGGCGTGCCTCAAGGCGGGCATTAGCCAAGCTGAGGGGCAAGCCTCCTAAAAAATGTTTGAGGTATAAGCCTCGATGCATTTTTCACTGGAATTGCGCTGAGGTGGGCCTCAAGACGAACCTCATATTGTGCAATTTTAAACAATGGTTGGGGAGTATGATGACTAGGGAGGAGCTGACAGTGATAGGGTCGCACAACAATTAGAGCAGCAGCAACAAAGATGGAGATAGTAAGGGGTCACACATTCCCTAGGACACCACAAGAGCGTGAGAATGACATGGGTAAGATCCTAAGAGAGATAAAAAGAGATTGCAAGACGGAGAGAGCTCAAGAGAGAAATCTAGAGTGAGTCGGGGGTTTTTGTGTGAGGTAGGGAAGAAATAATGGTGAGGTGTGGGATGGACATGGCAACATGGGTTGGATTACATCAACATGGGTGATGATACAGGAATGAATGGGATTTTTTTTTTATGTAATATGTCAACAATGGTAGGATGATCTCTTAGGAAGTACAAACGCTTGCTTGTGGTAGTTTGTGGGGATGAAGTAGAGGCTTCAAAACTGGTTGGAGGGCAACCAGGTTTGATGTTTACGGAGAATTAAAAGTTGGATGAGAGATAACTTTGAGGGGAATAAGTTTATGGACTTGTGGAGGGATAGAAAGCTCATGTATGAATATTGGAGGATTCAGCCAAGAAATTAGAGGGTTAAATAGAGGTTAAGGCCATCGGGGAACAGAGTAGGGCCTTGTGGATGAGGGTTGCTTCAAGGATTGATGGAAGAAGAAATTCATAGATGAATTCTAATAATGACTTAGAGTGAGTGGATGCCATAGAGTGGATTAAAGTTACGGGGATTAAAGTTACAGACTTAAGGGAAGGAGAGAGGCGGCAAGGATTGGTGTTTGGGGTGTGCGTAAGAGGGGGAAGGTAAGGAGCATAAAAAGCATGAGTAAATATAACTATAGAGAGTAAAAAGCATGAATCAATATAATTAAGAACTTATCCAAGTTCATGAAGGATTTGGTCACCAAGCTTTACTACTAAGAAGACGTTTCAGGCCAGTCATATACGGCTTCAAAAAGTGGTTGTGAAGGACTGCAGGTATTATTATTGTTGTTGGAAAAATAGTCGATGAAGAAGACCTTGAGCCAACAAAGAAGTACAGGGATAGCCAAAAAGAAGAAGTTAGAATAAGGGCACTATCTAAGAACCTAAATCTTGCGGAAGAATAAGGTATATCAAGGTTGAGAAACTATGACTTTAGCAAGAGTTTCTATCAAGAAGACCTAAAAGGTATTATCCATTCTCCTCTTGTTTCCATGATGATTAGGGTCCTTGTGTTGATGTTTGTGAATGTAGATAATAATAATCATCTACAAATTTGATGCAGTGCCCGAGTCTAGGATCTGATCAATGCTATGTTTTTTTTTGCAGCATTAGGATATGAATAACTTGTAAAATTAACTGAGATTCAAGTACCTCTAGAGGACATAATTTAAGCGTAAGAACCAAAGAAAAAGCCGTAAAAGTAAATGATAAAAACAATAAAAGAATGTTATAATAACACCCAAATGTAAACAAATACTGATCTAACCTAACTATTTATTAATCAGCAAACCAACCATACCAAAATAGTGACCAAAAGTGTTAAAGACAACAAGAAAAGATCTTAAAACTAGGGAAAAACAAGCACGGTGGGTTTAAAACTAACAAAAGTAATCTTGGATGGAGTTTAGCTACTAACATAAATGTGGCAGCACAAAAAAATAATATTTTAGAGAAGAAAAATAGAGCTTCTAAAGATAAAAAAAAGGAAAAATGAAGATGCATAAAAGAGATTGGGGATCATACCATGAGAGTCAAACCTACAATTGGAACACTAATCGAGACCATCAAATCACACACACAGACCCTCAGTGCTAAGGACAGCAAAATTTCATATTCAAAATTTCATATTCGAAATTTCAACCCCCAAAATCACATAACAAGTTCCCTTTTATAGACTCCCAAAAGACCTTCGGACTTTATAATATTTAATCTGCAAAATGTGGTCAGCCAAGAAATGAAAGGAAAAGATAACCTTATAAAGTACTTTTCCAATGCTTCTTAAAGTATCCCACTACCTAAATAAAGGTAATTGATTTCTGGTTTTTTGGTTTAATTAAAAAGGAGACAAAATTAGAGAACCAAAACACAAAATGCCCTCCTTGAAGTTCTCTTCTAAAATAAAATAGAATGTGGAGAAGAAGTCCAAATGGTCGGCAACGCCGTAGGCTAGAACTTTGAGCTTTGAATCACTCTATCACTAGATTTGTAGGCATCAAACACCTCTATTTTTGTTGGACTCATCATCCTCTGCATCTATAACTTTAGTACTCAAAATTTTTAAGCTCTTGCAAATTCATTTATTTATTTTGTCTCGAAGCATGCATGCTTGTTCTCCAACTCCTGATTTTTTTCTTTTTTACCATCATCACATATTTAGTTATCATCATATAAAAGTCAAGATATGAAATATTAACATGCATCTATCAAATAAAAGATAGGCATTTTCTTTGCTGCCTCGCACCTAAATGCAAGGTGCTTTCCTAAGCAAGCCTTAGTTATAGTGTTAGCCTACCTAGGAGGCGTGCAACAAGGAACGGCCTAAGCTCAATTCACTGAGTGCTCTATTTGCATTTAACAATAAGCAATGTAGTCCAAACAAAATACGATAGTAGAACAAATAGACATGGAAGCATTTATGTTTATCAACATATTATGGCCTTTAAAAAAGGGAATATTATCAATATTCAAGTAGAACTACTGCTAAATTAGAAAATATTTTTAGATTGAAAGTTATGTTTTTGCTTACTACTTTGTGATAAATGATATTCATTCAATCAGATCATGTACTCAAAGAATAACTATGAACCCAAGAGTATACACATTAAATAAATAAATTGAACTAAAACCAACCCAAACAACTTTAACGAACTCTAACCAATCAGATGTCATAATGCTCATCATCTTACACTAACAATTAAAAGAACCTAAAATAACTTTAAAACTTTAGAACTTCATCAAATTTTGTTTTTTCATCACATTCTTGCCAGCATTCATAATAATGCATTGAATTTTAATGAAAATATTGATCTAACATGAATCCCTTGGTTTTTTATGGTCCTGATGGTTGCTCCTTCACCTTACAAAGCAAGCATTATTACAAGAGGACAGGAGGCAGATCTACTAGTCTCATGCTAAAGAGGCACTCCAAATAGCTCCAAATGAGAAGAAAACTATCAGGCCTTTGCAAATGACAACTGCAAATCTAAGAAACTCGATTCAAACTTTCGAAATATATTGCATTATATAACAAAAGCCAATATAAAGATAAGACTGAATACAATCTAAAACATCCATTAGAGCTTATCCAGACAGCACAACAACAAAAACATCTAGCCTTTATCCCACTATGTGAGGTTGATTTCATGAATCCTTTTTCTTCATTGGGTCATGTTTTAGAGTCAAATTCTCATTTAAATCTAATTAAAAAAACATAAACTAACCAAATAAATGAACCCTAAGCAATGAATTTTAATATACTGGTGATGCTCCAGTATTGCTATGTTGGCATAAAATACCCCAAGTGTAATACATTAAATAGATTGAATGAGGTTAATGATGATCCTGAAGAAATATCCAGCAACTAAAAAAACTAAAACATACCATATCATTTTAGTCTCCATCATATCTGAGAGAAATGGACAGTTCTGATAGCAAACTTAACTTTATAAAATTAAATATTTAAGAAAAGTGTGTTTGGTTCAATTTTAGAACTTTTCAAGTTGACTTATACATCTCATCATTTACCTATAGATTTATATGTGTTTGTAGCATCTGGCAGCCGTTGTAGTTCATCTAATGTAAGGTAAGCACGCTTCTTTTCTCCCTCTTTACCACGCATCTGATGCTGCACCTAAAATATAACAAAAGAACATCATTCACCAAAAACAAAATTTGAGATCATGACAAAATCACTTGTACCATATATGGATGAATTCTAGTTTTAAGTAGAAATTCAAAATTGCTTTTCAATTATATAAGACAATTTACTTTAATTAATTATTAACTATTTGGAGCATTAGTTTGTTTTTGTCAATCCTTCTAGCAAAAATATATGTCAAAGTTTTTCAGCTCAATCCAAGCACTTAATAGCATATGGTACCACATACAGAATAGAATATAATAAAACTAATGAGCAAGTTTTAGAAAACTAGCTTTTTAATTATATAAACCAATTACAACTTTCACATAAACCATCATCATAATTAGCCTTATTGCAACTATTTGAGGTCAATTTTATGAATCAACGTTTTTCATTTGGTCCCACCAATGATGCTTGAGGTGTTATAACTATTCTTTTCAATTAATTTTGAATGTCTATCAATCTTAATTTCGGTCTCCATCTCCTTATTAATCTTCTAACACCAAGTTTCATCTAACCATTTAAGCAGCGCATATTCTATAATTCATTATACATTTCCAACAACAACAACAAGCCTTTATCCCACTATGTGGGGTCGGTTACATGAATCCTTTTTCTCCATTCTCTTGTTAAGAGTCAAATTCTCATTTAAATCTACTAACGAAAGGTCATTTATAATATTTTTGATAGGAAATACTTGAGTTCGCAAGTAACCCTAAGGGAATACTTGAGTTCGCAAGCACACCTACCATTAATTGGAAGAAAACAGTGGGAATAAAGCAAAATCTGGGCGAAATCAGTCCCAAAAGAGTGGATTGCAACAAGGGAAATAAAAAAAAAATACTAACTTTGGGTTTCCAAGCTCCTATTGACCACCTCCGTTTGGCCATCTATTTGTGGGTGGTAAGCGGTGCTCCTCTTGAGAACTGTCCCCTGTAACTTGAACAATTCCCTCCAAAAATGACTGAGGAACACCTTATCTCTTTCTGACACGATCGCCTCTGGTACGCCATGCAATCTGACCACCTCTCTAATGAATGTTGAAGCCACTGTCACCACGGTGTAAGGATGTCAAAGGGGGATGAAATGAGCATACTTGCTCAATCTATCCACCACCACCAAGATCACTATGAAGCCTTCTGAACGGTGCAACCCATCTATGAAATCCATGGATATCTCCTCCCATACTCGTCCCGGTAGCACAACGGCTGTAGTAGTCCCCCTGGTGGCATAGCCAAATACTTGTTCCTCTAACAGATCTCACACCTTGCCACCATCTCCTCTACATCTATATGCATTCCCTTCCAGTAAAGCTCGGCCGCTAGTCTCTTGTAGGTCTTCTGCACTCCTGAATGGCCCCCAACTGCGCTTCCATGAAATTCCTGGAGTAAATTTGGGATGTGGATCGAGGTACGGGGCATCACAAATCTTCCCTGGTACAACAGTTTGTCTCCCTCTAATGAGTACCTTGGATGGCTACCCTCCTCTTTCAGCAAATCTGACATGATCCTTCCCAGTTCTTCATCTCTAACACTTTCTTCCCTGATAGCCTTCTAGACAAGCATCAAAGGAACGGATAATGCCACCATCTGCAGTTCCCCCATACATCTGGACAAAGCGTCCACCGCCTTGTTCTCCACCCCTGGTCTATACTGAATCTCAAAATCGTACCCTAGCAACTTGGGAAACTACCTTTGATGCTCTTCCATCACCATCCGCTGTTCCAGTAGGTATTTCAGGCTTTGCTGATCTGTTCTGACAATGAAATGTCTCCCAAGCAGGTAGGGCCGCCACTTCTGGATGGCCAAGACGATGACCATTAATTCCCTCACATAAACTGATTTCAGTCGGGCTCTAGCAGTCAATACCTGTCTGAAATAGGCAATGGGTTTACGACTCTGCATCAGTACTACACCCAGCCCATACCCTGAAGCATTTGTCTCCACAATGAAGGTATGAGTGAAATCTGGCAAAGCTAGGACCGGCACCATAGTCATCACCTTCTTCAAGCTCTCAAATGCTGATGTGGCCGCCTCCCCCCATAAGAACCCGTCCTTCTTCAACTGTTCAGTGAGTGGCCATGCTATGGAGTTATACCCCTTCACGAGCCTCTTGTATAACTCGTCAATCCTAGGAATCCTCTCAATTCCTTCAGATTTTTCGGCACTGGCCACCTTATCATCGCTTCAATTTTGGACAGATCTACTGCAACTCCCTCTTTTGACAACACATGGCCCAAGTACTCTACACTGGCTTGTGCAAAGCAGCATTTCTTCAAATTAGTCCTCAGATGGTGCTCCTGCAGTACCTCTAACACCCTCTTCAAATGCTCCCAATGCTCCTCTTCCGTCCTGCTATAAACCAGGATGTCATCAAAGAATATCCGTACAAATCGTTTGAGATAAGGTTTGAAAACCTTATTCATGAGGGCCTGGAAAGTAGCTGGAGCATTGGTAAGGCCAAATGGCATCACCAGGAACTTATAATATATTTCATGAGTTCTAAAGGCCGTTTTGGGTACATCCTCCTTCATTCAGATCTGATGGTACCCCAATTTCAAGTCTATCTTGCTGAAGATCACGGTCCCACTCAATTCATCTAATAGCTCGTCAATGACTGGTATAGGAAACTTGTCAGGTATAGTTTTCTTGTTGAGTGCTCTGTAGTCCACACAAAAATGCCAACTGCAATCCTTCTTTTCCACCAACAGAACAGGGCTAGAAAAGGGGTTGATGCTGGTTCTGATGATCTCTGCCTCCAGCATCTCTCTAATCAACCTTTCTATGTAATCCGTCTGGAACTGAGGGTAGTGATAAGGTCAGGTACTGATGGGCGACACTCCCTCCTTCAACACGATGGCATGCTCCTGCTCCCTCTGCGGTGGCAATCTCTAAGGTGGTTGAAACACCTCTTGGAACTGTTGAATCAACGGCTGAATGGAGAGGGGTATGTCTCCTCCCTCTTCCAATCTTGCTCCCTCCAAACTGTGCAACTCCATTAAATACCCTCCGCTTGCCAACTGGATATCTCTCACCATCGTTTTAAGATAAACTAGGGATTTTGAAAGCCCCGCGTCCCCCTTAATAACTACCTTCCTTTCGTCCACCATCAACTCCATAGTGAGTGCTCCCCAATTCACTTTGGTGTCACCCAAAGTTTGCAGCCATTTCATCCCCAGGATGATGTCTGTGCTCTCCAACTCTAGTAGAAGGAAGTCCTCCCTCACATGTATCCCCTGGATCGTCAGTCGTACTTCTCTGCAAATCCCTTGACCTTTCTCTATCTTCCCCATACCCATCATCACTCCGTAACAGCCTGTGTCCACCAATCTTATTCCCAGTTGGTCTACGACCTTGGTGGAAATAAAATTGTGAGTAGCCACACTATCAATTAGCACCACAACCTCCCTATCCTCTATCTATCCCTTCACTTTCATGGTGTGATTCATAGTGAACCCCACCACTGAGTCTAGGGAAACCTCAGCCAGATCCAAGTGTAGCTTCTCCTCTTCCTCTGTCTCCTCCTCACCTCCCTCCTCAGTTTCCTCATCATCGCAGATGGTGAGAACCTGAAGAGTTCGGTCCTTACACTGATGTCTTGGTGTGTACTTTTCATCGCATCAGAAGCACAACCCCTTAGTCCTCTTCTCCTGCAATTCTTTCTCTGTCAGCCGCTTGAAATTCCCTCCCCCTTATTTTCTCCTTGGTGGCCTCTTTACTACCTCCTGTTGTAGGACCTTTAGGTGCGAGATGAGTGGTCATCATTCTGTATGTGCCCCTGATGCTGCTACTCCTGGCTCCCTTCACCAAATTTTTCTGATTTTCCACCAGTTGGGCTAATCTCATGGCCTCTCCCAAGTCACAGGGCACCAAGATCTTCACTGCTGCTCGGATCTTCGCCTTCAGCACTTTCATGAAATTTCCCTCCAACACTAAATCTGAGAGTCGCTCCACCCTGCTAGCTAGGTGCTCAAAATGCTCCTGGTAATCTGCTACCGATCCCTCCCGCGTTAGAGCAAAGAACTGCTCATAGAAGTCTCCTCCCCAATCGGTTTGGAAACGCTCTATTATGCAGTCTTTAAATTCCCTCCAGTTCCTGATCGGCCTCCTAGGGTCTCTCCACTGAAACCACAACAAGGCTTTCCCTTCCAAGCAAAATTAGGCTGCAATCAGCTTCTCCTCCTCCGTCAGCCCATTAACGGCCAAGTATTGCTCCACGTTGTAAATCCACACATACGCATCTTCTCCTTCGAATATGGACATCTTCAACTTCCTCACCTTTTGATCCCCTCATTGCCCCAGATTCTTCCATAGTCTCCCCTCTACCAAGTGCTAGGTGCACCCCAAGTTTCCCGGTCTTCTCTTGCCCTGCCATAGCCCAAACCCCCTTCGAAATCCCCCCTTCTTTCTTCAAAATCAGAGCCTCGGCGGTCATAGTACCCCTCCCGACGTTCTTCATATCCGCCTCCTCTTTCTCCCCTCTGTTGACCTCATTAGTCGAGGTCAATTTCCTCGGATTTAATTCTAGCACCTAGGTATTCGTAGCCTAGTGTAGACGTCGCCTTTAGGATTTCTTTAGGTGGACACCTAATGACGTAGCATCGACTCGAACTTACCACTCAGCTCGAATCAAAATCAATTCAATCTAGTTTCAATTCAACTCCAAAATGTACTCAAATCAAGCTCGATTTATGATTCGTCGATGTCGATCGACTCAATCTATTTTATTTTCGATCAAATTGATACATCATTGGATTCAATCAATTCACCAATCAAATACCAAATTCTTTCTACTCAAATCTATTTTAATTTTAATCAAATTAAAATTAGCCCTTTGATCCCTTTTAAATTCAACCCAAATCTAAATCAACTCGATCAAAATCTAATTCAAAATCAATTCAACTTTAAATTCTTCATTGATAATAAAATACTAAATCATTTGAATAAATTTCAAATAAATATATCTTTAATCAATAAATTCTAATAAAGTAAATTTATTCTCAAATCACATCTTTAAATAATAACCTAAACTAAATAGTTGTAATACCTTAAACTAATTAAATGGGAGTTTAATGAATCCTCCCACGATCCCTCTCCCCTAGGACACACAACTCCTCTCACACGCATGGAACAAAGCCCTCACCGTTACTCCCTCTTCTCTCAGCATTTCGGAAACCACCTCCATACGATCTCTCTCTCGATCCCTCTCAAACAGGTCCAACCCACGATCTCCCCCTCTCTTCCAGTTCGCACAGCCCATCTCACGTCTCTCTGGGAGTTCTAAAAAAAATAATAATAATAATAGCTCGCCCCCCCTGCTCTCTGACCGCACGAAGCTCCTTCGTCTACCCCGTCGCCTACCGTTCGCGAGCCCTAGCCGAGGATCTCGTCGTCATTTCTTCTTGCTCTCTTGAATAGCAATCCTAGTCCTAGCCCGTCGCTTTCTCTGCCCATGTCGACGTCGGAAACCTTCTCAACCTTTGGTAATTTCTTCTACATCTTCCTCGTCATCTTCTTCTTTCTCATCCCTTCTAGATTAAATGTTTTAAAAATCAAGAAATATTGGCTTCATTTTTGTTTCTTGAAAGAATAGGAAAGATTTATCCATTTATTTTCTTAAGAAAATCAGAGGAAATGAGGTTTCATTCTTTTTAATCTAAGACAATAATTAGCTCCAGTGAACGAGTTTGTTTCTTAAAAAAAAAAAAAAAAAAATTGTTCTGATATGAAAATTTGCTGAAATATACATAAGCTTTTATTTACTTAGAGAGATTTTATTTTGGATAATTGTTCTTCTTTAAGAATGGTTTTAATACTCTTTTCTAAAAGTGTAATGGTGAAGTTGAAATTATTCTTTCTTTCTTTCTATCTTTGAAAAATTAAAGCTTCAATATATTTTGATTTCTCCAAAAATTTTAAAATCCGCACTTTCTAACTTTATATATATATATATATATATATATATATATATATATATATATATATATATATATATATATAAAATCTGCACTCAAACTTTCTTCCGAGAATAGAAAATCTGTAGAGATATATATATATATATATCGGGTTGTATTTTTTAAGCTTAGAGCCTTGTGTAAATCTTAAGGAATAATAGTAGTCTTTATTAAATGTATGGAAAGTGATTATAATAATGTTTACTAATATATATATATATATATATATATATATATATATATATATATATATATATATATATATATATATATATATATATATATATATATATATATATACACGTTTAAACTTTGAATAATGAAAATTTGGAAGTACCATCCTCTCTTTGAAAAGTTATTGTGAGAAAATGAGATATTTTAAAAAAAAATGTTTATATTGAAAATAAGGTATAAGTATATGTTTAGTTTGAAAAGTGAAAGTGGGATAAAATGTGTGGAAGATAGTTTGTAGATTCTTGAAAGATTGAGATGTGGGTGTTTTGAAAGGTGATATGTAAGAGAAAGGAAGAGTGAATCGTGAACTTTGTATATGTTTTGAGAGTTGGGAAATGCAAAATGTAGGAAAGCAAGGTGTGTGTTAGAAAATGTAAAATAGTGAAGTGTGTGGAATGTTTAGGTGGATTATATGTGTATGTTGAAGAGTATTAGATGAGAAAGATGAAGAGTGCATTATGGTGTTTTGAAAACTAAAGAGTAGTTTTAAAGAAATTATAGAAAATGAAATGTGCATGTGAAAAGTAAAGTGTTTAGGTGTAGAAGAAATGGCTTGTGTGTTTCAAAAGGGGTAATATAGTGACTTGTGTGTGTAGAAAGAAAAGTAAATTGTGTATTTTGGAAGGTAAAGTGTTTAAATGAGTGTGTGATTTGAATGTGTAATTGTTAGAAAGTTAAGTGAAAAGATGGGTTTGAGAAATGAATTTGAGTGATTTGAAAAGTAAGTTTTATGTGATTTGGAATAGTGAAAAGTGTAGATTTTGAAGGGTAATGCTTATGGAAGATGAAAGGTAATCTATTTTGTGTGTAAATGTTAAAGGTGGAAATATATATATTGGAAGATTACAAAGTGTATTTCCAAAAGTAAAGGTTCCAAAAGCAAAATAACAAAGCCAGTGTCCAAGCCCGAAGAAAGGTACGTCTTTTATTTTCAGTAAATTTTAATTATTTCATTATTATTTATTAAAAATGATTTCTAATCCCTGTTTTCCCTATTTTTCCTGTTTATTTGCATGAACTGCGAGGAATGGTATGGGTCGAGGAAACAAAAGTACAAGAAGCTAAAGGCGTCAGTCGCCTCTATCCAACAGGGTAGAGGTGCTACGGGCGGAACCACCGGGTCATAGCCCCCGGTGATTGTAAGTATTTCTAAACTTAGAAAACCTTTAGGGGCCCCTTGATGTGGTGTGCGTTAACCCTTCCCTTTTAGGTCCCTGTAGTAACTTCAATTTTATTAGGTTTATTTTTATTTGCTCTTAGATCCCTAAACCCCTTTTACATATACGCAAAGTCCCAAGGGTTAGTAAATAGCAAAAATTTCGTCCCATATAATAGTAGTGACATTTAAGGACAATAATTAAGGACTGAGTCTTAGAAAACCTAGACTTAGGATGCATGCACACTTTAGGATAGAAACTTATAACATAGAAAATTTAGTGACATCTCACTTTAGAATTAGTAAACATCTTTAAATTAGAATTCAATCAATAAAAAAAAAATAAAACTTTAGCCAATAATTGACTTAGGACATTTCAAAACCACATAACCTATTGCACACACTTAGATTTGTTTGCTAGGACAACCGACTCTAGTTTTAGGTTAGGCCGGTGTTTATTTCCTTACTGCACTGTGACGGGCTTTTCCTCGAGTTTTATTATATGCTGGTTGTAAAATGTTGGTGTGTTTGTTTATTTATTTTTACTGCACTCTGTGTTGGTTTGATTGACGATTAGATTACCCATAGGCTAGGAGCGATCTGGATTGTTAATATGATTTTCTGCAGGTGGCCACACTCATGCATGGCAGAAAAAGGGGGCTAATTAATTAATAATAAATAAATGTTACAGGTGCTTCAGCTGCTTAGCCCCCAAATGAAGAAGAGTGTGGCCAAGTGTGGCTGTGTGATTTAATTTAAATGATTATATATAACTGCTTGGGATGATAATTGCTTAGGATAACCCTGCAGGTGGACTAGATTTTTCTTCCCTTTCTGTAAAATGAAATGTAATGTAAATATAATATATCAAGAGTCAATAAATGTGAAAGTGATTTTTTGAAAATGGGATATTACATTCAATTTGAAATCTAAAGAAAGGAGAATATACCTTAAATGATTATTCTTTTTTATTTGGAAAGCCAAATTAGGATGATTTAATATCCAAATAGAAAAGAAAATACCCCTCTTAGGGATGAGTTTCTTTTCATTTGGATATCCAGAACCTGGCGGACTCAAGAAGCTCGTAGAAGAAGAAAAGACAGAACAAGAAGATTGAAAAAAGAAGATGAAGAAATGAAGATTCAAGGAACAGTATATCCCAGTTAAAAAATCACTTGCGTCATTCTTAGGATTAGAATCCGGGTTTGTTGGCAGTGGTGCCCGGCCACTTTACTTTTCTGCAAATTCTGGGTGTAATATGGGCATTGGACATTGGATATTATAATTTTGGATTATTAAAATTGATTGTTTATATTGTTTGTGCAGTAGATTTTTTGTAGGACCTTGCATGCCGTGTTTTGTTTTAGCCTGTATTCGAATCGGAGAGATTTTTTTCGTAAGGGTACGCTCAAAATTCTTTTACTTGAAATTCTAATAAAATTTTTAGGATCACATAGTAACTCTAACGATCTAAGAAGTAAGCTCGGGACCGCCGAGAGTCAGCATAAGCATATTAATACTTTCTCTTCCTTGTTAGGCACCTCCCCAATTGCGGGTTCTGGCAGACCACTTGACCTATGAGGGTGCAGTTCTGTCAAGGGGAAGTTGTGCAATCTCTAGGGAAAAATCTATTTTCTAAGCCTAAATTTTTAAACTGCTTCATTATCATTATATGCATTCGAGTCAATTAGCATGCATTGCATTAAATACAAACTAAAAAGAGTCTAAAATATTAATAGCATTTCTAGACATTTTTCACCCTACATAAGTTGAGAGGCCAATTAGGGTCTATCTTAGATGTCGGCCCCCAATTCATTAAAACCTAAACAACATCCCTATCCATCTTTCATAAGAGACTGGATACATGGTTTTAAAGCGCCTAGGTGGTTAGCTGACTCCCTAATCCAGGCCGGGGTAAGTCCAGATTTACACTTCATTAGTTAGGTTCGGGTCACTATTTTATAGTACCCAAATTAGATTTAAGTTCTGAGGCAGATTCTTTTTAGATCTTAAGTCCTCGCCCTCCGGGAATATAATCCCAAATTTCTAATAAAATGTCCACTTAAACATAAAATTTTCTCTTAAAATGTGAAGCCCAACATAGGATAGACTGAGGTTGTCTCTGAGCTTATCAGAATCCGACACCTCCTACTTTTTCTCCATTGACTCACTAATAAATGTTCAACATTGAGCTTTCTCCTTGGAAAATCTTTACTTCTATTTCCTTGTCTTCTACATTGTAGTCAAAAGGGTATGAAATCACTGCTTTAATCGAGAGTTTTCTTAGGAGCATTCCTCCTAGGATGTAATTAACTATAGGAGCTTGCTCTTATAGGGATTTGAGAACCCCAGCCTAAAATAAACCTTATTTTATTCGTATAAAATAAGAGAAGAATCTTTGGGAACGTAGATATTTTTTAAAACCTCATTTCTAATTTTGAATAGACTTGTAGAATGTTATTATTATCTTTTCAGATAATATAATATTATACTTGTTATATTCAACTTTAGAAATGATGAATTTTATAAAACTCATTCTCGCTTTTGGATATATTGAATAATGTTCTTTTCGTCTTTTAAGATGATATAATATTATTTTTGTCATATCTAAACAAAAGAATGAATAAACTTTTTCAAAAATATATTTCTATCTTTAAACATATTCTATAGAATTTCATGTTCATCTTTTGAGATGATATGTTATTCTTTGAACTATGTTTGATTATAGAAATATCAATTTTCAAAACCCTATTTTGATATTGAATCCATTGTAGAATATTGTGTCGACCTCTCGAGACCGTACTTTATTCTCAATGCAGTATTCGATTACAAAATAGTTGAAATCAAAATCTGCGTGGTGACACAATTTTTTTTCTTCACCAAGGTTTTTCTGGCGACTCCGCCGGGGATCAATCCTCTCTCCATATTTAGCAGTGTTTTATACCCTTTAATCGGTAGTATACTTGTGCTCGTCATAGGTTGTAACTACCTTTCTTCCGCCGGTTCTTTTATTCATTTCCTTCTTGAATAATTTGGCCGGTATCTAAAAAATTTTAGAGGTCTTATTTTGGACCCCGTTAGAAAATTAACGGGAAACTGCTTTGTACGACCTTTTTGTAAAGTAAATTCCCGTGCTAATTCGAATGTTGTAGTTACATTTTTCTTGTAGCTTGATATTTGACTTAGCACTGGGTCCAAAATCCCTTTGTCCAATCTTTAGTAATATGTATAGTTACTTCTTTTAGTAACTTAATGTATTATTTGGATTTGGTCCAAATAACTTTAAGTCTTCAAAAATTTTAAACTTCTGTGTCCTAGCTAACAAATTGCAGTTATATATTTTTATAACTCAACACGTAGTAGGAAAAATCTTAAGAAAATTTGAGCTTTTAAATCAAATCAAAGTTTTCTCCTTATCTAAACTAGCATATTACAGTTATATATTTTTATAACTTAATATGTTTGGTAGGACAGGGTCCAAAAGCTCAAACCTTCAAATTAAAACTTTTTGCTTGTCCTAATAACATATTGTAGTTACATGTCCTTTGTAGTTTGATATGTTTGCTAGGACAGTGTCCAGGATCTGATATATGCAAGATTTTCAAGATTAAATTCGATTTACATTGAGAAAAGTTTGAAGGTTCAAATACAAGTCAAGCTTATAAAAATAATTTTGCTAGAGAAAATAGTAGGTTGATTTCTTTTAAAAAGAAATTTACCTCAATCTTCCTTAAATTATAATTAAAACTTCATTGTGGTCGACTCCTCTAAACACTTAAAGAATAAGACTAATGGTTATCAATGCTAAAATGAAAAGTGTGTTCCCTCCCTCTCTCCACTTGGGTGGATTAAGGCTTTAGATGAAGATATATTTAATCTCATTTCCTTTTGGAACCTCAAAATACAAAAGTTTAGTTAATTTTGCTAGGTTCCTAGAAATCATTGAATTAAATTCAAATATATTTTCAAATCTTTCATTCAACCATATTATGATTTTTCTAATCTTAGAAATATATAAATATTGGTTGATATATTGAAAGTTTGAAAATCATTCGGAATTCCTTCATCTTTAACCTTATTATAGGTTAAAGTTTAAGATGCCTATAAATCCAATTTCTTAAGGGTACTGCATGGATACGACGATTTGTCCTCTGCCATGTGATTTAACTCTGATAGAAAATGGATCTTAAGGCATACAATGAAGATAAATAGACAAGTTATATAAAAGCTTTTGTTCATCATATGTAGTTTTCGCTTATGGTAATATTATTAAATCAAATATTAGCTAAGTTTACTCTTAGCTTTATTACTCCATTTAAGAAAACTCATGAGTAATTCTTGTTAAGATTGATCATCTTAAATTCCTCTTTCAGTCAAAGACTTGGGATAATTCAAGGTTCTTTATTAAGGCTAACCCATGATATAATAAATATTTATTTGTCATGTGGCTTTTCCTTAAAATTAATTGACACGCCTTGAATTAATACCGAGTTAGATGATTTTATAACATCTTTAATAGTTTTTCCTCTTCAATAGTGATAAAAATTATCATATTTGGGTTCACCCATTATGATATTCTTACATATCTTCTTTTGAATTAAGATATATATCAATTGAAATTGGAGGTAGAAGTGAGAATTATGTACATCTCCTTGTTGTTCTACATCTCATAAGCATCTTTCAAATTGATGAACTTATTTTATAATTATCTCAACTAAGTTGTTTATTCATACTATAGGATCAGGTCCGATTTGTAGATCAATCTTCTTGTATAAGAGGGTTAATTTTCTACTCTTATACTTGGAAGATGGTTTTACAACTAAAATAATTATTTCAAGATTTAAGTAGATGAAGCCTCCTAAAAAAAAAATAAAAAAAAAAGTAAAGAAAGAAAAGAAAAGAAAAGAAAAAAAGAGACACATTCATTAAATGTGTAGCAAAATAAAAAAAAATCAGGTGGCTTCCCTTTTTAAATCTTTAATATCATAGGACCTATTCATCCTTTAGTATTTTTAACACTTGACTTTGAGAATTCAAAATTTTGGTTCATCATCAAGTATTGATGTTCTATTAGATGTAAAATATAAATATCATCTACAAGATTTAGAAATGTTGAATTTCTACCTCTAATTTGATTCTCTTTTGATATAATTCTTAATTTAATGAAAACATAAAGAAGGAAACCCCAGTTTTGCTTGTATGGAGCTTTGATCTGGGTTAACAAAATCTAAATCTTGAGGCCTCTCTAGTTAGCAACTTGAGTAGGTCAGTTCATATATTCAAATCATTTTCAAGAAAAATCACATAGATGATCAATCTAAATGGAATTATAATGGTGCTGGTTATGCATTATTTGGATTTCACATATATAACCTAATTGAGATGCATAAACAAATCATGATTCAAAAAAATCTTTAACTCTCTTTTGGACATCTTTCAATTTGAATGAGATTCTATACAGGATCCTGATACTGGATGATCTATAGTGATATTTATGGATATAAAAATCACTTTCTTTAGATTCAAATTTTTGAAACTAAACTAAGGGACATCCCTTAGTTGGTTCTGAGATAATTGTCTAATGTTCTCATTCACTATTGAGTAGATATCATACAAATATAAATCTATTATTGACTGAACTAGGATGTTAGAACATGAGGGGTTCTATCCTTAGTAATGTCGATGATACCTTTGTTTGAATCTTTGTCAAACTTCAAAACAAAATCAAGCTACAATTTGACTAAGTCCATAATTGACTAATCTTGGATGTTAGAATTGGAGGGATTCTATTCCTGATAAAGTCTATGGTAATTTCGTCAAAAAGATATGAAATTCAATTCACGGTATATCTTTATCATAAACTAGATTGAGTTGTTAGAGCCTAAAAAACTCTATCCCCATTTCTTTTCATAGCATTGAAATTTAAAATATTTTGAAACTACAATTTTCTTTGAAGGAAGTTGTTAAGTTTTAACTTTTGATTGAAATCGTTCTGGTCATATTCAAACTATTTAATTTAGAGGGAGTCAACCTATTCTTCATTGAGTTTTTGAATTTTTTCCATGTATTTTTCATTGGGTTAAGATGATTAAAACCTAAACGATCACAGTCAAATACTATAAGAAAATTATAAAATGAAAAATAAAGCTTTTACTTTTTGATGAAAATCAAACTTTTCTCAATCATTATGAGAATTTGATATTCCTTAGTGCTTTCACTATAAAGGATGCTCAAATATTCTCCTTGTTCTATAATAACTCATGCAAAAGTTAAAATTTTCTAAGGAAATTTTTATCATGTTGCATTTAGTTCTCTTAGAACATATAAACGAAGACTCTAGAAAATTCATATTATTTTCTCCGAGTTAATCGAAACAAATTTAATCATAGACTCAATCTTTAATCAAAATCTTGCATTTCTCCTTTGGTGGTCGAGATGCTTTGATAAGTCTTTACTTATCAAAGATGATCAAACTACTCTCTTTTTGTTTTCCCTTTTTCACATATGATGATCCAATATAAAAAACAAAATCCCTAGTGGAATATTTGTATGTTATAAGGATCATCTATATTAAAAAAAAGGAACAAAATTTTCAATTCAATGAATTTCAAAATTTTTATTCTTCCAAACGTTTTTCTTTCCCTTTTAGAAAATGACATATACAAATGTTATAATCTCTAATAGAATATTTGCAATTTGTTAATGTCATTTGTGATGAAAGAGAAATGATCCATGGCTTTAAAGGAATCAACTATACATCTAAATTCTAAATTCTAGCTTAAGTCCGTTCTTACGGCAGCCAATCCAGTTTAAATCAGTCTTTAGGTCTAAGTACGCTTTTACGGCATCCTATTGGCTTTCTGGCTTAAGTTCGCTCTTACGGCAGTCAATCCAGTTTAAATCAGTCTTTAGGTCTAAGTCCGCTTTTACGGCATCCTATTGGCTTTCTGGCTTAAGTCCGCTCTTACGGCAGCCAATCCAGTTTAAATCAGTCTTTAGGTCTAAGTCCGCTTTTACGGCATCCTATTGGCTTTCTAGCTTAAGTCCGCTTTTACGGCAGCCAATCCTGTTTAAATCAGTCTTTAGGTCTAAGTCCGCTTTTATGGCATCCTATTGGCTTTCTGGCTTAAGTCCGCTCTTACGGCAGCCAATCCAGTTTAAATCAGCCTTTAGGTCTAAGTCCGCTTTTACGGCATCCTACTGACTTTCTGGCTTAAGTCCGCTCTTACGGCAGCCAATCCTGATTAAATCTATCTTTAGGTCTAAGTCCGCTTTTACGGCATCCTACTGACTTTCTGGCTTAAGTCCGCTCTTACGGCAACCAATCCTGATTAAATCTGTCTTTAGGTCTAAGTCCGCTTTTACGGCATCCTACTGACTTTCTGGCTTAAGTCCGCTCTTACGGCAGCCAATTCAATCTTAAATCAGTCATTAGGTCTAAGTCCGCTTTTACGGCTTCCTATTGACTTTCTGGCTTAAGTCCGCTCTTACGGCAGCCAATTCAATCTTAAATCAGTCATTAAGTCTAAGTCCGCTTTTACGGGTTCCTATTGACTTTCTGGCTTAAGTTCGCTCTTACGGCAGCCAATCCAGTTTAAATCTGTCTTTAGGTCTAAGTCCGCTTTTACGGCATCCTATTGACTTCTGGCTTAAGTCCGCTTTTACGGCAGCCATCCAATTTAAATCCGTCTCTCGCTATAAGTTCTCCTACGGCATCCTATTGACATCTTTGGAGTTAGGAGTAAGCATCCCTAGTGGCATCCTAATCTTCATTCCGAGGAGAAGTATAAGCATCCCTAGCGGCATCTTCTCTTCATTAAATGTTAAATCTTAAATCCGTCTTTAGATATAAGTCCTCCTACGGCATCCTATTGACATCTTTGGAGTTAGGAGTAAGCATCCCTAGTGGCATCATAATCTTCATTCCGAGGAGAAGTATAAGCATCCCTAGCGGCATCTTCTCTTCATTAAATGTTAAATCTTAAATCCGTCTTTAGGTATAAGTCCTCCTACGGCATCCTATTGACATCTTTGGAGTTAGGAGTAAGCATCCCTAGTGGCATCCTAATCTTCATTCCGAGGAGAAGTATAAGCATCCCTAGCGGCATCTTCTCTTCATTAAATGTTAAATCTTAAATCCGTCTTTAGGTATAAGTCCTCCTACGGCATCCTATTGACATCTTTGGAGTTAGGAATAAGCATCCCTAGTGGCATCCTAATCTTCGTCCCGAGGAGAAGTATAAGCATCCCCAGCGGCATCTTCTCTTCATTCTATTGACATTCTTGAAGTTAATCTTGATTTATAAAAAGGTTTCAATCATATCAAAATCAAATTCAAAATTCCTGTTCGTGTCAAACCTCATTCAACTTTTCAATATCTTGACTTTGTTAACTAATACTAATTTCATTAGTTATTATTTGCTAAAGTCATCAATGCCAATATCAACTTCAAATCAATTCCTCAAACTCGAATCTCTATAAACTTTACATTCTAAATTTTCTGTCGAACCCAAAATTCC
Source organism: Dendrobium huoshanense (assembly GCA_016618105.1). Classification (NCBI taxonomy): domain Eukaryota; kingdom Viridiplantae; phylum Streptophyta; class Magnoliopsida; order Asparagales; family Orchidaceae; genus Dendrobium; species Dendrobium huoshanense. Next base: position 34,628,557 of record CM028351.1, on the reverse strand, counting down.
TTCAATTTGTATACTCAAATCTTTAACTTCTACTATGGATCTAGTTGATCGTTTCGGTCAACGCCAATACGCACGATAAACTTAGGCAAGTTTATCATGCCTATTGGGGGTCTATTTGTTGACCTCATTAGTCGAGGTCAATTTCCTCGGATTCAATTCTAGCACCTAGGTATTCGTAGCCTAGTGTAGACGTCGCCTTTAGGATTTCTTTAGGTGGACACCTAATGACGTAGCATCGACTCGAACTTACCACTCAGCTCGAATCAAAATCAATTCAATCTAGTTTCAATTCAACTCCAAAATGTACTCAAATCAAGCTCGATTTATGATTCGTCGATGTCGATCGACTCAATCTATTTTATTTTCGATCAAATTGATACATCATTGGATTCAATCAATTCACCAATCAAACACCAAATTCTTTCTACTCAAATCTATTTTAATTTTAATCAAATTAAAATTAGCCCTTTGATCCCTTTTAAATTCAACCCAAATCTAAATCAACTCGATCAAAATCTAATTCAAAATCAATTCAACTTTAAATTCTTCATTGATAATAAAATACTAAATCATTTGAATAAATTTCAAATAAATATATCTTTAATCAATAAATTCTAATAAAGTAAATTTATTCTCAAATCACATCTTTAAATAATAACCTAAACTAAATAGTTGTAATACCTTAAACTAATTAAATGGGAGTTTAATGAATCCTCCCACGATCCCTCTCCCCTAGGACACACAACTCCTCTCACACGCATGGAACAAAGCCCTCACCGTTACTCCCTCTTCTCTCAGCATTTCGGAAACCACCTCCATACGATCTCTCTCTCGATCCTTCTCAAACAGGTCCAACCCACGATCTCCCCCTCTCTTCCAGTTCGCACAGCCCATCTCACGTCTCTCTGGGAGTTCTAAAAAAAAAATAGCCCGCCCCCCTGCTCTCTGACCGCACGAAGCTCCTTCGTCTAGCCCGTCGCCTACCGTTCGCGAGCCCTAGCCGAGGATCTCGTCGTCATTTCTTCTTGCTCTCTTGAATAGCAATCCTAGTCCTAGCCCGTCGCTTTCTCTGCCCATGTCGACGTCGGAAACCTTCTCAACCTTTGATAATTTCTTCTACATCTCCTCGTCATCTTCTTCTTTCTCATCCCTTCTAGATTAAATGTTTTAAAAATCAAGAAATATTGGCTTCATTTTTGTTTCTTGAAAGAATAGGAAAGATTTATCCATTTATTTTCTTAAGAAAATCAGAGGAAATGAGGTTTCATTCTTTTTAATCTAAGACAATAATTAGCTCCAGCGAACGAGTTTGTTTCTTAAAAAAAAAAAAAAAAAAATTGTTCTTATATGAAAATTTGCTGAAATATACATAAGCTTTTATTTACTTAGAGAGATTTTATTTTGGTTAATTGTTCTTCTTTAAGAATGGTTTTAATACTCTTTTCTAAAAGTGTAATGGTGAAGTTGAAATTATTCTTTCTTTCTTTCTATCTTTGAAAAATTAAAGCTTCAATATATTTTGATTTCTCCAAAAATTTTAAAATCTGCACTTTCTAACTTTATATATATATATATATATATATATATATATATATATATATATATATATATATATATATATATATATCGGGTTGTATTTGTTAAGCTTAGAGCCTTGTGTAAATCTTAAGGAATAATAGTAGTCTTTATTAAATATATGGAAAGTGATTATTTTTTAATCTAAGACAATAATTAGCTCCAGCGAACGAGTTTGTTTCTTAAAAAAAAAAAAAAAAAAAATTGTTCTTATATGAAAATTTGCTGAAATATACATAAGCTTTTATTTACTTAGAGAGATTTTATTTTGGTTAATTGTTCTTCTTTAAGAATGGTTTTAATACTCTTTTCTAAAAGTGTAATGGTGAAGTTGAAATTATTCTTTCTTTCTTTCTATCTTTGAAAAATTAAAGCTTCAATATATTTTGATTTCTCCAAAAATTTTAAAATCTGCACTTTCTAACTTTATATATATATATATATATATATATATATATATATATATATATATATATATATATATATCTGCACTCAAACTTTCTTCCGAGAATAGAAAATCTGTAGAGATATATATATATATATATATATATATATATATATATATATATATATATATATATATATATATATATATATATATATATATATATATATATATATCGGGTTGTATTTGTTAAGCTTAGAGCCTTGTGTAAATCTTAAGGAATAATAGTAGTCTTTATTAAATATATGGAAAGTGATTATAATAATGTTTACTAATATATATATATATATATATATATACACGTTTAAACTTTGAATAATGAAAATTTGGAAGTACCATCCTCTCTTTGAAAAGTTATTGTGAGAAAATGAGATATTTTAAAAAAAAATGTTTATATTGAAAATAAGGTATAAGTATATGTTTAGTTTGAAAAGTGAAAGTGGGATAAAATGTGTGGAAGATAGTTTGTAGATTCTTGAAAGATTGAGATGTGGGTGTTTTGAAAGGTGATATGTAAGAGAAAGGAAGAGTGAATCGTGAACTTTGTATATGTTTTGAGAGTTGGGAAATGCAAAATGTAGGAAAGCAAGGTGTGTGTTAGAAAATGTAAAATAGTGAAGTGTGTGGAATGTTTAGGTGGATTATATGTGTATGTTGAAGAGTATTAGATGAGAAAGATGAAGAGTGCATTATGGTGTTTTGAAAACTAAAGAGTAGTTTTAAAGAAATTATAGAAAATGAAATGTGCATGTGAAAAGTAAAGTGTTTAGGTGTAGAAGAAATGGCTTGTGTGTTTCAAAAGGGGTAATATAGTGACTTGTGTGTGTAGAAAGAAAAGTAAATTGTGTATTTTGGAAGGTAAAGTGTTTAAATGAGTGTGTGATTTGAATGTGTAATTGTTAGAAAGTTAAGTGAAATGATGGGTTTGAGAAATGAATTTGAGTGATTTGAAAAGTAAGTTTTATGTGATTTGGAATAGTGAAAAGTGTAGATTTTGAAGGGTAATGCTTATGGAAGATGAAAGGTAATCTATTTTGTGTGTAAGTGTTAAAGGTGGAAATATATATATTGGAAGATTACAAAGTGTATTTCCAAAAGTAAAGGTTCCAAAAGCAAAACAACAAAGCCAGTGTCCAAGCCCGAAGAAAGGTACGTCTTTTATTTTCAGTAAATTTTAATTATTTCATTATTATTTATTAAAAATGCTTTCTAATCCCTGTTTTCCCTATTTTTCCTGTTTATTTGCATGAACTGCGAGGAATGGTATGGGTCGAGGAAACAAAAGTACAAGGAGCTAAAGGCGTCAGTCGCCTCTATCCAACCGGGTAGAGGTGCTACGGGCGGAACCACCGGGTCATAGCCCCCGGTGACTGTAAGTATTTCTAAACTTAGAAAACCTTTAGGGGCCCCTTGATGTGGTGTGCGTTAACCCTTCCCTTTAAGGTCCCTGTAGTAACTTCAATTTTATTAGGTTTATTTTTATTTGCTCTTAGATCCCTAAACCCCTTTTACATATACGCAAAGTCCCAAGGGTTAGTAAATAGCAAAAATTTCGTCCCATATAATAGTAGTGACATTTAAGGACAATAATTAAGGACTGAGTCTTAGAAAACCTAGACTTAGGATGCATGCACACTTTAGGATAGAAACTTATAACATAGAAAATTTAGTGACATCTCACTTTAGAATTAGTAAACATCTTTAAATTAGAATTCAATCAATAAAAAAAAAAAAAAAAACTTTAGCCAATAATTGACTTAGGACATTTCAAAACCACATAACCTATTGCACACACTTAGATTTGTTTGCTAGGACAACCGACTCTAGTTTTAGGTTAGGCCGGTGTTTATTTCCTTACTGCACTGTGACGGGCTTTTCCTCGAGTTTTATTGCATGCTGGTTGTAAAATGTTGGTGTGTTTATTTATTTATTTTTACTGCACTCTGTGTTGGTTTGATTGACGATTAGATTACCCATAGGCTAGGAGCGATCTGGATTGTTAATATGATTTTCTGCAGGTGGCCACACTCATGCAGGGCAAAAAAAGGGGGCTAATTAATTAATAATAAATAAATGCTACAGGTGCTTTAGCTGCTTAGCCCCCAAATGAAGAGTGTGGCCAAGTGTGGCTGTGTGATTTAATTTAAATGATTATATATAACTGCTTGGGATGATAATTGCTTAGGATAACCCTGCAGGTGGACTAGATTTTTCTTCCCTTTCTGTGAAATGAAATGTAATGTAAATATAATATATCAAGAATCAATAAATGTGAAAGTGGTTTTTTGAAAATGGGATATTACATTCAATTTGAAATCTAAAGAAATGAGAATATACCTTAAAGGATTATTCTCTTTTATTTGGAAAGCCAAATTAGGATGATTTAATATCCAAATAGAAAAGAAAATACCCCTCTTAGGGATGAGTTTCTTTTCATTTGGATATCCAGAACCTGGCGGACTCAAGAAGCTCGTAGAAGAAGAAAAGACAGAACAAGAAGATTGAAGAAAGAAGATGAAGAAATGAAGATTCAAGGAACAGTATATCCAGTTAAAAAATCACTTGCGTAATTCTTAGGATTAGAATCCGGGTTTGTTGGCAGTGGTGCCCGGCCACTTTATTTTTCTGCAAATTCTGGGTGTAATATGGACATTGGATATTATAATTTTGGATTATTAAAATTGATTGTTTACATTGTTTGTGCAGTAGATTTTTTGTAGGACCTTGCATGCCCGGATTCGAATCGGAGAGATTTTTTTCGTAAGGGTACGCTCAAAATTTCTTTTACTTGAAATTCTAATAAAATTTTTAGGATCACATAGTAACTCTAACGATCTAAGAAGTAAGCTCGGGACCGCCGAGAGTCAGCATAAGCATATTAATACTTTCTCTTCCTTGTTAGGCACCTCCCCGCCTGCGGGTTCTGGCAGACCACTTGACCTATGAGGGTGCAGTTCTGTCAAGGGGAAGTTGTGCAATCTCTAGGGAAAAATCTATTTTTTAAGCCTAAATTTTTAAACTGCTTCATTATCATTTTATGCATTCGAGTCAATTAGCATGCATTGCATTAGATACAAACTAAAAAGAGTCTAAAATATTAATAGCATTTCTAGACATTTTTCACCCTACATAAGTTGAGAGGCCAATTAGGGTCTATCTTAGATGTCGGCCCCCAATTCATTAAAACCTAAACAACATCCCTATCCATCTTTCATAAGAGACTGGATACATGGTTTTAAAGCGCCTAGGTGGTTAGCTGGCTCCCTAATCCAGGCCGGGGTAAGTCCAGATTTGCACTTCATTAGTTAGGTTCGGGTCACTATTTTATAGTACCCAAATTAGATTTAAGTTCTGAGGCAGATTCTTTTTAGATCTTAAGTCCTCGCCCTCCGGGAATATAATCCCAAATTTCTAATAAAATGTCCACTTAAACATAAAATTTTCTCTTAAAATGTGAAGCCCAACATAGGATAGACTGAGGTTGTCTCTGAGCTTCTCAGAATCCGACACCTCCTACTTTTCCTCCATTAACTCACTAAAAAATGTTCAACATTGAGCTTTCTCCTTGGAAAATCTTTACTTTTATTTCCTTGTCTTCTACATTGTAGTCAAAAGGGTATGAAATCATTGTTTTAATCGAGAGTTTTCTTAGGAGCATTCCTCCTATGATGTAATTAACTATAGGAGCTTGCTCTTATAGGGATTTGAGAACCCAAGACTAAAATAAACCTTGTTTTATTCGTATAAAACAAGAGAAGAATCTTTGGGAATGTAGATATTTTTTAAAACCTCATTTCTAATTTTGAATAGACTTGTAGAATGTTATTATTATCTTTTCAGATAATATAATATTATACTTGTTATATTCAACTTTAAAAATGATGAATTTTATAAAATTCATTCTCGCTTTTGGATATCTTGAATAATGTTCTGTTCGTCTTTTAAGATGATATAATATTATTCTTTCCATATCTAAACAAAAGAATGAATAAACTTTTTCAAAAATATATTTCTATCTTTAAACATATTCTATAGAATTTCATGTTCATCTTTTGAGATGATATGTTATTCTTTGAACTATGTTTGATTATAGAAATATCAATTTTCAAAACCCTATTTTGATATTGAATCCATTGTAGAATATTGTGTCGACCTCTCGAGACCGTACTTTATTCTCAATGCAGTATTCGATTACAAAATAGGAGAAATCAAAATCTGCGTGGTGACACAATTTTTTTTCTTCACCACCCTCTGGACAGACTTTAGATGGGGTCTTCTTCCCTCTCCTTCCATGATTTCCACCTCATCTTCCTCCCTACGAATTTCGGAATTTGTACCTTTCCCCTTCCCTTTTGCCACTGAAGCCGCCATTTGGTTTTGAATTTCCAGCATTTTTTTCATCATCACTCGAAGATCAACGACTTGACCTTCCATTGAAGAGATCCTTTCCTCCATTGTCATTTTGATTTTGATTCATCTTCCCTTCGAGTCTTTCCTCCAAGGCATCCACTTTTTTTGCCGTCATCACAATCCGGAGATTGTAGATTTACCAAAAAATAGGGTTTGGGAAAGAAAAACAGCAACTTCTTCCAATTTGGAGCGAAAAACTACTACTGGAATCCATTGAAATCAGCCCTCCACCGGTCCCGAGACTTGCTCTAATACCAATTTGATAGGAAATACTTGAGTTCGCAAGTAACCCTAAGGGAATACGTGAGTTCGCAAGCACACCTACCACTAATTAGAAGAAAACAACGGGAATAAAGCAAAATATGGGCGAAATCAGCCCCAAAAAAGTGGATTTCAACAAGGGAAATAAAACAAAACTAACACAAAGCAAGATACAAGTGATCCTCTATTCGAGCGGAGAATCGTTCTCTCTCAATCTCTAGACGCAAGATCTAGAGCCCTCAAACCTCAAAAGACTCCAAGAGAAACTCAAATCTAAGCATACCCCTCCCTTCCCTCTACCTCTCCTATTTATAAGCTCTCCACCGCCCACCCCTTTCCTAAAAAAATAATATTCAAATAAATTTAAATCCAAGGGGTCCCACGTATAGGCGGCAAGCTCAAATAGGTAGGAGGGAGGCGGTTTTAAACTGAATCCTGTAGTAAATTGCCGGCCCAGGTGGGGCCGGCTGAAGCGATTCTCTCTGAACCGCCATAAGAGGCGGTATATCAATTTTCTAACCAAGTCTTTTTAAGTCTACATCTGTCTTACCTAACATAAGTCAAATCTAATACATCTGCTTTCCTAAGCAAGTCATCGAAAGGCGACCGTTTTATGTGAACAAACCATCTAAGGTGACACTATCTAATCTTATCTTCCACTGAAGCAACTCCAACCTTTTCACGTATATGCTCATTTCGTATCCTATCTCTAAGAGTAAAGCCACTCATCCACCTGAGCATCCTCATTTCTGCAACCCTTAACTTAATATTATGCTTCTCTTTTAATGGCCAACATTCTGCATCATAAAGCATTGCAGGTCTCACCACCATCTTATAGAATTTTTTCATAAGTTTGAAGGGGGAATTTTATATCAAATAACAATCCCAATGCATTCCTCCACATCAACCATCAAACTTGAATTCTACTAATAATATCCTCATCTATTTCACCTTCACTCTAGATATTTAAAACGTGTACTCTTATTAATAGCTTTCCCAAAGTCACAATCCCCCCACTATAGATCTATTATTACTAAAATTACACTCTATATATTCAACTTTAGATCCACTCAAACCAAAGCATTTAGACTCTAAGCTAGACCTCGATAATTCAAGTTTACCTTCAACTCCCTCTCTAGTCTTATCAACAAGCAAAATATCATGAGCAAAAAGCATACACTAGGGTACAAACTCTTGCAAATGTCTAGCGAGAACATTTATGACTAAAGCAAAAAGATTTGGTCTTAAGACTAATCCTTAATGTAATCCAACTAAAACAGGAAAATATTGGGTCAAACCACCTTGTTTGAACACAAGTAATAGCTACATATCTTTAATAACTTAAATATAAACATTATTAACTGCTTTCTTTTCTAGAACTCCACATAGCAATTCTGTTGGAACCTTATCATATATTCATTATACATGACCAAACCACCAAAATCTCTTTTTAACTACCTTGATGTCAATCAATCTAATTCTTTACTATAATAATTCATTAATTTATCCTTCCTAGTTTTGCCCATTGTTTTGAAAATTGAATCTTACCGGCAGGTCTAACCGGTTTAACCAGGAACCGGTTGCCCAGCCGGTCTGGATTTTCTCTAAAATTTGATTTATACTGAACCGGATAAAATCGGTTCAAACCAATGGTTCAAATGCCAAACCCTTGATTTGGTTCTGGCTCTTAAGAACCGATATGTTCAATTATTATATATTTTATATAATTAATTTTATTTAATAAATTTAATATAATGATAAATTTAATATAATTTAATAAATTTAAATTTAAAATAACATTTCATTTTTTAATATTCAAATATTAAATAAACTCCAACTAAGTTTACCCACATGGCATCTCCATCCATATGACTTCATTGCTCAAAAAGCTATGTAAATATTATTAATCTAAATTGTCTAGGTAATGTGGTACTAAATAACAAAAGTGAACTTCTCAAGTTAACAATACATAAACTACATATTTATAAACATAACTTTTAATTAATTTTTATAATGTAATCAATATTAGATAATAACCTTTAATGTTTATCTATTTATCTATTTAATTATATAATGTAATAACTGAAATTTTATCTATTGTTATTTATAGATAATATAGTTGATGCATTCAATATTTTTAGTTTATTTTTGTTTTAATGTATTTTGAACAATATTAGTTGTGTTTTATGTTTTTTAAGTTATCCTATGATGGTTGGGCTTCTAATGATCATGGTAGGAATGTACTAGGCATGGCAAGCCTTGGGTTTGCTTACTCTTGGGTCCATTTCGTCCTTAGGCTGCTTGCTAATTTCGGTTTGGTGAAGTTGCTGCTCTCGGGTGAGCCTTGATTGCTTGGTGTTGAGCTCAAAATTCTGGAATTCTACTTGGTGTTAGCTCATAAATATGGAGCTAAAGTTTAGCTCAATGATTGGAGATTAAATGCACTTCCTAGCTCATTAAATCAAAAAGGTATGCTTTTATTTCAAGCTCATTATTGAGGAGCTCAATGGAGTGGACTTATGCCTTTTCTTCTTTCTTTGTCTTCTCAGTTTCCCCTTGCTGGTTGGTTTCTCGTGATCTTCCCCTTTGTCTCCTGTGCCGGTTTTCAAGCCCCTTGCTGGCTGGTTTCCCATGACCTGATGCTTTGCCTCCTGTGCTGGCTTTTCGGGTCCTTTGCTGGCTTGTTTCCCGTGGCTATTTGGGGGGGAATTCCGTGAGTTTTCTCTGTTTTTCTGTGCAGAATTTCTACTGCAGTTTTTGCTATCTTTTGGCCTTCTAATTGGTGACTTTTAACCTTTCATTTCCCCAATTCTTATTGGATTTGTTTGGAGGTGTTATGGCTGTTTGTATGTCTTCTTTTGCCTATAAAATGGAGATGTTTTGGCATGGAAAAGGTTGCTGAAAATCTGAGAAAAAAATCTCTACAAAAACCTGAGGGTTTCTTCTTAGAAAAGCTTGAGAGCTTGTTCCATCCCCCCTTTCCTCCTCTCTATTTCGTCTTGGCTTCTAACCCCTCCTTCTCTGCGCAAGTTCCACTCCACTTATATCCTTCTTCTTGAGCTTTAGAAGTGTATGTTGGCTGAAATTTGGAAACATTTGTCGAAGAAGTTTGGAAAGGACGTTGGACTCTTTTGCAATGGACCCTTGGTTTGCAAGCCTAAGCACAATTTTCTTAAATTTCCTACTTTCATTGCATGTGAGGAGATCGCTAGACGATTTTACTGAGGATAGCGGTTTTATGTTTTTATTTTGTTTTGTTCGATTTGGCTTTTGTTTCTCCTAAGTTTGTTTGGATGTTTGCAAGTTACATATGAATCGAGTTTGGTTTATGTTTTATCTTAGGGCCTATTTGGTTTCCTGAATTAGGAGTGTAAAGTAAAACAATTACCTGTATTTACTAAATTTGGTTGTTTGGGTAATTTTGAGCGGAACAAAAGGAAACCATCGGATGCGTTAGGCGTGTATTACGGGGGCTGTTTTTCGTGAATTAGAAACCCGCTCGTATTGAGCAGATTATAAATTCATCGGAAGAAAAGCTTCATCGTCGTCGTGCTGTTCGGCTTCATTGCACGATGGGCTTCTTCGGCTCCTTCGTTCGTGTTCGACTTCGCTCCGGCAAGCAGCTCCGGAGAGAGTTCGCTCCGGCTAGCAGCTCCACTACGTCGCCCTCAAGTCCGGCCTTCTCCGCTCCAACCTCTTTGTCAGCAACGCCCTCATCCATGTACCTATCGTCGTCGTGCTGCTCGGCTTCATTGCACGAGAAGCTTCTTCGTCTCCTTCGACAAAAGCATCATCCACCGCACGTCATCCCACAAGAATTGTTTTCTGCCGCCCCTGAGATATATATCGGAGAAGCTCTGTTTCTCGCAAAAGGTTAGATTTTTAAGTGTTTATATGCCTTCTTCCGTTCTTTCTTTTACTAGAATCCAGCGATCAGACTCTTTCATTGAGAAAAGGACGATGATGCTGCAGAGAAAACATGGGAATGAAGTGTAGAGATAGAGGGATATCCAAGATGAGGTTTTGTTTACGAAAGCAATGTCGGGTAGGGAGCATCTGGATTTTCATAACGCACAAATCAGTAAAACATATTGCCCTATCTTCAGATTTTAATTTATCATTAGGTATTCTCTATTTTCCGGATTGTTTGGGCTTGGAGCATCTGGATCCACCATTACATGATTATTACATGATATAAGTCTTAGAAAACTTAAAATCAAGCGCAATGATTAAAGCATTACATGCTAGATATCTGATTTTCATAAGGCACATATAGTTAGCTAATGATTTAGCTTCTTAAAATCATAATCCACAATTACTGGGGCTGATATATGCTCATTGCGAATGATCCGTGCATCATTGCCTGAGGCAGTTGAGGTTTGTATAGATGCTGCTGGACATGAGTTTGATGTTTCTCGACAACTTACATTACTAAGGGCTGCTTGTTATGGCCGTGCATTTTGCAGGTTATTTTTTTTTGTTCAGATATGCCTTTTTAGTAATGCTCCAGTGTTTATATATCATAATTCTAGGCATTATTTTCATTAACCTTGAAAAAATCCTTTGGGGTTCTAGCTTCACTTTTTCGTTTGTTTAGGTTACAGTTCAATATCTATTTTGTTCTGTTTTTCTCCTATCAATTGATTTGTTGTTTTCTCTCTATTGATAAATGATCCTTATTGCCTCTTGAATCCCTATAATATTTTGACCAAATCTCTTAGGAAAGAAAAAAGAAGGAAAAAAGAGAAAAATAACACATTTAAAAAAAAAATGAGAAGAAGAATTCTTATAGAAGATAAAATTATCCTTGGCTTTAAGCACTACTCTATCATCTTTTCAAATAAGCTGGGAGTATTCAAGATTAAAGTAAAATGCCTTCAATGTCTAGCAACAAGCGTTACAATCCCTTCTTGATTTAGTTTTCAATTGCAGTGGTGCTGATTTAAAAATATAATGCCTACCTTTCTATTAATTCGCAGATTTAAAAATATAATGATTTTATTTTATACTCGTTTTATCTCATTAATTATTGCTCATTGATTTTTTTTTGTTTGAATTTTGATGTTAGTTACAAAGATGGTTAAACCATTGGAAAATATTGCTGAACTACATCAAATTAAAAAATATAGTGATGTGTTCAAAGTTATTTGTATTGCAATTGGTACATTTTGTGTACTATTGCAGAAGATTCGCAAAGAAAAAAACAATATAATCCTCAACGGAATACACAACATGACACATATCTTTCTAGGTTATATAATGGATGTGATTCTGACTGTGTTGACATGATACGCATGAGGCGAGCACATTTTTTCAAATTATGTGATTTAATGGGTACACGAGGATTGTTGTTAGATACAATAAATGTTCGGATCGAGGAACAAGTTGCTATGCTATTACATACACTTGGGCATAGTGTTCGTAATCGAGTCATCTGATTTAACTTTCATCGCTCTGGAGAAACTGTTAGTAGGTACTTCAAAGCAGCATTACATGTTGTAGGGGAGTTACGCAATGAGTTTATCAAGCCTCCACCAACTGAAACTCCATATAAGATTAAATCAAGTAATAGGTTCATGCCATTTTTTAAGGTATAATCAATTTTTATTCAATGAAAATCTCTCTGTTTATTAAGGAATCCTAATTATACTTTGTGTCAAATGAAACTCCATGTAAGATTAAATCAAGTAATAGGTTCATGCCATTTTTTAAGGTATAATCAATTTTTATTCAATGAAAATCTCTCTGTTTATTAAGGAATCCTAATTATACTTTGTGTCAAATTTAGGATTGTATTGGTGCGATAGATGGAACTCATATTAAAGCTAGGGTTCCAAAAGAGAACGAAGCCGCATTTAGGGGAAGGAAACCCTATCCAACACAGAATGTTTTAGCAGCAGTAGACTTTGATTTGAGGTTCACATACGTGCTTGCTGGTTGGGAAGGTTCTTCTCATGACGCAGCAGTACTTAAAATGTATTAGAACGATCAGATGGTTTACGTGTACCAACAGGTAAATATTGATGAGTATAGTTTGGTGTAGAAACTTTGAGTATAGTTTGGTGTAGACACTTTGAGTAGTCCTGGACGGAGGTGTAATAACTTGACAATGCTGCTTTAATAACACTGCAAACAATCACAGTATGAAACTTCACTCTATAAAGGGCTCTCATTAGTACGTTCCTTTTGTCTGAATTCCTCACCTTTTCAGAGTTAGGAATTCCTGCAGGATTCTTCAAGATATCAAGGTAGTTTTCGAGTTTGAGATTGTTAGAGCTAAATTGACCCTTCCAATCATGAAGAGATGCCTCTACTAGCTTCATCTGCTGGGATGAATTGGTTGGGTGTTCCTCATAAAAAATGCCAGTATTTCCTAGTCTTGTTTTAGCACTATTAATTAAGAAAAATTTTGAGTAAGGTTAGAATGATTTTATTCTCGATGGATGTAATCATTGGATTATAAAACTCATCTTTTATCTAATTTGGTTCAGGACATTCTAATATAATTTTTATCCCTTAATTAAGATCTAATCATCAATTTGTGCTTATTATTATTATTATTATTATTGAAGGTGCAATCAGCAGGAAGCGTTCAAAGGACACACTCATCCTTTCAGCAGTTATTGCAGCCTGCACTCTTTTTCTGATCATCTACGGGTCTTGAACTGTAGTTTTCATTCCATGAGATCAGCCGTGTAAAGTGGTTTGCATGGATGGAATGCACAATTGCAGCATGCAATTCCCATTTTAATCGAAGAGAATCGAAATCCCAATCTAAACGTGCTTGGCATTTGTGTGAAAGCCTTTTAACATTTTTTATATTTGAGGTAGCTTCATACATTTTGCTTCTGTTTTGTCCTGATACATTTGGTTTATTATGCAAACTTTGGCAAGTTGCATTGAAAACAATGTGGGTATAAGCAAAAGGCCATGATCGACATGTGGATATCATCTTCAGTAGTAATCTATGATGCACTGACACGGACACGTCGACACGGCCACGACACGGACACGGGACACGGCATTTTTTAAAAATATAGGACACGGGTGCGGCGTGGACACGGCGGCATAATAATTTTTTAATATAATATATAAAAATTAAGGTGACATTATTTTAAAAATGACAAGCAATAATAAATCAATTTCATGATAACTTGTTTAGCTTATAACATAAAGATGTTTTGTACAAAATATCTAGTACAACCACAAAAATATAAGCAAAAAATCATATTTGGCGTGTCCGACACGTGTCGGAGGAGTGTCGGACGAGTGTCGTGTCGGACACGGTGTCGGACGAGTGTCGTGTCGGACACGGTGTCGGACACTACACGCCTCTTTGAGAAGAAGTGTCGGTGCATCATAGGTAGTAATAAATTGCCCATTCAACCTCTTTTTCTTCAATCATCAAAAAAATTTTCATTATCATGATGATGATTGTCTATATGCATCCTTTGTCTTTGATTTTGTTCCATGTGAATGTGGTTCTACTTCTTATTTTTTATTTTCAATGTCTCTTGGATTTTAAAGCATCTCTTGATACAATATTGGAAGAAAGTTTCTCTAGAAATGAAGCTTTTTCAAATACCATAAAGGATTCAGTGTGAAGATTTGGTTCCATGTCTCTTGGTTATAATTGTTTTTTTCGCTAAATTAAATAAAGAAATCTGTTTGAAAATTTTAATTTTTAGCAAATTTTTTCGTAAAAATATTACTTGAAACATAAAAAAATTAAATTTTCAAAGAATTTTAGTAAACACACTGCTAAATTAATACACAAAATAATTTTATATCTTATAATCTAAAAAAATTTATAATAAGATTGTTTAATAAATGAATATACTGATTTATATTTTATAATATCAAATAATACTAATTATTATAAATACACTATTTTTATAAATACACAAGTTGTAATGCTAGAATAAATTATTAAAAAAAATCTATTTTACTTTACTCTGGATCTACCAAACCAAACAAAGGAAACAATTCTCCTGCGTTTATTTTGCAGACAAGCAAACAAGTGCAATGTATTCAGAATACACTACATTTATTTTACATTACATTTTCTTTACACTGCATTTCTTTTTCAGGCAACCAAACAGCCCCTTAATGTTCTCCAATTTGCCTCTTTACTCTAGTTTTGCTCACATCAAAGTTGGTATCAGAGCAGGTTAGGAAATCCTTGGTTTGTGAGTCCCTTGTTTCTTTTGAGTTCTAAAATGACTAACAATCCAAGGGAGGAATGGCATAATGTAATGCAACAATTAGCGGATTTGCAAAATCAGATGAATGAAATGGCTAATAACCTTGCTAATCTTAATGTTAATCAACAACATGTTCAAACTTCTGAAAGTGAAGAAGAAGTCCCTAGGAATCAAAGTCGGCGACAACGAAACTGGGATTTTGGAATTAAATTGACGTTCAAAACTTTGAGGGTAAGTTGCTACCTGATCTATTTTTCGAATGGCTTGAGAAAATGGATCAATTTTTCGATTGGAAAGAAATTCCTGAGAATCAGAAAGTGAAATTTGCAAGCTTAAAATTAAATGGTCATGCTTTTACATGTTGGAAAAATTTGCAAAACAATAGACTTAGGCGTGGTAAAGAAAAAATTCAAAACTAGGAACGGATAAAAGAAAAAATGAGAGGAAAATTTTTATCGTTTGATCACACACGAACTCTATTTCAAGAATTCAATAATTTGCGACAAGGAACTCAAACTGTGTAAGAATATACGGAACTGTTTTACAAACTTAAATTAAGAAATGATTTAGACGAATCTGAAGAGAACTGTTTCAAGATACATTAACGGTCTTAAATGGACAATTCAGGATCAATTGAACTTGCATCATGTAATAAAAGTTGACGAGGCATACCGAATGACATTAAAAATTAAAAAGCAACATCAAAGAGAAAGGGGTCATAACAAGATAATGGAAACTTATAAGCGGCGACCAACTGGCGTGATTAAGAGTCAAACTCAAATTTATGTGGGAACATCGGGTATTAAAGCTAAACCTTTTGAAAATCAAAATGATGATAAGGGAAAAGGAATTATGGGGTCTAAACCATCTGAACAACCTAGAGTAATTGGACCTTGCTACAAATGCGGGCTCTATGGATATCTTTTTGCAACTTGTAGAAAAAACAACCCACCAATAACTAATTTCATTGAAAACAATGAAGAAGTAGAGAAAGAGGAAGAAAATGAATCTGAAAATGACATAGAATTAGAGAAAAATTGATGTCGAGGGGGATGAAGGAGAAGAATTTTTGGTAATCCGACAAGTCTTAACAACAAAAATTGATAACAGGAATAAGTGGCTTAGAAGAAATATTTTCAAAACAACTTGTAAAGTTGGAGGGAAAATCTGCACTCTTATGATAGATAGTAGAAGTTCAGGGAATTTTGCATCTCAACTGATGGTTGATAAGCTGAAATTAAAGTCCAAACTGCTTGCTAAACCTTATAAAATCTCTTGGTTTAAAGATGAATATAGCATTTTTCACCTCCTCTGAAGCATCAACTGATCGTAAGAACACCGTGCCGTAGGGATTGTTGACAAGGATGTTAATCAAGCTCCTGCTCTTCATATCAGACCATCCATCTGACATAATAGTCACACCAGTCTCAATCCATGTCATTTTAATCTCCTGAATGCTCCGCTCTGTGTTCTGCAGCTCCTCTTTTAAAATCCATGTTCGCAACTCATACATGGAAGGTGCCTTCAACCCTCTTCCATACAATCCTACAAACCGCAACATACTGAAGTAGGCAGGCGATGTAGCAATATTAAATGATATTGCATTCTCAAAAAAAAACCTCCTAATGTCCATGCAAACCTGTCGCCGACCATCTCTAGTACCAGCTGCAGGGATCATCTCTGCTTCTCCTCTATCCGCTCCTGGAGTAGTCATATACTGATCCATAGGACCCCGTGCACCTCTACTATGTATAGTGGAGGAAGAGCCCTTTCCACTCTCGCTCCCAAAATAAGTACCATGCTCGACCCTTTCATCAAATTGCTCCTGTTGTAAGTGTTTAGCAGTGGTAGTTTTCTTCATGTAAGCACTTATTTCTTCCTTCACATTGTCCGGCACTTTTGCACACAGTGCTACATTCTTGTGAGAGCATGATAAGTGCTCATTCATGCGGGTTACTCCGCCCTTCACCACTTTCTTACAAAAATTGTATTTTAAATAGACATAGCTCTTCTCTCCGCCGCCAATGTCAACTTGTATACTATATTTCCAAGAAGGATCCCTCCGCAATGACGAAGACCCCTTTTCCTTGCCTCTTACCATGATCCCTAATGAAAGAATCGAAAATCACACAAAAAAATTCCAAAAATCTAAAACCCTAAAATTTCTTTCACTTCAAAAATCTAACCAAAAAGTAAAAAAAAATACCTAAAATCGTTTGTGGACTTCTCCTACAAGGCGGCCGGACACTTCAACTTCGCCGGAGAGAGGCGGCGCCGGCGGGAGAGGCGGCGGGAAGGATGGCCGACCGGACGGGCTCCTCAATTTTTCGCGATCTGGAGCTTACGGGCGGAACAAATCGGGAATCAAGTGGGCAGATCGGGTGTGGGGGAAAAGGAGGAGTCATTTTAAGTAGGTGGGGCCTTTTGGCTGAGGCGTACGCCTCCCTCAAAATTGCGCAATTGCGCAACAGAGGCGCGCCTCAGCCAATGTGAGGCGTACGCCTCAACAATGCCAGCAATTGCGCACGCCTCGAGGCATTTTTTGCAAGAATTGCGCAGAGGCGCGCCTCTTATTGCGCAATTTTAAACAGAGCTTATCACAAAGCAATGTGTTGTTAACTTAACAATTGGAGGGGTTTTAAAGATCAAGTGACTTGTGATATTGTGCCTCTTGAAGTCTGTCACATTCTGTTGGGTCGATCTTGGCAATTTGATAACAAAACTATTCACAATGGGGAGAAAATGACTTACTCCTTAATTCAAAATAACAAGGAATTCACTCTCTATCCGCAAAAACATGTGCCTGATTCGCCAACTAAAAATAACAAAGTTGCCAAAATAAGCACTCCTGAATTGCTTTTGAATGCAAATGAATTGAAACACTCTGAAGTAGCTTACTTGGTTTTGGGAAAAGAAACTGATTCCATGCTTTAAAATTGCGCAATATGAGGCTCGCCTTGAGGCCCGCCTTTGCACAATTCCAATAAAAAATGCCTCGATGCTTACTCGAGTTTTTTTTATGAGGCTTGCGCCTCAATTTGGTTGAGGCCCGCCTCACCTCACTAGCATGAGGCTACGCCTCACGCTATATATATTAAAACTTACATAAATCTTGAAGTAAATGCCCGACATTGGACTCTATAGGAAAGGAGAAAGGAGAGAGAGCGGTTCATCATAATGATGATTCAAATGAAGAACCCCTTAGTGATGATAGTGCTGATGACTTATGAGTTCTTATGTGAAATGTCATTGCTATTTATTTTTGGAAATTTGAATTATAGGTTAATGAAAAGAATCATGGAATTTGGGAAAGATAGAATTTTGAGTTGAACTATATTTCATGTTGTCTTATTATTGGGATATTTTGATTTCACTTCATATCATATGCTTTTTTATATTTTATATTATTCACTCATTAGTATATAAAAAATTTATTATTTTATGTTTACGCAATCTTTTGATTTTGAGGCTTACGCCTCAAACCGCCTTGAGGCTTACACCTCGCCTCACGAATGAAAAACGTCTCAATACCCGAATACGCAATTTTAAATATTGACTGATTCTATTCTTCAAATTCTTAATGAAATTCGACCTTTAATCGATGAATTTTCCGATTTATTACCTAAAAAATTGTATGTAGATTTCTCACCGATGAGAGGATTTCATGGTTTGACTTCTATTTATCGAAGGTTTATTAATAATTTCAGTTCTTTGATTGCTCCCATTACTGATTGTTTGAAAAATAAAATATTTAGGTGGATACCTCAAGCTGAACAAACTTTTGAAATCATTAAGAAAAAGATGAGTCTAGCTCCCATTCTTAGTTTGCCAAATTTTGAAAATATTTTTGAAGTTGACTGCGATGCTTCTCATGTTGGTATTGGTGCTGTTCTTAGTCAAGAGGGAAAACCTGTAGCTTACTTTAGTGAAAAATTGAATGATGCTCGATCCAAATATTCTACTTACGATTTGGAGTTTTATGCTATTGCTCAAACTTTGAAATTTTGGAGATGTTATTTGATTCAACGGGAATTTGTCTTAAATATTGATCGTGAAACACTTCGTTTTCTGGGCTCTCAAAAAAATTTAAATAAGAGGCATGCTAAGTGGGTTTCATTTTTGCAAGAGTATACTTTTCATATCAAACATAAAACAGGTGTTTTGAACAAGGTTGCTGATTCTTTAAGTCGGAGATCTCATTTGTTAGTAACTGTTTACCCGACTATTACTTCTTTTGAATTTTTGAAAGATACTTATGCAAATAACCCTGATTTTAAGAACATTTGGGATTCTTGTCTTGCTTCCGGATCTGATCGTACTGCTCAATTTGTTATTCATCAAGGGTTTTTATTTAAGGGATGTAGACTTTGCATAACGAGAAATTCTTTAAGAGAAGAACTTGTGTATGAACTTCATAGTGGAGGATTGAGTGGACATTTTGGGCAGGGAAAAACTGTGGCTTTGGTAGAGAAAAAATATTTCTGGCCTCATATGAGAAAATAAATTGCTAAGCTGGTAAAACAATGCAAAATTTGTCAGGCTTTTAAAAGAACTTCTCAAAATTCTGGTTTATATATTCCTCTTCAAATTCCAAATAAACCTTGGGAGGATATCTCTATGGATTTTGTTTTGGGATTGCCTGTTACTTTTAGAAATTTTGATTTTATTTTTATGGTGATAGATCAATTTAGCAAAATGGCACATTTTATTCCTTGCAAGAAAATCTCTGATGCTTCATATATTGCTGATTTGTTCTTTAAAGAAATTGTTCGTCTTCATGGTCTTCCTCGCACTTTTACTTCTAATAAAGATACTAAATTTTTGAGTCATTTTTAGAGAACACTTTGGGCAAAATTAGGAACTACTCTTCAGTTTAGCAGTGCACATCATCCACAAACTAACGGGCAAACTGAAGTTATAAATCGAAGTTTGGGAAACTTATTGAGATGCCTAGCATGTGAGAAACCATCCCAATGGGATTTGATTTTGCCCCAAGCTGAATTTGCTTACAATAATTCTGTTAATCGCTCCACTGGTAACACTCCATTTGAAATCATTTATGACTATCCTATGCCTCACATTTTAGATAGAAATTATTTCCCTTTGCCAAATAAAATTAGTGCTGAAGCTTCTGAAACCTTTGATCATATTAAAACTGTCCAACAACAAGTTCTTGAAAAACTCTGAATGGCTAATGTGAAGTACAAAACTGATGCTAACAAATATTGTAGAGAGGTTTATTTCAAAGAAGAATATTTGGTTATGGATTACTTTCGTCGCCAACGATTTCCTGTTGGTACTTTTGGGAAATTAAGCAGGAAGAAATTTGGGCCATTTCGTGTTCTAAAAAAATTTGGTTCAAATGCTTATCTTTTGGATCTTCCTTCTACTGTTGGCACTTCTCCTGTGTTTAATGTTTCTGATCTTTCTTTATATGAAGGAAATACTGACGATCATGTGAAACTTGAAACTTTACCACTCTCCGCATCTGTTTTGAGTTATGATGAGCAGGTTGAAGATATTATGGATGTCAGAACTACTAAGACTTGGCATGATGAACACATGAAGTTCTTAGCAAAATGGAAAATTCGTCATTTGACGGACTGTACTTGGATGGATGCAAAAGAACTTGAAAATCATCATCCGGAGCTTTATAAAATAATTGTGGAAGCTTTCTCATTAGGAGATTAGATTTTCCCACCATGGGAGAATTGATGCATTCAATATTTTTAGTTTATTTTTGTTTTAATGTATTTTGAACAATATTAGTTGTGTTTTATGTTTTTTAAGCTATCCTATGATGGTTGGGCTTCCAATGATCATGGTAGGAATGTGCTAGGCATGACAAGCCTTGGGTTTGCTTGCTCTTGGGTCCATTTCGTCCTTAGGCTGCTTGCTAATTTTGATTTGGTGAAGTTGTTGCTCTCGGGTGGGCCTTCGTTGCTTGGTGTTGAGCTCAAAATTCTAGAATTCTACTTGGTGTTAGCTCATAAATGTTGAGCTGAAGTTTAGCACAATGATTGGAGATTAAATGCACTTTTTAGCTCATTAAATCAAAAAGGTATGCTTTTGTTTCAAGTTCATTATTGAGGAGCTCAATGGAGTGGACTTATGCCTTTTCTTCTTTCTTTGTCTTCTCGGTTTCCCCTTGTTGGTTGGTTTCCCATGATCTGCCCCTTTGTCTCCTGTGCTGGCTTTTCAGGCCCCCTGCTGGCTGGTTTCCCTGACCTGATGCTTTGTCTCCTGTGCTGGCTTTTCGGGTCCCTTGCTGGCTGGTTTCCCGTGGCTGTTTATGGGGGATTCCGTGAGTTTTCTCTATTTTTCTGTGTAGAATTTCTACTGCAGTTTTTGCTATCTTTTGGCCTTCTAATTGGTGACTTTCGGCCTTTCATTTTCTTAATTCTTATTGGATTTGGTTGGAGGTGTTATGGCTATTTGTCTACCTTCTTTTGCCTATAAAATGGAGATGTTTTGGCATGGAAAAGGTTGTTGAAAATCTGAGAAAAAATCTCTACAAAAACCCGAGGGTTTCTTCTTGGAAAAACTTGAGAGCTTGTCCATCCCCCCTTTCCTCCTCTCTATTTTGTCTTGGCTTCTAACCCCTTCTTCTCTACGCAAGTTCCACTCCACTTGTATCCTTTTTCTTGAGCTTTGGAAGCATATGTTGGCTGAAATTTGGAGACATTTGCCGGAGGAGTTTGGAAAGGACGTTGGACTCTTTTGCAGTGGTGGACCCTTGGTTTGCAAGCCTAAGCATAATTTTCTTAAATTTTCTACTTTCGTTGCATGTGAGGAGACCGCTAGACGATTTTACTGAGGATAGCATTTTTATGTTTTTATTTTGTTTTGTTCAATTTGGCTTTTGTTTCTCCTAAGTTTGTTTGGATGTTTGCAAGCTACATATGAATTGAGTTTGGTTTATGTTTTGTCTTAATGTTCTCCAATTTGTCTCTTTACTCTAGTTTTGCTCACATCAATAGTATGAATTTATAAATGTAAATTATACCTAAATAAATAACATAAATTAAAAATTATTTATATTAAATTTATATATTTATATATGAACTAAATTTCTATTAAATGTAAAATAATATCAATAATTGGGAATAGTTAATTATTTCTATTTAACATTTAAATTATTATTTATTTATATTTAAATATATAATATTAATTAATAATTTATTTATTTATATTTAAATTATAAAATATATTATTTACGTATGACTTTTATTTTAGATTTTAGTCCCAAAAATTATATTATTTCATAATTATTACATCCTTATCTTATCATTTGGATATTATTTAAATATTTTTAATATTTATTATGTCATCTAATTCGACCCCTGTTCGAGGTCGAACAATTGACACCTCTCTATTCTGGTTAAATCTCTGGTCTATTATTATAACCTTGGTTTTGCCACAAGGCTATCTTAACATTCTCATTTTAGTTACTACGAACTTAACAATCAACAAGTTTTTTTAACTAGTGAGCACTTATATCCCTACAATATCGCCAAGTTAATTCTTATATTATTAAATTTATTTTTAAATCTCCATGATATCCCATTAATCTTTATGATGCTTGACTTAACTATAGTTATAATCCTTTGCAAGCATACTTGATTATGCAATAGAATCTAGAAATATGTCTAACAATTTTCCTTTTTCTACTCTTTTAATTTTATTTTTATATATACATTATGCTTGATGTTGTTGCTGTTGTATACACATTATGCTACATTTTCTATTTGTACATGCCTAAAAACTCTACATGGCGTAATGCTTATTGAAAAAAAAAATTTCTTTTGATGAAAACTATTATGTTTACTTGGAGATTAGTGTTTCATATGAAGAGTTTGTATTCAAATAATCTCAAAACAAATCCAAATATATTCAAGCCCATGATATCCTCCAATTTTTATTAAATATCTTTTACTTTCAAATACATGGATACCAAGATTAAATTCTCCTAAGAAATAAGTAATATAATCAGTCCAACCTCAAATTGATAAGTAAAACAAGAAAAACCTCCAACTCAATCACAGTTAAAAATAATCAGAAAACGGCATAGAATATGCAAGATGAGACGGACCTGCTTCAACTTCGCGGTGGTCTCTATCAAGCGGCCTTGGAGCTCGACAAATGCCTGAAAACATACTTCAAATGAGTTCCACAATAACAGGAGAAGAATGATAGCATGCCAACAAAAGAAATCTTTTAGTATTCATAAAGCGTTACGGTTTTGTTCGCTTCATCTGCCATTTTCAGAATCTTTAGAACCGAAGGCTTTGGCAACCCTAACCCTAGCAGCAGACGCCAGCCCGGTTTTAAATGAACCGGGCATATCTCCGTAGCGGTGACGCAAGCACGGTTTTATCGCTCCCAGTCTGTTCCAGTCAATAAAATCATTTATAAAATATAAATGTGTTTAACTTATGAAATTAGACTAAAAATTTTAATATTTTAATTGTAGTAGCTTAACTTCATAATTGTATGCTATTTGCAAAACTAATTCATCCAATGAAGGCTTCTTATTCTTAAGCTGATTGTTTGACCAAAAATTAGGGAAATAACTAAGCCTTCATGTAATAAAATTTTGAAGAGGGTGGCTCAAATTTCTTTCTTGATTTAGCTGGTTAGATTTTCAATTAGTATTATAATTTAGATTATTACTCTAGTTGAAATTTGGATGATTTCTACAACTAGGATTATAAGTATTTTAGAAAGGCTTATTAGTTTTCTTATTGATGGCATTAAGAGATCTTACTCTTGATACATTTGAGTCAGTAGAGGCTCTAAAGATATTCTCTTTTAAATAAGGCAGTTATTTGTGTAGTTAAAATTGATATAGGATCTAATTCTTAAACACTAGCTACCTACATATGATTAACTCTTTCAAATAAGCATTGAAAAATTTTGTAACCATTTCCTCAATTAAATTATATTCCTCATCAAAGAGCTTTAATATAGGAGAACCACCAATAGCATCATCAATGATTAATCTAAGAGAACCTATAAGGTCATTATAAATTGTTTGAAAAATTGTCCAATCACGAAGGACATGGTGAGGATATTTCCTAATAAGTTCTTTAAATCTCTCGCATGGCACAGGTAGATTTTCCATCCAATTAGGTAAATGAGGTAACATCATTTCTAAGCTTAGAAGTTTTGCAACAACAACAACAACATCAAGTCTTTAAACAACTATGTGAAATCGGCTACATAAATCATTTTTCTCCATTGTACCCTGTTAAAAGTTAAATTTTCATTTAAATCTAATAAAGAAATATCTTTTTTAATGTTTTTTAACCAAGTCTTTTTAAGTCTACCTCTACCTTTCTTAACATAAGTCAAATCTAATACATCTACTTTCCTAACCAATTCATCATAAGGATGTCATTTTATATGAGCAAACCATCAAATGTGATTATCTCTAATCTTATCTTCCACTAGAGCTACTCCAACCTTTTCATGTATATGCTAATTTCATATCCTATCTATAAGAGTAAATCCACTCATCCACCTAAGCATACTAATCTCCACAGCACTTAACTTAATGTTGTTCTTCCCTTTTAATGGCCAACATTCTTCACCTTAAAGCATTGCAGTTCTAACCATTATCTTATAGAAATTTCCCTTATTTTTGAGGGGATTTCCCTATCAGACTGAAAGTTCATTAGAGATGTTAGTCCCTTTATGAATTGGCTCAAAGCTAATAAAGAGATAGAGAGATGAATCAGTATTTAAAACAAACACAATCTTAAATCCAAAAACAAGATTCACCACAATCAAAACCAACGATGCGGAAGCAATAATAAGAAAAGAACACACCAGATTTATAATGGTTCGGTCAAACCTTGACCTACGTCCACTCCTTGGAGACACCCTCCAAGTATTGCACTAAATAAGTGTCTCTCCTTTAGCCTCCACAGCTAGGTGGAGAAGCCCTTACAAAATCACTTCCACCTTCCCCGGTGCGGCGGAGTCGTCGGGTCCTTTGACACCAAAGAGATCTTCATCTTTGGTTAACTTCCCTCGAGATAAGCCTTGAATCTGACGGTATTAAGGTGCAATCCTGCCGGAGCAACCATGTGGAATCTCCCTCCACACTCCCTTGAGTCCCCTCTCACAAGATATTCTCCCTCTCTTAGACTTCACCCGTTCCTCACTCTCTTTCAAGCTTTTTCTTCAAGTTTCCCCCACAAGAACGAAGCTACAATGACTGCCAAAGACGCTTACAAAGTGTCATGCCAAGCTTAAATAAAAAAGCTCAAAATGAGCTCATTAATGCAAGTTGCCTACATTATCGTCCATGACAATAGGTATATCGTCCTGGCCGATCAGTACAAATTCAGCTCATCAGCCCGGGACAATTTGGGACGATTAGAAGAAAATTGGTTACATCGTCCTGGCCGATATCACGATCGTCCAGGCTGATTAGTTTAAAACTGATTTCAATCATCCTGATCATCGCCCTGAATTCGAGCTGTCTGATGTAGATCGTCCAGGACATCGTTCCGGCCGATCCAGCAATCGTCCTGAACGATGTGATCGTATCAATCGACCATTAATGCTTTCCAAAGATATCAGGTCAATTTAGGCATAATTGAGTTAGATCGGTCTAGACGATATGAATATCGTCCTGGCCGATTTCCTAAAATAAAGAATTCCTAAACTGATTATGGCGGCTGATTCTTTCTGAATTGAGACTATCATCATAGCCGATACAGGTATCGTCCAGGCCGATCTGCTAATGACGGCTGCCTTAATGAGGATGCCCTAATTAGGGTTTCTGCTTTTGAACAGATTATCCAGGACTATGTTACCAAAAACAGAAATCCAACAGAGAATCTTCCAAGTTACAAATCATCCAGTGCCTCACCAAATACAACAGACTCAAGAAAGAAAAAAGAGTACAAACTGACTCAGACATAGTCTACCCAATCTTGAGCTGATTCCAAATTTTAGTGCGATCGTGTGGACCTAAAATGTCAGTAGATAAGACAATCGTAGAGAAATAAGAGTGTTTGTTATCATCAAAATCATAAACCATGAAAACAGATCCACAACAATCTCCCCCTTTTTGATGATGGCAAACATTTCAATTTGAATTTGCAAAAATGATAATTTTCTCCTAATCTCCCCCTCACCAGAATAACACTTTAAAAATAGGGGAGATAAAGATATTTTTGTTGTTTTAAATTTTTTGAAAAGAATAAAAAAGGATACAAATTCAACAGTGCGTTCTCCCTCTTTGACATTATTAAAAAGAGAGGAGACACAAACAAAAAACAAAATGAACAAAAGACAAAAAACGTTCCCTGATCTAGTAAAAAAAACAAATATATTCTTAAAATAAGAAAGTTACATCTTGGTTTTAATCAAAAACTTAGTAGAATTGGATTGACAACGCATAACCTAGAAAAGGTTAGAAATTTAGAATTTGATAATCCAAACTCAAGTTCTTTAAAAAGGCTCAAAAACTTTTTAAATCAATATCTAAATCAATGAATAAATTAGAGAAAGAAACAATCATTTTTTAAAACCTCATTCCATAAAATATATTTAATAGAAGATCAATGCACGAATTGTTGAATCAAGAATCAAGATTTTCAAACACAAGTATTGAAAGTATCATGGGTTTTCTTAAGCTTTTAAGAAGTACAAGAATGATAAGCATTAAACTTTTTGGGCTCATTTTATGCCTCTTGACAATTGGTTGACGCACTGCGCATCTTTTGATTTTTGATACACTTTTGTGTATATTTTTCAATTTGGCGTCATTAAGCATCTTTTATTTTTGGCATCATTGGCCAATTTTTTAATATGCTACCTTTCTGAAATCTTAAAAACAAAAGTAAACCCATCCTATTGATGAAGCGAATTATTGATTAAGAAAATTATGAGTTAGATTCAACAACTTACAAAAGATCCCTATGCGATAAATAAAATGTAGGGAGATAAAAAATTTTAGTTTCAAAGACTAATTTAAAAGATGAAAAAGATTTTAAATCAAAAGTAGAATAACCTATTTTAGGAAATAGAGATTGAGAGTCAAAAACATGAGTTTCCTTCCTGTGACTATTTTAAAGAAGTGAAACACAACTTACCAAAGATTTCAAGAAAAAACAGGAAGTAGATTTTTCATTTTTAGAAAAGTGAATGTGTGTGTTGATCAGAGAAAAACTTTCACGAAAATAAAAATTTTAAAGAATAAATAAAATAAAAACACAAAATAAAAATGAAAAATATAAAAACAAAAACACAACACAAAAACACGAAAGGCTTTTAACCATTATCTCTCTCCTGGTCCGATGCTTCAGAAATCAGATCTGCCCATGAGTTTTTTTGCCTCTCATTATTTCCCTAGTTTAACTTTTGCTTCGCCTTGCCCTTTTCTTTCATAGGAAAAATTTTTAAACTAGGACACTGATTTTTCATATGTCTAGCCTTCCTACATCGAAAACAAATAACGTCAGAAGGAATATGAACATCATTACCATTTTTACATTTTTCCCACTTTTGCTTATGCTTTGGTAAGCTTTGTGATTTACTTGACAAGTCATTGCATTCGTCACCAACTAAGCTATCTCTTTCTATATCTTCAGCTTTTAGAACAATCGTTTCACCTGCATCCATAAGTCTTTGACCCAAACTTTGCTCGTAGGCAATGAGTGAGCCAATTAAATTATCAATAGATTATTCATTCAAATCTTTTGATTCACAAATAGCAACTACTTTAGCATTGAACTTATCCAGTAGACAACGAAGAATTTTGTTAACTTTTTCAAAATTTGAAAATTCTTTTCCTAAAGCATGCAATGATGTCACAATTTTAATAAATCTAGTATACATGTCTAGGATAGTTTCAAAAGGTTTCATGAAAAACAATTCAAAATCATGCATTAACAAATTCAACTTGGATTGCTTGATTTCATTCATGCCTTCGTATATGGTATGTAATTTATCCCAAACTTCCTTACCAGTAGTGCATGTGGATACTAACATAAAATCTTCAGAATTTAAAGAATAGAAAAAAGCAATTTAAAGATTTTGTATTCAATTGAACATTTACTTGTTCTTCCCTATTCCATTGATTAAAAGGAATATCAGTTTTAATTCTATTAACAATACGTGACGGTGATGAATAACCAGTTAAAATCATATGCCATATGCGAAAATCAATCGATTGCAAGAAAGTAGTCATGCGAATTTTCCAAAAATCAAAAGTAATATTTTCAAATAAAGATGATCTGGCGATTGAATAACCTTCCGCAATATTACGATTACCAAAATTAGCCATGGATCAAAATTCAAAAGCTTTTAAAAACTAGATTTTATGAATACGGCTCTGATACCACTTGAAAGTTTGTTAGGGATGTTAGACCCCTTATGAACTGGTCCAAGGATAATAAAGAGATAGAGAGGTGAATCAGTATTTAAAACAAACCCAATCTTAAATCCAAAAACAAGATTCACCACAATCAAAACCAATGATGCGGAAATTAAATGCGAATGTAATAATAAGAAAAGAACACACCGGATTTATAGTGGTTCGGTCAAACCTTGATTTACGTCCACTCCTTGGAGGCACCCTCCAAGTATTGCACTAAATATGTGTCTCTCCTTTATCCCCCACAGCTAGGCAGAGAAGCCCTTACAAAATCACTTCCACCTTCCCAGGTGCGGCGGAGTCGCTGGGTCCTTTGACACCAAAGAGATCTTCTTCTTTGGTGAACTTCCCTCGAGACAAGCCTTGAATCCGACGGTATTAAGGTGCAAGCCTGCCGGAGCAACAGTGTGGAATCCCCCTCCACACTCCCTTGAGTCCCCCCTCACAGGATCTTCTCTCTCTCTCAGACTTTACCCATTCCTCACTCCCTTTCAAGCTTCCTCTTCAAGTTTCCCCCACAAGAACGAAGCTACAATGACTGTCAAAGACGCTTACAAAGTGTCATGCCAAGCTTAAATAGAAAAGCTTAAAACGAGCTCATTAATGCAAGTTACTGATATTATCATCCAGGATGATAGGTATATCGTCCTGGCCAATCAGTACAAATTCAGCTCATCAGCCCGGGACGATTTGGGACGATCAGAAGAAAATTGGTTACATCATCCTGGTCGATATCACGATCGTCCAGGCTGATTAGTTTAAAACCGATTTCAATCATCCTGATCATCGCCCTAAATTTGAGCTGTCCGATATAGATCGTCCAGGACATGTCCCGGCCAATCCGGTGATCGTCCCGAACGATGTTATCTTATCAATCAATCATTAACGCTTTCAAAAGATACCAGATCAATTTAGGCATAATTGAGTTAGATCGCTCTGGACGATATGAATATCGTCCTGGTCGATTTCCTAAAATAAAGAATTCCTAAACTGATTATAGCAGCTGGTTCTTTCTGAATTGAGACTATCATCCTGGCCAATACAGGTATCATCCAGGCCGATCCGCTAATGACGGCTGCCTTAATGAGGATGCCCTAATTAGGGTTTCTACTTTATAACAGATTATCTCGGCCGATATAAATATCGTCCAGGACGATGTTACCAAAGATAGAAATCCAACAGAGAATCTTCCAAGTTACAAATCATTCGGTGCGTCACCAAATACAACAGACTCAAGAAAGGAAAAAGAGTATAAACTAACTCAGACCTAGTCTACCCAATCTTGAGCTGATTCCAAATTGTAGTCCGATCATGTGGACCTGAAATGTCAGTAGATAAGACAGTCGTAGAGAAAATAAGAGTGTTTGCTATCATTAAAATCATAAACCATGAAAACAGATCTGCAACACAAATAATAAGCCAGATGCATTCCTCCAATTGAACACTCAAACTTGAATTCTACTAATAAAATTCCAATCTATTTCACCATCACTCTAAATAATAGACCCAATATATCTAAAATGTGTAGTCTTATTAATGACTTGATCAATCAAAGTCACAATTCCCCCACTAGAACTATTATTACTAAAATTATACTCCATATATTCATTTTTAGACTACTCAAACAAAGCTTTTAGAATCTAAGGTTGACCTCCATAATTCAAGTTTACCTTCAACTCCCTCACTATTCTTATCAGCAAGAGGAATATCATTAGCAAGAGGAATATCATCAACAAAAAGCATATTTCGAGGTATAACCTCTTACAAATGTCTAGTGATAACATCTATGACTAAAGCAACAAAGATATAGTCTTAGGGCTGATCGTTGATGTAATCCAACTAAAATAGGGGTAAACATGGTCATACCACCTTGTGTATGAACAAGTAATAGCTCTTGCATCTAAAAGCTTAGCAGTTGTAGATGAGGATAACTATTAAGTTAAAAAAATTATGGGATAAAGCAATCAAAGCTGTAATTGAGCCTTGGAATAATGAATTCAACAACATATTAGCTTTATATCCAGGTGAAAAACGAAACAACCTAAGTCGAAAAATATCATTAGAAGCACCATTATATTTGAAGGTTGCATATATTTATAGGAAACTAGTTAAATGCAGATTAGGATCATTTATTAGAGTTCTCCCCAATATAGAGTTATGAACCATTTGAATTATTACAGATATCAGTTCAAAATTTTTAGCCTATATTTTAGGTCTATTATACATTCATGAATGCCTTTAACCATAGGGTTAATGTATTCTCTAAGTGGTATAGGTTAATCATTTTTTTAAATTTGCTAATCCATTTTTAGTTTTTTTTTTAAGTTTTTCTAATTTTTTTATTAGCCTTTTTAATTTTTTGTGTCAAATAAGAGTTCTACTAGTTATTTAGTACTATACATGGAATAGTAAGAAACATAGTAGAAATGTGTAAAATACTAAACATTTCTAATTAATAGTAAGCAAGACAACACTGCGTAGATTAAAATAAAATATAGATTAAACTAGAAGTTTGACCATTGGTATAAAATGCAAAATTAAATCTTAATTTTAATAGAGTTCTTTAGCAATAGCACTAAAAACCTAATATAGGTTTTTATTTTTTCTTACACACTACTTGGTCTTCCAAATATAGTTTAATTTACTAAGGTGTAAGTCCTATTCTATGCAAGTGCAGCTGTTGGGTCAAGTAATAAAGTGATGATTAGTAGTTCCCATAGGGAGCTTTAAAGTATTTAAAATTGAATTTAATGCTGCTTCATGAAACTACTTTATTTATTTAGCCAATGATAATAAATAGGTTGTGCAAATTAAAATAAAAAGTCAAAAATGTAGAATGTAAAGTTTAATATTTGAATAATCTTTGAACCTATGATATTTAAAGTGCATGAATGCATAAGAGTGGGTTTCTATACATTATGGCTTTGAATCAAGCATAAGTACTCCTCATCTCTGCTAAGATCATTCGAGTATTCACTAGGATTCCTCCTAACTAAAGTTCT
Organism: Dendrobium huoshanense; assembly: GCA_016618105.1. Taxonomy (NCBI): domain Eukaryota; kingdom Viridiplantae; phylum Streptophyta; class Magnoliopsida; order Asparagales; family Orchidaceae; genus Dendrobium; species Dendrobium huoshanense. The sequence continues at coordinate 34,597,267 of CM028351.1, read as the reverse complement.
ACTATCTCCTTATGATTCTATAACCCCCACCATATATCTATGTTATGGCAAAATTATGTTTTAAAACCTCTAATTATTCATCTACGCATCCATTGAGGCTCTATATCATACTAGGTTTTAAGTTTATGTACAACCTATACATAAACTAGATGAAGTTGAGAAATTAAAATCATCTTATGTAATCTATAAAGATCAAACCTACCATGTAATTTATGTCTTTTAAATAATAATAGATTTAGAATCATTTGATATGCTACACAGAGAAACACTACACATCACAAACATTTTCATTTTACTTGCAAACACAATATATACTAATAAATAAAATAAAAATGATAGAAGAAAGGTTACAAGTAACCCAAATATAAAGAATTGACTCTTTCACACTCCTCCACTTTGATTTATACAAACAAAAGACACCAAATAATTAGATAAGAGCTAATTCCTCTACAAAATGGTCTCTCGCACTCATACACACACGTCTCTCCAAAGTGCCAACTAATTTACATAAATTATAAGGCTATAATTTATTCATTTATAAAATAATTGAACTAGCCTTACTAATCGAACTGGCCTTGCGACACTAGCTTGGTGGCACTATGACACTGTTGGACAGGCTCATCAATTCATCATTCATTGCATTGATTCGCCAATCTAACTACCTCATATCATGGCACTGTGCAATTTGGCATTGTGTCACTGGATATGGCACCACAGTTCTTCCTACATATCTCCATAGTGCTAAGCTCTCTAACAAATATTTTGAGGCCCTCTTCTACAATACATAAAGGGTGGTGCTACAACACTATAGAAAGATATGACACAATGGTGCTGCTTCTATGACACTACAACACTTCTTTAATTTCTATGATTTTTAACATATTTTTGGCACAAAAATATAAGGATTAAAATCATAAATATCATAATATATATTTAATTTAGACAACAAATTTTCTTTTATCATAGACTCCCTATGGAACTCATATCTAAAGATTTTCATAACCATCTTTATGTTTCCCACACAATCACAAAACCTCATGACATCTCAACTACAGCTAATTACAATTGGACGCTGGTAAAGCACACCATTAGGAATATCCCTATAAACCATCACCATCAAAATTTTAACATGTTGGTGTTGAATTCACAAGTTATCTAACACAACCTTAGACACTCAATTATCTCTAAAGTTAGCGATACGATAAACATTACACTACTTCTCTCAAATGTGACCTTTTTTTGTATGACTTGCACAAAATTTAATATTTTTTATATGTTGATTTGATATATTAAAAATTTGATTGCAATTAGAAATCCTAGGGCTATTCATAGGCAAAGCTTGACATTAGAACACATCATATCCTTTGTATTAGAAGCTAAATATAATATAGTTTTCCCTACACTTGCCGATAACTTCCCCACTTACTTCACTAATACCTCATTCCACCATATTTATCGTGATTAATCTTAAGGATCATATGATGAGTGGGAGTATGATTCAGAAGAAGAAAAGGGAGAACAAACCCATGTAGTCTAGCTAGCTCCACCAGACTCATAGATTAAATAGTTTTCTATACTTAAACTAAAGTTTAATACACATCAGGAGTTCAAGACACGCTAGGAGAAACTTCAATGCTATCAGAAGAAGATGAGACAATATCATTAGAAAGATAGAGCTTGGTTTCATGAGCAATTTTTAGTCCTTCATCACTACTTTTAGCTACAACTACCATCGTCACCACTTGATCAAGGACCATTAGAGTTCTTTCTGTTTTTATTAAGTAGTCTTCTTTCTTTATTTTTGCATTATTGTATTTTTTTTACTTCCTTTCTAGTTATTCTTTCTTTTTGAGAGGTTAAAAGGATGAGTAATTGTAGCATTAGTTTTTATTATCTTATTTTATATATATATATATATATATATATATATATATATATATATATATATATATATATATATATATATATATATATATATATATATATATATATATATATATATATATATATATATATTCAACATGATCCTCAACAAGGAAGCTAGACTCATCTCAAATGCATAATTTATCTCCCTACTTTTAGTCTTCCTATATCCTATCTTCTTTACACGCTCTCACTTATACCTCAAATCTCTCTCCCCCCCCCCCCCCCCCCCCCTCCAACCTCTTACTCCACCTCTTCTTCCTCCTTTCACATTACGTTTTCCACCTATCTCCATCTTTGTTATGTCTATAGCCACATCTTCCATCTTATCTATCATGCTCTCTCTCTCTCTTTCACTCTTGTACTTGGTCAATTTTTTTTTCATATTTCACACCCTTACTCTAGTTTTATTCTCTCTATTTTCCCTTTCTTTCTTCTCTCTTCATATTTATCTTTATACATCATCTCACTTCTGACTCACATGCTATGTTTACATTTCTTCCCATTTCTACTATCCTCTCCTTTCCTTTTCACGCTTTATTTTTTGATATATATCCCTATATCTATATTTAATGTTTCTCTTTATTGCTTTTTTGTCCTTCCTCTTTGTATTTTACTCTCCCATTTCCTTCTCTCTCTCTCTCTCTCTCTCTCTCTCTCTCTCTCTCTCTCTCTCTCTCTCTCTCTCTCTCTCTCTCTCTCTCTCTCTCTTCTTTCTATCACTCTTTTTTTATCTCACTTTATCTCTCACTTCTGCCACCCCAACTTGCCTTACCTGTAACCCATATTAACCCCTATCATCATATATGATCCTTTGTCTTTCTTCTCTCGAGCACCATCATGATTGGCTTCTATTTTCATATTCTTTAAATTATTTTCCTCCCTCTCCACAACTTTCTCATTCTCTCCCTCTTATTCTACTCTCTTTCACTTCTTCACATTTTGTCCTCCTTCACACTAAATCTTTCTAGAGCACTCTTCTCTTATTTTCTTTTCAATCACTACCTCTTCTGTTTTCTCTCTATTCCACTCTCTCCCTCTCACTAACTTTCCCTTTTTCTCACTTCCTCTCTTTTTATTTCCCCCTCCTCTCATTCATCCTTGCTCTATTCCCCATATCTCTCTTTTAACCCTTTTCTTCCTCTTTTTTGCATTCCAATATATCCTATATTCTATATGAGCTATTTTGAGCTGCTCCAACTCAAGATCATCAATAAAAACTAAGATAAATAATAGAATACTAAATTAGGAAAATTATTCTCATCTTTCCTATTTTAGATGAACTAGATTTATTTATATACCATCCATTGAATTATAATAATTTTTTAAGGTAATTAATGATGTTAAAAGTCTAAAAATATAATGGACTTACTAATATAGCATACCCATTTGATCAACAAACCTTCTTCCTATATTCTCTTGTCTATTCCTATCATTTTATATAGTGTATAAATATGCCATCTATTTGGCTACTTTACTCACATAAAAATCACAACCTTTTAGTGACTTTGATAGATTCATAGCTTTACTCTCCTAGCAAAGAATTTCCTTTTCATCTAGTGCAAAGTTGACATATGATAGTTATAAATCTTTCAAAAATACCAAAGAAGTAAACTAAGGTCATAAAGCTTCCCACATAATCAATAGTTGCATGAATTTTCATTATATATGAAGAATAGTTCATAAATTTAAGATTTTTTAATAGTTTTTCCTCATTAATGTGTGCTAGTGAAGTCTTCCAAAAAGGTTTAAGATGGTAAACATGAAAAGTTAGGTATATTTGGGTTGCTTTATGTAACTCCAGTTTATAAAAATCTAAATCAACTCTTGCGTAAAGCTAAAAAAGAATCATAATAATGATAGTTCTACTTTACAAATGGTTGATAAGTCACATATGTCTGCCTTTAATGATAGAAATTCACATATACAAAAACTCCAACTAAAAATAGAAGCTCATGTTGCTTCTTATGATCCATTTACTTCATATGACTCTATGTCATTAATAAATTATGAAACAACTATACAACGTTTTTTCTCAATGGGAAAAGTTTAGGAGTCATAAGGAATAATTAATGGGGTTTCCTTCCATACACAACTTGAATAAATGATATTCTTATTGAATTATATGTTTAAAAATATTATAGAATAATTCATCCATGGCAAAAAAAGTTCTAATTTTAATGGGAAATCTATTTTTGACCTTGCTTTTCACTAGACTAGGGTCAAGGTGGGTTGACTAGGTCAAATTGACCAAGTTAGACCCTAAGACCACTTCCATTAGGTTCAGTGGATAAAACCAAGTTTGTTGAGGCCAGACTCAGGTCTTAGGTCAACTTAGGTTGACCAAACTAGCTCAAATCTCCCTTATTTAGGTTTTAATCAATTTCAAATCTTCCTTTGCTCAATCCCTCATAAAGACATAATTGACCATGTTGACCTAGTCAACACTTGGCTTGGTCAACCCAAGCCTAATTTGGTCAAATTCATAGCCCCTTTAGCATTTAAACCCATCCAAGCCTCCCCTTAACCAAAAAATATGGCCAAGGGGGTTAAATTCCATCATAATTAACCCTAGAAACATTCCTAGCCATCCATCATAGGATTAAGACTATAAATAGAGGCTTAGGGCTTCATTAGAGAGTACCTTGCATATTATTCATTCCCAAGGCTCCCCAAGCCCGAGATTTCTTTTGTGTGAGCTCTCCAAACCTCCCTCCACCTCTCCCAAGCCAAACCCACTGTCAAAGCCATGCCGGTGGCGAGATCACTAGCGAATTGAGCCCTAACTCCTTAAAAGTCAATTTGTCGTCGATCTATAGTATTACAAAATGTAATTTCTTATACAAAAAGGAGTGTTGATAGTCTACAAGTGCAACAAGTCAAAGATCTCCTGAATCTAACATTTTGGATTAGGTATAATCTAAAATTCTAGTCTAGACCACTTATAGTTAAATAACTTTTAATACAGTGCATTTTAGACCATGAAATTGGTCCCCTATGAATGCTCTTATGAATGCTACTTATGTTTAAAATTTCTTTAAGTTTGATCAAGCCGATTGAGGGAATGAGACATTTTATTATTTTAGGGTTTAGTTTATGTAACCTCAATGTTTACATAAGATATGAATCATTAATAGCACGATCAACAGTCTGGGTATGTCCGTCCCATCGCATTTGTTCGACCGTGAACTTGATCATGCGGTTAGTTGTTCTATCCTGCTCGATCCGAGCCATTGCTTCATTTCAGCATATGAACCAACGACCATGGTGGAACGCTGATGTGGTTAATGAAATTGCGATCGAGGTTAATCATCTCATAATCATTGTGGCAATCATTGCCACTAGAATATTTAATGGTTGTGGTTTTGGGCAACTAATCAGGCCATGCCATGAGGGTATCCCGCCACCACAACATTTAAAAAGTTTATTAAAATTATTTTTAAGTATTTTTAAATATAGTTTTTTTCTAAAATTTTATTAAAAATTAGTTATCAAATAAAAAAATATATACATTATATATCATATTTTTTCAGAAATCATCCCTTATTATTTAAAATTAAAATTAGTTTAAAATATTATATATATTTCAAATAATTTTAATTATTAAATACTTTTTATTTTAAATTGATAATTAATTAAAAATTATTAAAAAAATTATATAAATTTAAAATTTTATTTTAAAATGTATTTTAATTTTTTTTATAATTATTTAAATGTTTTTTTAATATTTTCATTTTATTTTAAAATTAAACTGAGTTTAAAATGTTTATTTAAATATTTTAAATAATATTGACATGTTAATATTTAATTAATAGTTAATTAATGTTAATTTAAATATTTTTTAAAATTCTTAATTTCTTTTAATATTTTATAAAAAAAATAAAATTAGAGAATTATAAATATATATATATATATATATATATATATATATATATATATATATATATATATATATATATATATATATATATATATATATATATATATATATATATATATATATATATATATTAAATTAATTTAAAAGATATTTATATTTAGAGTAATTTTGAATATTTAATTAAATTAAATAATAATTATTTTTTTATTTAAAAAAAATAATGCTAAATAATTTTAAATTTTTTACAACTTTTATAATTTAATTAATTTTATTATAAAAATTATTTTAAATATTAATTATTCTAAAATTATTTTAAATTCCTTTTAATTGCATTAAAATTTAAAAATTTATATTAGATTCAGTTTAATTCCAAAAAATTAATCTAATTCCTTAAAATTTTTAAAAAATTAATTATTTTAATTTAAAATGAATTTCAAAGATAAAAAATTTAACTTAACTTAATTAACATTTATTATTTAATTACTTTAATATTTAATTAATATTTAACTAAATATTAATTTAAATATCTTAAAAATTTAAGTTTTTTTGAATTATTTTAAATTATTTCTGAATGATCAAAGGATCTCTATAAAATATTTTAAGGTTTTTTAATTATTTTATTTTAAAACTTAAATTTATATATAAGTTTATATATATATATATATATATATATATATATATATATATATTTTCTTTTAAAATTAGATGTATATTTTAATCTTTAAATATTGAGAGATCCCTTTAAAATTTTAAACATGGGTTTACATGAAGGAATTCATGGGGAAGGATTAGTGATAAATTGGACTTTTTTTATTTTTTAAGTTGGACTATAATTATTCACTAATCATGTTGTTAGTCATGTTAAATATTGTTTAATTTTTACATGTTTAGGGTGCACGAGCACTTAGTCTAGGTTCTCCTAGTTCTAAGGACATGGCTTGTGATTGTATGTTGCATTTTCTTTATGTTACCCAAGGGTTAGCTATGGACACTTGATTTGAACCCATGTAACCTAGTGACATCTTAAGTATAATAATTAAAGACCCGTTTGAAGAACTTTAATTAATTGGACCTTAATTTGAATATTAATTTAATTTTGATTAAAAAATATCTTTTAATTAAATAAATTAATTCTAAAATTATTAAAAAATTATAAAAATCTCCCAAACACTTGAAAGCACTTTCTTAGGTCATTACAGACCTTTCGAGGTGATCCAAAGAGGTATGGAATTAATTTAAATAAAAATTCCTAAAATACCAATAATTAAGCAATGTTAATAATTCATTAAATATCTAAACTTAAAAAAGTCATAACTACTTTTAGAAAAATCTAAATTAAGTAAACTAAAAGGCATTCAACCCCAATTAAAAAATAATATTTATTAAAAATATGAACATTCTATAAATCAACCTAAATTAAAAAGTCAGCTCCTTGGTTAACCGTAGTTCGATAATTAAGGCCCAAAACTTCTAAAAATCATAATTTTGTGTAGAAAACTCCAAATCTAGAAAAAATCAAATTCTAATTACTCCCCATAAGGTATAAGATTTAATAAAAATATTAGAATCCCAAAACTTAGCTTTTTTTTTTAAAGTTAACTTTGTACCCCTTTGACCTAGAGGATAAGATAGCCCCGGACGTTCTAAAACTCGCTAATTCAACTTAAATTTCAGAGAATATTACCATAAGTATTATAAATGACCAACTAACTAAATTAATTAAAATTAAACTAAAAATAATAATATTAAAACTTTAATTGAAAATTCCCCTTTGACCTTTAACAAATTAAATTACGTACAACTTGAAATAATTATCTAATATTGGACATATCTAAGACCACACAACATATTACACATATATAGAATTATTTGTTAGGATACAACTTCTAGCTTTAATTTAGGCTGGCATTTTCTTTTTATTTATGTGATGCGATGCTTTGCATGTAACACTTGTGCTGGTTGTTTCAGTTTTCTGTGATGATTGCTGTGATAATAATTTTTAATACTATTTTATCTTTATGATGTGATGGGTGATATATTACCCATAGGTTAGGAGCTATTTTGATACGAATGATATTTTTTTTAAGTGGCCATGCTCATGCAACACTAAAAGGGGCCTAAAAATAAATAAATAATATATATAACTTCTACATGTGCTTCAACCAGTTAGCCCTGAAATAAATAAGAGCATGAACAAGTGTGGTTGGCATGAGTAATTTTATTTTCATATATAACTGCTTGAGATGTTTTATTTTAACTACTTAAGATAACTCTGTAGGAGAGTCGAGATTTTTCTTTTTTAAATGTAATATATTTGAAGTAAAGAGTTGTGAAAGTCTATAAAAATAAGACATTATAAATATATATCAGGGATCCAAATATAAAAGAAAGTCCATTTATAGGGAATTTCTTTTCATTTGGGAACCCTATGGAGGATGAACCATAAGAAGATTGAAGGAAGGTAATCCATAGAAGGACCAGAGGACAAAGATCAGGATTAAATGCCTTATTTTTAAGACTTACATCATTCTATAAGAATATAATCTAGGTTGTTTTCGATGGAACCTGTCCACCTATAGACTCTGGTTGTATATTATATGATAATTATCATGGACTTTTGAATATTCTTTTTTACTCTGGTTAATATTTTATTGATGTGTTTACTTTACTTGGATAGTAGAAATGATATGCTTTTTATAGGTTTCTTTCTTGCATGAGTACGCGCCTGATTCCACTAGGCTCTTTAGGGATAAAACTTTTCTACTCCTAATTAAAAATTAAAATTTTAAGAATTAAATAGCATAGAAAGATAACAATACAGGGAATAAGCCAGAGGTTGTTTGGGTTCACATGTATATTATTACATTCCTCTTTTTCCTTGTTTAGACACTTCCGATCCTGCGGTAGAGTTTCTATAATCCAACCTATAAGGATGAGATGCTAAACTTGGGGAAACCTATTGTTCTAAAAAATTATTTTATTAGATGTTTTTTTTAATTTTCAAGCATTCTTGATTGGGATTTTTTAACAAGCATGCATTATATTAGAAACTAACTAATATCAAAATTTAATTGCATTCCTCTAGATGTCATCCTTACTATCCAAAAACTCAGTCACCCACCCATCTTTCATAAAGATTGAATAGCATGGATTTTATATGACTAGGTGATTAGCTAGGTTTCCTTTTTCAGGTAGGATATAAGTCTAGAATGTATTAGCTAGAATACGAGTATTAGTACTATGTGTATAATACTAAACCCACTCTAGATTTATAGCTCAAGACTACTACTATGGGTGTCCCATAGTATGCCTCATTGGCGGGTAAGTCCTCTTTCATTTAGAGGCTATAAATCCCACCTATCTATGTCACATGGATGATGCCACCTCCATCTTTCTCTCTTGTATGCTCAGAGTGCAGTGTTTTCTTTTCTCCAATTTCTATTCATTACCTTAGTCCTTCCGGATAATGATGTGAGCCGTATATGTTGATCAAGCCAAGTTGAACCTTTCTTTCCTTCTGAATATGAAGTTCCTATACTCTCCCTATGTGCCAATCCCAATTGAGAGAATAATATATAGTCATAAATTTAGAGTCTTTTTAGACCCCAACTTAAGATGACATTAACCATGAGGGCTTGTGCATGTGGGAAACTTAATCTTACATCAAATAAATCTTATTCGAGCTGATGTATTAGAAAAGAGAAATCTCATGACTTTGATTAGGTTATACATATTATTACCCATCGAGATGCATAGACAAAAGTCATTATCCTCAATGGTTAATGTATATATGATCTCATCTTCCCTCCCATTAGTCGTCTTGTGAAGAGTGCAAAGGCCTACAACCATTTTATCCTATGGGATAGTGTGATTGTACCCTTTGTATTATATCCCTGCCAAGTGGTGTTTTTTTAGAGGCCTATAAATTTATAGCGACCATGGTGGGACAAGATTCTCTCTCTATCTTTGGATTATATATTATTCTTTTTTATGTATACTCTGAGCTTGATACTCCTTATTTAGGTCCATCCTAATCTTAGTTATGGTCCTCCCTAGTAAGGTTCAATTCTCCTTAGCTAGTGTCCTCCCTAGATAGGTCCATTCCTTTTTATCTAGGGTCCTCCCCAGCTAGTTTCACTTTTCCTTAGTTAGGTTCTTTTCTTTTGGGCCTCATAAGTTATCACTGAAAGTTCGTTAAGGAAGTTAAGCCCTTATGAACTAACACAAGGTTAACCAAGAGGGGGTGAGGATGAATTGGTGTTTTAAAAATTCTTAAATAAAAATCAAGATTTAAAACTAAGAATAATTATTAACAAAAATAAAGTGCAAAAATTAAATGCAAAAATCAGTAAGAAGGGCACACCAAATTTTATAGTGGTTCGGTCAACTTGACTTATATCCACTCCTCAGAACCTCTCCTCCGGGTATTGCTCTAAACTTAGTGTCTCTCCTTTTGTCCCACATCAAGGTGAAGAAGCCTATACAAAAACTCCTTTCCATCGACCTTGGTGAGGCAGAGAATCCAACTCCTTTTGCTTCCTCCTAAAATAGACAGAGAACCTGACTCCTTTCGCTTCTTCTTGAAGCAGGCAGAGAACCTCAATCAATCACTGAAGTAGACCTTTCTAGAACCTCCAAGTAACTAGGGACGATGATGGGAGAAGATGGCTCAGATCCTTGCTTGGAGCAAACTTTGTGAAACCCCTCATAAACCCCCCCTTACAAGATCCTCCCTTTCTCTCTCTCTCTCTCTCTCTCTCTCTCTCTCTCTCTCTCTCTCTCTCTCTCTCTCTCTCTCTCTCTCTCTCTCTCTCTCTCTCAAGCTCTCCCTCTCCTCTTGGCTTTCTCAGGTCAGGATAGTAGCAAAAGATACAATCTTGGATAAACAAGAGATCTTAAATATAAAGGCTTCAAATTTTCCCTAAATTTTAACTAACCGATAAATATTGTCCAAGATGATATACTGATTATCCTGTACGATCAGTACAAATTCAACTCAATCAGCAGGGATGATCTGGGGGAGGCTGGACGATTAGAAGATCTATTTGTTCTGATTGTCTAAGATGATATTAATATTGTCATGTACGATTAGTTCAAAATGCGAAGTATCATCCAAACAATGGCTTTGTTTGGCCAGACATTTCATGTTGGATGATAAAAAAATAATTGATTGGCCTAGTTGATTTTTAGATAGTCTGGGATGATTAGTTCAAATGAATACATATCATCCAGAATATCATTCTAGTTGTCTAGGAAGAAACTAAAGTTTGTTTAACTAATCATCCTAGACGATCCTGCAATCATTCAGGATGATATAATCAATCAATCAAACCTTTATTACTTTCCTCAATCATCGGACTAATTTAGGCTTAATTATAATACATCATCCAGGATGATGTCCAAAAATAATAACATGCCTAAAAGAGCTGGCGGCTAATTCTTTATTATTTGTATATATTATCCAGGAAGATGATAATATCATCTACAATGATGTGCTTACTTTCGCCAGCCTTAACCAGGATGCCCTAATTAGGGTTTCTATTTTTAATTGATCATCCAGGATAATTTTGGATCATCCCGGATGATATGATCAAAAACAAAAAAAACTCTAAAATAGACAAAAAATTTTCCCTTGAGTGTGTGAATAAGGTTACTTAGCATCATGACCTACTTTGTTACATTTGACTTAAGAAAAGGTAAAAATACTTGACGTACACTTAAAAACTGACTCTGTCCTAATGTACCCAATCTTAAGTTAGCTTGATTAATAAGTGATCTTGTAGACCTGAAATGTTAGTAGACAAGGCAGTCGTAGAAAAATAGAAGTTTCAAAAATGTTTGCTATCATGAAAATTATAATCCATGAATATAGATTTTTAACAATCTCCTCCTTTTTGATGATGACAAACATTGGTAGAAAGTTAAAAATAAGCAGTTAATTAAAACAAGTAATTCAAATTTTACTAAAATCAAATAGATGGTACAAACAGTAAATAAAATTAATAAAGAAAGATAGTACAACGAAACAACACAAACACTATCACTACTCTCCCTTTCGACATCACAAAAAGGAGGAGGAGACCAAAAAAGAAAAATATAAGGAAATAAACAACATCACAGAAAAAAAAAAGAAAAATAAACTATAAGTATGATTGGCCCTGATCATTAGAAAGAGGTGATGGTGGTGGCTGAAAGAAGCTAGAAATAACAGCGAACTGCTCCCCAAACCAGACCATATCCAGGTCGTGCTACTGCTACTAGTGAGTCATGTAAGGATCAAATCTAGTGACATCCTCCGCATAATTCTGCTCCTATACAACAACGTAAGAGTCAAACCTGACCTCCCACTAGTTGAATCGCTCCACCACCTGATCCAATTGCGAGTGCTAGCGGATTAGAGTAGGTGCAGGAATAAGTGAAAGAGCAGCTTCCTCTTCAGCTCCCTCAGCTTCCTCGTGTTCCAAGTAGAGACGAGTATTGTGAAGAACGTAGATGGAGCTGTTGGTGTAGAAGGCAGGCTGAAAGTTAAGTGGAGCATGATATTGATAATTGAACTTGGTTTCTAGAATATAGGCTATGATGTGTCCTAAGGCAAGGTTAGGCTTTCTTTTATGCCCTAGATTCCTAATGCTAGTGAGATGCTCAATGTAACAAAAAATAAAATCAGTAGCATTGAATTTCCTATGGGCCATGATATAAAAGGTGATGATTAAAAGGAGAGGAGTGACGTGGGCACGATCACCAGCTTTGAAAATAACTAATGTTCCACGTACATGTTGGATTATCCTATCATCTTTGACTAAGGTGCTAAATGCCCCATCATGATAGGAGATAAGAGTGTTTCTCAAAAGGTGATTGGCAGTAGCCCATTCATAATCAGGATCTTGAGACAAGAGGTGAAGCTTGTTTCAAGTAGTGGATAATTGGAGGAGTTCGTGGCATTCTTGATAGTTAATTTCAATAAGGCATTTATTTACATATGATTGAAGAGAAATGTAAGAGGAGTTTATCTAAAGGCTTGCAAAAAATTCAAAAAATAGTTCAGAATTGAAGGGGAAGGCAAGGGTAAGGATGAACGTGAGGGAGGTGTTAGCAAAAAAATTTAATTACAGGATAAGTAAGCGTATAAGTGTTGATAGTCCTAGAAAGAGTGATCCTGATTATCTTGTAGCGAAGATAGGATGCTTGTTCAGCCACCTTAGTGAAATGAGGGCCAACAGTGGCCCTCAAAAAACTTCTAGCTAGCATTCTGGAGCGCTTGCTACCCGCCATGAATAAAAAAATTTAAGCTTGAGGGAGAAGAATGAAGAAGTGAAGGGTTTGAGGTGCTAAAACACCTTGAATTCTACTATTTATAAAGAAACATGCATATCATCCAGGATGATTAAAAAAAATTATGACATATAGGATGATTAGTTAAAAAAGCAGTTATATCATTCAGAATGATCAGACATCATTTCTAGACAATTAGAAACAACGAACATCCCGAGGAGTCAAGCTAGATGACTGTTGAAAAAATAGATCATCCAGGACAATTAAGTGGATTGTCCAAGATGATCAATAATAATGAATCGTACTGGCTGAATTTAAAACATGTAACATCTTTGCCATGTGGATCGTCTAGGATAAATAGGTGGATCGTCTAGAACGATCATAAATAATTGAGGCAAAATTTGATTAGATCGGTGAGGATGATGTGGTTTGTCCAAAATGATCACAGATAATTGAGCAAGATTTGATCAAATCGTCGGGATGATGGGTATCATCAGGGAAGTCTAAAATGATTGAATCATATCCGCCGTCAGATGAATGGAGAAGGGTGGATTGAATATATCATCCAAGATAATAGGAATATCGACCAGGATGATATGAAAAAAAAAATTAAAATTTTGTGGATGGATGGAGGTGATTAGAGAAGGCTAAAAAAATAAGAAAAAATAGTGCAACAACAACAACATCAAGCCTTTATCCCACTATGTGGGGTCAGCTACATGAATCCTTTTTCTCCATTGTGTCATATTAAAAGTCAAATTCTCATTTAAATCTAATAAAGAAAGGCCATTCCTAATATTTTCTAACCAAATCTTTTTAGGTCTACCCCTACCTTTCTTAACATAAGTCAAATCTAATACCTCTACTCTCCTAACCGGGTTATCGGAAGGCCGCCGTTTTAAAAAAAAATAAGAAAAAATAGTGAAAAATAAAAAATAAAATAATAAAAAGATGATAAAAATTATAAAAAGAGCTAAACACAAAGTTTTTTTTGATTAAAACATGAATATAATAAATTGTCCATGTGATTGAATTAAAAATTTATAAGAAAATGAGTTAACATCATCAAAATTCGAAAAATGGAAGAACAACCAATCCTGTTAACCTTAGCTCAAACTTCTTACAGGGCAAATCATATTTTTAAAATAAAGATCTAACTCAAAAAAAATAATTGGATAAGAAAAAAGTGATCCATTCAAAACTTGGTTCTAGAAAAATATCTTATAGAATAATATACCAAAGTAATTAGTCACAATCATCAATTTTAAAATCAAGCCTTTGAAAATATCAAGTGACAGATGAATTCTTGTAAGATTTAAAAGTTTGAAAGATAATGAAGCTTGCTTTATTGTGGGCTCATTTTGTACCTCTTGTCAATTAGTTGGAACACTTTCTGTATCTTTTAATTTTTTGATACAATTTGTGTATCTTTCTATTTTTTTGGCGATCATTGCATATCTTTTCAGATTTTCTTCTTTTTGGGCTCAATTTATGCATCTTATTATTTTTGCAAGCTAGATGCCTTTCGAAACTTTTAAATACTCTCAGTTGTGATAATATCTTTCAGATAATAGAGAAAAAAACTCTCTCTAGTATAAGAAAGAGTAAACTATAAAGCAAAATACATTTCATTTGATAAATGCATTGACAAGATTACAAAAACTTGAAAGTGATTTAAAAATTTGAATATTATTTATATAAGATAGATTACTATAACAAGATAAAAAAGTTCTCAATCGTAAAGTCCAGTTATTAATTTGAGATAAACTTTTATTTTGAAAAGAAAATTACACCACTAAAAGAAGTTAGAGGAAGGAAAATAATTAACAGTGTTTCTTCTTTTAACTGATTTAGGGATGTCAAACATAGACTACAAATTTTTGAAAATAAAAATAAGGAATAAAATATCATTTTAGCATTGACCAAAAGAAAACAAGAAAAAAGAAAAAAAAAGGTGAAAACTGAAATAACATAAATGAAAGCATGAAAAATAATAAAAATTAACAACTAAAACTAAAAAACCAAAGAAAAGTTAGAAACAAAAGAAAGAAAAAAATAACAACAAAAAACATATCAGAATAAAAACATAAAATTTAGAATTCAATACGCATCAAGTTCATGCATTTATATCAATCACACCCAATCTGGTCCTTAAGATGCTAAATGTGTCAAAGGCCAGTGGTTTAGTAAAGATGTTAGCCAATTGGTTCTCAGTTGCTAGATGGTGTAACTTAATGTCTCCTTTGGTAACATGGTTTCTAGTAAAGTGATGTCTTATGTCAATTTGTTTGATCCTTGAATGTTGGATATGATTATTAGAGATGCATATGATACTAGTATTATCACAAAGGATTGAAATTGTGCCTACAGGTAATCCTAAATCCAAAATTTGTTGCTTCAACTAAAGGACTTGGGCCACACAACTTCCTAAGGCAATTTACTCAGCTTTAATAATGGAAAGTACAATAGAGTTTTATTTTCTACTAGACCAGGAGACTAAGGATTGTCCTATGAATTGGCAAGTAACAGAAGTGCTTCTTTTATCCACCATACACCTTGAAAAATTGGATTCAAAATACCCAATAATCTCAAAAGAAATGATGTGTCTAAGATACCAGATTCCAAAATTTTGAGTCCTTAAGATATATCTAAGGATTCTCTTAACTACAATCAGGTGGAATTCTTTAGGATCAGCTTGAAATCTAGCATAGAGATAAACATTAAACACTATATCAAGTTAGCTAGTAGTCAGGTAAAGTAGTGATCCAATCATTCCTCTATACTTTTCTTGATCAAGAGATTTTCCATTTGGGTCCTTATCCAACTGAACACTGAAGATTATGAGAGTATTTATTGGCTTGGTTTTATCCTTTTTATGATTTTTCAAGATGTCCTTAATATACTTTGATTGATTTAGAAATATTCCATCATTCAATTATTTTATGCTAAAATACATAAAGTAGGAAAACTCTCCTATTATACTCATCTCAAATTTCTTACTTATTATTTTAGAAAAATCATCATATATCATTTTATAAGAAGATCCAAAAAGTATATCATCAACATAGATCTGAATAATGAGTAACTCATCTCCTACTTTCTTCAAAAAAAGGGTGGTGTCTACGTTCCCCTTAACAAACTTCCTCTCTAGTAGGAATGTGGTAAGCCTCTCATACTAACTTCTAGATGCCTGTTGTAATCCATATAAGACATTTTTTAATTTGTAAACATGATTTGGAAATTAGGAGCTCTAAAAACTTGGGGGTTGCTCTACAAACACATTTTCTTTTATTACCCCATTTAAAAAGACACTTTTGACATCTATTTAGAAAAGTTTAAATCTCTTATATTAGGTAAAGGCTAGTAACACTCTAATGGCTTCCAATCTAGCTTTTGGGGCAAAGGTCTCCTCAAAATCAACCCCTTCTATTTGGTTATATCCCTTAGCCACCAATCTCATCTTATTCCTAACCACTATATTAGAATCTTTCATTTATTCTTAAAGACACATTTGGTTCAAACTATATTTTAATTCTTAGGTCTTTCTATTAACTCCCAAACATCATTCCTCACAAATTGGTTAATTTTTTCTTGTATAACTAAGTTTCAAAATTATCAGAAAGGGCTTGATTGATGTTGGTGGGTTCAATCATTGAGATAAAGGCTGAGTGGTTCACTTCCTTCCTAAGTCCATGCCTAGTTTTAACACCTTCAGAAGGGTCACCTAAGATCAATTCTTTAGGATGACTCAAAGAATATCTCCAATCTCTAGGAAAAGTGTTTTGATGTTATACCCATTCCTCGAGATTTGCAATTTCTACTCCTTGGGTGACCTCACCTACTCCATTAGTGTTTTAAGGCTATACCATTCTATCCAAAATTTTAACTCCTTGGGTAATCTCTCCAACTTCATTTTCATTCTCTACTCTAGAATTTTTAGGATCAGATTCATCAAACACTATATGAGTAATTTCCTCTTCCACCAAAGTCTACTTGTTAAACACTCTAAAGGATTTCCCAACACTTGAATATCCTGAACACTCATTCATCAAATTTTGGGTCAAATTTTTCTACGGGTGACTTTCCATTATTAAGAATAAAAACCTTACAACCAAAGACATAGAGGTGGAAAGGTTGGGTGTCCTACCCTTAATGATCTCATAGGATGTCTTATCTAGTTTGGCTCTAACATTCACCCTATTCAACACATAACAAGCTATCTTAATCAATTTATCCCAAAAGTATTTTGGAAGTGAATACTCAGCAAATATTTATCTAACGGCTTCAACTAAGGTCCTATTCTTTCTTTCAGTTACCCTATTCTACTGAGGGGTCCCAAGAGCTAAGAAGTTGTGACTAATCCCTTTATCCTCACAAAAGTCTCCAAATCCCTCATTTTCAAACTCTCCAATATGGTTACTATGGATATTCAAGATCTTACAACCTAGCTTCTTCTAAATCCAAGTGGAGAAGGATCTAAATTCATCAAAAGACTCACTCTTATATGATAGAAATTTAATCCAAGTGAATCTTGAGTAGTCATCAATAATCATAAATCCATAAACTTTTCTCCCTAAGTTGACAGTTCTAATGGGTCTAAACAAATCCATATAAAGGACTTCTAAAGGTTTAGAGGTGCTAATATCCTTAATAAAATAGATGGAGGATTAGACTTAATTCCCTAGTCTCGACAGGCATCACATAGGTGGTTTTTAGTGAACTTAAGCTTGGGAACACCTCTAACTAGGTCTTTTTGGGTCACTCTCCTAAGGGTTTTTATACTGACATAACCTCCTATGCCACAACCAAGACTCATCAACAAAAATTTTTAAGCACAATGAAGAAGCACATTCAATGTTATTTAAATTCAGTATGTAAACATTGTTAATTTGTTTTCCTTGCAAAATAATATTGTTATTCAAGCTAATAATGTAAGTATTTGGCTAAAATTCTGAATGAAGCTGAGAAAGTTGTGTTTCAGTCAATCTACAAGCAAATTATTTCTAATTAAAAGGTTGTTGGAGTTTCTGATTATACTTACGCCCACCACTTTCTAAGTGATGTTGTCTTTAAGAGTGACTTGCCTCCAACCCTAGCCTCCAGCGAAATGAATTGATTGGCATCTCTAGTCATGTGTCGTGAGCATCCGCTATCCAGGTATCACATGCTCTCATGAGATCTTTTATGAAAGCACTCCTATAAAATCATCAAATGTTAGATTTAGGAACTTAAATAAGTTTTGGTCCCTTCTTATGGAAAGAAGAATGTAATGTATGAGTGTTATGCCGTGAATCATGTAATTTGGGTCTCCACACCCAATGTATACTTGTTGGTGGAATTTTGAAAATATGTTTTGAAAATATTGGTTTTCTTTGTGGATTTTAAGATTAAGGTTGAGTTCTAATTCTAAGGTCGAATCAACTCGTTAGAAAGAGTATATCACCCCGAAGGACGAAAATAAACTTTCATAACGGTGTTCAGGCTTAAAATTATGTAAACTCATCTTGAATACTATGATTGGGTTCTAAGGAGAACTTTATATGGTCCCGAGGGAACAAAGTACAGTTCAACTAAATACCCAATTACAATATTCAAGAAACATGATCGTCGCATTCACATCCAAAGCCTTATCGAAGAAGGATGTATCTCCCCAAAGGGAAATGACACCATTATACGATAATTCTTCTAATGCAACTACGATGATCATTATTTAAATTTTTCCAAAGAAATCTAATAAAGTTTTAGAAATTAATTTTTTTTTTAAAATCAGGTGTGTGGGGTTCCAAATCTCCTACGAGCGCAAGCCCTCGTAGTTAATTACATCGTAGGGAGATAAAATCTCCTACGAAAACTCCTGATTAAAATGGTGGCAAAATTTTGTTAGATTTTCTAGGAGTGATATCAAAAAAAGAGACGAATTTTAGAAACTCAAAAGGGAATGGATCAAAATTGAGCAGTTATTAACGGAGTTAAAGGAGGAGAGGTAGGGGACACTTTGAGATTCCAGAACCATCCGGAAGTGTCCCAACTTAATCTAAGTGTTGGGCTTTATGTTTTAGGATTGAAATGAAGCTTTAATTGGAGTTAAGTATTTTATTAGAAATTTGGGACTATATTCCCGAAGTTTGGGGTCTTATAATCAAAGATCTGCCCCAGAACCTAAATCTATTTTGGACACTGGACCACAGTCGTCCGATCCTAACTAATGCAGTGCAAAACCTGGACTTACCCCGGCCTGGATTATGGAGCCAGCTAACCACCTAATCGATTTAAAATATATGAATCCTGTCTTTTATGAAAGAGTGATAGGGACGTTATATTTAAAGTTTTGGAGAGCCGGGGCCGACATCTAGACATTCTCCTAATTGGCCCCTTTAACTTATGTTGGGTGCTAAAATGCTAAACTGATGCAATTAAAATTTTGACTCTTTAAGTTTGTATCTAATGCAATGCATGCTGGTTAATAACTTCCAATCAAGTATGCTTGAAATTTTTAAAAACAGGCTTAGAAAATAATAATTTTTAAGAAGACTGGACTTCCCCAGGTCCGGCACCTCGTCCTCATAGGTCAGACTATCCGGACTTTACCCGCAGGCGGGGAAGGGTCTAAAACAAGGAAAGAAGAAGTGCAGAAATATGCATGCGACCCCGGGGTTGATCCCCGGCTAATTCCCTAGATTCGTTATCTTTCTATGTTATTTAGAATCACTAAAATGTTAGACTTTTAAGGTTATGGGTAGAAAACTTTCACACCCTCACGAGTCTCACGTATCCAGGCGAAAACAAAAAGTGGCATACAATTGCCAAAAAACTTGTAAAAATAAGTAATCCTAAAGGCAATTAAATCATCACATCAAATATAAATTAATTAATAAATGTCCATAGGCAGAATTGCCTTGCTTATTAAAAACTAGAGTTTTGCAGAAAGTAAAGTGGCCGGGCACCACTAACAACAACCCGGATTTCAAGACTAATAATGACGCAAGCTATTTTGAGTGGGATACTCTCAATCTTCAAATCCTCAAATCTTCAATCTCGTTCTTCTTTAGACTCCTTTTCTTCAATCTTCTTGGAATCTTCGTAGTGAATTACCCAAATGGATAAGAGGGCATTTCCTTTAAGGGGAAGGCCACTCTTTCCTCTTTGGGTAAGGAAAAGGTATGATCAAATTTGGATTTCCAAATGGAAAAGGAGTGTTCCCTAAAGGGGTATCCTTTCCTCTTTGGAATCCAAGCTTTGGATCTATGTATCCCAACTCAAAATCAACTTTCACAACACTTGATACTTACACAAATTACATTGATATCAGAATAAAAAAATCTAGACTCACCTGCAAGGTTATCCTAAGCAATTAATATATAAAAAGCAGTTATTCCCAAGCAGTTGTATATGAGCAGATAAGAAAGTAAACACACTGGCCACGCTCTTTTTATGATTTGGGGGCTTTGGCAGCTGAAGCACCTGTGCAAAGAGTTTATAATATTTATGCATTTTTTGATTTGCCCCCTTTTTATATTGCCCTGCATGAGCACGACCACCTGCAGAAAACTGTGTAAACATCCATATCGTACCTAACCTAATGGTAATCTAGTCGCCAAACACATCAATCCATCCACCGAGTACAGAAAAAGTAAGCAGACACAGCAAAGCAATTTCATCCACAACATGCAGTGAAAACTACCAAAAATCCGGCACACAGCAGTAAAGTAAACACCGGCCTAACCTAGATCTATAGTTGGTTGTCCTGGCACATCATCTAAAGTGTGTGAGAAAGGTCGTGTGG
Source organism: Dendrobium huoshanense (assembly GCA_016618105.1). Lineage (NCBI taxonomy): Eukaryota > Viridiplantae > Streptophyta > Magnoliopsida > Asparagales > Orchidaceae > Dendrobium > Dendrobium huoshanense. The sequence goes on along the minus strand of CM028351.1, from coordinate 34,576,409 downwards.
CTAGGATAGATCCTAAAGTGGGTTATTAGTTGAAGTTGTCTAGAAAAGTTCTGAATTTGTTAAGGCCTAAAAGGGGATTTAGATTAGAATTTAAGTATTAGTAGATTGAGAATTTTAATTAAACATATTTTAAAAGTTAATTAATTACTACCTTTGTTTCACACCGAGGCTGTGAAGTTTATTTCACCTTCCTTGGGGCTAAGCTAATAGCCTCGTAGGCCTGGGTTACCCAGTAGCAATCGGGGTTGATTAAGTTATTTAAATTGGTTGGAATTAAAGGAGTGAATTGATATTAAAGGGAGTTGGTTACTGATTTTTAAAGTTTGATTAATTTAAGTTTGCCATTACTTGATTCGTGGCGTTGTGCCACCAGGCTCGAGGAACCAGCCTCCTTAGGACACTTAGCCCCGCAGCCCGGAGTAGTCCAGCCGATAAACCAAATTAATGTAATTGAATTAGAGATTTTAAGATGTTAAATAATTAAAGGTTAATCTATTTTAAGATTTAACACCCCTTAGGATCCATTCATGGCGTTGTGCCACCAGGCTCGAGGAACCAGCCTCCTTAGGACACTTAGCCCCGCAGCCCGGAGTAGTCCAGCCGATAAACTTCATCTTTAAGGTTGTTGTTATGTTTTAAAGGATTTGTTAAGTGTTTTAAGCATTAAACCAATATTTTCTGGAGTTATAGGGCGATTTTGAGCTTTTATGAATTTATGAATATTTTAATCATTTAATTAAAGGGTTAAAAGTTGAATTTTTGATTAAGCTCAAATTCTGGAATGTTTGTATTTTATTAAAATACTAGACCTCACTACAATCAGTTAGACAGTAAGTACATTGAAATCGGATTTTTCTACATTGTATTACGAAGGTTTGAAGTTCTGAACTAGTTTTGACTTAGAGTTGACCGGATTGTTGACTTTTTGATTTTAATACTTTTCTGGAACTTTAATATTTTTAATAAATACTAGACATCAGTATGAGTTGAATTCAAGTGAGTTTGGGTGATTTGGATTTTTCTTGAATTAGTTATGAAGGTTTGAAATTTAAGGTATTATTTGAATTTTAAAAGGTTTAATTAGAGAGCAATTTTGTGATTTTGCTCCAAATGAGATCCCAACTCCTTGAAATCTTCTCCAAAGGTCAGGAATGACCTAAGGAGAGATTTCCAAGTGTTTGGGAAATTTTTGTAATTTTTAATAATAATTAATTAATTATATTAATTAAATATTCAATTTTACTTAAAATTCAATTAAGACTTAATTTGCTGTCAATTCAATTGGATTTTAATTTTCATGGGTTAAGGATTGAATTTTGGTCAGTTGGAGGGGTTACACATATTTTTTGGGTTTAAGAATGATTTATTACATTTTCTGGAAGGTTTATAGGCTTAATCATAGGAAGAAAAAAAACAAAATTAAGGGCCTTAATGATTTCCAAATTCAGTGAAAAATTTTCTAAGGGTTGTACATGTCACTAAGTTCAGGTGTTCAAAGTTTCAACTCAAGGGGAAGTGAATCCTAATTATTGGAATTTTCTAAGTTCTCTACACAAACCCCTAATTATTGTCCCTAATGACACTAGGTTTAATGGGCTCAAATCAATGTATCATCTAACCCTTAAATAAAGCTTAAATAAGCACATGCAATGGCACAATCAAATCCTTAAAACTAGGAGAGCCTAGGCTAGGTGGTGTGTGCACATCTTACATATGCAAGAAACAAAACTAATTAACGTGGAAAAAGATATCGATTAGTGAATAGTTAAAAAAAAAACTATCCACTAATCTCCCCCATAATTCATGTTCAAGCATACTTAACCCAAGTTTGAAATTCCAAGGGATTCCTCAAACTTATAAGATTTAAATATACATACATATATATATATATATATATATATATATATATATATATATATATATATATATATATATATATATATATATATATATATATATATATATATATATATATTAAAATATATTTGAAAATACATTAATATATTTAATCCTACATATATAAATATAGGTTTTAAAATAAAATAATTGAAAATACCATTAAAATAAATTTTAAAGATCATGGAGATCCACTGATTTTAAATTTATCAGTATAATAAGTTTTTTTTTAAATATTCAATATTTAATAAAATATTAATAAACTAGTAAAATACTCACATAATTTCAATTAATATCAACATTTACTCAAATAATTTTGAAAATTTTCCTGGAGGTCAGTCCTACACTCAAAGAGATTCATGCCAAGTTTCAGATAAAAATAATTTATATATATTTAATTAAAAATAAAATATGATTTTCTGTATTTCTTAAATTACTAATAAGATAATAACCAAAACAGTTTGATTTTATTTTTAAAATAAACTAGATGAAATTCTGAACAATTTGATATATTATACTTATTTTTTTTATTTATATTTAATTTTTTATGATTTTTTAAAGTTTTTGTAATTAAAACAAATTAAAAAAAAAACATTTTTATTAAATAAACGGCGGCGGTCAGACACGCGGTGCGCGCTGATTCGCGGGCACGAAACCGCGGCGGCGGGCAGACACACGGCGTGCGCTGGGTGATTCACGCGGTTTCACTTAACCATGTCAGCGGCGCGCGAAAGCCGTTGGATCACAGCGGGTTTGATCCAACGGACGAGATCGAATCCCGCGGTTGATCTCAGCGGGACAAGATTAGACGGTGAGATTCGACTCCGCGGTTTCTGATCCGAGGGCCCAGATGTCGCCGAACGGCCGACCAAACAACGGATCGAATGCAGGGTTGAATCGGACCGTGGAAGGGCTCGATCTGGATCGTTGATCGTACGATCAACGGTCCAGAAAACGTACACTCACCGGAAACTGCGAGTGACGCCCTAGAAAATGTTTTTTGACTCGTTTGAACGAACGGGTGGATGAAATAACTTGAAAATTTAAACCCAAGCAGGGTACATGAACAGAAATCATGGGGGAGGGTTCGTTTAACCTAAAACTTCCTATACGCAAAGCTAAATAACCCTATCTAATGTGTGCTAAATCTAGAGTTCTGAGGGATTATACTGCTGGATCTTCGATATTTCTGGATGGATGAGCTTGTAGACTGTCCAAGTGTAGATCCCCAGCAGAAAATGGAGCTCGAACACGTCTGGATTGGCCGCTACAAGCTTGGGACGGACTGGATGGTGGTTTCGCCGGAGAACTCGCCGCCGGTGACGTGCAACCACCTGGATTTTGTAGTGGGAGGGTAGAGGAAGTCCCAGAGACTCAAAACGAAAAGAGCTTTTTGGCTTTAGAGGCTGGAGCAAAATGAGATAGATCCCTCTTTCATTAGGGCATTACCCCCCTATTCAAACGTCCCCCAGCCAAATGGATGGCTGGGATTGACTCACCATATCCTCAGATGATGCTAGGTGTCCCTGGGACAGCTAGAAGGCTGACCCAAAGGCTGGAAAAGCCTTGCTTCCATTGGGCGGCTTGGGATGAGTGGGAGGAGACATTGCCTAAATTGCCTAAACCAACCCCTTAGAGCAGCTTAAGCAGGGGTTAATAAGGGAAATAAAGCAAAAAGGGGAGCTTAGGCATGTGATATAAGGAGGAAAAGAGGTTTAGTAGGGCTTTGACCATGAAGAAGGGGTTTTAAGGGGGTCTTGACCATTTTGACCAGTCAACTGGTCAATGGCTGCTGAGGTGGCATGGGAGGGTTACTCTCTTGCTGACTAAGCAAATCCCAAAGCTTGAAGAGGAGATACTTGAGATTTAGAGGGGGTTTGACCATTTCAAAGAGGGATTTAAGGCTTTGTTGACTTGATTTGACAAGTCAACCAAGTCAAAATTGATGATGTGGCACTTGAGGAGGTAGAGGGATATTTGGAGTAATTCAATCAAGGGTCAAAGGTCAAAGTCAAGGCTTGGTAGGAATAGGAGCAAACACCACCAAGCTTTGACCTAGAATTGAGGGTTGACTTAGTCAAACCAAGTTGGGTTGAGCTCAAAATAGGTTTAGAAATGTTCAAGGCTTTGAATAGAATGATTTTAAAGGTTTGAAGATATTGACGTGGTTAAATGGGTTGAAATGGTTCATTTGAAACCTTAAGGGTTCATTGGGTCAAACCATGTTGACTGGGTCAACTAGGTTGACCCAATGGGTGAGTCTGGGCTGGACAAGTTTGAAAAGGTATTTGGAGACCATTGAGGGTGGTCCCTAGGTCTAGGGAGGTCAATTTGATTAAAATCCCTATTTGAGCCCTTAAGGGCCTGTTTGGTCAACCTGGGTTGACTTGGTCAACCAGGTTGACCCAGGGTCTGGGTTTGGGCTCAACAGGTTTGAAATGATATTTTAAGACCAATGGAAGTGGTTGCATGACCTAGAGAGGTCATTTGGGTCAAAACACCTATTTGGACCCTTAAAGGGCCCCTTGGGTCAAACCTGTTGACTTGGTCAACCAGGTTGACCCAGGGGTTGGGAATAGGTTCAAAAGATTTGAAATGACATTTGAAATTTTTTTGGAGGTGTTTGCATTCAATTTGAAGTTCATTTGGTTTGAAATCCCTATTTGAGCCCCACAGAGGTATTTTGGTCAATTTTGACCTATTGGTCAACTATGGTCAAAAATAGGTCTGGAAAATGCAGTTTACTGCTCAATGGGTTAAAACCAAGAGTCTGGAAGTGATTGGAGGCTTTGATAAGGGTTCCAAGGTCAAGATCTCAAAGGGGTTAGGTTCAGTGGCATAGGCTGTAAATATTTGAAGGTTTTACAGCCTTTGGATTTTAATTCAGATTCTAGGGTTAGAGACCTCAGAATGAGCTCAAAGTTGGAGGGTAACCTCTAGAGATATGTCTTATCACTTTGCAAGTGATAGACTCTGAATCAGAGACCATTTGACTGGGTTTTGAAATGTTTAAAAATTCTTTGAAAAGGGTCTTTAGGACAAGACCTTAAGACTTTGAATTTGAGTTTGGATTTCTGGATTTGGAATGGATTTTAAGTTTGAATGATTAGTATTGAAGTATCCAAATCATTTACAATCATGTGGTGATTGTTAATTAATGGATGAGGTCAAAGCTAGATTGAAGTTTGGATCAAAGTCTAAGTTGAAGGTTGAATTGTCAAATTGATTGGATCAAAGTTTGGATATGTTTGAAACTTGAATTAATTTGAATTTGAGTTGAATGAAGTTTGAGATTTAAATTGATCAAAGGTAGGAATCAAATTGAAGTTGGAGTTGATCAAATGTAGGAATTGATTTGAGGTTGAGGTTGATCAAGGGCGGGGATTGATTTGAAGTTGGAGTGGTCCTAAGATCTAAAGGAGTTCTAAGATCTAGGATCTAAGGGAATTCTAGGCTCTAGAGTAGGCCCTAAGTTCTGGCTCTAGGAAAGAATCCTAAGTTCTAGATTGGATCCTAGGATCTAGAATTAATTTGGAGTTTGGAAGGGCCTTAGTGACCTCATACAAAAATGAGGTCAACAATACTATGACAAAAAGTGTAAGTGTCTGAGATATATCCTAGCATGCCACATGAAAAATATCTAACAGAAAAAAGGGTTTATTAATCTATTGGAGTTATAGTTTCTCTTTCTAGATTTCAAAACTTTTAGCTTTAGATCAGGATTAAAAAACTATTCAGGTGTGGGTGGAATTCTATTTTCCTCAAGTGCTTTCCATTCAGCTTTCAAAAAAATGAATTATAACTTTCTAAAATAACATTATCAACTTTTAGATAGTGCTCCATACTATTATATTCATTAATATATTTTTTAAAATTATTTTTAAGTGCAGTGTGGGATTCTTTGAAAGAATCATGCTTAGTGACCAACTCAGAATGCTTTTTATTTAACTTATCAAACTCATCCAGTAATAACATATGATTATTATCAAGTGTGGAGTGATCTTTAAATAAAATTTTATCCTCTTTTTGCAAATTTAAAAATTCAATTTTCATGATAGCATGTAATTTCTTAAGTTTCCTATATGATGCATAAATTTTCTTAGAAACTTCAAGTATTTGATTGTTGGTTAGTTGACATACCTCTTCTTGGTCAGACTGACAAAGATTATCGTCTGCCATCAAACATAAGTTTGCTATCTCCTCTTCAGCTTTAGTCTCAGAGGAGTTAGATGCAGAATATGCTCAGAACACCTTTTGGAACTGCTTCTTATCCTTCATTAACTTAGGTTGCTCCTCACCCTTCTCCTTGCTTGGAGCCTTAAGTGTAGGACAATCAGCTTTAACATGTCCCAGTTTCCTGTATTCAAAACAAATTATATTAGTAGAACTTTTAAAATTTTTGCTACCCTTACCTTTATTACAGTTTTGATGGTGCTTTTGCTTCTTCCTTAGAAACCTTTTGAATTGCCTAGGCAACATCATCACTTTCAGACCCAAAAAAATCAATATCTGTATCATTAGCCTTCAGCGCCATACTCCTTTTTTTTTCACATGCATCAAGTTGTCTTTGGTTCACTCCTTGCTCGTAAGCAATTGGTGATCCAAGTAAGTTATCAACAAAAATAAGTATTCAAATCCATAGATTCAATTATTGTAGTAATCTTAGCATAAAAAGAAGAAGGCAAGCATCTCAAAATTTTATTAACTTTTTCATAGTTAGTGAGCACTCTTCCTAAGGCATGCAGAGAGGTGACAAATTGAGTAAACCTAGTATATATGTTAGATATTGATTCACTAGGTTTCATGCAAAAAGTTCATAGTCATGCAATAAGATATTTAACCTAGATTGCTTGATTTTATTTGTCCCTTCATAAGTATTACACAATATATCCCATATTTCTTTACCAGTAGCACAAGTTGAGAAATGCATATAATCTTCTAATTTCAAAGCACAAAAAAATAATTTAAATATTTTGCATTAAGTTGTGCTAAACCCCTGTCATCAAAAGTCCATTCAATAAAAGGAAGTTTAATTTTTATGCCATTTATTTCACGAGTTAGTGGTGAATAACCATCCTTAATAAGCATCCACATGCGATAGTTAATTGATTATAAAAATATGGAAATACAAGTTTTCCAAAAATCAAAAGTATGTTATAAAAAAAAAGGTGGTCAAGTAATAAAATACCCTTTTACAGTATTACGATTATCGAAGTTAGCCATATATCAACATTCAAAAGTTTTCAAAAACTCAATTTTATGAATCTTGCTCTTATACCACTTAAAATTTTATTAGGGATGTTAATCTCTTATAAACTAGCACGAGGTTAACTAAGAGGGGGGGAGGTGAATTATTATTTTAAAAATTCTCAAATAGAAATCATGATTTAAAACTAAGAACAATCACCCACAAAAATAAATGGTGGAAATTAATTGCAAAAAACAATAAGAAAGAGTACATCAAATTTTATAGTAGTTTGATCAACTTGAACTATATCTATCTACTCCTAGAGCCTCTGCTCCAGGTATTGCATTAAGCTCAGTGACTCTCCTTTTGCTCACATAGCAAGCCAAAGAAGCCTATACAAAAACACCTTTCCACCAACCCTGGTGAGTCAAAGAACCCAACTTCTTTCACTTCCTCTTAAAGCAGGCAGAGAACCCAACTCTTTTTTCTTTCTCCTGAAGTAGGCAGAGAACCTCAATCAATTACTGAATTAGACCTATTTAGAATCTCCAAGGAACCAGGGATGATGACTGGAAGACGACTTGGATCCTTATTTGGAGCAACCTTTATGAAACCTCTCACAAACTCCCCCCCTCACAAGATCCTCTCTCTCTCACCCCCAAGCTCTCCCTCTCCTCTTGGCTCTCTCAGGTCAGGATAATAAAAAAAGATATAATCATGGGTAAATAAGAGGTCTTAAATAGAAGGGCTTCAAATTTGCCCAAAATTTCAACAAACTGACAAATATCGTCCAAGATGATCGACTATAAGATCAGTATAAATTTAGCTCAATCAGTCAGGATTATCTGGGGGAGGCTGGATGATTAGAAGATCTATTTTTTTTATAATCAAGGATGATACAAATATCATCATGTACGATTAGTTCAAAATGTCATGTATTATCCAAAAATTTGCTCTATTCGATCAGAGTTTTCATGTTAGATGATGAAAAAATAATTGATCGGCCTGATTGATTTTTGAATCATCTAGGATGATTAGTAAAAATTAATATATATCATCCATAACATCATTCTGGTCATCTAGGAAGAAACTAAGGTTTGTCCTGGATTATCCTACAATTATCCAGGATGATATGATCAATCAATCAAACCTTAATTTCTTTTCTTAATTATCTAACTAATTTAGGCATAATTGTAATACATCATCCAGGTTGATATCCTAGATGATGTCTAAAAATAATAACATGCTGAATAGAGTTGGCGGTTGATTCTTTCTGATTTGAGCATATAGGACGATGATAATATCTTCTAGGATGATATGCTTTATTTTAGTTGCCTTAACCAGGATGCCCTAATTAGGGTTTATTTTTTAACTGATCATCCAAGATGATTTTGGATCATCCTTAATGATATGATCAAAAATAGAAAACTCAAAAATAGACAAAAACATTTTCCCTTAAGTGTGTGTGTGTGCATAGTTACTTAGCATCAGGACCCACTTTATTTCATTTGACTCAATAAAACATAAAAATACTTGACATACACTTACAGACTGACTCAGTCATAATCTACCCAATCTTGAGCTAGCTTGATTTATAATTGAGCTTGTGGACCTAAAATATTAGTAGGCAAGGAAATCATAGAAAAATAAAAGTGTTAGAAATGTTGACTATCATCAAAATTATAATTCATGAATACAGATTCACAACAATCCCATCCCTTATCCATCCTTCTTCTTCTCTCATGATATTATCTTATATTGATTTTTTTAATCTTTATTTTTATTGGCAGATAGTGCTATATCATTTTTTGCTCCTTCTATTACCTTCTATTTTGGTTCTGATGTGCGGGAAACACTTCTTGAATCCCTACTGACTAGTCCTCCCACTAGAGAAATCACTTTTGGTTCCTTCATTGACTTAGCCTTCGTCACCCTTGGTGGGTTGACCCCTTGTGAGGCTACTGCCTTTTTTCCTCCAAAGAGGAGAGGTCACATAACCATGCACCCTTTTGAACTTCCAATTGCTCAATAGATAGCTCGGCACCTAATCATCCTACTCTTGCTTGTGTGCATCCAATACACCTTGTGGTTAAGTAGCTAGTGCCTAAGACTCTCCTCGTTCAGCCTACTCATCCAACGATCAGGCGTCCAGTGCCTACTGTACCTATTATTAAGACTGATTTAGCTCTTTATAGCTGATAGCCAGTAGTTATCCCTTATGTGGCTCTAGTGGTCGGTCGTATTCAGGTTCCCCCTCTTTCTTCCTACTCTAGGAAGAGGGGTTCCTAGATCGAGCCCCCCTTTGCCCTCTTCTCATTAGATTTCTATTTTTGCCCAGCTCTCTCACCCAAAGACTATCAAGCAGACCCTGACACTCCTTGTACAACTAGCTCTTATTCCACAAGTCCTTCAATCAGTGGGTTTAAACATAGCCTCATCCTCTACCTTTGGCCTTAAAAGAAGGGACTGAAGGAATATAAATAGGAGACTAAGATTAGCTACATCTGAGGTAGCCAAATAGTAGATGCCAGATTTTATGGCTCTATAGGACCCAGTTCTGTGGAGGGTAGTTTCCTTATAATGAGAGCCACGCCCACCTTTAGTTACACAGACACTTAAGGTTATCATTGCACTTGAGATTGAGGCAGCCTAGGGAGGTTGCTTCTCCCCATTGGCATATAGTGGTGATGAGGAGGATGTCACTCGTATTATATTGGCCCCTCCTATTACTATTACTCTTCCATGTGCTAGGGTCCTTAAAGATGATGTTGCTAGAGCCCTCACTCAGAGGATTCAAAGCATTATCCCCTTAGCATGGGACAGAGGGCTTGTCAATATAATAGGTTACTCCACCAGGTTTCTCAGGTGTATGCTCAATTATAGAGGTAGTCCCTTACACAAAGGTACTGGTGGCAGGGAGGACATTCACTATGTTAGCAGACTAGTATAGTTTCCTTAGCTAGAACTCAAATAGGTGTTCCCATTATTGGATGACACACACATCATCATGAATGTAGACCACAATTAGAGCTTGCCTGACCTCAGCTTAACTCAATTGTTATAACCCCTCCATAGCTAGAGGCCCCCATTGGGTCCTATCATAGTAGATGGGTATGGAGACACTAACTGGTAGACTCACCTATCAAGGTAGTATAGTTAATTTGGGCATATAGATAATTAGATTTAGTTGCTCCTTTAGGATTAGAGGTAGTTCCAATGGTTTATGATACTTTGGCAGATATTGATGATATTATTCCTCCTGATGGTTCACCAGTTCGGGTAGATGTAGTGCCTATTCTTAGTCCCCATATGATCTCTTCTCTTATGGTCCCATACATAAAGGCTTTTTGTCAGATCTTCTTTGAGGAGGACTTTCTTAAAGAAGAGTCAAATGGAGATGTACCCATTCACCATGTGTGTATGATCACAAGACGAGGCCTTTCAGATGAGCAGAGAGAGCCAGAGGATGATGAAGAGCAGGGAGAGGCTGAAGTAGGTGGATCTCCCCGATTAGTTGAAATAGATGCCACAATTATACAATTACATACGCAAATGATAGAGATGGATAGAACCATGATAATGATTACTACTCAGTTGACAACATCGTCATTCCCCAAGTTATGGGCATAGGTACTCCTACTATATCTAGGGATGAGAAAGCAGTACTATCTGTGTCAGCACCAGACCTTATAGGAGTGGATTGGATCTAGAGGGTAGTCTTAGTGGCACATATAGTAGTTACTTTCAATACCAAAGTATAGAGTCAATCAGTGTAGTTGTTAGTCAGATAAATTTAGGATTTGATTACATAGAAGGTCAAGCAGGCCATTTCCTTCTATGAAGTCTAGGGAGATAGTTAGTAGGGGGCATCCTTACCTAGTAGAGTATGAGAATAAGCCTTATGCCCTTGGTTTTTTCCCTCAATGGTTCAGATTTTTTGATGGGTTTGGGAACCCAAGGAAGCATGTGGCTCAATATTGGGCCATATGTTACAATATATGAGGGAAGATGCATTGATGTTGATGTTATTCACCAGCAGCTCAATTGGGGTGGCATTTATATGGTATGCCAACCTTCCCAATGATTCAGTATATACCTTTGCACAGGTCGAGCAGTTCTTTATTCAAAGGCTCATTAGTGACGAGCACAGAGTCACAGTGGGTGAGTTGGTTGTAGCTAGGTAGTGTCGCCATAAGACCTTATCAAATTATATAGTCATATGGAGAAACTTCAGCATTCAGTGTGAGCCACAATTATAGGAGCAGCGTGCAATTGAGATTTTGTTGAAGAATATAGATGGTCCTATTGCTCCTTACTTAAAGGGTTTTAGCATTCAAACCTTTTAGAAATTGTTGACAAAGGTGATCAATTTATAGGATAGCATACCCACTGTAATCCATCCTAAGGTTGAGAGTTAACCCTTATGTAGACCTCAGTGGTAGGAGTTTTCATGGGAACCTTTTCCAAGGAGAGGAGAGGTACACAATATTTTTTAGCCACAAAATAAGGGCAAGAAGCCCATGGTTAGTTCAACACCACAATAGCCATTATACACACTTGGGCAGTTAGCAGTACAGTCTAGACCCTCCCATAAGGCTCCAAAGATTCAGCAGTACCTTTAGGAGAAGCTTAGAAAGGAATAATCCTTTAAGAGGGAGAGTGTAAAGAAGTTATTTAAATTCCTTGTTAAGAAGAACATTTTTATATTCCTAATGAATAATAAGGTGGAAGAAGAGGGGAAAATAGATCATCCACTATATTATCCATTCCATAGACATATTGGGTATATCACTGAAGATTGTTATGTATTCAAAAATAGAGTTAAGAGACTCATGGCCAGTTGGAAGATCCACCAATAGGATAGCAATTTGGTGCAATTCCAAGGCAATGTTACTTAGATTATTCAGATGATCTCAGGTTCTAGCAAGAATGACAATCAGAGTAGTGGCATTAGATCACCGCATGATTTTGAGGGAGAGTGGCATCTAACTCTCTCTCATAAGATAAAGAGTATGACCAGACAAGCTATTTAGAGTTCAAAAGGTAGTTGAGAAAAAGCCTTCCTAGGCTAAGTTGATAGTTGCCAACTCAATCACTTCACCAGCTTCTTTTTTTTTTTTTTGAAAGCCAATGCAAAAAAATGCATTAAAAAAGAACGGGAGCCAAACTACAACCAGCACACTCAAGGAACATCTAAGGTTTCACATTCCTCTTTCAAACAATTTAAGAAAGAAGAAGGAATGGAAATACCTTGAAGATCTTCCCAAATAAAAAGAACTATCCACAGCCAAATTAGCACACAAGTGCGCTAATTTGTTACCCAACCTATTGGTAAAAGAAAAAAAAATTTGTTTGAAATCAAGTAAGAAATCTAAACTATCATCAATAACATTGCTAACCTTCCACCTTTTGATTTCCCTTTGAAGCACATTAATGATATTATGGTTGTCTCCCTCAATCAGGACTCCAAGAGCTTCCAACATCCAATCCCTCTTCACATACTTTAGAAACTTCACAGCATACTGTTCAGTTTGAGCCGCATCCCAATGTTGAAACGAGTTTCCAAACGCCAATAAAAATCTTCCCTTGTTTTCTCTCACAACCCCACCTATACAAGCCAAGTTGTTCTTCCTCAAAGCACCATCAATGTTGATTTTAATCCATCCAAGGGGAGGGGGATGCCAATGATTGTACAACCTAAGCCGGTTAGCATCCCAGATTTCCTGATGGATATTAACAAAATTACTTTTAACCGCAAAAGAAACAGCTTCAGTAGCTATGAAGTTAACTGATTCCTCCTTCTTTGTATTGACTAGTTTGCATCTACTCTTCCACACCAGCCATATAGCATTGCAAAACTAGCTAGCTGATAAATTCTGCTTTCCAATTATTTTTTGTAAACCGATCAAGCACTCCTCTAAATTATCGAGAACAGGAACCTGAAATCCCCATTTATTCAATAAAGCAATGACCTGCAGGGTTTTAACACATCTCCCCACAATATGACTCACATCTTCTATATCATCACAGCATCTTCTAGGACATCCAGAAAACATTTTAATCCTTCTACTAACCAACATAGCATTAGAATGGATGGCATTGTTATACAATCTCCACCAGAAAAGTTCTGTTCTGGGATTCAGATTTAATCTTCTCATCCAATTCCAATGAGCATTCTTATTTTCCAGTTCCTCATCAACTTCCCTTTTAAGAGCAGCAATCGAATTCCCAGAAACAACTTTATTAGTTCCAACTTGTCTGAGCCACCACCTGCAGTAATAGGAGTTCTCATGATTGACTCAGTTAGCTGTTCCCCAAATACTTCATTCAGTTTATCTAACCTCCACTGTCCATCTTCAATGAAACAGCTTAAATTGAAGTCATTAGTATCTTGTATATTCACAAAAGATGGCCATTTTGCTATACATTTATCCAAAAGCCAAGTATCATATAACCAGTTGATAGACGCTCCATTAGCAACTTGCCATCTTACAACCTTTCTAAGGTATTTAGACCCTATGGTAATAACCTTCCAAGTTGTTGAACATCCAGCTTTCTTACCCGATGAATGTACATCTTCCCCATACTTAGCTCTTAAAACTTGGTTCAATAATGAATCTGGTTTAGTTATAAAGTTCCAAGCAAATTTAGTTCTTAAAGGATCCACCTTTTCCATAGCTAAGAATAATCCACGACCACCCCCACATTTGGATTTACAAAGTAAATCCCAAGAAGCATAATGGATACTAGATTCCCCCTTATTCTTTCTCCATATAAACTCCCTACACATCTTATCAAATTCTTTTAGAATGCTCAATGGAACAATCGAAATAGAAGAAATGAATAAAGGTAATGATAGAAATGCAGATTTGGTAAGAACCAATCTACCTTCCAAGGAGATACATCTCTTACCCCAAGTGTTCAGTCTACTAGCTGCATTCTCAAGTAAGCCTTGGAAATCAACTTTATACAACCTTCTTAAAGCCATCTTTACCCCGAGGTAATCAAACTCTTTAACTTGCTTGTACTTCAGAACTTTGACAACCGCCTTCTTTGCTTTTCTACTAGTGTGTTTCCCAAAGATGATCAAAGATTTAGATTCATTTACCTTTTGTCCCGTCCACATGCAGTAATTAGAGATGATCTTCTTTAACATCTTTATTTCCTTTAGCTTAGCTTCTGAAAAAAGCAAAATGTCATCTGCATATAACAGATGAGTCACCTTGGGAGCAATTCTAGAAACCGAAACTCCTTTACTCCTTCTCTCCTTAATAGCATTGGAAAATAATTGTGAACATAAAATGAATAAAGACGGGGATAACGGACATCCCTGTCTAAAACCACATCTCCCTTCAATCCAACTTGTTTTCTTCCCATTTATCAAAATACATAATCTAGGATCAAGAACACACTGCATTATAAGTTCTATAAACTTATTAGGAAATCTGAACTGATAAAGAACTTGCTTCAAAGTCAACCATCCCATACTATCATACGCCTGTTCCATGTCAAGTTTAATAGCACATAAGCCATCCTTACTTTTAGACCATCTGAACTTGTTAAACACCTCATGGGCTAATAAAACATGATCATTTAAAGAACGACCTCTAACAAAAGCTGCTTGATCTTCAGAGACAATCTTATGCAAGACTCTTTCAAGACTATTGAACATCATTTTAGCAACTATTTTGTAAATGGTCAAACAAAGACTGATAGGACGGAAGTTGCTAGGAACTTGCGGATTTTTTATCTTTGGGATTAAAACAATTAAAGTTTCTTTCCAAGATTTATCCATCTTACCTTCCTTGAAGAATTGAATAACCGCATTCCACACATCTTCTTTGATTACACTCCAAAAGTCTTTTAAGAAAGAAAAAGTAACCCCATCTAAACCTGGAGATATGTTTCTGTCCGAATTATCCACCACAAGTTGAAGTTCTTCTCTGGAAAAATTTTCTCCAAGCATAACTTGATCAGCCTCACCAACAACCTCTAAAGGAATTGGCCAACCTGCCATAGAACAATCTCTATTATGCCATTTATTTTTGAAATAAATTGAAAAGGTTTCCTGAATAACAGCTTCATCTTCCGATAGCTCCCCTTCTAAAGTCTTGATGTGATGAATCTAGTTCAAGTTCCTTCTAGCATTAGCAAAACTGTGAAAGAAATTTGAGTTACAATCCCCCTCCTCCATCCACTTAACCTTTGCTCTTTGCTTCCACCAAGTATTGAGTCTGGCTAAAGTAACATTCAACTCATTGATTTTACTTCTCAAAACCTAAAGCTTGTCTATAGAAATACCAACTTCCGCCTCTTCTAATTGGATTTCTATAATTTCTGCTTTAAGATCTTCCTTGAGGTGAGATAAATTTCTATGTTTCTCTCTACTCCAAAAGAATAGAGCTCTTAAAGTCTTCTTACATTTCTTACTAAGAATGACAGCCGGGTTACCTGAACATTTCTTTTCCCAAACCCTTTTCACCAATGCCGTTGCTCCATAATAAGAAGCCCAAACCTCTTCATATCGTATATCCTTTCTCACAAAATTCACTGGTTTGAATAATTCCATAACCAAAGGATAGTGATCCGAAGCAATTCGAGGAAGGTGTTTAACAAGAGATAAATGAAGAAAATTCATAGCAGAAGAGTTTATAAGGCACCTGTCCAATTTCTCCCAAATACGATTGCTACCGGAATTATTATTGCACCACGTGTATTTTGGCCCCATTGAATTAACCAAATGAAGATCATTGTTTATCATGAAGCTTTTAAAATCTTTGGAACTTTGATTCATTTTGAATTTCTTCCCACCTCTTTTCTCCTCTTGAGACAATATACAATTGAAATCCCCTCCGATAATCAAAGGAGAATCTTCAGCACATTGCCTTCCAAGATCTTCCCAAAGAAATTTTCTTTCCCACACATCAGTATTACCATAGACAGACGCAATCTTCCAGCATCCTTTGTTAATCATCTTCAAATTACCAACCACCATTTGAGAAGAGTGCTTCAACACAGTAAAATCAGCTAAATCACATCTCCATAATATCAACAAACCACCCGAAAGTCCATCGGACGGGACTATAAAAAAATTCCAATTATCACCCAGAAGCTTCATAATTTGATTATTTTCAACATTATTAATCTTTGTTTCCAACAAACCTACAAAGATAATTCTGTTATCCTTGATCGCCTCCTTAAGATAGAGAGCCGCCTCTACTTTTTTGGCTCACTTACAATTCCAAAAAAGTAGACCACTCATTGTTTAAAGATGGGGAAAGGGTCCCCAACCTTTTTAATCTTTCCACTCTCCCCTTTTCTATTATGAGTAATGATATTACCTGCTCCCAAGGATTTCAGCTCCTTACTCAGTTTAGCTTTCCTTTCCAATGAGATGTCATTATCTAAGATAGAATTCTCCAAAGAATCATTCTTCCTTGTTGACAAACACAACTTTTTTTTCCCTTCATTCCTGTACCTCTTGAAATGCTAGCATCTGGAGAACAGATAATTTCACCTTCCTCTGGAATCCCATCACCTCTATAAACAGCATCCACTTGATGTTCCTCTTCCTCCAAGTTACAAAGGGAATTAAATCTGTTCTGAATTTCCACACCTCCTTTAGCTTCTGGATTTGACAAAATAGAAGGCCCCATCTATTCAGTTTCAACCACCTCTTCAACCAAGCTTGCATCATTAAAAGGCTCCTGTAAAGTATTCAACAATTTCTCATGCTCTACCACCAAAATGTTACCCTTCTCTTCATTCAATTTCCCCTGAACTAGACCTCCCATTCTAGGGACAAAGCTTTTCTTCATTTGAACCAAAAATCTCCTATTATCCACCTTTCTTCTTACATTTTTCTTCCCATGATTGACTACCTTCCAAGGTAATTCTGAAGCTATTTACACATCCTTGATGCTTTTCTCACCAACTGATTGCTTCATCCTTACTTCCGGCACCATATTAATATTCTGAACAACAGGACTATCAACCACCTTATTTTTTAAACTATCACAAGAATTTCCCTCATGACCAGCCTTTCCACATTCACATCAGATTTTAGAAATTCCCTCGTATTCAATCTTCTGAAAGAATTTACCAGATGAACCTTCCACCCACACTCCTTGATGCAGTTTCAAATCTAAAGGAATTCGTACACAAATACGGGCGAATTCCCTTCTGCTCCACTGAAAAAGGTTCCCATCCAGAAGATACGGTTTGCCCACCTGAGAAGCTATCCTGCATATGTTGATCTCATCCCAACATTGAAGGGGAAGATTAGGAAGCCTTATCCAAACCGGAGAAGTAATACCTTTAAGAGATGTGGGGTTGAAACTAACATACCATTTATCAATACCAGCTACCTGACCACCAACCCACCAAGGTCCACCTGTGAGAACCTCTTCAACTGCAGAAGTATCTTCAAAAGAGCAAAGGACCCAACCTTGTCCCAATCCAGTAATGTGGAATTTCCCAAACTTATCCCACTGTCTTCTCAAAGAAGAACAAATAACAAAAAATGGTAAGTTTTCACCAAAAATTTTAACAACTACAGCTTTTTCCAACCTCCTAGTATTTTCAGCTTCCTTATCAGCCTGCATCTTCACCACCTTCCCATCTTCCGATAGGAAAGATCCCAAATCCAGATTATCAACTTTAACATACGGTTTCTTCATCCATGCCGAATTAACATGACTTTTTTTTTCTATCCCCACATCTGCTTTATCCACTTTAGCAATTCCTATTAGACCATCCTCAGGTTCCTTATTTTCCTTCCTTAAAGACAAAACCTCATTCACCTTGCAAACATCCCAGGATTTAAGACATTCCAACTCTGATCTGATAACTCCCCTCTCAGCCGGAGACGAAGGCAAAGATTTTGAAATATAATCAAAATTCGAAGAAATCTTTAAACATCCTGAAGAAGAAACTTCAGAAATCCTAGCCACTGAGTTTTTAAAACCACCACTCTGAATCGACAAAATATTTGAAAAATTTTGGATAGTCTCCTTGACAACATCTTTACCCTTACCAATTACCGGAACAGATACAACCTTTCTTTCTAACAAACCTCCCTCCTTGATCACCATGGCTTTTCCTTTATACTTTTGAAATTCTGGTTAAAATCATCCAGAATCTTTGCACCCCCATTGAAGACTTTGGAAGAATCAAGAACCGGAATCGATAATCCCTTCCTGTAATTCGCCCATGCATCCGACTTGAGAATACGTCATTGCTCCATTATCGATCTTCCAAGCCGCCAGAGACCCAATCGTCCACCGGCCACCACTAGCTGAAAAACTCACGATCCGCCAAAAAGGAAAATTGAAAAAAAAACTGAGGGTGTTAGAGCACAATTTTAGCTCACCAGCTTCTTTTCCTTCTTCTATTGTAGTGCCTACTGAGCATATTTCTATTTTTTCTTCATATAATAGAAAAATATATGAAAGAAAAAAAGATTGTTGTAACTTCAGAGGGGAAGATGAGACCCCTTCAAGTGCTTACGCTAAAGGATTTCATTCTCCCTTCGACTGTTGATGAATTAATGGAAGAAGATGATTCTGGTTACTTTTGATTTTTTATTCTTTCTAACTCAACTTTTTTTAACACTCGTTCTTCTCATGTGTTACATATTTTAAGTAATGTTAATGATCCTTCATGTGATGATGAGTATGAGTGTAATGAAGAGCCTGTGTTTACCATTTCAAAGGATGGTTGTTACTTAAATTTAGGAGATGAGTCCAAAAATCCACTATAATCACTTTCCTTAGAGCCGACACAAGCTATTACCATTGAGCCAAATAAATCTCTTGTTAAGGCTGACTCAATACAAGAAGTTCATTTGTATTTAGGAAAAGTCCTTCCACCTAGGATGGCTAAGAACACTAAAAAAAGATAAAAATATTGTTACCCAATAGGATGATCTTATCCCTTCTTCCCAAGAGTAGTCTAGGGAGAAAAAAAAAAAGGCCCTCAGCTAGAAGTTGATTGTAATGTGTTGACTCACCTAAGGAAAATCCCTTCCCTTCTTAGTGTCTACAATGCACTTATGATGTCTTTCGACTTGAGAGAGACACTACTGGAGCTATAATCTTATCAAGCTTTCTTTGCTTCTGAATCTATTAGGTATGCATAATATTTAAGAAAGATATCATTTATTACCTTTTTAGATTGAGATCTTCTCTTAGGGACTTTTGAGCATAATCATCCCTTATTTGTCATTGCTAAAGTTAATGGTGATGAGTTGAATAGGGTCCTTATTGACCAAGGAATTTCAGTCAATATCCTGAGTTATGAAACTTTAAAGAGTCTCTCCCTTGAACATTTAAAGCTTACCTTTGATAAGATTATATTGAAAGGCTTCAATGACCAAGGCTAGCATGGTTTGGGGTCTATCACACTTCCTTTGAAGTTTGGAGGTTTCCTAACCGAGTTAAAGTTTAATGTTATTGAAGTAGATACCTCTGACAAGGTTCTCTTAGGAAGGCCTTGGATTTATTAATATAGAATGGTGTCCTCTACCTTGCACTAATACATGAAGCATATAAGTAATGATGTGTATTATTCCATTCTTGGGGATACTAAGCCTTTTACCATGCATGAGGTCTCTATCTATGATGACGCTAAGCATTACATGCCTCGAAAGGCTCATAAACCTCCCACTTCATAGTCACTAGTGATACCTACTTGTATTGTATAGGGTAATATATAGTCACTTGCATAGGGTCCTATACAACCACTAGTATAGGATCCATCACAAGTTGATATTGAGGTAGATGTTTTTGCTATATATCCTATTGGATCTTCGTTTTAGTTTGTAGTTGGGTGTGATGTTACTCCTAGTAGAGGTAGGTGATGGCAGGGTAGAGGTAGAGGTGGAGAGTTGACTCACTCCTCGATAAACTTTGACACTCAAATTCCTCCTCCCTCACATCTTTACACTTCCTCTTTGATTGTCGAGTCTGACTCTTTAGATGATAAGATGATTGATGTTTCTCATTATTTAGTTCCTTCACCAGCCATGAGTTCCACTGATTATAGTTTGCTCACCACCTTTCGTAGGTATATGATATTTGAGGGTGGCTCAATTGTTGATAGTAGCTCAGACGAGGAAGTAGACTTTCGACATCAGACTACTAGCAAATAATCTCTTTCCCATCAGATATATAGAATAAGGGTTGTGGAATCTCATCAATGATCATTTATTACTTCTTCCCTTAGTTTTGGTGGTCTACTACAGACTAATAACCACTCTATGTCTACACTGCATAAATTCTTTGTGCCACTATGATCTAGTGAGTGTGCCTCTTTATCTCATAATGTAGGTGCCCCACTGGGTCCTAAGACTCGGGGTCCTACGGAGAACACTATAGATAATGAGGTCATATATATTCTTCATTAATTTTCTACTTTTATGGATAGCTATATTAAGAGGGGTGTCATTCCTTTGACTTAGTCTAATGAATGAGCACTTTAGTAAGTTCATGTTTGGTGAACTGATATGCCTCAAACCCAAAAAGGCTAGGGTTATATTGAGAAGGATCAATTTACTCATGCAAATGTTTATGACATCTCTCACTCATATTTAATTATTTCCATTACCATTGAGGAAGACCTGGGTGATATTGAGGATAGGGTCCTTGATGCTCCACGTGAGTTCAAAGATGACACCATTTATATCGTGGATAAATTGCATGATATTAACTTGGGCACTAAATCAGACCCTAGGACTATTTTTTATAGCGCCTTATTGTTTGACTTAGAGGCTCAAGAGTATATCAAACTACTATCAGAATTTAAAGACTTCTTTGCCTGAAATTATGTTAAGATGCTTGGTTTAAACCCATAGGTAGTAGTCCACAAGTTACCTATCAAGTCTGATGTAATCCCTATTAAACAGTCACATTGTAGGATGAGGTTGGAGATTGAATAATAGGTGATCATTAAGGCTAAGAAGCTTATAGAAGTTGGATTCATTCGTGAAGAGAAGTATCCTACTTTGCTTGCCAATGTCGCTCCAGTTAGGAAGAAGAGCGGATATATTCGTGTATGCATTGACTTTTGTGATTTGAATAATGCATGCCCTAAGGATGATTTCCCTCTTCTTATCCCTGAGCTTATAGTGGATATTGTTTCATCCCATAGCATATTCTCCTTCATAAATGGTTCATCTAGTTACAATCAGTTAAAGATGGCCCCTGAAGAGGAGAAGTTCACTGCGTTTCACACACCTAGGTGTATTTTATTACAAGGTGATGCCCTTTGGTCTAAAGAATGTTGGGGCCATCTATCAGCGTGTCATGACTATTATTTTCAATGAGATGATTCATGAGCAAGTTGAATGTTATGTGGATGATCTTATGGTCAAAAGCAATATCCATGGAGATCACCTTCAAAATCTGCTAATCATTTTTAAATGCATGCGCAAGTATGATTTGAAGATGAATCCGTTGAAATGTGCATTTGGTGTTAGAGCTGGAAAATTCTTGTGGTTTATTGTTCACTACCATGGCATTGAGATTAATCCTTCCATGATTAAGGCCATAATGGACTTAAAACCTCATAAGAGCCTTGCTAGTTGAGGTCTTTCCAAGGTAATCTTGCTTTCTTATAGAGATTTATCTCCAATCTTTCTAGTAGATGACTCCCCTTCACTTGCCTCATGAAGAAGGATGCTCATTTTCATTAGGATGAATGTTGTCAGTAGGCTTTTGAGAGTATAAAACATTACCTAATAAATCCCCCTATGTTAGTTATTCCCATCCTTGGAAGGCTGTTAATTCTCTACACAACGGCTTTGGATAAATCCTTGGGTACACTTTTAGCTCAAGAGAATGAGAAAGGCAAAGAAAATGCCTTATACTATCTTAGCAGATGGTTGATACCTATAAAGTTAAAATACCTAGTAATGGAAAAGCAATGTTTAACATCGATCATTTTTTTTAGAAGCTTAGACATTATATGCTTTCTCACAAGGTTAACTTGATTTCTTGAGTCAACCCATTGTAATATTTATTGACCCGTCTGACCCTCTTAAGTATTTTAGCATGTTGATCTATGATCCTACTATAATTTTATATTATCTTTGTCCCTGAGTGAGCCATTAAAGGATAACCTCTAGATGAGTTTCTTGTTGCTCACCCAATCCCTACAGATTCCCCACTCAATGATGATTTACCCGATGAACTAATCATGAGTGTGGGAGAACATGAATCCCCTACTTGGGAGTTTTACTTTGACAGTGAAACCTCCATTAAATCCTTATATCCAAATGAAACTCTTATAGTTAGGGTAGGTTTGGGCCTTATTTTTGTATCCTCTAAAGGCCATACCCTTCGATACTCCTATAATCTTTTAGAACCTCGTACTAATAATAAAGCAAGTATAAAGCCCTAATTTTGGGACTTGAGTTAGCCATTCAGATAAATATTATGTGGGTAAAGATCTTTGGAGACTTTTAACTAATTATCAATCAAATAGCTGGAGTCTTCAAAGTGCTTAAGCCTGAGCTCTTATCCTATCACAATAAGGTAATGGAGCTCTTGAGTTTGATTATTGAAGTGACATTAGCTAAAATCGCTCGATCTATAAATGTTAAAGCAGATGCATTGGCTAAACTAGCTAAAGAATTGGATCACCCAACTGGAAACCCAATATCTATTATTTCTAGTACTGTCAAGCCATGCATCCCGTAGACTTATCTTCTCATGATCATACCCTTACAATCTTTACTATTGAAAAAGATTGAGACTGGAAAGTCCCCTTTATTGAGTATTTGAAACAAGGTTTGCTCCCTGATGAACGATCTCTTGCTGCTCATATTAGAAAGAGAGCCTTATCATTTGTTTATGTAAATGACACCTTGTATTGATGCTCTTTTGACCAAATGTGGTTGCATTTCCTTAACAATGAGGAGGCTCGTATGGTTATGGGAAAGATACATGAAGGGCTTTATGGTACTCATCAGTCTAGACTAAAGATGAAGGGCATAATTAAATGCCTTGGTTACTATTGGCCGACCTTAAATATGTGACTATATAGAGCATGCTATAAAGTGCCACCAGTGCTAGATTCATGGCATAGTGATTCACTAACCTCCTAATTTGCTACACCTTATTGTGTAATCTTGGTCATTTGAAGGTTGGTGCACGAATGTAGTGGGTCCTATTGACTCTCCTTCCTCTAAGGGTTATAGGTTTATTTTGGCTACGACTGATTAATTCTCTAAGTGGGCATAGGCTATCCTACTTAAGAAAGTCAAATCAGAGGATATGATGTGCTTCTTTCATGATCACATTGTCTACCTCTTTGGTGTTCCACGCTATATAATTTTTGATAAGGACCTATCATTTAGAAGCACTAAGATTGCTTGATTTACCAATTTTCATAACATTAATTAGCGATACTCTTTGATTTACTACCCTAAAGCCAATGGTTTGATGGAGGCATTTAATAAAGCTCTCATGCAATTCATAAAACAAATTCTTATAAAAAATAAGCTAGAGTGATATAATAACTTACCCAAGGCATTATAGGCTTATAAGATTACATACCATACTCCTACTCAGTCTATCCCATATGCTTTATCCTTTGGGGTTAAAAGCATCCTCCCACTTGAGGTCGAGATCCTCTCATTGCATGTGGCAGTTAGCCATAATATTTTCTATGAGGATAATGCCCAGCTATAGTTGGAAGAACTTGATGGTTTGGAAGAGCTTCATCTATAAGCTCACCAGAACCTCAAGTTATATCAGCCATGTATGACCCAATCACATGATCACCTTGTTCAACCCCGTGCTTTTCAGGTTTGTGACTTAGTTCTTATTTTGAATAGGCCTATCATTATGCACATTCGCTGAAGTGGTAAGTTTGAGCCAATTTGTGAAGGCCCCTTTATTGTAGAGTAAGTCTACAAAGGTGGTACTTACCTACTCGTTAATGCAAATAGTGTTCATCCAATGCCTATCATCAATGGGTAGTACTTAAAAAAGTATTATGCTTGAATTGTATACATTACATGGGGAGCTTCCCTTCTGCATGTAAATAACCCTCTATTTAGGTGCCATCTGAAGGGATTCCTCTTACTTTTTGGCAGTACGTGTGTCCATGATGATTTTTCCTCTACCACACTATGCTCATTATGAAGAGTATAAGGTTATCCTTAAAGGTGATATATTAATACATCATAGTGATGTTTGTGCTTCTATTACTATACACTGATCACATTGGTTCTATCAGATAAAATATTCAATTCGTCTCCCCTGGCAAGGTTTTGTTCCCTCCCAATTTCACTTGTCACCCCCAAGTGTGGTATGGGTTATCAAATCTAATATGTATTATTTTTTTGGAGTTTTCTTGTTCCTCTGGTATAAATCATATGATTCATGTGCATTCAAGCTTTATGATTTGCCTAGCTCGGAATAGACTTATGGGATTCATATGCCTTTAAATTCACCATAAGTTTTAGCTCCCCAATTTAGCTCGTCATCCCAAGTGTGGTATGGGATATCAAAAACGACTAGTTCAAATCCCTTGTGAAATATAATACTGGGTTCATACCTAATCTATATTAGTTAGGTGTGGTGATGTGGACCCACTATCTCTATGTGAATTTCTTTCTTCCATTAATTTTATCATGATAGTTGTGCTCCCTAGTTTATTCATATGAGTTTAATATGGTCTAGGATGTCAAAACTATTGACTTAGATCCCTTAGGGAATGTGATTCTTGGTCTATACCAACCTATGTTAGTCAAGAATGGTAATGTTAATCCATTATCATAATATGAATTTCATTCATACATCAATTTTATTGTAATTATGCTCCTCAGTTCATTCACATGATTTGATATGGCTTGGGTTATCAAAGCCAATGTGTCAGGTTTTTATAGATCCTGTACTATCTCTTTTTCCCTAGTTTTTTTCATATGGCAAATATTGTCAGGGTTATCGAAGCCAACTATATATCCTTCTCTTCGTATTCCAGTCACTAGAGGATATTTCATATTAGGAGTAACTCATGGGTATGGTAAATGTTCCCTCTGCCATGTATTATCTTTAATAGTGTGGGATATGCCCAATCTACGACAATGAATATAAAAAAAATTGATAGAAGAGAGGGAAGCTCTAAGTTGAGTAAAATTGGTTGCCCTTATAAGAGGTGGAATCCAGTTTTACTCTCAAAGAGTTCAAGTTCCCCCAAACTTCTCTTCATTTTTCTCTCCTTCGAAGCATCTCGGTCATTGCTTCAGTAATAACCTTACACTTATTTTGTTATGATTCTTTATGATCATCATTATCCTCATTGGTGATGTGATACATCTTATCCTGGTTGTTAACTTCACTTCCTAATAGGCTTGCATTTTCTAAGGGAAGGTCAGCCCCTTTTTTTATGTTTTCTTTTGGCAACCTACTCTCACATTCATATCCTACTCATAGCTGCCAGAGTAGCTCTATGGGTGAAATTGTGCTGCTTCCACCTCTCACTGAGTCCCATAGGTTGGTGTGGGTGTTGCCACTATAATCGATTGATGATTATTGATCCTATTTGAAGTTATTATCCATGGTAGAGAGTGTATCCCATTACTACTTCAATTTGTCTCCCCGATTATGAGGTGGTACATCATGTCTCAGATATTAGCATCACCACTTTATGAGTTTTGATTTTATAGTAGAAGATCAGCTTCCTAGCTTCTTTCGCCATGTACTTTCCCATTGGAACCCAACTCTTGGTTGCCAGTGAGGTTCCTTAGATGTATTGATGTTGTTCTCACTTCTTATAAGGTCCCATCAGTTTGTATGTGTGTACAACTATAATTCATTAATGATTATTTCTCTTTGATATAGCCTTATTCTTTGTAGTGAGTGTGTACCCTTGCTACTAAATTTGTTATCCATTCATAATGAGATTTCCCCTCTCACACTTTGCTGATTGCACATCTCTTTTTGTTGTCCATCAGGAATTAGTCCAATGCTCCTGCTTCATATGATTTTAATGTTGCCTAAGAAATTTTACCAGCATTTGGGTACTCATGTCCATGATGATTTGTCATCTACCACGTGGTAACTAAAATGTTGACTTGGGATTTCTTAGATAGCTTTACCCTTAGAATTCTCCTATCTACTTTTCCTTTTCCCTCACATCCCTATACAGGTGTACGTCAGGTTGTTATTGACGTGACTTTTCTATTTTGCTTTGTTATTTTTATATGGTCAGGTAGACATTAGACCTTTGACTTCTTACTCACTGTTTCGATATAGTTAGGTGAGTATTGAGCCAGTCATATTTGTAATTTTGATATGGTGAGGAGATGTTGAACCTTTTTTGGTTCCCTGAGAAGCATACTTCACCACCTCTTCATTCCCCCTATTTTATACCTCAGGTTAGGGTGTTGTTGAGCTTTCTTTCAGTCCTTCACTATTTTGATATTGTCAGGTGAACATCGAGTGGTTTATATTCACTATTTTGATATTTTTAGGTGAATATCATACCCTTTTCCTGATTGTCTTGCTATTCTGATATAGTCAGGCAGACATCAAATTTTGCGACTTCTTTATTCACTATTTTGACATTATCAGGTGAGTATTGAGTCACTCCCATTCACTATTTTGTTATGATCAGGTGAATGGGGAACCCTTCTGTTGCGGATCTATGGTTTATGATTTTGATGATAGCAAACATTTCTTATTTCTCTACGATTGCCTTATGTGCTAACGTTTCAGGTCCACACGATCAGACTGCAATTTGGGACCAGCTCAAGATTGGGTAGACTAGGTCTGTGTCAGTTTGTAATCTTTTTCCTTTCTTGAGTCTGTAGTATTTGGTGTGGGATCTGTTGATTTGTAACTTGAAAGATTTCCTGTTGTTCCATATAAGATTTCTATTTTTGGTAATATCGGCCGGGACGATATTTATATCATCCTGGACGATATGTCCAAAATCAAAAACCCTAATTAGGGCATCCTTATTAAGGCAGCCGTTATTGAGATCAGCCTGGACGATATATGTATCGGCCAGGACGATAGTCGTAATTCAGAAAGAATCAACCGCCATAATCAATTTAGGAATTCTTTGTTTTAGGAGATCGTCCAGGATGATGTTTATATAGTCCAGGCCGATCTAACTCAATTATTCCTAAATTAATCTGGTATCTTTGGAAAGCATTAATAGTTGATTGATACGATCACATTGGCCGAGATGATCTTATGATCGGCCAGGACGATGTCCTGGACAATTGACTTCGGCCAGCACCAAATCAAGGGGATGATCAGAACGATTAAAATCAATTTAAAACTAATCATCCGGGATGATCGTGAGATTGTCCAGGATGATATAACAAATTTTCTTCTGATCGTCCCAAATCATCCCAGGCCGTTGAGCTGAATTTGAACTAATCGGCCAGGACGATATGCCTATCGTCCTAGACGATAATGTCGGCAACTTGCATTAATAAGCTTATTTTGAGAGCTTCTATTTAAGCTTGGCATGACACTTTGTAAGTGTCTTTGGTAGCCTTTGTAGCTTCGTTCTTGTGGGGAAAACTTGAAGAGAGAGCTTGAAAGGGAGAGAGGAAAGGGTGGAGTTTGAGAGGGAGAAGATCCTGTGAGGGGGAGGAACTCAAGGGAGTGTGGTGGGGGATCCACACGGTTGCTCTGGCAAACTTGCACCTTAGTACCATCGGATTCAAGGCTTGTCTCGAGGTAAGTTCACCAAAGAAGAAGATCTCCTTGGTGTCAAAGGACCAGGCGACTCCGCCGCACCGAGGAAGGTGGAAGTGATTTTGTAAGGCTTCTCCGCCTAGCTGTGGGGGCTAAAGGAGAGACACTTGTTTTAGTGCAATACTTGGAGGGTGCCTCCAAGGAGTGGACGTAGGTCAAGGTTTGACCGAACCACTATAAATATGGTGTGTTCTTTTCTTATTATCGCTTCCGCATTTATTTAATTTCCGCACTTTGTTTGTGGTGATTTGGTTTGTGATTTTATTTCTTTGTGTAAAGAATTTTTATTATCCAATTCACCCCCCTCTTGGTTAGCTTGGGACTAAGTTCATAGGGCTTAACATCCCTAACGAACTTTCACCTTCCACCTTCTATTCTACTATTTCGATATGGTCAGAGAGGTAGTTGGTTTATTTTTCCCTTTTGCTCTTTATTTCACTATTTCGATATGGTCAAGTGAACATCGAGTTGTATGTATTCAGTGTTTATGGTCAGGTGAATGTGAGACCCTTTACCATTGTTTCCTACTATATTTCACCCTTATAAAAGGGTAACACAGATAGATGATCTCCTTACCTTCTTTCTTTAGTGATCCTCCATATATTTCTTATCTTACTTCCCTTATCACATTTAATCAATGCCAACACGAGTGCCTCACTAGTTGTTCCTTGCCCTATTGGGGGTTTGTTTGATGCCCTTTCTTTTCACTAGACTAGAGTCAACGGGGGTTGACAAAGTAAAATTAATCAAGTAGACCCTAAGACCACTTCCATTGGGTTCAGTGGGTCAAACAAGTTTATTGAGACCAAACCTTGGTCCTAGGTCAACCTAGGTTGACAAAACAATCCCAAATTTTGCTTATTTAGGTTTCAATCAATTCAAATCCTCCTTTGCTCAATCCCTCATCAATTTGGACTTAATTGACCATGTTGACCTAGTTAACACTTAGCTTGGTCAACCCAAGCCTTATTTGGTCAAATTTGACCTATTTAGGTCAAATCCATATCCCCTTTAGCATTTAAACCCATCCAAGTATCTCCATGACCCAAAACATTGCTAAAAAGGTTTAATTACCTCCTAATTAAAAGTTTGTTAGGGATTTTAAGCCCTTATGAACTAGCCCGAGGCTAACCAAGAGGGGGGGTGGGGTGAATTGGTGTTTTGAAAATTCTTAAATAGAAATCATGACTTAAATCAAACAATCATTCACCAGAAAATAAAGTGTGGAAATTAAATGCGAAAAAATAATAAGAAAGTGAACATCAAATTTTATAGTGATTTGGTCAACTTGACCTACATCCACTCCCTGGATCCTCTCCTCTGGATATTACACTAAGCTCATTGACTCTCCTTTATCTTCCATATTAAGGTAGAGAAGCATGTACAAAACTCCTTTCCATCGACTTCTGTGAGGCAGATAACCCAACTCCTTTTGCTTCCTCCTGAAGTAGGTAGAGAACTCAACTCATTTCATTTCCTCCTGAAGTAGATAGAGAACCCAACTCCTTTTGCTTCCTCCTGAAGCAGGCAGAGAAACTCGATCAATTGCTGAAGTAGACCTCTCTAAAACCTCTAAGGAACCAGGGATGATGACCGCAGAAGATGACTTAGATCCTTGCTTAGAGCAACCTTTATAAAACCCTAACAAAGTCCCCCTCACAAGATCCTCTCTCTCTCCCAAGCTCTCCCTCTCCTCTTGGCTCTCTTAGGTCAGGACATCAACAAAAGATATAATCTTGAGTAAACAAGAGGTCTTATATAGAAGGGCTTCAAATTTGCCCTAGATTGTAAAAAACTAACAAAGATCATCCAGGATGATCGACGGATCATCCAGTATAATCAGTACAAATTTAGCTCAAATAGTCAGGAAGATCTAAAGGAGGCCGAAAGATTAGACGATTTATTTGTTTAGATCATCCAAGAGGACAACACATCTTCCTGTATGATTATTTTAAAAATGTCAAGAATCGTCTAGACCATCACTCTGTTTGGCCAGACTTTTCATGTTGGATGATGAAAAAATAACTAATCATTTCGGACAATTCTTGGATCATCCTGTACAATTAGTTTAAATGAGTACATATCTTCTAGAACATTGTTCTAGTTGTCCAAGAAGAAACTTAGGTTTGTTTTGCTGATTGTCCAGGATGATCTTGCAGTTTTCTGGAATGATATGATCAACCATTCAAACCTTAATTTCTTTCCTTAATCATCTGACTAATTTAGGCATAATTGTAATGCATCGTTCAAGATGATGTCCAAAAATAATAACATGCTTAAAATAGTTGGCAGCTAATTCTTTTTTATTTGAGCATATCATCTAGGACAATGCTAATATCATCAAGGACGATTTGCTTAATTTCAACTACCTTACTTAGGATTCACTAATTAGGGTTTCTATTTTTAACAGTTCAAAATATTTGTTATCATTAAAATTATAATCCTTGAATCCAGATTCGCAACAATCTCCCTCTTTTTGATGATGGCAAATATTTGGTAAAAAATTCAACTTAAGCAGTTAAATGAAATATAACATGAAGGAAACATTGTGAACCAAGCAATGCAAATTTTACTAAAATCAAATAAATGGTATAAACACTAAGTAAAAGTAGTAAAATAAATAGTACAATGAAACAACATAAACCCTACCATTACTCCCCCTTTTGACATCACAAAAGGGAGGAGGAAACCAGAAAAAAAAAAGAACAGAAAATACATAAAGAAACAAACAACATCATAGAAAACATCATAAGGAAAATAATCTACAAGTACAAAGGGTCCTGATCATCAGAAGGAGATGGTGGAAGCGATCGAAAGAAACATGAAATTGCAGCGAATAGCTCCCTAAACCAGGTTATATCCTAGTCGTGCAGCTGTTATTGGTGAGTCACATACACATCAATTCTAGCGACATCCTCCGCATGCTATTGCTTTTATGCAAAAAATGTAAGAGTCAAACCTTGCCTCCCACTGGTTGAATCGCTCCACCAACTGATCCAGCTGTGAGTGCTGGCAGATCAGAGTAAGCGAAAGAATAAGTGCAAGAGTAGCTTCCTTCTCAGCTCCCTCAGCTTCCTCATGCTCCAGGTGGAGATGAGTAATATGAAGAATGGTGAAGAAGCTATTGGTGTAGAAGGCAGGCTGAAAATTAGGTGGGGTAGGATATTGAAGATTGTACTTGGTTTCCAGGACATATATGATATATCCTAAGGAAAGGTTAGGCTTTCTTCAGTGCCCTAGATCCTTAATACTTGTTAGATGCTCAATGTAATGGAAAAGAAGATCAACAATGTTGAATTTCCTATGGGCCATTATGTTGAAGGTGGTGATTGAAAGGAGAGAAGTGATGTGGACGTGATCACCAGTTTTGGGAATAACTGATGTATAAAGTATATATTGGATTGTCTTAGCATCCTTGACTAAGGTGCTAGACACCCCATCATGATAGGAGATAAGAGTGTTTCTCAGAAGGTGATTGGCTGGAGCCCACTCATTATCAGGATCTTGAGAAAGAGGTGAAGCTTGTCTATAGTAGTAGACAATTGAAGGAGTTCGTGATAGTCCTGATAGGTAATTTCAAAAGGGCGTTTATTCACATAGGATTAAAGGGTAGTGTAAGCAGAATTTATCCTAAGGCTCACAAAAAATTCAAAAAGAAGTTCATAATTGAAGGAGAAGGCGAGGGTAAGAATAAAGGTGAGGGAGGTGTGAGCAAAAAGATTATGGATAAGGTAAGTGAGTGTGTGATGGTTGACAGTCCTAGATAGAGTGATCCCGCTTGCAGCAAATATATGCGGCTTGGTCAGTCACCTTAGTGAATTGAGATTAATAATGGCCCTTGAAGAACTTCCAACCAATATTCTAAAGCACTTTCCACCAGCCATTGATTAAATGAGGGAGAGGAAGGAAGATTATCAAGCAATGAAGAAGAAAAGGGTAAAAAAATGGTTCAAAATGGCTATTTTCAAAGAATTGGCCATATTGTCCAGGATGATCACAAAATCATCCAAGATGATCTGGCAAAATTATGACGTCCGGGATGATTGGTAAAAAAAGTAGTTATATCATCCAGGATGATCATACATCATCCAGCATGATTAAACACAAGCGATCATCATGAGGAGCCCTGCCGGACTACCGTTGAAAAAGCAGATCGTCCATGACGACTAGTTGGATCATCCAGGATGATCAATAATAATTGATCTTACTGGCCAAATTTAAAACATACAGGACTAACATGTGGATCCTCCAATATGATCATAAATACTTGAAGCAGACTTTGATCAGATCGTCCTAGATGATGTGGTTTATCCAGGACGATCACAAATAATTGAGCAGGATTTGATCAGATCGTTCGGGATGATGAGTATCGTCAAGGAAGATCTCAAATGATTGAGTCAGATTAGTCGTTAAATGAATGAGTAAGGGTGGATTTAATATATTGTCCAGGATAATAGGAATATCACCCAGGACTATGGGACCAAAAAATTGAAAATTTGATGATGGAGGGAGGTGATCAGAAGGTTCCCAAAGGCTAGAAAAAACAAAATATGAAACAACAAAAAGAAGATAAAAATGATAAAAAGAATGAAATATAATTTTTTTTTGGTTCAAAGCAAGAATATAATAAATTTTTTATGTGATTGGATTAAAATATTGTAAGAAAATAAGTTAACATCGT
This sequence comes from Dendrobium huoshanense, assembly GCA_016618105.1. NCBI lineage: Eukaryota > Viridiplantae > Streptophyta > Magnoliopsida > Asparagales > Orchidaceae > Dendrobium > Dendrobium huoshanense. The sequence goes on along the minus strand of CM028351.1, from coordinate 34,543,924 downwards.
CAAAATCTGAAAAATGATAAAACAACTGATCCTGTTAACCCTAGCTCAGACTTCATATAGGACAAAACATATTTTGAAAACAAATATCTAACTCAAAAAAATTAATTAGATAAGAAAAAGTGATCCATTCATAACTTAGTTCCAAAAAAATATATTATAGAATAATATACCAAAGTATGTAGTCACAATCACGAATTTTGAAATCAAGTCTTTGAAAATATTAAGTGATACATGAATTGTTCTATGATTTAAATTTTTAAAAGAGAATGAAGCTTGCTTTCTTATGGGCTCATTTTGTGCCTCTTGTAAGTTGGTTGACGCACTTTGCACAACTTTTGATTTTCTAATACATTTTGTGTATCATCATTTTTTTTATGGTCATTGCACATCTTTTTAATTTTTCTTCTTTTTGGATTCGTTTTATGCCTCTTGTCATTTTTTCAAGCTAGATCTCTTTCAAAACTTTTAAATACTCCCAATTGTGAGAATATCTTCCATATATTAGAGAAGGAAAACTCACTCTCTAATATAAGGAAGAGTAAACCATAAAGCATAATCAAATTCTTATGATAAATGTAATGATAAGATTACAAAAGCTTGAAAGTGATTTAATAACTTTGAATATTATTTATATAAGATAGATTACTGTAGTAAGATAGAAAAGATCTTAATCACAAAGTCCAATTGTTAATTTAAGATAAGTTTTCGTTCAGAAAAAATATTACACCGCTAAAAGAAGTTAGAGGAAGGGAAACAATCAATGATGTTTCTCCCTTTAACTGATTTAGGGATGTCAAACAATGACTATAAAGTTTCAAAAATAAAAATTAGGCATATAATATCATTTTAACTATGACCAAAAGAAAAAAGAAAAAAAAAAACTAAAACAACATAAATGAAAATAAAAAAAATAAAAATAAAAATCAACAATTCAAACTAAAGGCAAAAGAAAAGTTAGAAATAAAAGAAAGAAAAGAAAACAAAAAAATATCATATAAAAAAAATATAAAATTCAGAATTCAGTGAGCAACAAGTTCTTACATTTATGTCAATCACTCCCAATCTGGTCCTTAAGATGCTGAATGTGTCGAAGGCCAATGGTTTAGTAAAGATATCAGCCAGTTGATTCTCAGTTACCATATGGTGTAACTCAATATCTCCTTTTATAACATGGTTCCTAATAAATTGATGCCTTATGCCAATGTGTTTGGTCTTTAAAAGTTGGATAAGATTCTTAGATATATATATGGAACTAGTGTTAGGACAAAGGATTGAAATTGTGTCTATAGGTAATCCTAAATCTACAATTTGTTGCTTCAACCGAAGGACTTGGGCCACACAACTTTCTAAGACAATGTACTCAGCTTCAGCAGTGGAAAGTGTAACAGAGTTTTATTTTCAACTAGACCAGGAGATTAAGGACTGTCCTATAAATTGACAAGTATCATAAGTGCTCTTTCTATCCACCATACACCCTGCAAAATTAAAATCAAAATATCCAATATTCTTAAAAGATGTGCTATGTATAAGATACCAGATTCCTAAGTTTTGGGTCCCTAAGAGATATCTAAGGATTCTCTTAACTGCAATCAGGTGGGATTCTTTAGGATAACTTTAAAATCTAGCACAGAGATAAACACTAAATACTATATTAGGTCTACTAGCAGTCATGTAAAGTAGTGATCTAATCATTACTCTATACTTCTTTTGATCAATAATTTTCCATTTAGGCCCTTATCCAACTGAACACTAGAGGTCATGAGGGTATTTATTAGCTTGGTTTTATTTATTTCATATTTATTCAAGATGTTCTTAATATACCTTGATTGATTTAGAAAGGTTTCATCATCCAATTATCTTATGCTAAACCCCAAAAAAGTAGGATAACTCTCCCATCATACTCATCTCAAATTTTTTACTCTTTGTTTTAGAAAAATCATCACATAGCTTTTTATCAAAAGATAAAAAAGAGTATATCATCAAAATAGATATGAATAATGAGTAAATCATATCCTACTTTCCTTAGAAATAATATGGTGTCTATGCTCCCCTTAACAAACCCCCTTTCTAGTAAGAATGTGCTAAGCCTCTCATACCAACCTCTGGGTTCCAATTTTAATCCATATAGTGCATTTTTTAATTTGTAAAATTGATTTGGAAATTAGGAGCTCTCAAAACCTAGGGGTTGCTCTACAAACACATCCTCTTTTATCACCCCATTTAAAAAGGCACTGTTGACGTCCATTTGAAAAAACTTAAATCCCTTATAATAGGTAAAGGCTAGTAGCACTCTAATGGCTTCCAATCTCACTATAGGGGAAAAGGCCTCCTTAAAATTAATCCATTCTATTTGGTTGTATTCCTTAGCCACCAATCTCATCTTATTCCTATCCACCATTACAAAATCATTCATTTTATTCTTAAAGACCCATTTGGTTCACACTACACTTTGATTCTTAGGTCTTTCTACTAACTCCCAAATATCATTCCTCGCAAATTGATTAAGTTCTTCTTGCATAGCTAAGATTCAAAATTCATCAGAAAGGGCTTGATTGATGTTGGTGGGTTCAATCATTGAGATAAAGGCTGAGTGGTTCACTTCCTTTCTAAGTCCATGCCTAGTTCTAACACATTCAGAAGGGTCACCTAAGATCAATTCTTTAGGATGAATCAAAGAATATCTCCAATCTCTAAGGAAAGTGTTTTTATGTTCTACCCATTCCTTGAGATTTATAGTTTCTACTCCTTGGGTGATCTCACCTACTCCATGAGTGTTTTGAGGCTCTACTCTTCTCTCCAAAATTTTTAACTCCTTGGGAACTCTCTCCAACTTTATTTTCTTCCCCAACTCTAGATTTCTTAGGATTAGATTCATCAAACACTACATGATTAGTCTCCTCCACCACCATTGTCCTCTTGTTAAACACCTAAAGGATTTTGCCGCACTAGAATATCCTAAGAGCACTCATTCATCTGATTTTGAGTGAAATTTTCCTAAGGGTGACTTCCCATCATTAAGAATGAAAACCTTATATCCAAAGACATGGATGTGGGAAAGTTTGAGTGTCCTACCCTTAATGATCTAATAGGGTGTCTTATCTAGTTTGGCTCTAACATCTGCCCTATTGAACACATAATAAGCTATGTTTATCACTTTAGCCCAAAAATATTTTGGAAGTGAATACTCAGCAAGCATGAATCTAATGGCTTCCAATAAGGTCCTATTTTTCCATTCAACTATCCCGTTCTACTGAGGGGTCCTAGGAGTTGAGAAGTTATGATTAATCTCTTTATCTTCATAAAAGTGTCCAAATCTCTCATTTTCAAACTTTCCACCATGGTCATTATGGATTGTCAAGATCTCACAACCTAGTTTTTTCCAAAACCAAGTGGACAAGGATAAAAATTCATCAAAAGACTCACTCTTATGTGTCAGAAATTTAATCCAAGTGAATCTCAAGTAGTCATCGATAATCACAATTCCATAGACTTTTCCCCCTAAGCTGGCAGTGCTAATGGGTCAAAAAAAATCCATGTGAAGGACTTCTAAAGGTTTAGGGGTGCTAATGTCCTTAATGAAATGGAAGAGGATTAGACTTGATTCCCTAGTTGACAAGCATCATATATGTGGTCTTTAGTGAACTTAAGCATGGGGACACCTCTAACTAGGTCTTGTTAGGTCACTCTCCTACGATTTTTCATACTGGCATGACATAACATTCTGTGCCACAACCAAGACTCATCATCAATAGTTTTTAAGTAAAATGAAGTAGCCTTATCAATGTTATTTAAATTAAGCATGTAAATGTTGTTAATCCTTTTTCCCTGCAAAATAGTGTTATTATTCAAGCTAATAATGTATGTATTTGCCAAAAATTTAATAGTAAAGCCCTTGTCGTAAAGTTGATTGATGCTGAGCAAATTGTGTTTCAAGTCATCTAAATGCAAAATATTTTCAATCAAAAGATTCTTGGAGTTTTCGATTATACATGCACCCACCACTTTCCTGGTGGTATTGTCTCCAATAGTGACCTTGCCTCCAGCCCTGACCTTCAACAAAATGAATTGGTTGGCATCTCCAATCATGTGTCGTGAGCATCCACTGTCTAGGTACCACATGCTCTCATGAGATCTTTTGTGAGAGAACACCTACAAAATCCTTAAACATCAGATTTAGGAATCTAAACAAGTTTGGGTCCCTTCTTTTTTTTTTTTGAAGAAAAGTGCAATATTGTATTATAATAAAAGCTTATAACAAACTACTCAAACTAAAGCTAAGGATTCAAATTCCTCCTTCAGAATAAATAAGAAAGAAGGAACACATTTGACATCACTAAGATCACTCCAAATAAAACTTTTACCCAAAGCAAAATTAGCACAACAATCTACTAATTTATTACATCCTATAATAGAAAAATTGAAAGAAACTTGATTAAATTCTTGAATGAAAGCCAAATCATCCTCTATTCTTTCTTTATTCTTTAATCTCTTTAAAGATTGTTGAAGAATCTTTATGATATTAAAGTTATCCCCTTCAATAATTACACCTTGTGCTTCCAACATCCAATCCTGGGTGACATTCTTTAAAGTATAAACGGCTAGAAGTTCCAAATGAGCAATATCCCAGTGCAAGTTTTGAACTCCAAAAGCAAGTAAGAACCTGCCTTTATCATCTCAAAACACTCCATCGACACCAGCTTTATTGTTACTGCTTAGAGAAGCATTAACATTAATCTTTATCCATCCAGGTGGAGGAGGATTCCAAGAAGAAAATAACTTATGCTGGTTGACATCCCAGTTGTTCGAATAGATATTGATACTCGGGGTAACAGCAGCCATAGTAACCGTGCTTTCCACAATAGATGCATTAGAGTCTTCCTTCCCTCCATGAACCAACTTATTTCTACTCTTCCAAACCAGAAAAGCTATTGTACATTAAATATTTACAATGAGAGAATTGGTACATGAAATTCTCTATAAATCGATTAAGCATTCAACAAAATTACCAAACCGAGGTACTTGAAATCCTCATTTGTTTAATAGAGCAATTACATTCAGCAGTTTTCCACACTTTTTAGTAACGTGGTTATTGTCTTCTGTCTCATCACATCCTCTCAGACATCCATAGTAGTTGATCAATCTCTTATATAATAAGAATGAGTTGTTCAAAATAGCTTCATTGTATAACCTCCATACAAAGAGCTCCACACATGGTCTTAATTTTAATTTTTTCATCCATTTCCATAGCACACAATCTTAACCATACTCCATAACTACTTCTTGAGACAATGCAACAATAGATCTTTCTACAACTTTACACTTAAGTTCTATTTGATCAGTCCCTTGCTCAGGATAAATTGAGGTTTGTAAAATTAATTCCACCAGCTGATTGCCAAAGAACATTTGAAGGTGATCTTCATTCCAGGTTCCATCTATGATAAAGAAGCTTAAATTATATTTTATGATTTCCAAATCGCTTACAAAGGTAGGCCATTTAGAAATGTTCTTATCCAATATCCATGAATCATGCAAATAATTAATAGAATTACCATTAGAAATCCTCCATCTAATAATATTTCTAAGATATGTAACACCATTGCACAATATTTTCCAAGTTGAAGAACTCCATTTTTTAACCGGATTGTTCCATAAATCAGCACCATATTTAGCTCTTAAGATACGGTTGAGCAAAGAATCCGCTTCATGAATAAATCCCATGCAAATTTAGCACAAAGAGGCCCCACTTTAGACACAGCCGAAAAAAAACCCCTTCCACCTTTATGCTTTGGTTTGCATAACAATTTCCAAGAAGCATAATGCATTCCTACATTTCCATTATTCTTATTCCATAAAAAAGCTCTACACATTTTTTTTCAAAATCCTTTAAAGTACCCAACGGAACCAATGAAAGAGCAAACAAAAAGATTGAGAAAGACAAGAAAGCTAATTTATCCAAAACCATTTTGCCTTCCAAAGAAATAAATTCTTACCCCAAATGTTTAATTTGTTCAAAGCCACTTCAATAAGCTTCTGGAAATCTAAACCAACCATCCTCCTTAGCATTAGCTTCACACCAAGGCAACACATTTCCTTAACAGTAATGAACCTTAATTCCTTTGCAATTTCTTTCTTCCTCCTTCGTTGATTTATTATGGTTCACCTTCTGACCAGACCACTTACAATATTATTCAAAATATTATTCACCTTCCATATTGTCCTCATGTTGGCTTTAGAGAAAATTAGAATATCATCGGCATAAAGCAAAATGAGATATTCTAGGAGCATTAGTAGAAATTTGAACCCCCATATTCCACCCACTTTGATGAAAAGCATCAAATAAAATTTGAGAGAACAAGATAAAAGATAAGGGGATAAAGGACACCCTTGTCTAAACCCACTCTTAGCTTCAATCCAATCAGATTTTTTCCCATACATCAAAATGCAAAATTTTGGATCAAAACACAATTCAATAATAAATCCAAAAAATTGCTAGGGAAATTAAAGTGGATGAGGATTTGCCTTAAAGCCTGCCAACCCATACTATCATATGCCTTCTCTATATCAATTTTAATAGCCACAAGTCGTTCTTTGCTTTGGAGTAACATAATTTATTGAACACTTCTTGAGCCAAAAGTACATGCTTTAGCAAGGATCTCCCTTTTATGAAAGCCACTTGATCTGTCGAAATGAGTTTGTGAATGACCAAATCCAATATGTTCAACAACAGTTTTGCTACTAATTTATAAATAGTCAAGTATAGACTAATCGGACGAAAGTTAGAGGGAGTCATTGGATTTTGCATTTTTGGTATTAACACAATCAAAGTTTCCTTCCATAAATGATGCATAATTCCTGTTTTGAGAAACATATTGATAGCACTCTAAACATCATGTTGAATAACTTTCTAAAAGCCTTTAATAAAAGAAAATGTTATTCCATCCAAGCCAGGTGAGATGTTCTTCCCCAAGTTGTCCACAATTGCTTGTAGCTCCTCCTTAGTAAATTCAGCATCCAACTTGAAATACTCACTTTCCACAATAATAGAATAAGGTTTCGGCCAGCCTTCAAGCACACAATTTCTATGCATTCACTTGGATTTAAAAAAATCTGAAATAATTTTCTCTACTTTTGAATGCTTCTCCATCAATACTCTATCATCGTTCTTGATTTGATTTATCCAACTTAAGCTTCTTCTTGCATTTGCAAATGCATGAAAGAAAGATGAATTTGAATATCCCTCTTCCATCCACTTATCCTTTGCTCTTTATTTCCACCAAATATTGAGCCGACCAAGAGTAATATTGAGCTCATTAATATTTGATTGTAACATTTGCAGTTTATCTTCAAAAAATAATCCATCCGCCTCTTCCATTTGAAGTTCAAAAATTTCTTTATTCAAAGAGTCTCTCAACACATTAAGGCTTTTAAAATTTTCTTTACTCCAATAAAACAAAGCTCTTAAAGTTTTTTTAAACTTTAAATTTAATGAATTAGAAGGATCATTACCAGCATACCTCTTCCAAGTCTTATCCACAATTGCAAAAGCTCCATGATAAGAAGCCCAAACATCTTCAAAATGAATCCCTCTATTATGAAATAACATCGATTTGAAAACCTCCAAAATAATGGGACAGTGATATGAGGAAATTCAAGAAAAATGTTTCGTAATAGCTAGATGAATAGAACTCATAGATATAAAATTTATGAGACATCTATCCATTCTTTCTAAAATGCAAGCCCCACCAGATTTGTTGTTGCACGAATTGAATTTGGGTCCAATAAACCCAACCTCATGAAAATCTTTGTTATTCATAAACATCTTCATATCCTTAGCACCTTAAGATAAAATGAATTTTATTCCTCCTGTTTTCTCCTCCTAAGATAATACATAGTTAAAGTCTCCATCGATCATCGAAGGTCTAGTATCAGAATAATACCGTTCCAAGCAATCCCATAAATGCTTCCTATCAAGCATATTCCTACTATCATAGACCATAGATACCACCCAGCATCCTTTATTAAAAACATCCAGATTCCCAATTATCACCTGAGAAGAAACCTCCACCACTGAGAAAGAAGCCAAATCTTTTCTCCATAAAACCAATATACCTCCTGAAAGACCATAAGAAGGAACCATAAATGAGTCCCAATTATTCCCCAGAAAATTGAGAACCTGAAGATTTTCCAAAGAATTTACCTTTGTTTCAACAAGCCCCATAAACAAAACATCATTATCTTTTACAAACACCTTGAGATATAGAGCGGCCTCCCTCTTCTTGGCCCCTCTACAATTCCAAAAAGTGAAAGAAGTCATAAATTAAACAAGGGGCAGGACCCCCACTCCTTTTATTTTAACCACCATCCATCTTTCTATTATGAGTAATAATATTACCCGAGCCCAAAGAATTGAGTTCTTTAAGCAGTTTGACTTTCTTTTATGAAGAAAACTTTTCAATCACATTATTATCTAGAGAAGGGTTCATAAAGAGTACCTCTAAACCCGACATAAGCTCTAAAACCTCATTCAAACCAACATCTACTACAATCTCCTCCATACCAACTACAAACTCCCCTTCTTCAACACCAACATCCATAGCCACATCCACATTCTCCCTTAAATTATTCTCCTCCAAACCAGATAGAATATCAAATTTGTTAACCACAAGAAGCTCAGGTTCAGGGGTTGATACCTTAACTTTTTGAGCTTTTGTATCCATGATCTCAAAAGAATCTATTTCAACTAGAGCCTATGAGTTTATACTTTGATAATAACAAATATTGTGGCTCACTTTCTTTTGTCTATCTCTATTTAAAATATAATTTTGTTTCTGTGTTTACTGATATCTCAGGATTATAGTGTACCTTACAAGGCTCAAGTTTTGGTAGAATAAGTTTTATTTGTAATTTTTATTAATGTATTTTTTATTCTGTAAGGGTGTATGCATGCTTGTAACCTTGCTCACTTATTTCTAACTATTTTTAGAGTTCCCTATTTTTGGTCACATCGATCGGGACGATCCACAAATCGGCCTGGATGATTAGATAAAAATAGAAACCCTAATTAGGGTATCTTAATTAAGGCACCTGTCTTTAAGCTCATCATCCTGGACAATGTTTGTATCGGCTAGGACAATAAGCTCAAATCAGAAAGAATCAACTGCTAGATCTATTTAGGTAGCTTTTATTTTAGAACATCATCCAGGACATCATCCTGGATGATGCAACATAATTATGCCTAAATTAATATGATAATTAAGGAAAGTAATTAAGGTTTGATTGCTTGATCATATTGTCCTAGACAATCCTAGGATTGGCCAGGATGATTAGTTTAAAAAACTTTATTTTTCCTAGACGATCAAAATTGGCCACCTTTTATTTAGGGCGATGTTTGGGACAATATGTACAGATTTGAACTAATCATATAGGATGATATCCTATTAGCCTGGATGAGATGAACAAAAACCTTCTGATCGTCCTAAATCATCTTGACTGATTGAGCCTAATTTGTACTGATCATATAGAATGATATTTATATCATCTTGGGTGATAATTGTTGAGTCCAGTAATTAGGTTGTTAAGCCTAAGTAAATGTCCCACGGCTACCAAGAGGGGGGTGAATTGGTAGTTTTAAAAATTTTAAACCCTCTTAATAATAAAGTTGAACAGAAATAAAATTTTCTTTTAAAGTTTGTAGAAAAATGTTTATCAACCACAGAGTTGTTAAAACTAAAATTTAAAGTGCGGAAACGTAAAAGCAATAAAGTAAATAACACCAGATTTATAGTGGTTCGGTCTATAACCAGACCTACATCCACTCCTCAGAGGCACCCTCTGAGTATTTCACTAAAACCAATAGTGACTCTCCTTTAGCACCCACAGCAAGGTGGAGAAGCCTTTACAACACACTCTTTTCACCACTACCCGGTGTGGCAGAGAACCATCGTCCTTTCACACAATCCACAGTGCTGGCAGAGAACCTTCGTCTTTTTACACTCTCCTAGTGTGGGCAGAGAACTGTCGTCCTTTTACACTCTCCTAGTGTGGGCAGAGAACCGTTGTCCTTTTACACTCTCCTAGTGTCGGCAGAGAACCGTCGTCCTTTTACACTCTCCTAGTGTGGGCAGAGAACCCTACGGCTGTTCACACTCTCCAAGTGTCAGCAGAGAATTGGATCTCCTTGACTGATCTTCTCACAAGAATCTAGAAGGAAGAAAGAAAAGAGTGAAGAAATCCAATTTCACAAGTAGAGACTCTTACCTTAGTAATCCAAGTGAAGCCTTCTCGCTCCAATGGTAGGAATCCTCCCTTGAATGCTCTCTTCCACTCTCTCCTTGGCTATTCTCTCAAGAGGCACGAAGATCAAATGACAAAAAGATTGGGTGGCAGTCTAATTTGGACTATTTATACAAAAGACATGAAAAACCGCCCAAAAACTGCATATTTTCAATTATGTACGCAGTGGATCGTCCTGTACGATCCTGGATCGTCATGGACAATTTTACTTAAACGATCTGAAACGACCCAATTTGTATATGTGTACGAAATGACTTCGTACAGCTGATCGTCCTGTACGAACTAGGTTCGTCCAGTACGAACGGTTATTACAAGGTCGGTTCTAGAAACTGCTGAAAACTGTTCTAAGTCGGTTAATCGTTTGGACGAAAATATGTTCGTCTGGACGAAAATTTTCCAGAGAGCCGATCGTCCTGGACGATTATTTATTTCGTTTGGACGAAAATTTTCCAGATGACCAATCGCCGCGGATGATAATTTGTTTTCGTCTGGACGAAAATTTTCCAGAGAGCTGATCGTCCGGTACTTTCGTCTGGACGAAAATTTTCCAGAGGACTGGTCGCCTCGTACGATGATAAAATTCGTCTGGACGAAAATTTTACAGAGAACCCATCATCCGGGACGATAATAAATTTCGTCCTAGACGAATAGGACTTAGAAAATTTTTTTTCAAGCAAGTTCCTATTCGTTCCAAGTGCTCTATAGGAGATAACTGACAGATCGTCCAGTACGATAAATATCGTCCTGTACGATAAGTATAGAATTTTAAGATCTCCTTATTTGTGTGTGTGAGATTTTATTCACTCAATTACAATCACTCCCTTTCAAAATTAATTCAAAGAAAAGGCAAACTTCAAATAAACAAAATATCTCATGTTGAATTTGATTTGAAGTTATCGTAGTCTGGAGTCTGATTTTCCTGAAATGTTAGTACACACAAGAGCAAGTGCAAATCTTCTGAAATTGTTAGGAGATAACTATACATTTGAACAATAATGTTTGGAATCATCAAAACTACATAAGTTGCACAAATATAAATCATTCAAATAACAACTATTCAAACAATCTCCCCCTTTTTGATGATGGCAAAACAATTATTATTTGTATGGTTTTAAGTTAAAACAAATCTCCTATCTCCTAAACTCCCCCTGAATTTATGAGTACATTAAAATAAGGAGGCATAAAGAACAATATTTTTGTTTTTCAAAAAATTTAACACAAATAAAAAAAAAAAACTTACAAACAGAATAATTAAAAATTGAAAACACAAAACACAACAGAAAACACAATAATTTCTCCCCCTTTTTGACAGCAACAAAAAGTGAAGAAGAAATAGACAAGAAATGTAAGGAATTATATGAAATTCATTTTTAAAATTTAATCTAAATTGTGATTGACATAGGGTATGCAATTTTTAAACTAAAGATATTATGTCAATCATAGAATTTCATAAAATTTAAGAAGTGATATAACATTGTAAGTAAGAAAAATTTATCAAAGACATGATTCAATTTAGACAGTTGACTATAGAAAATCATTACAAGAGAGATGTATAAAAATTCTATATTTCAAAGTTCAATAGAATATAAATGAACATAAGATCAATTTGAATTAAGAGATTGAATGAATTTGGAAAGAAGAGAATTACCTCATGTGGCGCTTTGCGCATCTTTTTCAAAATTTTGGGGCACATTTTTGTGCATTGTTTCTTGGTTGGGCTTATTTTGTGCCTCTTTTTCACTTTGCAAATTTTTGCGAATTCCTTTTGATTTTTGTACATTTGTACAATGTTCAAGAGTAATTGGACCAATTCTTTCCAAAATCTATAATCTAAAATTTCAAATATTTCTAGGTACATAAATATCTCTTGAGCATAGAAATACAAAATAAGAAAACATCTAAACTGCAATAGTAATATTAACTTTTATGTAGTCTAAATGAATAGACATGAATTTAAAAGTTCTAATTACAACAAGTTATATACAACTTATAAATTAAGAAAGTCTAGATTTTCTAATATAGATAATCTCAAATTACAATCGAATTTAAGCACTATGTAGATTAAATAATACTAATGAAATTCATAAACATTAATCATATTTCAAAACAAATCTAATAAAAACAAACTTTCATTGATATTAAAGAAACAGATTACATAAAAAACATTGAACTTAAAAACATAAAAACAAACACTTAACAATAAAACAGACAAGATAAAAACAAAAAAAAAAAAAATACAACAGACACACATAAAAATATCTCTACTGTTCTGGAGGAGGAGGAGGAGGTATGCCGCCAAAGAGGTTGAAGTAGGAGGCCATCAACATTACATTGGTATTAATTTCATGAACTTCATCTTTAATATTACCAATGTCATGTTGCTGCTGCGTAAGTTGAGCATCAAATTGATCAAATCTTTGATCAATGTGAATCTCTAATCTATCAAATCTCTCAATCAGATTCTGGTAATCTGATTGAGAAGCAGAAGCTTGCACTCCTTCTTCTTCTTCCTCTTCTGAAGCACTAGCATGTACTTTTTCTTTTTCTTTTTCCTCCTTGAAGAGCAATCTGAATGATGCATCATTATAGTAAACTGGCTCTTCATATTCTTCATCAGGATGCACTATATTGTATTTCTTTTCCAAGATATAAGTGATTAAGTGTCCTAATGAAATGTTCTTCTTCCTCTTCTGATCTGCATATCCTATTTCTAAAAGCCCATAGATATGGTCTATGATGAGTTGGGCTTCGTCAATAGGATGTCCTTTCATGATTAAAAAAGTTAGACAAGAAAGGAGAGGAGTAATGTTAATCCTATCACCAGCTTTAGGAATGATTGAGGATCGAAGGATATGCTAGATGATTCGGGCATCTTGGGTCATACCGGAGACTCTAGCAACATGATTGTCAATAGCATTTTCTCTAATTACCCTATTGATTTGAAACCATTTGAAGGAGGTTTCTGACATTAGGGTGTGGGCTCTATATCCCTCAGTTCTTAAGTTTAAAACTGCACCAAGGTCATGCTTGGTGATCTCCACTTTTTGCTTAAAAACATAAGAACTAATAGTGGAGTGGTCAGAATTGAAACTCATGTTAGCTAGAAAGTAATGGTAGGTTTGCTTATTGTAGAAGTGGGCGAGAGAAAGAATGAACTGAAATTGGGTTGAGGCAAAGAGGTGCAATACCCAAAATTTCAACTCTGTTTGGATAAGAATGCGAGACGGAGTGATTTTTGCGGATGCAAAACGAGGAAAAGATTCCTCATTTGCCTTGGAAAGAAAGTTGTCTGGGGCATTCCTATTTGGTTTCTTCACCAAAACTTTTTGTCTTTTGCTAGAGGAGGCCATTGTTGATTTGATGTAGAAAGGGATTGAAAAAGAAGTTTAGAAGTGTGATTGTTAAGTTTGAAAGCCTTCATATTTAAAGAAAAACGATACGTTCGTCCTGGACGAAAATATTCGTCCTGGACGAAATATTATCGTTCGTCTGGACGATATAATTTCGTACAGACAATCCGATTCGTCCAAAATGTAACGACTTTTCGTAATCAACACAACTTACGATGCGTCCCTTCGTACAGGCTTTTTGACTTGACCGATCGTATAGACGAAAAAATTTCGTACAGACGACCAAAAAGTGAATCGTTTTAATGACTCTTGAAAACCGTCCCCTACATCGAACCGACACATGTTCGTCTGGACGAACGAAAATTTTGTACAGACGAGGTTCATATTAAAAACTGTCTTATCCACTCAACCGCTGCATCCAATCGTCCCGACGTTTGAGAGAAAAAAAAATTCGTCCTGGACGATCAAAGATCGTACAGACGATCTAATTAAAAACTGCTCTCAAAACGGTTAAAATTCACGCAAACTGTTCCTTCACACATCGTCCCGTACGAAACCAATTTCGTCCTGGACGATTTCCTCCAAAAACTTTTTTTTTTTTTAAATTAAGAAAATCAAACAAAACATTCAAAAACACAAGAAACATAAAACAAAACCATAAATACAAAAACAATTCATTCAAAACACACAAAATTTCATAAAATAAAAAAAAAAAACAAAACACAACAAATATCAATGTTGCAAAGACATTTTGGTTAAGCATTCAAATCAATAATACCAAGCCTTATTCTTAAAGTACTGAAGGTATCAAAGGCTAAAGGTTTTGTAAAAATGTCTGCAAGTTGATTTTTAGTTGAAACATGTATGAGTTCAATTTCTCCTTTGGATACATGATCCCTTATGAAATGATGCCTTATATCAATGTGTTTGGTTCTAGAATGTTGAATAGGATTTTTGGAAATGCAAATACCACTAGTATTGTCACAATAAATTGGAATAGTGCCTATAGTTAATCCTAAATCAATCAACTGTTGTTTTAACCAAAGTACTTGTGCCACACAACTTCCTAATGCAATGTATTCTGCTTCTGCAGTAGATAGTGCCACTGAATTTTATTTTCTACAAGACCATGAAACTAATGAATTTCCAATGAATTGACATGTTCCAGAAGTGCTTTTCCTATCCACTCTACAGCCTGCAAAGTCAGAATCTGAGTAACCAATAATTTCAAATGAAGAGCTAAACTTAGGATACCAAAATCCTAAGTTTTGAGTTCCTAGTAGATATCTTAAAATCCTTTTCACTGCTGTCAAATGTGATTCTTTTGGATCTGATTGAAATCTAGCACATAGGCAAACACTGAACATAATATCTGGTCGGCTAGCAGTCAAGTAAAGTAAAGATCCAATTATCCCTCTAAATTTCTTTTGATCAACAGATTTTCCCTTAAGGTCCTTATCCAACTGAACTGAAGAACTCATTGGTGTACTAACAGGTTTAGCATTGTCCATTTCATATTTTTTGAGGATGTCCTTAATATATTTAGTTTGACTAAGAAAAGTACCTTCCTCAAGTTGCTTAATGCTAAATCCTAGAAAGTAATTTAAATCTCCCATTAGACTCATTTCAAATTCACTACTCATTATTTTAGAAACATCATCACAAAGATGTTTATTTGAAGATCCAAAGATGATGTCATCCACATAAATTTGAACAATAAGTATATCCTTTCCAATTTTTCTCAAAAAGAGAGTTGTATCCACACTTCCTTTTTCAAAAGATATTTCAAGTAGGAAGGTGCTCAACCTCTCATACCAAGCCCTAGGTGCCTGTTTCAATCCATATAATGCCTTTTTTAATTTGAAAACATGATTTGGAAATTTAGAATTTTCAAAACCTGGAGGTTGTTCTACAAAAACATCTTCCTCAATTACCCCATTTAAAAAGACACTTTTGACATCCATTTGAAACAATTTAAATCCTTTAAAACAAGCAAAGGCTAGTAAAACCCTAATTGCTTCAAGTCTAGCTACTGGGGCAAAAGTTTCCTCAAAATCAATTCCTTCAATTTGATTATACCCCTTAGCTACTAATCTAGCCTTATTTCTAATGACTACTCCTGAGTCATTCATTTTATTTTTGAACACCCACTTGGTTTCAACAACACTTTGATCTTTTGGCCTTGTAGTTAGTTCCCAAACTTTATTTCTTACAAATTGATTTAACTCTTCTTGCATGGCCAATATCCAAAATTCATCTGAAAGTGCTTGATCAATGTTAGTGGGTTCAATAGTTGAAATAAAGGCTGAATGATTGACTTCCTTGTTTAATCCACGCCTAGTTCTAACACCCTCACTTGGTTCACCTATAATCAATTCCTTTGGGTGGTTTTTAGAAAATCTTAAATCTCTAGGCAAAGGGTCTTCTCTTTCTAATTTTTTTTCTACATTTTCTTCCAAATTTAATCTATCAATCTTTTGGGAGTTTTCTTCAATTTCTTCTTCAACAACATTTGGCTCTTTCATGTTTCCATTTTCATCAAAAACAACATGTGTGGTTTCTTCAATGACTAAAGTTCTTTTGTTGAATACTCTATAAGATTTTCCAACACTTGAATATCCAACAAAAATTCCTTCATCTGATTTTGGATCAAATTTTCCTAAGGCAGATTTTCCATTATTATGTATGAACACCTTGCAACCAAATACTTGCAAATGAGACAAATTTGGTGTTCTACCTTTTACCAACTCATAGGGTGTTTTATTCAAATTTGATCTCACATTCACCCTATTCAGAACATAGCATGTAGTGCTAACCGCCTCAGCCCAAAAATATCTAGGAAGCGAGTATTCTGCTAATATTGCTCGGGCGGCTTCTATTAATGTTCTGTTCTTTCTTTCAACTACTCCATTTTGTTGAGGAGTTCTAGGTGCAGAAAAATTGTGATCAATCCCCTTTTCTTTACAGAAATCTTCAAATCTTTCATTTTTAAATTCTCCTCCATGATCACTTTGTATAGAGATTATTTCATATCCTAGTTTTCTTTGTATCCAAGTTGAAAAATTTCTGAATTCCTCAAATGATTCACTCTTATGAAAAAGAAATTTAACCCAGGTGAATCTTGAAAAATCATCTACTATAACAAATCCATATATACCTTTTCTCCTAGACTAACAGTGCTTACAGGTCCAAAAAGATCCATGTGTAGAATTTCTAAAGGTTTACTGGTCCTAAGATCTTTATTGGACTTAAAAGAGGACTTCACTTGTTTTCCTAATTGACATGCATCACATAGATGATCCTTAATAAAGTTTAGTTTAGGTATTCCTCTCACCAAATTCTTTTGGGTAATTCTTCTAAGATTTTTCATACTAGAATGACAAAGTCTCCTATGCCAAAGCCATGATTCATCAGAAATAGTTTTCAAACAAAAAGCAGTAGGAGATTGAATACAATTTAAATCTAGCATGTAGACATTGTTCACCCTTTTTCCATTTAAAACAATTTTCCCATTTAGGCTAATTATGCAGCTAGTAGGTAAAAATTTTACATTATAGCCCTTATCACATAGCTGACTTATGCTAAGCAAATTATATTTTAAGCCTTCAACTAATAAAACATTGTCTATGAAAAAGTTTTTCAAATTTCTAATCATGCCTGATCCAACCACTTTCTTTGTGGTATTATCTCCAAGTGTAACCTTGCCTCCACTCCTGGCTTCCAGCATTATGAATTGAGCAGTATCTCCAGTCATGTGCTTTGAACATCCGCTGTCCAGGTACCATATACTCTCGCGAGGTCTTGTGTGAGAGTATTCCTGCAAAATTCTCAAATGTTAGACCTGGGAACCCAAACTAGTTTGGGTTCACCTTTATGAAATTTATAATCAGATGCATGTATGATATGTCTAGGTTTATGCATCTTAGTTCTCCACACCAAATTAGGTTTCATCTTTAAAGTGCAGGTGTGAGATATATGTCCCAAAAATCCACAATTGTTACATTTAACATTAGGAAAAATATTCCTATTTTTTCTTTCATATGATTGTCTTCTAAGGGATTTCATGAATTTAGGATAATATTTAGGATTTGTAAAATCTTCAAGTTTAGGGGGGTTCCTATTATCCTCGAGAGCTCTTATAGTGAGTTTGGAAAATGAATTCATATCCTCCAAGATTTGATTGGTATAATTTATTCTATATGTCTTGCTCTCAGATTCATCCTTAAATTTCTTAAATTCTTTTTCAAATTCAGCATGGGATGATTTTAAATTCTCAAAATTTTTATTCAAGTCATCATATTCATCAAGTAGTTTCATGTGGTTGCTATCAATTAAAGCATGATCTTTCCTAAGGATTTCGTGTTCCTTATTAAGCTCTTCCAATTCTAAAACTACACTAGCATGAATCTTTTTTATTTTCCTATATGCATCATGCATGTGTTCAGAAACTTCAAACAATTCATTATAGGTTAAATCACATACCTCTTCTTGATCTGATTGTTCAGCTTTATCTGCCATCAAGCAAAGGTTGGTGACTTCTTCTTTTTCAGTCTCAGATGAGTCTGAAGCTGAGTCCGCCCAAAAAGCCTTTTGAAACTTCTTCTTGCCCTTCTTTACCATTGGTTTCTCCTCTACCTTCTCCTTGCTAGGAGTGGCTTTGAGTTTTGGACAATCAGTCTTTATATGAACTGGTTTCCTGCATTCATAACAAATCACTTCATTAGAAACCTTGCCATTTCTGTTATACTTACCTCTATTCCATTGCTGGCGTATCTTCTGCTTCCTCTTTAAAAAGCTTCTGAATTGTCTAGTCATCAGTGCAATATCATCTTCATCCTCAGGTTGTGAGTGTTCACTTTCTGACTCTTCCACATTTAGTGCAATATTCTTGTCCTTTCTTGGTTCACCTGCATCAATCTTTCTTTGACTTACTCCTTGCTCGTAAGCAATGAGTGAACCAAGAAGATTCTCAATGGAATAAATGTTCAGATCTTTAGACTCTGTAATTGCAGTAATTTTAGCATCGTATGCAGTAGGTAAACAACGAAGAATCTTATTGACCATTTCAGCATTAGTTAATTCCCTACCAAGTGCATGCAAAGAGGTGACAATTTGAGTGAATCTTGTGTACATGTCAGATATAGATTCATTAGGTTTCATGCAAAATAATTCGTAGTCATGTAACAAAATATTGAGTCTTGATTGCTTAACCTCATTTGTCCCTTCATAAGTAATACAAAGTCTATCCCATATGTCTTTTCCGCTTTTACAAGTGAAAACTCGCATGTAGTCTTCAGATTTTAAAGCACAAAAGAAACTATTTAAACATTTCGCATTTAATTGTGCTAAGTCACGTTCTTCTATAGTCCAATCTGCATAGGGTGTATCTACCCTAATTCCACCAACTAATTCCTGGACTAGCATCTACATGCGATAATCAAGTGACTGTAAGAAAGTAGACATGCGTGTTTTCCAAAAATCAAAAGGAATATTGTCAAACAGTGGAGGTCTAGTGATAGAGTATCCCTCAAGTGTGTTTCGGTTTCCAAATGTAGCCATCTACGTTAATCAAAAAGTAGTTCAAACTTATGATTTTGAAACTATGCTCTGATACCACTTGTTGAGTCCAGTAATTAGGTTGTTAAGCCTAAGTAAATGTCCCACGGCTACCAAGAGGGGGGTGAATTGGTAGTTTTAAAAATTTTAAACCCTCTTAATGATAAAGTTGAACCGAAATGAAATTTTCTTTTAAAGTTTGTAGAAAAATGTTTTTCAACCACAGAGTTGTTAAAATTGAAATTTAAAGTGCGGAAACGTAAAAGCAATAAAGTAAATGACACTAGATTTATAGTGGTTTGGTCTATAACCAGACCTACATCCACTCCTCAGAGGCACCCTCTGAGTATTGCACTAAAACCAATAGTGACTCTCCTTTAGCACCCACAGCAAGGCGGAGAAGCCTTTACAACACACTCTTTTCACCACTACCCGGTGTGGCAGAGAACCGTCGTCCTTTCACACAATCCACAGTGCTGGCAGAGAACCTTTGTCCTTTTACACTCTCCTAGTGTGGGCAGAGAACCGTCGTCCTTTTACACTCTCCTAGTGTGGGCAGAGAACCGTCGTCCTTTTACACTCTCTTAGTGTGGGCAGAGAACCGTCGTCCTTTTACACTCTCCTAGTGTGGGCAGAGAACCCTACGGCTGTTCACACTCTCCAAGTGTCGGCAGAGAACCAGATCTCCTTGACTGATCTTCTCACAAGAATCTAGAAGGAAGAAAGAAAAGAGTGAAGAAATCCAATTTCACAAGTAGAGACTCTTACCTTAGTAATCCAAGTGAAGCCTTCTCGCTCCAATGGTAGGAATCCTCCCTTGAATGCTCTCTTCCACTCTCTCTTTGGCTATTCTCTCAAGAGGCACGAAGATCAAATGACAAAAAGATTGGGTGGCAGTCTAATTTGGACTATTTATATAAAAGACATGAAAAACCGCCCAAAAACTGCATATTTTCAATTATGTACGCAGTGGATCATCCTGTACGATCCTGGATCGTCCTGGACAATTTTACTTAAACGATTTGAAACGACCCAATTTGTATATGTGTACGAAATGACTTCGTACAGCTGATCGTCCTGTACGAACTAGGTTCGTCCAGTACGAACGGTTATTACAAGGTAGGTTCTAGAAACTGCTGAAAACTGTTCTAAGTCGGTTAATCGTTTGGACGAAAATATGTTCATCTGGACGAAAATTTTCCAGAGAGCCAATCGTCCTGGACGATTATTTATTTCGTCTGGACAAAAATTTTCCAGAGGACCAATCGCCGCGGACGATAATTTGTTTTCGTCTGGACGAAAATTTTCCAGAGAGCTAATCGTCCGGTACGATATTTATTTTCGTCTGGATGAAAATTTTTCAGAGGACTGGTCGCCTCGTACGATGATAAAATTCGTTTGGACGAAAATTTTACAGAGAACTTATCGTCCGGGACGATAATAAATTTCGTCCTGGACGAATAGGATTTAGAAAAATTTTTTTCAAGCAAGTTCCTATTCGTTTCAAGTGCTCTATAGGAGATAACTGACAGATCGTCCAGTACGATAAATATCGTCCTGTACGATAAGTATAGAATTTTAAGATCTCCTTATTTGTGTGTGTGAGATTTTATTCACTCAATTACAATCACTCCCTTTCAAAATTAATTCAAAGAAAAGGCAAACTTCAAATAAACAAAATATCTCATGTTGAATTTGATTTGAAGTTATCGTAGTCTGGAGTCTGATTTTCCTGAAATGTTAGTACACACAAGAGCAAGTGCAAATCTTCTGAAATTGTTAGGAGATAACTATACATTTGAACAATAATGTTTGGAATCATCAAAACTACATAAGTTGCACAAATATAAATCATTCAAATAGCAACTATTCAAACAATAATGTCAGTTTGTTGTAATTAAGACCTAGTTTTGAGCTCTTCTATTTAAGCTTTGATAAGGCAATTAGTTAGTATCTCTGGCAGCCTTTGAAGCTTCATTCTTCTGAAGGAAACTTAAAGAGAGAACTTGAAAGGGAGAGAGGAAAGAGTGAAGTTTGAGAGAGGGAGAAGATCCTTGGAGGGGGTTTCAATGGAGTGTGGAGGTGGGTTCACACGGTTGCTCTAGTGAGCTAGCACCTTAGTACCATCAGATTCAAGGTTCATCTTGAGGGAAGTTTTAGGAAGAAGAATATCTCTTTGGTGTAAAAGGACACGGTGACTCCGCCGCACTGGGGAAGGTGGAAGTGATTTTGTAAGTGCTTCTCTGCCTAGCTGTGGGGGCTAAAGGAGAGACACTGTGGTTAGTGCAATACTCAAAGGGTGCCTCTGAGGAGTGGATGTAGGTCAAGGTTTGACCGAACCTTTATAAATCTGGTGTGTTCTTTCTTATTATTGCTTTTGCATTTAATTTTTGCACTTTGATTTCTATGGTGAATCTTGGTATTGGTTATAATTGTGATTTTAGTTAAATAAGTTTTAAATATCCAATTCACCCCCTCTTGGTTAGCCTTGGGACTAGTTCATTAGGGCTTAATATCCCTGACAAACTTTCTAGTGCAATCAGAGCACTTTCAAGTAGTTTCAGAGCGGGATTCATAAAATTAAGTTTAAAAACTTTTTGAATTTTTATCCATGGGTAATTTTTGTAATCATAATATTTCAGAAGGTTATTTAATCACCCGACCACCTTTATTTAAAAATATTACTTTTGATTTTTGAAAAATTTGCATGTCTACTTTCTTGCAATAAATTGATTTCTGAATGTGGTAAATGATTTTAACTAGTTATTTTATATCGTCACGTGTTATATATTGAATTAAAACTGATATTCCTTTTAATCAATGGAGTAGGAAAGAACAAATCAATGCTTAATTGAATGTTAAATCATTAAACTATTTTTTCTATGCTTTAAATTATGATGATTTTATGTTTGTATCCATGTGCTCTACTAGCAAAGAAAATTGAGATAAATTACACACTATATATGAAGGCACTAGTGAAATCAAGCAATCCAGATTGAATATTTTAATATATGATTATAAACTATTTTGCATGAAATCTTTTGAGATGATCTTAGACATGTATAATAGGTTTATTCAAATTATGACATTATTACATACTTTGGTTAAAGAATTTTCAAACTCTAAAAAAATCAATAAAATTTTACATTATCTACTTGATAAGTTTGATGTCAAAGTAGTTGCTATTTATGAATTGAAAATTTTGAATGAATATTCTATTGATAATTTAATTGGCTCACTCATTGCCTATGAGCAATGCTTGGTCCAAAGACTTTTGGATGCAGGTGAAATGATAGTACTAAACGCTGAAGACTAGAAGAAAAGTGACTCAGTTGGTGAAGAAAGCAATGACTTATCAAGCAAATTGGAAAGCTCCCTAAACCATAAGCATCAACAAAAGTGGATTAAAGGTAAAAATAGTAAGAATATTAAGATTTCTTTAGACATTATTTGCTTTGGATGTGGGAAACCTGGCCATATGAAAAATCAGTGGCCTAATTTGAGAACTCTTTCTACAAAAGAGAAGGGTAAAGCTAAGCAAATTGTAAAAAGGGCAAATAATGAAAAGCAAAAAATCTCATGGGCGGACATTGCTTCTGAATCATCAGACCAAGAGCAAGATGATGTTTAAACCATTATTTGTGTGTTTATTTTTCTGTGTATGCATGTTTTGTTCATTTTTGTGTGTTTTCTATATTTTTCTTTGGATTTATTCTTTTTTATTCTTTTTTCTTTTCTTTTTCATTAACATTTTAAATTTTCCTTTCTTTTTTTTTTGTGATGGTTTCTATGATCAGCACATATATATCACAATTTTAAAAAAATGAAATCTTTTTTAAAGTTCATTTTTTAAAAAAATGAAAAACCTACATCCTATTTTTCTTGAATTCTTATATAAGTTGTGGTTGACTTATCCAAAAATAGTCAAAGGAAGAAAACTCAGGATTTTGACTCTCTATCTCTATTTCTTAAAAAGGTTATTTTTCTTTTGATTCAAAATCTTCATCATATTTTAAATTAGATTTTGAATCTGAACTTTTTCATCTCCCTACATTTTATCTACCGCATAGGAATCTTTTGCGAGTTGTTAAATCCACCTCAAAATTTTCTTAATGAAGTAGTTCATTTTTGTTAATAAAATGGGTTTGCTTTAGTTCTTAAAATATTAAAAAGGAAGCATATTTGATTGAAAAGAAAAAAAAAGTAGTCAATGAAGCGAAATCAAAAGATGCACAATGATGCCAAATTGAGAATGAAACACAAAGTGTATTAAATATTAAAAGATGTGCAAAGTGTGCCAAAAAACTAATAAGAGGCATAAAATGAGCCCACAAAAAGTATGCTTACTTTTCTTATACTACTTAAAGCTTACGAAAATCCTTAATATTTTTGGTACTTGATCTTGAAAATTATGATTTCTGATTCACCAATTTTTGCATTGATCTTCTATTAGATATGTTTTAAGAAAGGAGTTTTAAAAAAATTAGTGTATTTTTCTAATTTATTCCTTAATTTAGATATTGGATTAAAAAGTTTTTTGAGCCTTTAAAAGAACTTGAGCATTGAATAATAATATCTAAATTTCTAACCTTTTCTGGATTATGCTTTATCAATATATTCCTTACTAAGTTTTGGAATAAAATCAAGAGGTATCTTTCTCATTTTAAAGACTTTTTGATAAGGGTTCATTTTGTTTGTTTGTTCCCCTTCTCTTTTTTTGATAACGTCAAAAGGGGAGAACGTAATGTTGTATTTGTATCTTTTTTTTTTGTAATTTAAAAAAAATAATTGATTTCCCTTATTTTTTAACTTTTATTTTAGTAAGGGGGAAATTAGGAGAAAATACTTTTTCTTTTTTGCAAATCCAACATATAATATTTATCATCATAAAAAAGGGGCAGATTGTTACAACTTGAGCCTAAGAGTTTATGCTTTTGATAATAATAAATATTGTGGCTCACTTTGTGTTGTCTACATGTATTTGCAATATATTTTTATTTCTATATTTAGTAATATTTCAGGATTATAATGCACCTTACAGGGCTCAAGTTTTGGCAGAACAAGTTTTATTTATAATTTTTATTAATGTATTTTTTTATTTTTTAAGGGTGTATGCATGTTTGTAACCTTGCTCACTTATTTCTGACTATGTTTAGTTCTCTATTTTTGGTTACATCATTTGAGACAATCCACAAATTGGTCTGGCTGATCAGATAAAAATAGAAACCCTAATTAGGGCATCCTAGTTAAGACAATCATCTTTAAGCTCATCGTCCTGGACGATGTTTGTATCGGCCAGGACGATAGGCTCAAATCAAAAAGAATCAGCCCAAGATCTATTTAGGTAGCTTTTATTTTTTGACATCGTCTAGGACATCATCTTGGACATCGTAACATAATTATGCCTAAATTAATATGGTAATTAAGGAAAGAAATTAAGATTTGAATGCTTGATCATATCAGCCTAGATGATAGCAGAAATAGCTAGGATGATCAGTTAAAAAATCCTTAGTTATTCGTGGATGATCAACATCGTCCACCTTTCATTCAAGGTGATGTTCTGGATGATGTGGGTGAATTTGAACTAATCATACATGATGATATCCTATCGGCCTGGACGATATGAACAAAAACCTTTTTATCGTCCCAAATTGTCCTTGCTGATTGAGCTTAATTTGTATTGATCCTACAGGATGATATTTGTATTGTCCTGGATGATAATATCAGTTTATTGTAAATAAGAGCTAGTTTGGAGCTCTTCTATTTAAGCTTTGACAAGGGAATTAGTTAGTGTCTTTGGAAGCCATTGAAGCTTTGTTCTTTTGGAGAAAACTTGAAGAGAGAACTTAAAAGGGAGAGAGAGAAGGGTAAAGTTTGAGAGAGGGAGAAGATCCTTGGAGGTGGTTTCAAGGGAGTGTGGAGGGGGGTTTACACGATTGCTCCGATGTGCTTGCACCTTAGTACCATCAGATTCAAGGTTTATCTTGAGGGAAGTTTTGGGAAGAAGAAGATCTCTTTGGTGTCAAAGGACCCGGTGACTCCTCCGCACCGGGGAAGGTGGAAGTGATTTTGTAAGGGCTTATCCACCTAGCTGTGGGGGCTAAAGGAGAGAAATTGTGATTAGTGAAATACTTGCAGGGTGCCTCCGAGGAGTGGATGTAGATCAAGGTTTGACCGAACAACTATAAATATGGTGTGTTCTTTCTTTCGCATTTAATTTTTGCACTTTGGTTTTTGTGGTGAATCTTAGTTTTGGTTGTGACTTTGCTTTTAGTTAAAGAAGTTTGAAATATCCAATTCACTCCCCATTGGTTAGCCTTGGGACTAGTTTATTAGGGCTTAATATCCCTGACGGACTTTCAAGTGCCATTAGAGCATTTTCAGAATCAGCAATAGCCAAGACCTTTTCAAGCTTTGCCTGATCATTTAAAAAGGAATTCGGTTCCTCTAGTGCCAACTTCAATAAATCAGTTGAACTATCTTGTCTTCTCTCCAGAACTTTTTTGTTTAGTTTAGGAACATACACATTTTTAGAAGATACTAAAGATTCAAATTGCCTATTCCTTATTGCACCAAAATATTTTTATTTTTTGTTGCCATACTTAACCTAAGTCATGTCCCATAATTGGAATATTCATTAGGCTACTTAATAAATTCAGCATCAGCTGTATTCCCTTGAACCTCTTTATTCCTGACCAAATCAGGAATTTTAGTGCTACATTTATTCTCAATCTTAGATTACTTACATTCTGTTTTGACATGGCCGATTTTACCACATCCAAAACACAATTTAGAAATGCCTTCATATTTGATTTTTTTTGAAAAGTTTACCAACCAATCCTTCAATCCAAACACCAAAAGGTAGTTTCATATTTAAAGGAATTCGAACACACACTCTAGCAAATTCTCTCCTACCCCATTAGAACCTATTTCCATCTAGCATATAGGGCGCACCAACTTAAGATGCTATCTTGCATATGTTGATCTTGTCCCAGCATTATAACGGTAGGTTTGGCAATTTGATCCACAAAGGAGCTGAAATCCCATTAAGAGAAGATGGAGAGAACATAGCTGACCATTTATCCATCCCTACTATATAACCTTTGACATATTATGGCCCTCCTATCAAAATAGACTCCATAGCAATTGAATCTTCAAATGAACAAATCTGGTTATCTGGAATTTCCTAAATCGATTCCATTGCCTTCTTAATTTAAAACAAACTGATGAAAATAGGATGTTGTCTCCAAACACTCATACAACGAGAGCATTTTCCAATTTCTTTGCATTCTCACATTCATTATCAGCATGAAGCAAAACCATTTTTTCCATCTTCAGCTAGAAAGTACCTAAGCTCTAATTTATCAACTATGATATTTGGCTTCTAAGTCCAAGCCGTGGAAGCTTACACTCGGTCACCATTAGCTGTAGACTTGATGTTATTCTGAATATTAGGAATTTATTTATCTGGAACAATAGGCCCTTTCCTAACATCCAATAGTGGAAATTTATCATCCACCTTATTCTCTTTAATTTTACTGTCTTCAATCAGTGAAAGAACAATGTTGTTACCAGGAATCAGAGAAGACAATAGAGATAACAAGTTAAAACATTTGTTCGAATACACCTTTAGTCCCACTAAAAATGAAGCTTCCAAATCCAATTTCTCAATTATACTTTTGAAACCATGTTTGACTTTTAAAATTCTTGGGCTTATGAAATCTTCTTCCATGATTACCTTTTTACCTTTGCCAAGAACTACTGGAGCATTCTTGTTATTCAACAGACCTCCTTCCTTAATCACCAATGGTCTTTCCTTGAACTGACCATTAAGAAGAGATAAAGCTATAGAACCACCATTGAAAACTTCAAAGGATGATCACATTGGACCATTCAGACCTTTTCTATTATTCACCCAAGCTTCAGAAGATGCTAGTCATTTCCCCTCCATCGCCGCCACTAAGTGCCGCTGGAGGGACGATGAAAGATAGCCATTCAAAATGGTCTAGAAAAATAATGACACAGAAGATGTTCATGAATAATAATGAATCATGCTCAATTCATGTGTGTTATGTGTTTGGGTCCCTTCTTATGGAAGAAAAAATGTAATGCATGTGTGTTATGCTGTGAATCATGCAATTTTGGTCTCCACACCCAATGTGTACTATGGTGAATAGTGTAAGTGTATGAGATGTGTCATAACAAGCCACATGAAAAATATCTAACACTAGGAAAGGGGTTTACTAATCTATATGGGTTATAGTGCCTCTTCCTATGTTTCAAAACTTTTGGCTTTGGATCAGGATTAAAAAACTTTTCAGGTGTGGGTGGAGTCTTATTTTCCTTAAATGCTTTTAATTTAGCTTAAAAAAATGAGTTAGCACTTTCTAAAATAGCATTATCAACTTTTAAGTAGTTCTCCCTACTCTCAAATTCATCAATATATATTTTAAAATCATTTTCAAGTGCATTGTGGAATGCTTTAAATGAATTATGTTTAATGAAAAACTCAGAATGCTTTTTATTTAACACATCAAACTATCAAGTAATGACATATGATTAATATCAAGTGTAGAGTGGTATTTAATTAAAACTTCATGCTCTTTTTGAAAATTTAAAAATTCCAATTTCAAGCTACCATGCAATTTCTTAAGTTTCCTATATGATGTATGAACCTTTTTAGAAACTTCAAGTGGTTGATTATAGGTTAGTTCATATGCCACTTCTTGGTCAGATTGACCAAGATGATTGTTCACCATCAAACACAGGCTTCTAGTCTCCTCCTCAGCTTCACTCTAAGAGAAGTTAGATGCAAAATCCACCTAGAATGCCTTTTGAAGATACTTCTTATCCTTCCTAAACTTGGGTTTCTCCTCACCATTCTCCTTGCTTGGATGAGCCTTAAGTGTAGGACAATTAACTTTAACATGTCCCAACTTCTTGCATTCAAAGCATATCATATCAATAGATGTTTTAAAATTCTTACAACCCTTACCTTTATTCAACTATTGATGGTGCTTTTCCTTCTTCCTTAGAAAGATTTTGAATTGCCTACTGATTAAGGCAACATCATCGATTTTAGATCCAGAAGAATCAGTATCCATACCATTAGCTTTTAGCACCACAATCTTCTCCTTCTTTCTTACCTACATCAAGTTATCTTTAGTTCACTCCTTGCTCGTAAGAAATGAGTAATCTAAGTAAATTATCAATATAATAAGTATTCAAATCCTTAGATTCAATAATTTCAGTAATCTTAGCATCAAATAAAGAAGGCAAACATCTTTAAATTTTATTAAATTTTTCATAGTTAGTTAGCTCTCTTCCTAAGGCATGCAGTGAGGTGAAATTTTGAGTAAACCTAGTATAGATGTTAGATATAGATTCACTAGGTTTCATATGAAAAAGTTCATAGTCATATAGTAAGATATTCAGCCTAGATTGCTTAATTTCATTTATCCCTTCATAAGTAATACACAATATATCCCATATTTCTTTACTAGTGGCATAAGTTGAGACACGCATGCAATTTTCCGATTTCAAAGCATATAAAAAACAATTTAAATATTTTGCATTAAGTTATGCTAAATTCCTATCATCAAAAGTTCATTCAGTAAATGGAAGTTCAATTTTTATGCAATTTATTTCATGAGTTGGTGGTAAATATCCATCCTTAACAAGCATCCACATGTGATAATCAATAGATTATAAAAATATGGACATGCAAGTTTTCCAAAAATCAAAAGATATATTATCAAAAAAAGGTGGTCGGGTAATATAATACCCTTCCGTAGTATTATGATTATTGAAGTTAGCTTTAGATCAAAATTCAAAAGTTTTTAAAAACTCAATTTTATGAATCCCGCTCTGATACCACTTGAAAGTTTTTTAGGGATATTAAGCCCGTAAGAACTAGCCCGAGGCTAACCAAGAGGAAGGGTGAATTAGTGTTTTAAAAATTCTTAAACAAAATCATGATTTAAATCAAACAATCATTCACCAAAAGTAAAGTGCAGGAATTAAATGTGAAAAAGAAATAAGAAAGAGCACACCAAATTTTATAGTGGTTTGGTTAACTTGACTTATGTATACTCCCCAGAGCCTCTCCTCTGGATATTGCATTAAGTTCACTGACTCTCCTTTTGCTCCCATAACAAGGCAGAGAAGCCTGTACAAAAACTCCTTTCCACTAACCCCGGTGAGGTAGAGAACCTAACTTCTTTTGCTTCCTCCTGAAGCAAGCAGAGAACCGACTCTTTTTGCTTCCTCCAAAAGCAGACATAGAACCCAACTCTTTTTATTTTCTCCTGAAGAAGGCATAAAACCTCAATCAATTACTGAAGTAGACCTCTTTAGAACCTCCAAGGAACCAAGGACAAGGACCATAGAAGATAACTCATATCCTTTCTTGGAGTAACCAACTCCCCCTCACAAGATCCTCTCTCTCTCTCCTAAGCTCTCCCTCTCCTCTTAGCTCTCCTAGGTCAGGAAAATAACAAAAGATATAATCTTGAGTAAATAAGAGGTCTTATATAGTAGGGCTTGAAATTTTCCCTAGATTGTAATAAACTAACAAAGATCATCTAAAATGATCAATGGGTCATCATGTACGATCAATACAAATTCAACTCAATAAACCAAGATGATCTGGAGGAGGCCAGAAGATTAGACAATCTGTTTGTTCCTGTATGATTAGTTTAAAAACCTCAACAATCATCCAGACCATCACTCTGTTTAGTAAGAATTTTCATGTTTGATGATGAAAAAATAACTAATTATTTGGGATGATTCTTGGATCGTCATGTATGATTAGTTCAGATGAGTACATATCTTTCAAAACATCAATCTGGCTGTCTTGGAAGAAACTTAGGTTTGTTTAGCTGATCGTCTAGAACGATCGTGTAATCATCCAGGATGATATGATCGATGAATCAAACCCTAATTGGTTTCCCTAATCATCTAATTAATTTAAGAATAATTGTAATGCATCATCCAAGACAATGTCCTAGATGATGTCCAAAAATAATAACATGCCTAAAAGAGTTGGCAGCTGATTCTTTCTTATTTGAGCATATCATCTAGGATGATGCTAATATTGTCTAGGATGATTTGCTTAATTTTGGCTTCCTTACCCAGGATGCTCTAATTAGGGTTTATATTTTTAACTGATCATTCAGAATGATTTGGGATCATCTCGGATGATATGATCAAAAATAAAAAACTCTAAAAATAGACAAAATTTTCCCCTCTGAGTGTGTGTGTGCAAGGTTACTTTACATCAGGGCCCACTTTATTATAATTGACTCAAGAAAAGGTAAAAGAACTTAACGTACACTTACAGACTGACTTAGTTCTAATCTAACCAATCATAAGCTCTCTTTATTTACAATTAAGCTTGTGGACCTGAAACATTAGTAGGTAGGGAAATAGTAGAAAAACAAAAATATTCTAAATTTTTGCTATCATCAACATTTTAATCCATGAATCTAGATTTATAACACTAACTAACCCTAGAAATGATCCTAACCATCCATCATAGGGTTAAGCTATAAATAGAGGCTTAGGGCATCATTAGACAGAGCCTTGCATATTATTCCTTCCCAAGACTCCCCAAATAAGGGATTTCTTTTGTGTGAGATCTCCAACCCTCCCTCCAACTCTCATAAGCTAAACCCTCCATAAATGGCTCACCGACGGTGATATCTCCAATGAATCGAGCCCTAACTCCTTCAAAGTCAATTTATCATCGATCCATAACATTTTAGAATGCAATTCCTTCTACAAATAGGAGCGTGGACAGTCCACAAGTGCAATAAGTCCAGGATCTCATGAATCCAACATTTTAATTAGGTATAATCTCAAATCCTAATCTAGAACACTTAAAGTTAAATAACTTTTAATGTAGTGCATTTTAGACCGTGATATTGGTCCCCCGTGAATGCTCTTCATGAATGCTACTTACGTTTAAAATTTCAATAAGTTTAATCAAGCCAATCTAGAGAATTAGAAGTTTTCTTGTTTTAGAGTTTGAATTATATAACCTCAACATTACGTAAGATCTGGACTGTTGATTGCATGGTCAATGGTCCAGATCTATCCATCCCGCAGCAATTGTTCGACTGCGAATTTGATCCCGCGGTTAGTTATTCTTGATGGCTAGATCCGAGCCGTTGCTTTATTTCAGCGGATGATCAAATGACCACGATGGGATGCTAATGTGGTTAATGAAACCGCGGCCGTAGTTAATCTTCCCACAATCATTACGATAGTCATTGCCATGTAATGATTGACCATCATATGGGGCAGCCAATCAGGCCCCGCCCCCAGAGCATTTAAAAAGTTTTTTTTTTTTTAAATTATTTTTAATGTAGTTTTAGATGCAATGTTTTCTAAAATATTATTAAAAATTAATTATAAAATAAAATTATACATATTATATATCATATTTATAAGAAAATTATCCCCTTTAATTTAAAATCAAAATTAGTTTAGAATATTAAATATATTTCAAATAATTTTAATTATTAAATACTTTGTATTTTATATTGAAAATTAATTAAAAAATGATTAAAAATATCTTATAAATTTAAAATTTTATTTTAAAATACATTTTAAAGTTTTTGACAATTAATTAAAGTATTTTTTATTTTCATTTTCTTTTAAAATTAAACTTAATTTAAAATGTTTTATTTAAGTATTTAAATAATTTTAATATGTTAATATATCATGAATAGTTAATTTAAATAATTTTTAAAAACCTAACTTCTTTTAATATTTTTTTAAGAAAGGATATATATATATATATATATATATATATATATATATATATATATATATATATATATATATATATATATATATATATATATATATTATTGAATTAATTTAAGAGATATTTATATTTTAAGTAATTTTTAATTTTTCATTAATATTTAGTTTTTTTTGAAACAATGCAAAAGCAATGAATTAACAGAACAAAAAAAGGATTTCCTAGATACAAGCTAAAACGGTAACATCTCATCCTTGATTAACTCAATCAAGAAATTAGGAATGTTACCAAAGGAAAAGCTATCAAAAATAAAACTACCATCTATAGCTAAAGTAGCACAAAAATCCGCTACTTTATTACACTCTCTATTTACATGATGAAAAATGACCTTATTGAAGTCACTTAAGAAGTGAAGCTCTTTAACCGGCCAACTATCCAATTGCCAATCAACCTTCTTCAAAGAATCTTGTAAGAATGTAATTACATTTACATTATCACTTTCAATGATAATACCACTACTTTCAAACATCCAATTTTGTAACAACTCTCTAATATCCACAATAGCCTCCATCTCTAATTGAGCCACATCCCAATGGAATTTCTTCCTACCAAAAGCCCCTCTTTGATCTCTAAAGATACCTCCAATACCACCTCTATTGGAACTCAATAAAGCATCATCCACATTAATCTTGATCCAATCTTGTGGTGGAGGGTGCCAAGAGAAAACAGACTCCCTTGGGAAATTAGCACCCCAGCTAACTAGAATCAGGCAAGACTTCAACACAGCAAGGGAATGAACATTAGCAGCCGTTACAGAGCATGGTAGAGCATTCTTACCATGTTTTACAAGATTTCTATTTTTCCAATTTAAGAAAATAGCTACACAATAAATTCTAGCCAGCCCAGAATTCTGTCGGGAACACCCCCTTAGCTGCAACAGACATTCCTCCAATGAGTGAAAAACCGATAGGCAAAATCCCAAATTACGAATACAGTCCAGCACTTTCTACAAGCATATACAATGAACAACAATATGCTCATAATTTTCCACATTCTGACATCCTCTAGCACAACAATCTTCACTAGCCAGCCTTCAAAACTTAAGGAAATGGTTAGTGGGGATAGCAAACTTATACAACCTCCACCAAAAAATTTCGACATTATAATTGAGTTTTAAACTCTTAAGCCACAAAAAGAAGCCATCATTATCACAAATGCTTTTCCTTCTCAGAACTTCTTCATATGCCAGAGCAGAAATGGACTTACCAGAGAGCTTAAAGATCGTCTCCAGCATATCAGTCCGTTGAACGTCCACCTTCACCTCTCTAATAATGCAAATAAAGTCTTCATTAAAATACATAGCTAATTTAGATACATCCCACTCTCCTGAGTCAGTAAAAAACTGATGAAGATACATATTCTCCAAGCCAACACAATTCAAGAAGGTTGGCCACTCATTAAGACACCGGTCCAAAAGCCAGATGTCATTCAAAACCAAAATTCTTTCTCCATTCCCCACCTTCCACCTCACGATTGGCTTCAAAAATTTTCCACCCTCCTTTAAAATTTTCCAAACATTAGATGAGCTTTTCATTCCACTATCATAAAACACATTATCTCCATACTTGGCCATCATAGCACGGTGAAATAGGGTATCAAGTTTCTGGATAAAATTCCAAGCAATTCTAGCTCGCAGAGATCCTGTTTTATCAGAAAAAGACTGTACACCTAAACCTCCTACGTTCCGTGGATAACAAATATCCACCCAAGAAACATAGTGAAGACCTTGTCTTCCACACTGCTTGTGCCAAATAAAATTCCTGCAAGATTTTTCAACCTCCATAATCACCTTCTTAGGAACCAATGAGTGAGTAATAGCATAATTGGGAAGTGATAGTAATGATGATTTAATGAGTATGATTTTGCCTCCCAAAGAAAGAGACTTCCTCCCCAACACATTTAATCTATCATTAATACTACAAAGAAGGTCTTGAAAATCAGCAATTCCCAATCTATTTAAGGATATCTTAACCCCCAAATAATGCAACTTCTTAACCACTTTAAAACCCAAAATATTAGCCACCTTCTTCTTACCAGCTCTCTTTACAAACTTCCCAAAGATTATTTGAGATATATCCACATTTACTCTTTATTACGTCCAATCGTAAAAAGACTTCACGATGCACTTAATTAACCGAGCCAATGGAGCAGAAACCTTGGAAAACAGAAGAATATCATCTGTGTACAGAAGATGAGAGATCCGTGGACCTCTAGGAGACACCTGGATACCCAAAGATTGGCCCCTTTGCTTAATACTACTCGTCAATAGCTGAGAGCACAAAATAAACAAGTATGGTGATAATGGACAGCCCTGCCTAAAACCACAATGTGCATCAATCCATTTAGAATACTTTCCATTCAAGCTAACAGAAAATCTAGCATTCATCACACATTCCATAATCAACCTGATAAAGGAAATTGGAAAGCCATACCAATGAAGAATCTGATTCAATGTTGGCCAACCCATACTGTCATAAGCCTACTCCATATCCAGTTTAACATCAATCAAGCCTTGCTTGTTCTTGGAAACTCTGAATTTATTAAAAATTTCTTGTGCCAACAAACAGTGTTCAGTAATTGATCTACCCGGGATGAATGCAACCTGCTCTTCTGATATCAACCTTGGCAAACACATTTTTCAGCCTATTGACAAGCATTGTAGCCACTATCTTATAAGTACATTGACAAAGACTGATAGGTCTATAGTTTGACGGTAATACCGGGTTCAAAATGTTAGGAATTAAAATAATAATCATGTCTTTCCATTCCTTATGCATCCTTACATCTTTAAGAAACTTATTCATAGCATTCCAAGTAGTAACACCTACCAGATTCCAGTAAAATTTGAAGAATGAGGTAGTCACCCCATCAAGGCCTGGCGATTTATTATTTCCTTGCTGAAAGACATCATTTCTACATTCATCAAAGCTGAATTCAGAACTCAGAATAACAGCACCCATATCATCCAGCTTCAGATTATCATCCAGATTTGGCCAGCCAGATAACTCACAGTTCCTGAATTTCCACTTTTCCTCAAAGAAGTGAAAAAAAACTTGTTCAATCTGATCCTCCTCCACCACAATTTTGTTGTTAGCATCCTTTATTTGTCCAATCCAATTTGCATTCCTTCGGCTAGATGCAAAATTATGAAAAAAATTTGAGTTCGAATCACCTTCCTCAAACCATCTTAATTTCACTATCTGATTCCACCATACAGCAAGCCTCCTTAAGGTCATATTCAGCTCATTGACCTTTTGTCTAAGTATGAATAGATTATTGCATGAAAAATCAACACCCGCAACCTCCCTAGCTTGTAATTCCAACATCTCTTTCTTTAATCGTTCTTTCAGGTTTTCCAAGTCTCTACATTTACTTCTGTTCCAGAAAAATAGGGCTCTCAAAGTCCTCTTAATCTTCCTATTAAGAACTTCTTCCACCTCACCAAAGTCAGTCTTCTGCCATGAACTCTTGACAATACTCCAAGCCGCCGGATAGGATCTCCAAGTGTCTTCAAATCTAATAGCCTTACTCCTAAAAGTCTTCTTCCCATTCAGATTAAAAACCACTGGACAGTGGTCTGAAGCCACCCATGCAAGATGCTGTACTTTCACAAATGGAACCAAATGTAAACCAGCAGAGTTAAGTAGACATCGATCGAGCCTATCCCAAATTCTGGAAGAGCTCATCTTATTGTTGCACCAAGTAAAACTTGGCCCAACAAAACCTGCAACATGAAAATCAACATTAGTCAAAAATCCCTCATCTGCCTTGGTCCTTTAGAGAATAAGAATCGCTTGCCCCCCTTCTTCTCTTCCTTGTTCAAAATGCAATTAAAGTGCCCCCCCCCCCCCCCCCCCCCCCCCCACCACAATGGCAGGACCCGAATCTACCAAGCATGAATCGAAAAGGTTCCATAAACTACTTCTTTCATTATGACTCCTGCTACCATAAACCGTAGCCACCTTCAAAATTCCCAGAGTAGGCGTGGATAGAGAACCTACCACCACCTGAGAAGAACTCTTCTCAACTACAAAGGACACAATTTTTCTGTTCCACAAAACCATAATACCACCAGCCTTGCCAACAGCAGGAAAGTGGAAGAAGTCCCAATCCTTCCCAATAAAGAAATCTGCATCACTTCTACTAAAGCTAGATAATTTGGTCTCCATTAAACCAACAAAACAAACCTCATGATCTCTAATAATTTCCTTGAGATACAAGGAAGCCTCTTTTTTCCTAGCCCCCTACAGTTCCAAAAAACCAAAGAGTTCATTAAATAATTAATGGGGAGCCACCCCCACTAGGCAGATTTACTTTAACCTCTTTCCTCTTCTTCCAGTGTTCCAGCTCTAATGGACCCAATGACTTCAATTCCTTTGCCAACTTTGTCTTCACCAAGCTATTACACTAAGAAGCAACTACATCAATTTTCTCAGGCAGATCAACAACAACAGACTCCTGCTATTACTCTTCACAAGGAAGTTCTCTTACCTCCCCCTCTTCAACATCTTCCAGTAGAGCATCAAATTTGTTAGCAGTCAAAATCCCAAATTCACATTCTACAACATTTTCCTTGCCATTTTCTTCAATGCTAATATCTTTTGCAACATTTTTCTTCACCTGATCAAACTGCAGTTTTGAAGATTTTTCCTTATTAAAGATATGTTCTGTTTCAGGCTGTAACTTTGATACAACATTATTTCTTCCATTCCTTCCAGCCATGGTCATATTACCATTCCTTATTCTTCTATTTTTAAACTTCACGTGAATCCAGGGCCCATAATCTCCATCTTCACCTTGCATTTCCATCACATCTTCCCCATTTTTTACAACCTCTGCCCTGTTTCCACCTTGTTCAACAGCCTTCTTTCTCACAATATCAGGACAAACCTTACTATCATGCCCAACCTTCCCACACTGATAGCAGATTAAATCAATCTTCTCATATTCTATCTTCTGAAAATACTGTCCAGTTATTCCATCCACCCAGATTCCATGAGGTAAACTATTCTCCAAATTCAAATGGACACATACCCGGGCAAATTCACGTTTCCCCCATTTAAAGGAATTGCCATCTAGCAGCATAGGGGTGCCAATTCTTGAAGCAATACGAATAATGTTCTCCTCATCCCAACAATACAGTGGTAAACAGGGCAAATGAATCCAGACTGGAGTCGAAATTCCTTTAAAAGATTTGGGATTGAAGTGAGGAGACCACTTATCCATTCCCACAATGTAGCCACCAACGAACCAGGGGCCACTGCTAAGGACTTCCTCCATTGCTTCCAAATATTTGAAGGAGCAAAGATTCCAATTAAGACCAATCAACGTCATATGAAAGTTTCCAAACTTGTTCCACTGCTTCCTTAATTCTTGGCTACACAGCGGAAATGAGACTCTGTCTCCCAACACCGTTACCATCAGCGAGTGCCTCAAAATTTCCGAGTTCAACACTTCTTTCTCAGCATTAAGCTTAACCGCTATCCCATCTTCCCACAATTCCGTGATCAACTTATCAGCAGTGATCTTAATATGTTTCGTTTTCTGCCAGGCATCCTGAAAATTATTATTCTTCGTATTGGCCAAATCCGAGGTTAACAAAGCAGCAGGCTCCTAATTTCTATCCGCATCTGTGCTCTTCATAGGAATTTCATCATTCATCTCCTTATCAACATTATCAATATCAGATGTCAGCGATCGTCCCATAATTTCTTCATGATTAACAAAAAACTTGTTAACCTTCAAAATCGCACTAGAAGAAACAGGCGCATTGGGGATCTGATCAACAAAATCCATACACTTCCAACTTCATGAATAATGTCAGAACACCGATCAACAGCTATCTTCTTGCCTTTCACTTCAGCAATTTCTTGACAAACCAGAGGTCGAACACCCTCCTTGATAACTATTCCACCGCTAACCTTTCCATTTCCACGAAGAACACTAGAAGTATGCGGGTTCGTCATGATCCAGCCAACCAAG
Source organism: Dendrobium huoshanense (assembly GCA_016618105.1). Lineage (NCBI taxonomy): Eukaryota > Viridiplantae > Streptophyta > Magnoliopsida > Asparagales > Orchidaceae > Dendrobium > Dendrobium huoshanense. The sequence goes on along the minus strand of CM028351.1, from coordinate 34,505,914 downwards.
AACGCCGATCATCCGACCAACGATCGGCGAGATGCAAGATCGTTAGTTCGCGCAAAGCCCGTGAATAAGAAAATTGAAAAAACAAGACTTTCTCTCTCTGAGAAATCTGCCCATTAATATTTAGTTAAATTAAATCCTAATTATTTTTTTTAATTTTTATTAAAATTATATTAAATTATTTTAAATTTGAGAGAAATTTTAGAATTTAATTGAAGTTATTATAAAAAATATTTTAAGTATTAATTATTTTAAATATCTTTTAATTTCCTTAAACTTTAAAATTCATATTAAATTCAATTTAATTCCTAAAAATTAATGTAATACCATAAAATTTTAAGAAAGATAAGCATTTTAATTTAAAATTAATTTTTAAGATAAAAAAATTAATTTAACTTAAATTAAGTTTAATATTTAATTACTTTAATATTTAATTAATATTTAACAAATTATTATATTAAATATTTTTAAAATTAATATTTTATTTTAAATTAGTTTTGCATGACTAGTTGATCTCTCAAAAATATATTCCACCCATGTTTAAAATTAGTGAATAATTGGACTCAAATTATTAACTGATCACATCATTAATACTGTTAATTATTGATTAATGTTTACATGTTTAAGATGCACAAGCACTTATCCTAGGTTCTACTAGTTTTAAGGACATGGTTTATGATTGTATGTTGCATTTTTTATCACCTAGGAGCCTAGTCAAATGACCTCTGATTCATGATATGTCAGTTTCATATTGATTAGGCATGTCCCTAGAGTCAACCCATCAAAATTTTTCCCATTATGAAGTCTCTAATCTAGTAACTAAATTTATTTCCAAGCCTACAAAACCTTCAAATATTTGCGGCCTATCTCACTAGACTAATCACCTTATGGAATTTGACTTTGGAACTCCCTCCAAACACTCTGACCACTTTTATCAACTCCATTATAAATTTTTGACTGATAAACTACATTTCTGTAGACCCAGTTTAATCCAGAGTTGACTAGAGGTCAAAATGAATAAAATGTCATTTAAAGGGAATTTTGGACTTTTGGCCAAAACTCAACATGGTTAAATCTATTTAACCTTTGAAACATTTTTCATTGAACCCCAAATATCTTTTGGAATCCATCATACCCAAAAATAATTTTTGATTTGACCTGGTTGACCCAATCAATTATGGTTGACCAAAAGGACCCATTATGAGTCCAAATAGCTTTTTGGACCAAAACACCTCACCAGTCTATAAAACCATCAATCGGTCTCTTTTCTCATTTCAAACCTGTCAAGTTCAAAACCAGCACTTGGGTTAACTTGGTTGACCTAAAAGCCCCTAAAGGGTCAAAATGGTCAATTTAACACATTTGACCAATCTAGCCCTTAAGATCACCTCTACCACTCAAAATATCATTTAAAATTTGTTAGGCCCAACCCCTATGCTTGGGTCAACATGGTTAACCAAACCAAACAAAAACTCTGTGTTCACTCAATCTAATCTTAAATCAACTGTAAACTTTGTCAAACTCCCTTGATCATATGTCTTATTGATTTGGACTTGACTGACTTTGACCCAATAAATAATTGACTTGGTCAAGTAGCCTATGGTTGGCCAAAGTAGATCCATGAGGCCCAATTCAATGCTTTCAATCCTTTTAACATATTCAAACCTCTTTGGACTTCTAATCTTAATCCAATCCCTTACTCCAATGCATCCAAGACATTGAGAGGTCAAACCTTGTTAAGAGTGACCAAGTCCGCATATTTTACTTGGTCAAATTCTTAAGCCTTTATTCAAATCTTCATGCACATTGAATCCAAACCTCCCTAATTAGTTGACATTAACACTGAAAGTTTAAGTAGGTAGTAAGGCCTAACAAAACTGTCTTAAGGCTAACTAATAGGGGGAGGGAGTGAATTGGTAATTTAAAAAATTCTCCTAGAAATTTAGAAAACCAATTTATTATATTTGACACATTGATAGATTCTTATAAAATATTTTTCAACCACAAAAAATAAAAATGTAGTAAAAAGTAAAGAACAGATGAACACCAAATTTTATAGTGTTTGGTCCAACTAGAGCTACGTCCACTCCCTGAAGACTCCTTCTTCAGGTATTATACTAAATCAAAGTTACTCCCATTTTCATCCCACAACAAGATGGTGAAGCCCTTACAATAACATCTCTTCCACTAATCCGGTGCGATAGAGTACCGACATCTTTTCTCACCCTTCTAGTGATAAAAGAGTACCAATGTCCTTTCTCACCCTCCTGGTGATGGAAAAGTACTAATGTTCTTTCTCACCCTCATGGTGATGGTAGAGTACCAATATCCTTTCTCACCCTCTAAGTGATGGCAGAGTACCAATGTCCTTTTTTCATCCTCCTGGTGATGGTAGAGTACTAATGTCCTTTTTCTCCCTCCTTGTGATGGTAGAGTACCATAATCTTCTTTAAAAGTATTCTCTCAAGAGCCTTTAAGGAAGTAGGGAGAAAACTTGAAGAATAAATAAGAGATCCTTACATTTGAGTAACATTATGAATTCCCTAAATTTTTTCTCTCAAGAAGATCTCTCAATCTTCATTTTGAATATGATATGCATTAAAAATCTCAATTTTGTGTACTCAACTTAGAAAAAAAATCAGGTTCAGTCTATGGAATTTGTACAATATAAAAATGTTTATATAGTATAAAAGAAACCAAACTCAAGACACGATAAACAAAAACTCTATTAAAAATAATTCACACATGATCTATGACAAGCTACAATGAAAACAAAAATAGTGATAATTCTAATAAAAAAAACAAACACAAACTAGAGAAATAAATAATAACTAACTAACAAACAAAGAAAAAGTACAAACACATTAATACATTAAAATCCAATTTTTTGAAATTCAATTTTAAGTATTAAGATCATTCACACCTAATCTAGTTTTTAAGATGCTACATGTTTCAAAAGCTAATGGTTTTGTGAAAATATCTGCAATTTGATTCTCAGTAGCAACATGGTGTAATTTAATTTCTCCTTTAGCCACATGATCTCTAATAAATTGATGCCTTATATTTATATGCTTAGTTCTAGAATGTTGAATATGATTCTTTAAAATGCATATGACACTTATATTATCATAAAAAATTAGAATAATGCCAATAAAAAATCTTAAAATAATTAGTTGTTATTTTAACAAAAGAACATGAGCCAATCAACTACCAAAGGCAATGTATTCTGCTTCAGCAGTAGAAAGGGCTACTGAAATCTATTTTTTTATAGACCAAGAAACTAAAGAGTTTCCTATGAATTGACAAGTTCCAGAAGTAATTTTTTGATCAACTCTACATCCTGCAAAATCTGAATCAGAATATCTAATGATTTCAAATGAAGAACTATGCTTATGATACCAAATCCCTAAGTTTTAAGTTCCCAAAAGATATCTCATAATTCTTTTAACTAAAGTCAAATGTGATTCCTTGGGATCAGCTTGAAATCTAGCACACAAATAAATACTAAATATGATATTTGGTATGCTAGTAGTTAAGTAAAATAATGATTCAATTATTCCTCTAAATTTCTTTTGATCAATAGATTTTTCCTGAGAGTCCATATCTAACTGCACTAAGGAACTCATTGGCGTACTTACTAGTTTAGTACTATTCATTTCATATTTCTTGAGGATGTCCTTAATATATTTTGGCTGACTAAGAAATGTTCAATCTTCATTTTACTTTATACTAAAACTAATAAAATAACTCAAGTCTCCCATCAAACTCATTTCAAATTCACTACTCATATTTTTTGAAGAATCATCACAAGGATTTTTATTGGTGGAACCAAACAAGATATCATCAACACATATTCAATATTTCATCTCCTACCCTTTTTAAGAAGAGAGTGGTGTCTATAGTTCCTTTAATAAATGATCTTTCTAATATGAAAGTGCTTAACCTCTCATACTAAGCCTTAGGTGCCCATTTTAGTCCATTTAATACCTTTTTCAATTTAATATATAATTAGAGAATTTTGAATTTTTAAAACCTGGAGTTTGCTTAACATAAATATCATCTTGTATCACCCCATTAACAAAGACACTTTTAATATCAAATTGAAATAATTAAAAACATTTAAAATAGGCAAAGGCTAGTAATACCTTTATCACTTCAAGTATGGCTATCATATTTCTTCAAAATTAATTTCTTCAATTTAATTATACCCCTTGGCCACTAATCTTGTCTTATTTCTAACCAAAACACCTAAATCATTCATTTTATTTTTGAACACACACTTAGTTCCAACATTACTTTGATCCTTAGATCTTTCAATCAATTATCAATAATTCCTAACAAATTGATTCAATTTTTCTTGCATGGCCAAAATTTAAAATTTATTAGAAAGTGCTTTATTTATGTTAGTGGGTTCAATCATCGATTTTAAAGCTGAGTGGTTCAATTCTTTTCTAAGACAATGCCTTGTTCTAACACCCTCACTTGGTTCACCAAAAATAATTCTTTAGGGTTACTCTTAGAAAATTTCCATTTTCTAGGCAAAGTATTTTATGTTCCAACATTCTCTACAAAATTTGTCTTTTTAATTCATTGGGAGATATATTCAATAAGTTCTTCCTCCAACCTTGGCACTTCTGAAATACTAGATTCATAAAAAACTATATGTATGGTGTCCTCAACAACCAATATTCTCTTATTAAAAATCCTATAGGATTTGCCAACACTAGAATATCCTAGAAAAAGTCCTTCATCAGATTTATGATCAAATTTTCCTAAAAGAGTTTTATCATTATTATGAATAAACACTTTACATCCAAAGACATGCAAATGTGAAAGATTATGTGTTATCCCCTTAAGAAGTTCATAGGGTTTCTTGTTCAACTTGGATCTAATGTTCACCCTATTCAAAACATAATAAGCCGTACTAACTGATTTAACATAAAAATATTTTGGAAACATATATTCAACTAACATGGCTCTAGCAACTTCTATCAATATTTTATTCTTTCTTTCAACAACCCCATTATGTTGAGGGGTCTTAGGTGCTAACAAGTTATGATGAATTCCTTGTTCTTTATAAAAAACTTCAAAATTTTCATTTTCAAACTCTCCTCCATGACCACTTTGAAATGATAAAATTTCACACCCTAGTTTCCTCTAAATCCAAGTAAAGTTTATAAATTCATTAAATGATTCACTCTTATGAGATAAGAATTTGACCCAAGTGAATCTTAAAAAATCATTATCAATTATATACACTAAAACCTTACATCCTAGACTTACAGTGCTAACCAGCCCATAAAGATCCATATGAATGATTTCTAGTGGTTTGCTAGTTCTAAGATCTTTATTTAAATGAAAGAGGATTTCACCTATAATCCTAATTGGCATGTATCACATAGGTGATCCTTAGTGAAGTGTAGTTTGGGTGTCCCTCTAACTAATTCTTTCTGGGTAATCTTCCTTAGATTTTTTATACTTGTGTGATAAAGTTTATTATGCCATAATATGATTCATCAGTGATTATTTTAAGACAAAAGCATTTAAAGATTTAACAAAATTTAAATCAAACATGTATATATTATTTATCCTATTTTCATGCAATACATCAATTCCAATTTGGCTTATTATATAACTAATAGGAAAAAAATTAACACTATACCCCTTATCGCAAAACTAACTAATACTCAATAAGTTATACTTTAAGCCTTCAACCAATATCACATTGTCAATAAATAAATTGTTCTTGTTTCCAATCATACATGTACCTACCACTTTCTTTATGGTATTGTCTCCTAGTGCCACTTTGCCTCCATTCTTGGCTTCCAGTGATATGAATTATGTTGTGTCTCTAGTTATATGCTTCAAGCATCCATTGTCCAGGTACCAAATGCTCTCAAAAGGACTTGTATGAGAACATTTCTCCTCTTGATCTGATAGATAAATCTCATTTTCCATTAAGCACAAGTTTGTGACTTCCTCATCTACTTCTGTTTCTGAGGAATTTGAAGCTGAGTCCGCCAAGAATGCTCTCTATTGTCTTTTTTACCCCTTCTTAACATTGGTTTTCTCCTCAAATTTCTCCTTGCTAGGATTACCTTTAAGATTAAGGCACTAAGATTTAATATATCTAGGCTTCCTACATTCATAATAAATTATATTATTCAAAACTTTTGCATTTTTGTGGAACTCATCCTTATTCTACTATTGACACCTCTGTTGCTTTCTTCTTAGGAAACATCTGAATTGCCTCATCATGAGTGCACTATCTTCTTCATCCTTAGGTTGTGACTAATCACTTTTCGAGTCATTCACTTTCAATGTAATGTTTTTCTCCTTCTACTTGTCATCTGTATCAATATGTCTTCGAGTCACTCCTTGCTCGTAAGTAATCACTGATCCAAGCAGATTATTAATAGAATAAATACTTTGGTATTTTAACTCAGTAATGACAGTTATCTTTGCATTATAAGCAGTAGGTAATAACATAGAATTTTATTAACTTTTTTAGAATTCGTTAGTTCCCTACCTATAACATGCAATGAGGTGACTATCTGTATAAAATGAGTATATATATCAGTGATTGATTCATTAAATTTCATGCAAAAAAGTCAATAGTCATGTAATAGAATATTCAATCTAGATTGTTTCACCTCATTAGTTCCTTCATACATTATATAAAGTCTATCCTAAACTTCTTTTCCAGTTTTATATTTGAAACACACATATAGTCCTTAGATATAAGTGCACAGAAAAACCAATTTAATGATTTAGCATTTAAATAAGCTAGTTCTTTTTCTTATATTGTCCAATCAATAAATGTCATTTTAGTTCTAATGCCATCAATAAGTCCAGTTGGTCTAGTGTAGCCTTCCTGTACAAAAATTTATATGAGACAGTAAAGCCATTGAAGAAAAGTAGACATACGAGCTTTCAAAGAGTTAAAAAGAATGTTATTAAATAATGGTGGTCTAGTGATCGAATATCCTTCAGGAGTGTTATGGTTTCTAAAAGTAGCCATGATCATTTTCAAAAGTTTTCTAAACCTTTATTTTTGAAAATAGGTTTTGATACCACTTGAAAGTTTGAGTAGGTTGTTAGACCTAACAGAACTTTCCCATGGCTAACTGATAGGGGGGGGGGGGGTGAATTGGTAATTTAAAAATTCTCTTGAAAATTTAAAAAATATATTAATTTATTTTACACAATGTTAGATTCTCACAAAAGATTTTTAAGAAACAAAAAAAAAAAAAGTGCAGAAAAAATAATGCAATAAAAAGTAAAGAATAGATGAACACAAATTTGATAATGGTTTGGTCCAACTAGACCTACATCCACTCCCTGAAGACTCTTTCTTCAGGTATTGCACTAAATCAAAGGGACTCTCCTTTTGCCACTACAATAAGGTGGAGAAGCCCTTACAATAATTTCTCTTCCACCAACCAGTGCAGCAGAGTACCGACATCCTTTCTTACACTCCTGGTGATGCAGAGCACCAACATCCTTTCTCACCCTCCTGATGACGATAGAGTACCAAAATCCTTTCTTACCCTCCTAGTGAAGGTAGAGTACCAACATCCTTTTCACCCTCCTCGTGATGATAGAGTACCAACATCCTTTTTCACTATCCTAGTGATGACAAAGCATTGTGATCTTCTTTGAAAGTCTTCTCTCAAAAGACTTCAAGGAAGTAGGGAGAAAACTTAAAAAATAAATAAGAGATCCTTACCTTTGAGTACTTTGTGAATCCCCTCACAAATTCCTCTAAAAAAGATATCTCAATCTTCACTCCTAAAATAAGCTCCCAAACACTCTCCTTTTCACTCTTGAAAGAAATTTATAGCAATAACTCTAAAAGATTGGTGGTGATAGGTTTTAGGGCCCTTATATTGGAAAGATAAGAAAATTGTTTAGAAAACTAAAAATTTCAAGTTGAACGTCTCCAGATTGAATAGTATGATCTTACTTTGTACGTTCGAACAGTTCTAGAATTCATATATGATCCTATACAAATCTGATTTCATACTCTGTCGGTCGTCTGTAAGAACTAACAACATGCAATATGAATAGTTCAAAATTGAACAAATTTATTTGGTATGATTTTGTACAAAGCCAACTTATAAACTATGTATCATATGTATGAACCATATATCATGTAATACGAATAGTTTAAACAAATAATGGTTTGTTCGATACAAATATGGATGACCCCATTTGTTACTTTGAGAGTCATATGTAAAAACATAAAATCATACAATATGATCAGTTTAAAAACAAAAGAGATCATTTGGGATGAACTGGTATGTACCTATTTCATACTCTGGGAGTTGTCTATACGAACCCCACCTCATATAGTACGATCAATTAAAAAATTGTGAGTTTATTTGGAACAAATTGGTATGTACCCATTTCATACTCTATGAGTTATCTATACGAAAACATTATTGTATAGTATGAACAGCACAAAAAAAATCCTAGGCATGATCTGCTTAACCTTGTTTTAGAGGAACTACTATGACAAATGTCCAGTACAATTTAAAAATCATACATTATGATTAGTTTCAAAAATTAAAGTTTTGACTCACTCCCCCAGTGTGTGTGCAAAAGGTTAACTAATTACAATCACACTCTCTCAGACTCAAGAAAAATAAAAATATTATAGACTCCATTACATGAAAACCTAATCTAATTTATCTTGAAGTCTTCCGCAGTCTGGAGTATGATTTCACTAAAATTTTAGTACACACAAACATTACAAAGAAAATATATCCAATGTATATTAGGAGAAATAGTAGTCACAATAAAATATTTTGGTATCATCAAAAACTCGTATGATATATAAAATCATAGTCTTGAAATCTAAGTTATAACGAACACTTGCCTGTCACCTGAACAGTCAATATGATAAGTTAATTGGTCAGCATGGATCAACAAAGTATCTAAAAGGATTTTAAGTGGTGAAACTCCACCAAACTATGGTCCCTCCATTCATGCATTGAACCTAAGATATTCCACCAGCTCATGAGGTCACCTTACTCGCCACCTCATCAATCATTGATTGGTTGACTAGTCAAATAGTCAACTGAAGTTTAAACGGGCTTAAAATAATCACATACCTCTAAAACTCTACATCTCTCTATATCACATGGCTTAATAGGATCCCATTAGCTTTATTACCTTACTTAAGCATCCCATATGCTATCCCCAATATTTGGTTTAAGCTAGAATAAAAGGAGTGGTCCCCTCCTCCTCAAAAGAAACCAATGAGGGATGAAGCCATTATAGCCATTTCATGTGCCACCCATTGGCCTGGGGTACATGGCAAGGATCAAAGGGTGGTCTCGGATTGATCAAAACCACCCATTTTCCTTCGAGAGGTTTGAATAGGGAAAAACCCCCACAAAAGCTCATATTCTTCAAGCCATACTCTCTAGCTTTCCAAGCAACCTCAAGCTTCAAAATCATTTCATTTGAGTTCTTCAAGAATCCATCAAGCCTTCCCAACTGAATCCCATCGTTAAAAGCTCGTCTGCGAAAAACATATTTGTGAACCAAAGTATGCTTCCATCCAGCTCAAATAGCGGTTAATCTAAAGCATTTTAGACCATGATTTCAATGGGAGGAGATACGTGGACAGTCTATAAGATCAACCATATCTTGAACTCATCAAACCATCATTTAAACCAAGGTAAAACCTAAACCCTTAGGTAGAACACTTAGAGCTTTTTTATCTTTTTAATAAGTGATTTTTTAACTTCAAAATAAAGCCTTCATAATTTTAGTTCATCTGCAAATCCTAGGTTTAAAATTTCAAGCAATTTGGTTGACCCGTTAGTGAGTTTGAGTCGATTTTCTCATTAGGGCTTCCATTTTATGTAAGGCCCTAATGTACAAAATCTCCACCATTAATTTCTGGATCAATAGTTAAGATCTCAATGTTCTACTATCTTAACTAACAACATGATTGATCTTATGGTCAGTCTCGTCATTCGATTGTAACTAAGCCCTTGATTCAGAATAGTAGAGGATCATACAGTATCCGTTATGAGCATTGATTGTATAATATCCAGGCCCATTAATCTTTTGATCAAAGGTTTAGATTTAGCCATACTACAGTTTCCCTAAACCACATAATTTGTTCATACAGAGATTATCATATGGCTTGATCTCCATCGTCCATCTCAAACTATGCTCAATCAAATGGATCCATGGTCGGGCTGACTCCGCGTCCTTCTAAAACTATGCTCAATCAGATGGTTTTGAGCCTATAGTTTTTATGATTCATAATGATTTCTAGCAGCACAATAATTACTAATCATTGTGGAACTAGATAATGATTGGCCATGGTTTGGGATGGCAAATTTGAGCGTGCCATATATGCTCCCCGCTGCCGTTTTAGTTAAACAAAATTTCAATTAAGTTTAATTTTTTTAAGTCAAAATTCCATTAAAAATTATTAAAAATTAATTTTAAATCAAAAAGTACATATTATATATCAAAGTTTTTAGCTAATTAAATACTTTGATTTAAAATTAATATTAATTTAAAATATTGGATATATTTAAATTATTTTAAATATTAAAATTAAGTGTTTTAAATTAATATTTAATTAAAAATGATCAAAATAATTTTAAATTTTTTTAAAAAACTTATTTTAAAATATAATTTAAATTTTTAGATGAATACTTAAGATATTTCTATTTTTTAGATTAAATATAATTTAAAATACTTTATTTAAATACCTTAAATATTTTGACATGTAAATACTCAATTAATATTAAATGAATATTAATTTAAATATTTTTAAATATTGAATTTTTTATTTTTTTTAATTTTTTAAAATTTAGAGAATTATTTTTAAATATGTAATTTTAAATTAAAATAATTTAAGATATATTATATATTTTAAATAATTTGAAGAAATTTAAATATTTAAATAATTAATAAAACGTAATTAAAATATAAACTCAAATAATTTTGAGAAACTTAAAGAAAAATTATTTTAAATAAGTTCAAAATTTTAGAAAATATTTAAAATTTAATTTATTTTATTTTAATAATTATTTTTAAATATTAATTAATTTATAATTAGTTTAAATGTTTTAATTAACATAAAATTTTAATTAGTTTAAGATTAAACCGTTAATAAAGCCTTGAATCCTCTAAAAATTCTAATAAATCCAAATTAGATTCAAAAATACAAATCATACCTATAAGCAACCAAAACTTAATCCTTAATTAATGAAAAAAAAATCCCCCTGATTTTTTTTTTTGAAAATTGCAAAATGCATTAATAAGGAACTAATTACAAGCTAAAAGAAAAGGCTCATATTACTTCTTTAACAAACTAGATATAGAAGAGGGAATTTTTTTTTAAAGAAATGCTAAATGCATTAATAATGAAGAAAATTATTACAAACTACTATGTGATAGAACATCTATCACAATCCTCCTTTAACAATTTGAGAAACAAAGGACGAATCTTATATAGAAGAAGGAATGTTAGTAAAAGAATAACTATCAAAAAAGAAACTATCCTCTAAAGCCAAAGTAGCACAAAGATCGGCTACTTTATTATAATCTAGATGAACATGGTGGAAGATTAATTTATTAAAATCATTTAAAAATAATAAATCCTTAAGGCTACAAGTGTTGTTTTTCCACTTTACTTTACTCAAAGAATCTTGAATAAACTTGATGATGTTGAAGCTATCACCTTCAATTATTATTCCTTTGCTATCTATCATCCAACTTTGAATGAATTTCCTAATAGCCAAAACAGCCGCCATATTAAGTTATGCCACGTCCCAATGAATTCTTTTTTCCCCAAAAGCAAGTAATAATCTTCCTTTATGATCTCTAAATACACCTCTAATTCCAGCAAGGTTTGAATCCAAAAGAGATGCGTCCACGTTTATTTTAATCCAACCTAGCGGTGGAGGGTGCCAAACATTTTCAAACTCCCTAAGAAGATTAACACCCCAGCTATCTAGTAATGGATATGATTGTATCATGGTTGTATATAACACATTAGCTATAATTACTGAGCTTAGAATAGAAGACTTACCATGAACCACTTCATTTCTATTTTTCCAATTAAGTAAACTGTGGTGCAGTAAATCTTAACTGTGATAGAGGAACCAATCGAAATACTTTGAAGTTGTCTCAAACATTCTTCCAATGATTGAAATGTTAGAATATTAAAACCCCATTCTTGCAACTTTTAAAAAATCTCCATTAAGTATTGACAATGAACTGTAGTATGAGCAAAGTTCTCCATTTCTTGACACCCTCTTGCACATAAATCATTGTGGCTTAGTTTCTTATATTTAGGAAACTCATTTTTTGGAATGGCAAACTTACTCATCTCCACCAAAATAGTTCCACCTGAGAATTCAGTTTCAGCTTCCTTAACCAATTTGAATATCCAAAATCTCCCTCCATAGAATAACTATTTAATGACTCTTCATATGAAAGAGCAGTAATAGATCTCCCTGTATGATGGTATATAACTTCCATATGGTCCACTTCAGCAATGTAATTGATACGAACTTGCAAGATTAAGGAAATAAGATCCTCATGAAAGAATCGTTGAAGCTCCTCTACATCCCATCTTCCATTTGTTGAAATGAATTGATGAAGCATTACATCCTCCAAGCCCACCCAATCAAAAAATGTTGGCTAAGTACCCAAGCATTTATCTAACACCCATATGCCTTTTAGAACATTAATTTCCCTTCCATCTCTAACTTTCCATTTTAACAGTGGTTTGAGAAATTTTACACCATCTATAAAAAATTTCCATGCCATAGAGACTCCTTTCATGCTATCACCATTCAAAACAATATCACCATACTTAGCAATAATGTTTCTATGAAGTAAAGTATCTGGATTCTTAATAAATCTCAGAGTAAATCTCGATCTAAGGGGACTAGCTCTAAGAGCCGCTGAATGAAAATTCAGTCCTCCAACAAATCTCGGTTTACATAATTCCTCCAAGGATATGTAATGCAATCCTTTCCTTCCATTACTTTTATGCCAAATAAAATTTTGCAACATTTATCTTCTTCATACAAAACTTTCTTTGGAACCAAAGATGTGCAGAAAAACAAATGGTAGTGCTAAAAGAGAAGACTTTGCAAGAGTTATATTACCAGCCATTGAAAGAGATTTGCTTCCCCAAGCATTCAATTTTTGCAAAAAAAAGATCCAATAGACATTGAAAATCTGATTTTGTCAATCTTCTCAAAACAATTTTAACACCCAAGTTGTGCAGCTTTTTGACCACCTTAAAACCTAAATCCATCATAATTTGATTCTTACTAGAGTGGTTTGTAGAATTACTAAATAAGATTTGGGATTTTGAATGTTTTACTTTCAACCGCGTCCAACAACAAAATTCAGCAACAATACTCTTCATCACTTAGGCTAATCTATTAGAAGCTTTAGCAGAAACTAAGACATCATCCGCATATAAAAGATGTGTGACCTTTGGAGCTTTGGGTGAAACAATTCTTTTCCTCCTTGTTCAATTGCACTTTATAAAAAATGAGAACACATAATGAATAAATAAGGAGATAGCGAGCATCCTTGATGAAACCCACTTTTTTCCTTAATCCAATTAGAAAATTTCCCACTCAACAAAAATGAGAATCTCACATTCCTTACACATTCCATAATTAGCTTAGAGATATTCAAACACTACAGGAAAACAACTCATTTCCTGTAAAATTTTCTGTGGAAGTAAATTTGTCACAAATTCCGACGATTTTCCAAAAGAATTTTTTTAACAAATTTCTGACATATTTTTTACTAGTTTTCTGATGGAATTTTTCTAATGACATTTCAGGCAAATTTTTTGATGGAAATTAAAAAAACTAATTATATTTTAATAACTTTTTATCAAATTAAATTATTTATATGGGAGGTTAGCTGGGCCTTCATCGCAGGCTTTGGGTGGGCCATGTGCTGGGGCGGCTGGGCTGGAGCAGAGCTTAAATGGGAGCAGTAGGCTGGTTAGCTAAGCGGGCTGGTCTAGCTGCTTTGGATTGTTTTTAATTTTTCTTGAATTTTTGGATAAAAAAAATCCATTGGAAATATTTTTTACAGTGAAAAATTTGTTGAAAATTTACCCGAAATGTTTTCGGTGAATAATTTTGCATTGGAAGACCTTTTACGACGTGCGTTAAACCGGCAATATATTTTCGCCAAAAATCCGCTAGAAAGGCTAATTTCTAACTAATTTTGGTCATTTTTCCGCTGGTAATGGCCACCAAAAAATGACATTTTTCCTATAGTGAAAAGAAATCCAAATAAATTTAAGTCTTGATTTAAAGTAGCCCAACCCATGCTATCATAAGATTGCTCCATGTCTAGTTTGACCGCCATCATGACTTTTTATATTTTTTGAAATTCTAAATTTGTTGAAGATCCCATGAGCTAGCAAACAATGTTCAGACATCGATCTCCCTTGAATGAATTCTACTTTTTCTTCAGAAATTATTTTTGTAATGCATCCTTTCAATTTTTTCATTATCATATTTTCCACCAACGTATAAGTAGTTTTACACAAACTTATAAGTCTATAATTAGTTGGAACAATTGGATTTTTCATCTTGGGGACTAAAATAATCAATGTATCCTTCCACTCACCATGCATGAAACCCATTTTAAAGAAGCTATCAATTACTTTCCATGTTGATTCTTCCACAATCTTCCAATAAAATTTAAAAAATGAGGTAGTAGTTCCATCCAAACCGGGAGATTTATTATTATCTTTGTTGAAAAACAACATTAGTTAGCTCCTCCTTTGTAAATTCTACATTCATAGAATCAACTTCTGATTGAGATAATTTTTGGATTTCAACAATGCAGGCCAGCCCATCAGATTGCATTCTCTATCCTTCCACTTTTTTATAAGGAACTCATGAAAACTGCCTCAATGTGCTCCAAGTCCTCCAACAGATTTTTACTTTCATCTTTGATTTGTCTTATAAGATTACCATTTTTTTTTTGCTGAAGCAAAGTTATGGAAAAAATTAGAATTCGTGTCACCTTCTTCAAGCCATTTAGCTTTAGCTCTTTGATTCCACCAAGTAGATAACCTCCCTAAAGTAACATTGAGCTCATGTACTTTACTTCTAAGCAAGTTCAGCTTCTCCAACGTATGTCCATCTTCTGAAGATTCCTCCAATTGTAGTTCCAGAATTTCTTTTTTTCAATTCTTCCTTCAAAAAGTTCAGATTTTTCAATTTTATTCTTATTCCAAAAGAAAAGAATTTCAACATTCTTCTAAGCTTCCTTTGTAGGACCTGTGCATGAATTCAAAAATCTGATCTCTTCCATGATTTTAAAAAAAATATTCCATTCTGCAGGATATGATTTCAATGTATGCTTAAATATGATGATTTTAGAATGTTTATATTGAGGCTCAAACAAGCTAAAAGTAATAGGACTATGGTCTGACTCTACCCTTGGTAGTTGTCAAACCTTTGACATAGGTGTCTTTTGCAATGATACAGAGTTCAACAAGCATCTATCTAACCTCTCCCAGATTCTTGTGGCACCTTCTTTGTTGTTGCACTAAGTAAATCTAGGTCCAACAAAACCTATATCATGGAAATCATATTTGGCCATAAATAGTTTCATCTCTTTAGGTCCCTTGGAAAAAAGAAACCTCTTCCCCCCTTTCTTGTCATCTTTAGATAAGATACAATTGAAATCACTTCCAATAATAGAAGGTTTACTACAAGACAAACACTTTTCAAGCATTTCCCACATACTCCTTCTCAGATGAAAATCTTTGTTACCATAAATCATGGCCACATTCCAAGTACCCAATGTAGGGCTATTAAGAACCCCAATAACTACTTGAAAAGAATGCTCAACTACTTCAAAAGACACCACATTTTTATTCCATAAAACCAAAATCCCACCTGAGGTTTCCTTAGCAGGATGATGAAAAAATTTTAGTCACTCCCAATAAGAATATTAACATTCCTTCTATCAATGCTAGAAATCTTAGTCTCAGTAAGACCAATAAAATACCCATCATTATCCTTCACGATATCTCTAAGATATAGAGAGGCCTCCCTCTTTCTAGCCCTACCCCTACAATTATAGAAAATAAAAGAAGACATTAATTACCAATAGGGGACGAGTCCCCACCTATCTTGCCACATTTCACCTCTCCTCTCCTCTTCCTATGAGCAGCTTCAATAGGACCCAATGATTTCAATTCTTTTTCCAATTTATTTTTACATGAATTTTTAATAGCATTCTTATAATCTGTTAGATATCCTTTAACAAATAACTTTTCAGAAGAACTAGGTTATTTTCCTGTAAAAACGTCTGTATCTTCATACGATTCATTATTACAAATAACAGCATATTCAATTCTGTTTATAGCTTCACCTTTAGCAACTTCAATAACTTACCCTTCTTAATGATCATCAGCCAAATTGTTATATTTGTTTTTTAAACAAACATTAGGAAAAGTTGAGGTACCTATGTATTACTAAATTCCTGACCGCTTTGTTGTTTTTCAGAAAGAACCTGTAGCTTTCCCAAACTTCCAGTATTAGAATATTTATGTGTATTAAAATAAAACTCAGAATTTTTATTATTGTCCCTCAATTCCCTTTGAATCTCATGCCGTTCTTCATTGTTTTTCTGAACATCATAAACAATTGGTTGGTATTCAAGCTTTCTTTGCACTAATGTTCCTACATTCTTCTTAACATTTTAAAATCTTTTATTCATGAATTTTACATGTATCCATGGGCCATATTCTTCTTTATCTTGTTGCTTTCGATAATCTTCTATTTTTTCTTGACTTTTAGCCATCTTCATTTCATTTGAATGAACATCAATCTTCTCCTTAAGCGTAGCTTTAATTTCAGGGCAAAGCGATCTAATATGACTAACTTTACCACAATGGAAGAAAAGAGAAGTAATCTTCTCATATTTCACTTTTATAAATGATCTTCCTTGTATTCCTTCTACCCACTCTCCCTTTGGCAATTTATTTTCCAGATTAATTTTGACATATACACGTGCAAATTCTCTTTTTCCCCATTTAAAAGAATTTCCATCTAGATACATTGGTACTCCTATCATTGAAGAAATTCTTAATATATTCTCCTCATCCCAACAATTCAACGGTAAGAAAGGAAACCAAATCCAGACTGTCAAAGTGAGACCTTTTAATGATTCTGGGGAGAATGAGGTAGACCACTTATCCATACCAATAATGTGATTTCCAATATACCAAGGGCCATGACTTGAAACTTCCTCCATTATTTAAAAGCATTTGAAAGAGAAAATAATCCAGTCAAGTCCAAGTGTTGTTAAATGAAAATTCCCAAACTTACCACATTTCCTTTGGACCTCCAAGCTATATACAGGAAATGGAATATCATTTCCTAGAACTTTGATCACAAGGGAATTCTTCAGGATTTATGAATTGGCATGCTCCAAATCGGAATTCAATTTTAACTCAATTTCATCCTTAATCATTTGTGTTGATTCCATCCTATAGTTCAATTTGATGTGCTACAGCTTCTTCCATGTAGAAATAAAACTATGTTTAGGTGCTTTATTTTCATTTCTCTCAGCAACTATCTCATTAACATCCACATCATTCTCAAACTTAACCGATAAATCACGGCTAATCTGATTTTGATCATCATCTTCATGATTCCCCATGAAATTATTAACCTTTAAAATCAAACCTGAAAAGAAATAAGCATCTTTACATGTACTCTGCATAGAGTCAGGCTTTGATTTTGAAAGAACTGCCACTTTTGGTTGGACTTTCATTAAACTTTTTCCTTTTCCTTCTACACAACTTCTTGACACAACGGTGGTCTAAATCCTTCTCTAATAACCAAATTTGTATGAGGTCTTCCAACTATTTGATCGACACAATCCATCTTCCTCTTGTTAGATTTTTGAATAATGGATTTGACGGACGAACTAGAGTTGTAAGCAGAATGTTGAATATCTCTGACAAGAAGTTGCCGGCGGTCAGGTATGACCATCTTTACATACATCAAAAAAACTTTGAAGTAGAAATTCAGAAACTAAGTAACAATTTTCTCTCAATAGAAAATAGGACGTTCGTTCACTAGAAGCAGGCTAGCTTGAAAACGAAATTCTTGAATCTATGCTTATTAGGAGGAAGATATAAAAAATCCCTTTGATTAGACCCCCAATTTAGCACTAATTTAATTTTTAAGGAAAATTAACAAATTAATTAATTAATTAATTAAAAATATTTAAAAATTTGAAAAAATTACAAAATGCTTGGAGACATATCCCTAGATTTTTTCTAACCTTTGGGGGTGATTCCATAAAGTTTGGGACTAATTTGGATTAAAATTTAAAAATCACCTTAATTAGGTGATTTTAAAATAATCCAAAAATGCCCAAACTTTTAAAAATCACCAATAATTCTTAAAGAAGTTCATTTTAAATGTACTCAAAGCCATTCAATGCTAATTAAAATCTAATATTTTCTTAAAATGTCAAATCTTCAAATTTAAGTCAAAGTCAAAAAGTCATCTTTTCAGTCAATTATAGTTTAAATTTAGGTTCAAACTTTGGAAAATTATGAATTTTTATAGAAAACTTCAAATTAAGTAAATCAATAGTCTAATTACTCATCTTAATGTCTAATACTTATTAAAAATTTGAAGCCTTCAAAATTAACTTTAGTTTAAAAAGTCAACTTTTAATCCCTTAATTAACACATTTAAAAAATCTTAATAAATCTAAAAAATCAATAATTTCTTCAAATTCTAGAAAAAACCATAACTTGATTAATATAACCACTCAGCTAACATACTGATATACAACAAACACTCTAAAGATGAAGTTTTTAGTATGGACTACTTCGGGCTATGGCGTTAAGTGTCTTAAGGAGGCCTGGTTCCTCAAGCCTGGTGGTAGAACACCATGAATAAATTAATGGAGCATAAAACCTTAAAATTAAATAACTTTTAATTATTTAACTAAACTAAAATCCTTAATTCAATTATATCAGCTAGGTTTTTAGGATAGACAACTCCGTACTACAAGGATAAGTATCCTAAGGAGGCCTGGTTCTTCGAGCTTGGTGGCACAACGCCATGAACCGATTGTTGAAAAATCTAAATTAATTTAACTCTTAAAATTAGTAACTAATCAAACTAATTAAATTTGATCAATCCCTTAATCTTTAACTAATTAATCTCATTTAATCAATCAAACTTAAAAATACTTTCCAAAATAAACCTTAACACACTAATATTTGAACTCCAACTAAAGTTTCCTTGTTAACTTTTAACAAACTCGAACATTAGACAACCTTTACATAGCCTAAGAACTACCCCATACATACGGCCTTTAGAACACACTTTAGATACTTTGTTAGGATAACTAACTCAAGCTTAAGCTAGATCAAAGTTTACTTTATAATTGTGTGCTGGGTTTTTCGATATTTCATCACATGTTGTGATTAAAATTGATTTAAGTGGTTGTTTACTTTTACTATACTCTATGGACTGATGATTTGATTTACGATTAAATTACAGCTAAGCTAGGATATAGTTGCTCACTGAATTTTTTCTAGGTGGCCATGCTTGTGTAGGGTAATAAAAGGGGATAAAAAATTAATAATTATAAATTCTATAGGTGCTTCAGCTACTTAGCCCCCAAATAAATAAGAGCATGAAAAAGTGTGGCTAGTTTGAGCATTTTAATTTTATTATATAATTACTTGGGATTGATTTAATATTTAAATGATTAGGATAACCTTTCAGGAGAGTCTAGATTTTGTTTTAATATCAAAGTAATTTATTTAATGTATTGAGTTATGAAAGAGTTTTTGAGTCTGGGATACTTAGGTCCAAAGTTGGATTCTAAAGAGGAAAGGATATAGCTTAGGGGGGGGGGGATACTCCTTTTCTATTCGAAAGCCCAAATTTTGATCATTTTAATACTCTAAGTGGAAAGAATAACCTCTTATTCAGGGGAAGAGTTTTCTTTTTTAATTGGGTATCTAGATACGATAAATCCAAGGAGCCCAAAGAGGAGAAGATCGAGGAATCGAAGAAAAAGAGTATTCCACTTAAAGTCACTTGTGTCTTTCTTAGGATTAGAATCTGGGTTTGTGGTTTGTGGTGCCCTACCACTTTTTTTTTTTCAATTTTGGATTATAATAAATAGGGTATTTTCCTATGGACTTTACTTTAAGGAATTAATTATATTGATTGATGTGTTTAATTTGAATTGATCACATATAAGATTTTGCCTCCTTTTCTTTTTTTTGGTGATTGTATGTCATTTTTTATTTTAGCCTTGATACGCAAAGGCTCTTGAGGGTACGCATAAAATTCTTCTAGTTAAATTTATATAAAATTTTTAGGTAACATATAAACTTTAATGATAAAAAAAGTAAGTCGAGGTCCGCTGGGAGTTTATATAAAGCATATCATTAGCTTCTCTTCCTTATTAGGCACCTCCCCTCCTATGGGTTCTGGAAGACAAGATGGCCTTTGAATATTAAGATCTATTAACATGATGTTGTGTAATCTCTAGGGAAAAATATTTTCAATCCTTTTAAAATTGTTACATACTCATTTTATGCGTTTAATTGAGTCGATTAACATTCATTGCATTATAAATCAATTAAAAAAATTTAAATTTTAATTGCATTTATGGTTAAGCATTTTCACCTTATACAAGTCAAGGGACCAATTAGTACCCGTTCTAAACTTTGGTCCAAATTCTCAAAAGCTTAAATAACAATGTCCCCACTACTCTTTCTTAAAGACTGGACTCACAGATTTAAAATCGACTAGGTGGTTAGCTGGCTACCCAATCTAGGCCAGGGTAAGTTCAGGTTTTGCACTACATTAGCTAGGTTTAGACCACTATATTCTAGTTTCCAAATTTAGATTTAGGATTTGCAGTAGATTCTAAATCATAGGACTCCAACCTCTAGGAATATAATCCCAAATTTTTAATAAAATAATCAATTCAAATTAAAATTCTTATATATCTAAAATTTAAAGCCCAACACATAAATTAGGTTGGGACATTTATAAATCATTTCAAAATCTCTAAGTGTCTCCTACCTTTCGTCCGTTGACTCCAAAAATTAGTGTTCAAAATTTGATCCAATCCCTATTGAAACTCCGGATTCACTTCTGTTAGCATCACTCCTAGAAAATCTTTAAACAAAATTTCTAACGTTATTTTAATCAAGAGTATTCATAGGAGATTTAGAACCAATGTTAATTTTTCAAAATATAATTAATATTTCTTTTGGGAAATAAAATTTATAATGATTGTCATCGTCATAATCAAATGAATGCTAACAAATGATGTTTTCTCTCTTCAGGGAGATATATCATGTGTTAACATAAATTCGAATATGAAATTAACGATCACTTATCTTGATTATTGTTGTTAAATATTTGGCTAAACTTCATTTAGGTCCTTCGAAGTCATATATGATCCTCCCTTAAGTCAGTCAACAACATTTAAGAGAAAATAAACAATTCTAGGTCTAAATCTGTTAGGAGATTTATCTCTACCTTATGAAGAGATATATTATCCCTAATTGTCTATTTAACTTTAGAATTAAAATTTAAACTTAATTTCTAATTTTCTGAAAGAAATTTAATTTAGATTTGCTTTGTACCTTGCAAGAAAAATCCTCTTTTCAAATACCCACCAACAAGATGTTTCTTACACATTGCTCTTTCATACACTACTTCCTAGTACATGCATAACATTCATATAGGTGGTAGATTAGCTTTAGAGGATGGTTTTTTCATAGGTTTCTTTCAGTGTGCATGTTTTAGACTTTATATAAACTTGTATGCTAGTTACAGGATGAAACGATTGAGGTATAATATACA
Organism: Dendrobium huoshanense; assembly: GCA_016618105.1. NCBI lineage: Eukaryota > Viridiplantae > Streptophyta > Magnoliopsida > Asparagales > Orchidaceae > Dendrobium > Dendrobium huoshanense. Next base: position 34,484,009 of record CM028351.1, on the reverse strand, counting down.
TAAAAACTTTAGCCTATGCATATATACATACATTTTAATTTATGCAACATACATTAGTCCAACACAGATGCCATTGGCAAGAAATAAGGAACCTAAGAGTGGGGTATGTCATAGTCTTCCTTTGGTTTAGGGTCGTTATCCTGCCAAATTCTCTTAGAAAATTTGGACTTAAAATTTTTTTAAAAATTTAATTTTAAATAAAAAGAAAACTTAAAGTTTAGGGTGTTTTTGAAATAAAACAAAATTAGTTAGGTGCATTTGATCCAATTCATATTAATAAACTCTGATAATAAATCTAAACCAAAATATTTGATTTTGATGTTAAAGATAATTATCTTACCTGCATGCATTAGAGCTAGAAATTATGGTTTTAAAATTTTATGCTTAGGTGGTTAGTTGGCAGTACACTCCAAGTCAGCATAAGTCTAGATACATTTGCAACCCTCTAACTTCCTTTTTGAAGGATTAGGCTGACCTTCAAACAAGTTTAATAAACTGTCAAATCTTTTAAAAATGATTGATTGAAATCCTTAAAATTTTAAACTGAATCTATTAAATTTTAAATTTAAAATAAGCCTAATATCTACT